>OY744523.1:32373599-32876099 GCA_963556195.1 Sepiola atlantica | reverse complement strand
TTGTATAACTCTGTCCTCTTTTGCCGTTGTCTTTCTTGGTCTACCAGGTTTCTTTGTGCTACTTAACCTTCCAGTTTTTTTATAGACTTTGAGAACTCGGTTTACAATACTTTTTTAACGTTTCACACGTTTCCGATTTCTTCTATTGTTAACTTTTCCTTTCTTAATTTGACGATTTTTGCTTTGTCGCTTAAATCAGTTTTATTTCTTTTTGACATGATTGATATTGCGTGACTTGCAGCAGTTATGATAATTAAAGTTTTGAATATTTATTTTCATCCTTTTATACAAAAAAAAATCTACTGTTTTAAACTTTAAACAACTATTTTTCCTTAATGTTACTTAATTTTGGACATTTTAAATATGTAAAATGGTGGATGACTTTAATAATATTATTTTAATTCATCTGAAAGTCCAACTACATAATTTACATATGTAGTGAAATTTTCGCAAATATTAAAATATAATTTATTTGAGATTAGGAAGATTTTATTTTTGTTCCTTAATTTTATATATATATATATATATATATATATATATATATATATATATATATATATATATATATATATAGTCTCGGAAGTTTCTCAACCATTAAAACTATATTTTAAAAAATAAAAAAAAAATTTTTAAACTTATAGTCCCAAGTCTTGCAGTGAAAAATCACTCATGTAAGTCAATTTATTTTTTACAGTTATTATATTAGTTTATTTCTAACACTATTTTAAGGGATCATCAGTTGTTTACCATGAAAAACTGTTTCGGGAATTATATATATATATATATATATATATATATATATATATATATTATTTATTTATTTTTATTTTTATTTTTAAACACATAAAAGTAATCCGTGTACGTGTTTCATAGTTTTACTACTCCTCAGCACGGCTTGCCTTTGACAGTGGCTCGAAATATATATATATATATATATATATATATATATATATATATATATATATATATATATATATATACTAAAAGTGGAGTGTCTAGTACAGTACTAAAGCTCTCTGGGTTTTATTATTCTGTATGTTTTCTTGCTTGTATGTCGTTGAGCGTACGTGACGACGTCACAAAAAGCGAGTGGCGTAAATAAGAAGCGACTAATAAAAAAGTAATAGAAAGAGGCGAATGGCGTAAATATAGAGGGAAGAGAGAAGGGAGAGTGAGGTGGAAGAGAGAAGAGAGAAGAGCGGATTAAAAAACGACTGATTATTAAGAAAGAAATATATATTTAATAATGTATACAACAAAAGGACACGGGTTGTCTAATTTCTCTATTAAATTGAATATCTATCCTCCTTCGTAATGGATCTTCTTGCTCACAAATTTTGTAGTAAAGAGTTTTTATATGCTACCATTGTTAAAAACAATAAAATTGTGCCACCCACCTTGTTTGAAAAAGAAGAGGTCATCTTCCGTTTTTCGGGTGAGGAATTGGCGGGAGATTTTGTCACTTTTTGCAACTATCTCTTTCGTGATGCTTTTTCGAAGAAATGTCCTTTCCTTGAAGATCGCGGACTGATCGGTTACTTTTATCTTGTCTTCCTTGGGATATAAGGTCGGTTTTACATCTTGTACTTTATTAAAACTCAGTAGGTAGTCGGTACGTATAAACTCGTCGACAGAATTAGCAATCGAACTTTTGGGTCGTACCTGTTCCCACTGGGCCGAAATCAAATTGAGTCGAACGATTTGAAACCAGACAAGGTAGCACAACAAATATCTGAAGCACAAAGGAGGAAAAAAAAAAAAAAAAAAAAAAAAAAAAAAAAAAAAAAAATAATAATAATAATAATAATAATAATAATAATAATAATAATAATAATAATAATAATAATAATAATAATAAGAAGAAGAAGAAGAAGAAGAAGAAGAAGAAGAAGAAGAAGAAGAAGAAGAAGAAGAAGAAGAACTGTAATATATCAATGTAGGTAACTTATCTAGTTTTGATGAGCGAATGATTTTTAGTTCTATTGAGTTGGCAAAGAGATGTTTAGCAGGATTAAGAGATAAAAACCAGACAAATGTAAGAATCGAAAGATATAGCCAAGGTGCCCGGTGAGTTATGATAAGAGGAGAAATTATTTGCTTGTGGGTTCGAAATTTAATAATAATAATAATAATAATAATGATGATGATGATGATGATGATGATGATGATGATGATGATGATGATGATGATGATGATGATGACTACTACGAAATCATAGAACTCACAGAAGTAGAACTCACAGAGGAAGAAGCAAGAGAAGTGGAAAACATCAAACGATACATGTCTGAGAACAAAACAAATCTCCCATCTCTAAGGAACGAAGATTGGAAGAAGTTAAAAGTTGAAACAGAGACAGTAAACAAGGTACTCGCGTACATCCCAAGAATCACAGACCTAAACAACTTCATATATGCGGGGGCAAAATCAGTAAGTATGAAACTAAAAAAAGCCTGGCTAAAAGAATGGACCGACAAAACCTGGATGGGAAATCAGACTGGAAACCCACATAACCAAACTCCGGAAAGAAGCTAACACCGTAAACAGGATGAAAGAGAATAGGAAAGGATGGAAGAGCAGAAATCCGATTCACAAGGGAAGACTGAATAAGAAACATGAAGAATTAAAATAAAAGATAGCAGCAATAGAGGGAAGACTGAGACGATATAGATACAAATCAGAACAGCAAAAACAGAACAGGACCTTTGAAAACAATGAAAGCCAGTTTTACAAAAACGTAAACGAGAACGAATAACATCAGAACAACCTGATCCGACAGAGACAAAACACTTCTGGAGTAAGATATGGGAAAAGCCTAAAACACAGAACAAAAAGGCCAAGTGGTTGAAAAACATGAAAAATGAACTCCAGGAAATAGAAGAAGGGACAGAAACGGAGATTACTAAAGAAACCATTAAGGACACTCTAAGGAAAATGGCAAACTGGAAAGCACCAGGCCATGAAGGAATACATACATATTGGTTTTAAAAATTCACAACCCTACATGAAAGACTAGCGCAGAAACTGATAGGTTGTATCCACAAAACAGACATACCGGTGTAGATAACCAAAGGAAGGGCAACGCTTATACAAAAAGATGCCAAAAAAGGAACGACCGCCAAGCAACTACATACCAATAACCTGCTTACCAACAATTTTGAAAATCTTGACGGCCCAACTGAGAGAACAAATCTACCAGCCCCTAAACAAACGTGGACTACTCCCTGATGAACAAAAAGGATACCGTAAAGGGAAAAGAGGGACGCATGACCTCCTATACATCGATCAAAAGATCCTGAAGGAGGTAAAAAAAAAACAGAAAAAGGAACATATCCATGGCATGGATTGACTACAAAAAGCTTACGACAGAATCCCTCAAGCATGGATAATAGAATGTTTGAAAATATACAAAATACCCGAAAGGATGATTAATCTTATTAAGAAAGCAATAGGAACATGGAGACTGTAACTGACAGCTGGAGGACAACACCTGACTGAGATAAAGATACAGAAAGCCATCTTCCGAGGAGACTCCCTATCACCACTACTGTTTATTATAGCTATGATGCCACTCAACTACATACTCATAAAATGTGATGTCGGATACAAGTTTACAGACACATAACTACGAGTAAACCACCTGATGTACATGGATGACCTGAAACTATTTGCAAAAAGCAAAAAGGAACTGGAAAAGCTGATAAATACGACCAGAATCTTCAGCCAGGACATCCAAATGGAATTCGGAATAGAAAAGTGTGCACTACTAGAAATAAAAAAGGAAAACTGGAGACAACAGAGAGCATGGAACTCCCCACCCAAGAGGAAATGAGGGCGCTGGGCGAACAGAATAGCTACAAATATCTTGGAGTTCTGGAAGCAGACACAATCAAATCAACAGATATGAAAGAGAAGATTGGAAAAGAATATTTACAAAGAACAAGAAAACTCCTAGAAACGAAATTATATAGCAGGAATCTAGTAACAGGAATAAACATCTGGGCAGTAGCACTAATAAGATACTCTGGACCATTCATAGGCTGGACCAAAGACGAACTCAGGCACCTTGACCAGAGGACTAGAAAATTAATGACCATGCGCAACGCACTATATCCAAAAGACGATACGGACAGACTCTACATGAAAAGAAATGAAGGGGGAAGAGGACTGGTAAGTATAGAAGATTGTGTGGAAGACTCAAAAAAGAGCTGGAGAAATACATAACTCAACACATGGAAATCCTTATCACTGCAGCAAGAGACACCGTTCCAACGAACACCTTAAGAAGCACCGAAACCAGAAACAAAACGACAAGAAAAGAAAAGTGGAAAGAAAAACAACTACATGGACGCTTCAGAAGACTGACAAGAGAAGAAACCAACGAAAATAGCTGGGCATGGCTAAAAAAGGACACTTGAACAGAAAAACGGAATCTTTACTGATGGCTGCACAGAACAATGCAATTAGGACAAACTACATTAAAGCTAAAATAGATAAAACACAGAAAAACAGTAAATGCACACTGTGTAGACAAAGAGACGAAACAGTAAATCATATAATACGTGAATGTAGCAAACTAGCCCAAAAAGAATACAAGAACAGACATGACTGTGTGGGGAAAGCAGTACACCGGGAACTGTGCAAACAATTGAATTTCGAATACGCAGACAAATGGTACAAACATAAACCAGAAACAGTACTGGAAAACGAAAAACACAAAATCATCTGGGATATGGATATACAAACAGACAAACTCATGCAAGCAAGGAGACCGGATGTTATAATAATCAACAAGAATGAAAAATCTTGCAAAATCGTAGACTTCGCCGTTCCAGGATACCACAGGGTGAAAATCAAAGAAACGGAAAAACGAAGCAAATACACGGAACTAGCCGGAGAACTAAAAGGAATATTGAGCATGAAGAAAGTCAGTATAATACCAATAATCGAAGGGGCACTAGGAACAATCCCCAAAAAACTGGAAAAACGAACTGGGGGAAATTGGAATCAAAGGGATCATTGGAACTATACAAAGGACAGCAATGATCAAAACAGCCACAATCTTAAAAAAAATCATTGAATGTGGAAACCAACCCGCATAAGCTACGAAGGGTCACGCGGAATCTACTACAGGAAGAAAACAAAACCACAGAAAGGAACAGAAGATGCAAGAAACATCACTTTATAAGCTCCCACCCTTAATAAATTACACCAGCCTCAACTGACACAACACAAAAATGAATGGCAAAGAGAGTTGCTCTTCTCTACATTTTCACAGAGACTTTAAGAAATATTAGAGAATGGTTTAATCAACATAGAGTTAGAGATGCGAATGGAATACATAAATAGCTAAGTGAAAGATGGGTGACTTGTTTAGTTAAGTAAATATCCCGACTGATTAAAATAATTAAAACAGATTGTTGTGTTCAAACATAACTCAATCCCAGAACGAAAGTATATTTTAGCATGTATTTTGTGTAAGCAAACAGCCTTAGGAAACAATGTTCATGTATTCAGCTCTATTGTAATAGATAGATAGATAGATAGATAGATAGATAGATAGATAGATAGATAGATAGATAGATAGATAGATAGATAGATAGATAGATAGATAGATAGATAATCTACCAAGCTACAATTTATTGGTCGAAACGAAGCTGGGAGAAAGTAAAAGGCTGATGGGAGTGAATATAGAAGAAAGGGTTAAGTCCTTAACTAGATAATAAACTAACAACTTTAATTGGTAGGTGTGTAATAAATCTAAAATATGAATTCCTCATAAAAAGGAAACAGGAATGTTAATCACCGAATAGCCTGATGAGCTCCGATAGAGAAACACGCAAATTTCTTTGTAGTTGGATCTACGCCTATTTATATATATTGAATACCTTTCTGGCACCAAAGGTGCTTAAGTTTTCATCCTGATAAAACGTAATGTATAAAAATAATAGTATTAACTATTGTTACTAAAACAAGATTGCAAGCTAGGTCTGGGCAGCCCTCAGAACTAGTGAGTTCCCCTAGGGCTAATCCCCCAAGGAGGTCGGGCAGATTTCGACAGGGTAAAGCCGTTGTCATTAGAGACACTGAAGTAGGAGCTCCTTCTTTCGAAATGGCAAATGGGACTTGTCCGACCGATAATAATTTTAACATTGCTCCCTGTGGAGCTTCGTTATGCAAAACTTGTGATATTCTAATAACATCTAAAGAATATCAATCTAATGTAACTAAAAGAATCTAACCAGTCCTAAATCATTCGGGGGAAGATTTGTCGTGTAGGTCACAAAATTTAGTTTACTTATTATCTTGTAAAAATTGTAATTTACAATATGTAGGCGAAACAGTACTACCTTTAAATAGACGGATGAATTTGCATAGAACTAGTAATAAAGGCTGTGTCCATGTAGTAAACCACTTTAAAGAAAAAACCTGTGGAAAATCGTCTTTTTCAATACAGATTATTGAAAAATTTACAGATAATGGATATGATAGTTCTGGTACGGTAGATAATAATACGCTTAAAATGCGTCTAAATAAAGAAGATGAAATAATTAAGAAAATGCGAGTAATTTATCCATATGGTCTAAATGTAAAAATAAAAAAAAATAATTTACAAGACGAATCAGAAAATGTAGGGCGATTGTATCCAGCTTTGCCTCGCTACGGTACTAGAGATAGAACACATGTAAATAGGAACAATAGAGAATCTGCCGTTTCATGCGAAGAATTTTTTAAGAAAACTAAAGAGATTATCATGAATAATATTTCCGAGTCTTTTAATTACATTAGAAAACTTCTTAATAAAACCAAGAAAAAGGTATTAAAAGACATAGCATCTAAGATATTATTAAACCCGGATATGATATATAGGATAGAAGAACTTCCTCAATGGTATGAGTATATCATGGATATAATCGATACAAAATTATACAAGCCACCTGCTGAGGGTATAAAAAATAAACCTCGAAATGTTTGTGTAGTCCTATATGAAAATAAATGATTTGATGATATAAATCTGCCTAAAATATTTAATAATCCAGAAATCATTCAGTCACTGCCCAATGAACTTAAAAAAGAGGAACAGAAACCAATAGTAACATATAAACTAGGGCAAACTATCCGGAATAAGGTTTTTAACTATAAACAAACTGTAGAGAATTTAAATATTAATGATAATGATGAAATGTATATACCATCATGTGAATGTGAATCCTCCCCTTTATGTAATACTGACATAGGGCATATAATTACCGGTAATCTAGCGATAGTTAAAAATTCTAAATTAAGAAAACTCTTAAGTAAAGGCCCAAACTATAGAGAACCTAAATGTTTAAATTATGCGAAATGTGTTAAGGAAATAAATTAAGCGTGTAATTAGAGTGTAATAGTTTATGTTTTTTAGCCATGGATGCAGTGAAATTATCTATTTCACTGCATCCATGGCTAAAAAACATAAACTATTACACTCTACATTTGACGCATGGAAAAATAATGTACTTAGATTCGTAAATAAAAAAGTAGAACGTTTAAAAGAATTTAAACACCCTAAAAGAACGAATCCTCTCCTTAGAAATCCACAAATAACTACGGAGCTTGAAATGCTTCAAAATAGGTTTGTAATAGTTCCTATTGATAAGGCGATAAATAACATAGCTTTTATCTGTAAAAAGTATTATATACAACGCTTATTGCTAGAAGTAGGAATAATAGGTGAAGTTTCAGATACTTATAAATTAAGTAATAATAAAAGCGATAACATTATTATAAACAATACTGTTATTTGTGAAAAATTAGGATTAAAATTAGAAGAAAAATACAAAAAACTTCCATCTATGTATTGGATACCTAAAATGCATAAAACACCAGTTGGCGCCCGTTTCATTGTTGCCTCAAAAATGTGCATCACTAAACCTTTAAGTAAGGCTGTGTCTAAAATCTTTAAATTAATTATAAACCAAATAAATAATTTCCATAAAAAAAGTAAATTCTATTTTGGGTGGTAAATAATTCCGATCTAGTAAAAGAAAAATTAGATCGTATTAATTCTCGTAAACAGGCTAAATCAATCTCGACATACGATTTTAGTACATTATATACAAAAATACCCTATAAAGAACTTATTAAAGAATTAGGTAATACTGTAGATTTAGCTTTTGCAGGAGGAAAAGGTAAATACATAGACTTTGCAAAATCTAAAGCCTTTTGGTGTAAAAATAAAAATGGTAAGACGAGTGTATCCAAAACTGGTCTGATAATACTTATAAGTCACCTTATAAAAGAGAGTTACTTTCAAATAGGGAATAAATTATTGCTCCAAACAATAGGTATTCCAATGGGTTTGGATCCGTCTCCATTTTGGGCAGATCTATATTTACATAGACTGGAATATATATATATGTCATCACTAATAAAAAATGATATATCTAGAGCGTATAGTTATCATGGATGTAGGCGATATATTGACGACCTTGTTTGCATTAATGATAGCGAAGAGTTTGCAAATACTAAACATTTAATATATCCTAAAGAGTTAAAATTAAACTGTGAACATAAGGGAACACAAGCTACTTTTCTTGATTTGGATATAAAAATTGAAGATAAAATATTTATCTATAAACTGTTTGATAAAAGAAATTCGTTCCCTTTTCGTATCGTGCGAATGCCATATAAAAATAGTACTAGCCCTGTGTATATATTCTACGGGAGTATTATGTCTGAATTTCTGAGAATTGCTCGTCTTACCTTAAAATTAGTAGATTTCATGCCCCCAATTTCTGATCTAATAATAAGAATGATTAACCAAGGTGGCGATCAAAATAAAATATTTGGACAATTAAATAAGGCAATTACTCGCCATCCTGATGCTTTTAAATCTTATCAAATTAATCAAAATAAACTGATAGAACAAATCATAGTATATATAAATAGAAATAATATAATATGAATAAACGTATATATAACACATCTGCTAATTATAATAAGAAAAACAATAAAAATACAGTAGAAAGAAAGAAAGAAATGTTAAAAAAAGAAGAAGAAGAAGAAGAAGAAGAAGAAGAAGAAGAAGAAGAAGAAGAAGAAGAAGAAGAAGAAGAAGAAGAAGAAGAAGAAGAAGAAGAAGAAGAAGAAGAAAACCGACAGTTATGAACGCTGATTTTAAACACCGGGAGTTGACAAAGAAGAAGAAGAAAAAGAGAACAAATTAACGGTTAACTTATAGACGCAGATTTGAAACAATGAGAAAAGAAAAAAGTCGACAGTTGTGAACGCAGATTAGAAAAACTATAGTGAACAAGGAAGATTAATATTTATTTGCGGTTGACAACAACGGGGAGATGGACAACAAAGTAGGACGAGGGAGAAAAGGAGGAACTAAAGGTATATATATGTATGTGTGTATGTATATATATATATATATATATATATATATATATATATATATATATATATATATATATATATATATATTTATTTATTTATCTTTTATTTTTTGATGTGTTGATGTTTTTTATATTTATAATATAAAACTAAAAATAATACATTAATCACTTAAATAATAGTGTCATGGATTCGTCCAAACACTTTAAAATGCAGCAACATTTTTGTGAGTAACGGATAAATTTTATTAGACAGACGAACAGCGCAGGTAAAGAAAATTTTTTTTTTTGATGTCTTAAATAACTAATATAAGTTAGCAAAACATTTATATGGAACAAAACGTAGATTTAGTATAAGGAACGTTTATGTTTTTGTCTTTTAAGGGAAGTGGGGTCTGATCAACTCTGCTGGGAAGCCATGAAATTAAATACTGTCTTGTTTTTAAATTCCCGAAACAGTTTTTCATGGTAAACAACTGATGATCCCTTAAAATAGTGTTAGAAACTAACTAATATAATAACTGTAAAAAATAAATTGACTTACATGAGTGATTTTCCACTGGAAGACTTGAGACTATAAGTTTTGTTTTTTTTGTTTGTTTTTTTTTAAGTTTTTTTTTTATATATATAGTTTTAATGGTTGAGAAACTTCCGAGACTATATATATATATATATATATATATATATATATATATATATATATATATATATATATATATATATATATATATATATATATATATATATATATATATATTGGAGGATTTATCTGGACATTTAATTCAAGAAATATTCGAAACACCCGAAATATATATATATATATATATATATATATATATATATATATATATATATATATATATATATATATATATATATATATATATATATATATAATAGTAACTCTGTCTGTGTGCTGTGTGTGCGTGTGTCCGCCTGATCTTTGTGTCTTATGTTCACCCTTCACTGGACAGAATTGCTTGAAAATTGGTATGTGAACTACTGACCTCTCAGTGAAGGGCATAATAGACTATATAAGAAATATATCACTTAAACGCTGGGGGTTCCCCGGGGGCCGGGGCACAACACTCCCCTTCCCCACTGGAAACTGTTTTCCCTTACATTCAAATGAAACTTAAACCATAGACAAATGACTGAAAATGATGTCTATTCCCAAAACTTCAGCAAATTTTGATCATATTAAGAGGGTCCCCGGATGGCACAATTCCCCCACGCCACTGAAAACTGTTTTCTCTTTGATTCAAATGAAATTTAAACCATAGGTAAATGACCATAAATTATGTCTATTCTCAAAATTTCAGCAAATTTTGATAATATTAAGAGGGTCCTCGGGGGCACAACCCCCTCCACTGAAAACTGTTTTGCATTGATTCAAATGATATATATATATATATATATATATATATATATATATATATATATATATATATATATATATATATATATATATAATCAAGGAGAACACTTCTTTGTCTGTGCATGTCTGTCCCTGAAAACGAAGACATACTAGGAAGTGTACTTTTAATATAATTGTATTCACTTGCACAATTTGCACGTTAACATAATGGAGGTATTTTTATGTCTCTGCCTGCCCCTTAAAGAAGCTAAGGACAATTTTCAAAGATTTTACACAATGAAATTAATCTATTTATTAGCGTTAGTTTAAGAGTATTAACATATATCTGAATAGCTCGGTGAGTTATATATCTAGCTGACAGCATCAAGGTTGCTGTTAAAGTAAACTCTCCCTACTATGATGTTGCATATGACGCTATCCCACACTCTAACCTTGGCATCACCGAGTAGCTCTGCTAATATATATATATATATATATATATATATATATATATATATATATATATATATATATTGCATTCCGATGACCATAGGAAAAATCAATCCAAAATCATAATTTTCATATTCACTTCCATTTCCTTTATTTTCATATTTCGACGAATATATGTATTCTTGTTGATTCTTCAGAAAAAGAAAACCCTTTTTATTTTTTTTATTTTTCATTTATTTATTTATTTATTTTTATTTTATTTTTTTTTCAAAATTAAATTTTTTTTTTTTAATTTTGGAAAAAAATAAAATAAAGGAAAAAATGAAAAAAATAAAAAGGATTTTGTTTGTTGGAAGAATCAAAAAGAATACAGGTATTCGCCGAAAAATGAAAATAAAGGAATATGAAAATTATTGTTTTGGATTGATTTTTCCTATGGTCATCGGAATGCAATATATATATATATTTCTGTTGTCATCAGAATGCAACTATAAAGTATATATGTTCTCAATCCTGTAATACAACTTCATTGCGATTGCAATTGGAAATATTTCGGAAATTATAAGGAGTATATGCCTAAATATATATCTTTTATAAGAAATTATATATATATATATATATATATATATATATATATATATATATATATATATATATATATATATATATTAATTTTAAGTAAATAATATTTGAATAATTTTTACCTACATATGCCAGTGTTTCAAGCTTTCGCTCTCATCAGTGTAAGAAATGATAATCTCAGACGGTCGTAAGAATTTGGTGCACCAGCTCCATTTGCCAACACCTAAAAATACATGACTGCCCCCTTCTTAACAATACTAAAATAATACACCACGATACCAACATCAAAAGATTAAAAATTCTTGAACCATTCTACATAAAAAACAAACATCCCACAATCAATAATGTGAATTACGAAACTAGTCACAACATTTTAAAGTGTCTAACATAGTAATTAACGTTATCAAATTGTTTAGCCATTAAGCAATAATACGTTTGAATCTTGAATGCGCTTTGAACGTAATCAAATTCTTAGCAGTTAACCAATCAAACTTTTGACTCTTGCACGCTCTTAGAACATAATCACGCTCTCGTGTAACGTCTCAATTAAGTTGTCCACCCTCTTAGATAGATAGATAGATAGATAGATAGATAGATAGATAGATAGATAGATCTAAGTATATAGAGAGTGAGAAAGAGAAAGGGAAGACAGAGAGACGGAGAGGTGTTGTGTACTAAATAAACCAAAATTCTTCACTTAATTTTTATTATATAGAAAAAGAAAAATATATTCTTTGATTTCATATAATTTTTTTTTTTTTAATCTGGGGTTAGAATCAAAACCGTACACTCGATGTTTTCAGTGTGATACTTTCTCAACTAAACAATTTAGGCATTTGTTAAGTAGACATTTAAAATAACACTCATTAAGTATTTGAAGTTTTAAGGGCGTTCTGAATTGGATAGATGGTTCAATTGGTCTGATGGATACCTTTGTAGACCATGGAACTGAGTTCGAATCTTGTTAGATTTGTTGGATTCGATTACGTACTAATATCGTTGCGAAAGGTATGACCCCACAATTCATCTTCCCATGACTAAAATAGCAATTTGTGTTCAACTAATAGCAAACAATTTTTTTATGGAAATCGCTCCAGACAAGGCATGAAGCCACTTGATGTAAGGAGCTAAAAAATACTACTTCAAGGTAAGAAATTAGCCAACACTAAGTGTTAGATAGATAAATTAGCATCCAGAAAACTGCAATTCTTTCACCTTTGTCAGAAACATCGCTCATGGAATGTGAGGAATGAAGGACAAAATAAGGGAAACGAGAGTTACGAGGCTGTCAAAAGTAAACCCAAGTTAGTCACTTTCTACTCTCCTTTATAATAGGTATTGCCTTTCAGTATAAATGACTAAAAAAAAAAGACAAATTCATTCTTAAATAGTGCATAGGAGTTTCAATCTTGGGTACACGGACAGGTAGCCGAGCTGTTAGCAATAATTTTTTAAATGTATTTATTAAAACTTGTACTGTTTAAGTCGACAGGACGACATAATTTGATTTTGGAACAATTCATTTTAAAATTGGTAAAGTCAGAATTGTTTACCTTAGTGCTATCAGATTAATCACCAATCACCATCTTTGGTGATCGGACGATATCATTTTTAAATGTGTGTGAAAGGTGATAATGTACGTATGAACATGAAATGCGTTAGTGTACTATTATATAGGTATCTAATAGAATATTCTCTGTTTCGAAGACGTTTTTGGGTGAAGCAGAAATCTCGGAATAAATGTAATAATTTTTGTAATAATTAAAGATGTAAGAAAATTTTCGTGAAACACGCTGTAGAAAGTGCTGTTGGTATTGAGTGGGAAAGATTTGCATAGGAAGTGTTCGGTTATTTTCCTATAATGGTTGAATTTACAGGGGAAAAATCGAGATTATTTTATATAGAGAGAGATTGTACTGTTTAAGTCGACAGAACGAAATAATTTGATTTTGGAACAATTCATTTTAAAATGGGTAAATTAGTTACCTTAGCGACACCAGATTAATCACCAATCACCATATTTGCTGATCAGACGATCTCATTTCAGAAATGTGTGTGAAAGGTGATAATGTACGTACGAACATGAAATGGCTTAGCATATTATTATATAGAGACTCTGTTTAGTAAAAAAACAAACTGTAAACTGACGTAATAGAGGTACTATTTGATATTAGTTAAAAGTTATAACCGGTGTAGATAAATTATTCAGCTAGTACACAAGTAGATAACAAATTGGTGACAACTTACGCGAACGTCATGGTTCAGCGGTGTGTATGTTGAGACGTTGTTTCTTTATATTCAGTTTGTTCCGTCTTCGGCCAATTTTATACAACCCGCTTTCCGTGTAAAACTGGTCAAGCAGGAAAGACAGTCTATTCTTGTTCCGTGTTACTTTCAACAATCGTCGGCCCAGATATGATACCGCTATCCAATTGTATCCAGTTGACGTGTCGAACGAATTGTTAGCGTTATGATTTTTATGGTCAATCTTTATTGTCCTCAACGCACTCGGCACCGGGTATCCGGTATGGATGTGATCAATGGAATGATGTTGACATGGGTGTCGTTGATATTAATTGGGCATTCCACGTGCGTTAGTTTTTTATGAGATTTTCGGAGATGCACGCCATAATCACATTGACATGTCAGTTCTCGTTAGATCACCGATGTTAAGTGACGTTGAGCCTGGCCAATATCAGATGGGTAACTATTTGGAAATACCAGGCACTGTATGTGGAAGGATGGCGACACCTCACTGCAAAAAACTCCAGCCCTGAAGATGTGTTTAATAAGTACTTCAGTATAACCTGCTAATTCATACATCCGCACCCCCCCCCCTTAGTGGAAGTTCTGTTCTCAAATGTGTGGCGATGCTCACCGGAGTGTACACTTGGGTGGATTTAAACTAAAGCAATAAACTAACGTGATCTGGATGAGGTCGAATCAAATCAAATTTATTGGCAAAAATAGAAAAGTGCAACAAGCCATGTAAAGAAGACAGATAGAATAGATTTGTATTATTTGGATTATTCGGATTACTGTTCTCATCTTCAGTATTATTCTCACAACGTTTTGGCCGATATAACCTCCAACTTTATTCAGGTGTATCTTGACGAACTCGGGGTCCGCAAGAACCTGTGGCGTAACAGATAAACTACTAAATAAAATTCAGTTCTAAGTGACACTCTTCTGGAGGTTGAAGGTTTAATCGCTCCATACAAGGCATGAAGCCACTTGATGTAAGGAGCTAAAAAAATACTACTTCAAGGTAAGAAATTAGCCAACACTAAGTGTTAGATAGATAGATTCCAACCCAGAAAACTGCAATTCTTCTCCCTTTGTCAGAAACATCGCTCATGGAATGTGAGGACTAAAGGACAAAATAAGGGAAGCGAGAGTTACGAGGCTGCCGAAAGCAAACCCAAAGTTCACTTTCTACTCTCTTTGCGAATTACTAAAGACTTCTACCCGGTCATGGCTCCAAATTCCAGAGTTCGACAGAAAGATTCCCGAGTTCGACAAGATACACCTCAAAAGATTTACATCCATTGAGATGGACGTCATTTTATTTTACTAATGTTACCACTTATGAAGGCCAAAAGCCGCTCGAGGATAATGGTTAATGAGATGAGTGGATTGTCAGTTGAATGATGAAGAATATTATGAGAGGATTTAAATTGATGGATGGAATGAACAAAATTTGATTACTTATGAGGATTGTTTCTGACAAGTATTTGTTGACATTGGATTTGAAGACGACCATATTGCAGTCTGCAGTCTTCAAAGGTCCGATGGAAATTAATACGCTCAGGAGTCTGATTGTTCATCATGTGACCAAACAACCTCGCTAGGGCTGCTCTCCACAAGAGGAAAGAAATGTCAATGTTTATGACTGGTACAGATTATTTTGACTTCTATTCATATTAATGACTTCTAGTATTCTAATTAGTATTAACTATTCTATTTAGCACTAACTATTCTATTTAGCACTAACTATTCTATTTCATACTAACTAAAACGATAAGTTAAACACGTCATTCAATAAGCAAGGTTATGTAATAGTCATGGATATTTCCATAACCCAATATGTTGCAACCATTTTTCAAGGCTGTTTTTAATTCTTTTTTTTTTTTTTTAAACTTTTCTTCACTCCAAACAATATATATATTGCCACTGAAGCATAAAAAGCTACTGTGATAAGGGCCATATTTATAGGAGGGGTGTCAACTTGAGTCGATAGTTGGCCAGCAAGATGCTTGTTTACATTACATTTAAAATTCTGCCTTAATCGTACAGTCGGGGAAACGGGAACAGGGAGGGAATTCCAAAGGCAAGCTGTCTGAGGAAAGAATGTATTTGTATCTAGGGACCTCAACAGTGAAGGGGTAGGGCTGCTCTCCGCAAGAGGAAAGGAATGTCAATGTTTATGACTGCTATCGAAGTGCTTACTTTTACTTGCTTTATATTTTTATTGTTTGTTTTAACTGTTTTGTATGTAATTGATTTGTTACTTGGTTTTTTTGTTCATTCTTTTTGTCAACTCATCAAACTCATCGGCCTAACATTCACAGCTAACATAAATTCAAACAAATACATAGAAGACATTGCCAAGGCTGCTGCAAAGAAAGTGCTAGAAAACTTCTCACACCTGACAGTATCATATATCTCTACAAAGCCACCATCCGCCCATGCATGGAGTATTGTTGTCACATCTGGCTGGTGCACCATCCACTAGTCTCTCCCTCTTAGACAAGGCCCAAAAACGAATCTTTAATCTGATAGCTCCAGCCCCTGTCCCATCGCTGCAATGTTGCATCCTTGTGCTTGTTTTACAAGTACTTCAATGGAATGTGCTCTGATGAACTTGCTGCTCTGGTGCCCCCTCGACGTAAATACACTCGACTAACCCGACAATCAGTTAAATTCCATCCGTTCACTGTGGAGGTCCCCAGATGCCAGATAGCCTTCTACTCCAATAGCTTATTTCCTCGTGCTGCCGGCCTTTGGAACTCTCTCCCTGCTCCCTGTTTCTCCGACTATACCGACATGCAGAAATTTAAAACTAATATGAACAAGCATCTCACTGCACCGCTTCCAATTTAAGATGACCCCCTAAACTTTAACCCTAATTATGAGTAGCCCCTTACGTCTACAGTGGCGGCCTGTCTTGTTTGGGGTGAACTAAGTTAAAAAAAAAATTTAAGAATTTTTAAACGCCTGCATACAGTGAATTGAGGGGATTTGGGGCGATGCTTGGAAGCGTTGTTACCCCTATATATATATATATATATATATATATATATATATATATATATATATATATATATATATATATATATATGTGTGTGTGTGTGTGTGTGTGTGTGTGTGTGTGTGTGTGTGTGTGTGTGTGTTCAATGCATATAGTAATGAAAACAAAGTAACAACTCGAAAACAATGAAGTCTACACAAAAACATTTATTGTTTGCGAACCCGACTAGGTTCACAATGAAATTGTGTCCATGAGGATGTGTTCATTAGAGTCTGCAAATGATGTGTGTGCGTGTGTATAAGTAAAGAGGATAGCCTTATATACCGAATAGTGTGTTTGTGTGGAGTGCACACGTGCTGTTGGGGGTGTTTTCATAGGAGCTGCCAGACGGAGGGAAGCGAGAAACTGTCTATGAGGTGTGTCTGTCGAAGCCAGATGAAAAAGAGAGGGGAAGTCTGGTGAGGTGTGTCTGTCGAAGTCAGACCCACAAAAAAGAAAGTGAATCTTCAGTGCGTCGCTTTTTATAGCACGGATCGTAGGGCCCTCTACAATCAGGAAAGGGAGATAACTTGGGTCTGACGCCTTCTGGTGAGTGTCTGTGTAAATGTATTGCGAAACGTAGGTAATACCACAAAATATTTGCAATGAGTTTGTACCTTCGGGGAGTTTTGTAAAATAAAATCTTTTCTTTACTTACCCACCATTTTATTTTTTATCTTTTACCCACTACACTTCATGAAACTGCAATCGGGCCCTTTTTTACATTAGGCTGGTAAAGTAAGGGAGATAACCTATCTCAACTTGTTTTTACATTTTTTTTTTTCGACAATTGATTTTAATAAGGATATTTTCAACAATTGCTATTCATCTATTAAAAAAAAACAGATTTCATTTTTATTTTTTATAGAAATGAAGAAAACATTTTTTATTGGCTAGTTTAAGTATAAAACAGGGAGGGTTGTTTTTTTTGTTTGTTTTGTTCCAATGGAAAAGTTATTTTCTTTTAACTAGCAAATAAAAAAAAATGTTTTTCATTTCAATTTAAAAATAAATTTAAAAACTATTCGTTGTTTTTGTTCAGAAAAAACAATTGTTGAAAAAACCTTTGGGTGTTTATTTATATTGAAATCCATGCGAAATATGGCAGTTCAAAATAAAATAACATGTAAACTTATGGATATACTTACTTATCAGTGAAAAATATTAGTGTACACCAAAAATTATGGAAAATTATCGAGTATAATTTTAGTAATAAATAAAATTAATTTACTATTCAGACTCCACAAACTCTGAACGATATCCGTGCTAAGCCAGTGTGTCATAGAAGATTATCTCCTTCCTTCTTATATAAACACGCCACATAGCATGTCATTTCGGAGTTCGTAGAGTCAGACTAGTAAAATTATTTTATTTTTTATTCAAATTCTACTCGATTACTTTTCCGTAATTTTTGATGTACACTAATATTTTCAACTGATAAGTAAGTATATCCATAAGTTTTCCTGTTATTTTATTTTTAACTGCCATGTTTCGCATGTATCTCAATATAAATAAGCACCAATCTTTGTTAACATCAATTGTTGAAAAAAAATTAAAATAAGTTGAGATGAAAAAATAATAAATGTACATGAAAAAATAATGAATAAATAAAAATATAACGTACAAGAAATACGGAAAATATCTGTTATAATCAATTATAAAGAAAATCTAGAAATAAGTTGAGATAAGTTATTTCCCTTACTTTGCTAGCCTAAAGTAAAAAAAAAAACGGGGGGGGGGCGCTGGCCTCGGCTGTGCCCGTGCACGGCCATCGTAAGTAAAGGAGGCCAGAGCGCTGGAAAATTACGTCATACTATAAAGTAACAAACGAGATTTGTCGAACAGATTGTGGGCGTTTTGACCCCTCCCTTCACTTAAACATTCATTAAAATTCAGAAAATCAACAAATTTTAATGAAATTTTCAGTATTTATTAATTAATGATCACAGAATATAATTAATCGATTACTTTATTAGAAATATTAAGGCAAAAGTATTATTTCGTTTAATTTGCGTAGGCTAGACAGCAAACTTTAACTAATACTTAGTAATAAAATGGTGTTGTCATAAATTTTTGAATTTTTAAAACATGAAAATTTTTCTTTGAAAAATAATTTGTCTGATTTAATATTCATTCTTTAAATAAGTTCATTCTTTCCGGTAAACATCGAATGAAAATACTAGTATCAGTTATACTGCGTGCAAATATCTCTTGGTTTATAAACACAAGACAAATCCCTATTCTATTTTATTCTTCATATGAACATTAATTTATCGTTAGTTTTAGCTGAATTTTGTTTTGTTTTTAAATAATTCGATAAGAGTTGCTCTCATTTCCGAAAAAAATGAATGTTTCTTGATTTTTTTTAACTTAAAAGTAAATACAACAGAAAAGAAATCAAACATGAAAGATTACGAATTCACAAAATCAATAATTACAAAATAATTAATTAATAGAATATTTATTGAAATAAATTAAAATGTGTGTTTTTTTATTTGCTTTGTTTTTTTTTGCAAAACGATCAGTTTATTTACAATATAGTAAAATATTGTAATAAATTAAAGCAGTCATGTTTTGGGAACAAGGGGAATTTTGGATGAAACATATTAATTAGTTTAAAAGTGTATTTTTTTATCTCAGAAATAAAATTCTAATTGATTTTTTTAAGACTTGAAATTTGAACTTTAATGCAATGCCTTAATCTTTGGACGCCATGTTGGATTTTTTTAAATTCTCTTTGGCGCTTGACATCTATAAAAAGGAAATACGTTTGAAAAAAAGGAACAAATTAATAATTATTTCCAAATGAATGAATAATCTTTAGAAGGGTAGCTGTGTTCTTCGCAGGGGAATAAAGTCAGAATAGCAGAAACAAGTTCACAATGATTTCCAAGTGAATGAATAATCCTATGGAGTTGAGTCTGCTATTACTTGCTTTGATTACAGATGGACGCGTTATGCCACTGCTCACTTCCGGTTCTCATTGATAGTGGTTCTTACTCCCACTATCAATGATATCACCAGAAAAACTCGACTCAGTTGACAGGCCTTCTTCCTTTACGATAGCTGTGGCTCATGCCACCTTCCCATAATATTTGTGACACTTTTAATTCTAAGAAAGCTTTTAAAACTTGTCTTTCTTCACAAGATCGCCCCTTTCGCCTTTCTGTTACTTTCCTTTCTTTAAAAAGGTTGGATTTGTCTGAAAACGGATAATAAATCAAACAATTACATATGTGGTGGTCGTCATGCCTTTTTTTTGGTGATAACTTCCTCCACAAATAAAAATAAAAATAATAAGAAGAAGACTTACATGCAAAACCAACGGAAGTTTATTCACTGAAATAAACCATTAACAAATATAACATATTTCCTTTTGTAATGAGTTCAGAAGTCCTTTCTTTAGTTTCAGGGTAAGTAAAAAGGAGAATGTCTTTTGTTTTGTTGAAATGCTCATGTGTTATAAAATGTTAAGAGAGACAATAGGTAATGTTCGCCTGTGAAATTGTATGAAGCGCGCGAAAGGTGAAATGGAAGAGTGATAGTAAGACGCGTGTAACCTCCGAATGAAGAGTCAGTTGAGAGAGAGGGTTTGATGTTTGTGTGTGCTTAAATACTATTTGGATAGGCTCCAGCGAGCTTAAGGAGAAAAGTTTAGAAAAATGTCTTTGGAGAAATCCCATTGGACAGAAATATCACGTGGTGTGCTCCCTACTACGTCCGCTCGTTTTGAGTTGATTTAATATATAAGGCCACACCGGAATTTGCATGGGCGTTATTTTTTATCTTTCACGCGCCAATACAATTATATTCACACTGCGCGCCTAAATTGTATTTATCCCAAACAACAATTTTTATCCGAATCTTAACCGTGTCAACTGGCACACATACGATTTTCATGCTGAGTTTCTGAATCTCTCAAGGGAGACAACTTTCGCGTCAAGTTGTCTCCCTTGAAAAAATATTATTTGAGTCGGTTGTTATTGTTTATTTATGTTTCTAAAATGTGTAGAATAAAGAAATTATGTCAGATAATAAATTAATGACAAAGTACATTCTAACATACTTCATCAAGTTTATTTCACTCTCAATCAACAAAAGACGAGAGAAGTTATTAAATAACTTGATAAAGAAAGTATTGTTCAAAGATAAATGATATTAAACGGGCATGCATGTTAGGGTGGTAAAGCTAATTTTAGATGAGAAAGAGACGGGAATCTGACAAGAATAGTAATTGGACTCTGTGAATGTGTGTGTTTTTAAAGGGTAAAGAAAAACGAAGAGAACCCACAAAGCCGCCAGAAAGCTGCATATTTGTCGGGTCACCAATATAGTAAATTGGGACAGAGGATAAAAAGAGAAAAGAAAGAGAAAGGTGTTACTTTTCTTTACGATGTAATACAATTGAACAACACAGTGCACAGACGGGTAATAGTTTTATGTGGGAGAAACACGGGAACAAAATGAAAGATAATACATTGGGTTGAGTACGGTGAATGTATACAAGACGAAATAAACTCTATCACTGAGCTCGTCGGACCAACAGACAAATCAGGATCTATATCTTATCTGTTTGGGAGTAAGTTACAAACTGAGGGTTTTACTGATCATGTGATCTGGCTTAAGCGATCGCGTGTGAATCTTGTTACACGCAGACGCGCTATGCGAGCACCTGGTGAAGAGGCAATGATCACATAACAGCTAAGCCGAATCATAACTCAAGTAGATCGACAGAAAATAGTTCATTCATGTAAGCTGCTACATAAACCCCTGCTTAGGCTCTTAGCCGATAAAACAAGAGAAACTTTATTGAGTGTAGCAGCACATGAAATTAAAATGGAAAAAACATGCAAATGCAAAAATAGATTATATGACTGATAAAATTGAACAAGAATGTCTTTGTTTTGCTGCCAAAGGCAAAATGTCTCTTTTGCTGAAAAAGAAGCAAACATGTAATAATCTGAAGTGCAAATAGAAAAATGTTCATTTGCTCAAAGGTGAAAAATGTTGTTATTGCAAAATGCAAATGTTTATTTGCTGAAAAGTGAAAGAATTACAAATGTTTTCAAAATGGAACAGGGTTCATTAAAAAAGAGAATTTTACACATGCAGGTGCAAAATTGTAGAAGTGGTAGTTAATTACTTCAGGAGATGTAAATGTTCAGATTCTCTAAAGCTGGGTGATCCAGAGCAATTTGATGGAGGTCAATATCTTCTGGCAAAGAGATAGCGCTGATGGGTAGACGAGATAATGCGTCTGTGAACCGAATACATGCCGTATGGAGAACTGGGAAATGAAGTCCAAATGTCTTGATCAACAAGGAGAATATTTGTCGGGCTTAGCAACGTAGTGCAAACCTAAGTGGATGATGATCAGTATAAATGGCAAATTGCCGACCTTCCCATGCGTGGCGAAAATGTTTAATAGCTAAGTAAATGGCCAAAAGTTCACGTGCGGAAGTACTGTAACGACTTTCTGTAGGGGTCAATCTTCGATAAAAATATGACAAAAGTTGAATCTGTGGCTAGTGCTGTTGCTGCAAGACTGCGCCACCTGCTGAACTGGATGCATCAACGACTATAGAAAATTCAGCATCAGGAATTGGATGCGATAGCAATGATGTATCTGCAAGCTTTTTCTTCGCCTCCTAGAAGGCTTTAAGCTGGCAGTTATCAAGTGACATGGGTTCATTAAAATAAAATAGAACTTGTAATAAACGAGTAGAAGAAGTGACAGTATGCTTGAAGAAGCTTTATTATATTAAGATCTACACAGGGATCGAGTCTCTGCGAGAATAATGGTTACCTAAGAGAAAAGTGAACAAAGGGAAGTAATTCATTCCCAACAAGTAAAAAAGGTACGATTGAAGACTTCCTTTTTTATCACCACATTTTCCGCTACCCGGGTAAGTTCAAGGCTGTATGTTAAGCGTCTTCTGAAGATTTCCAAATATTGCTATTCGTGATTAGATTTATTTTAATGCCGGCACAATAAAAATGTCCTCAACCGCAAATTATGTCAATTTATTCCGTTGCAGGTGAGAAATGATGCGATGATATGTCTGCCACTAAAAGGACAAAAACTAAAAAGAAATTTTAAAAGAAAAAGATTTACTAAGTGACGTCACCAAAATGTCTGTCTCTAACAATCAGCGAGGCATGTTTAGTTATTAAAACAAAAAGTGAAAGACGTCCGCTGCTGATGTTGTATCCATGGATCTGCCCATGATTTCCATGAGCCAGATGAATAAACCATGAAGCAATCTCCGGATTGAATCGACTTGTCGGCTCAACATTGCCGACATATCATGTCTCCATGATTGGCATTGGAGATCAGTATCACCATCAATACTATCATTAAGGTTCAATGCTGGAGTGACGACACAAAAAAGAAAAAAGTTGTTAAAAATACTCTATGACTTTCTGACCTCGTTGATATTAAGTTGGTAATTTGTGATCTCTCAAATCAAGGAAAGAGACATTGGTTTCTTCAATAAGCATACCGGATGATCCAAATTAAATGCCACCCATGGTGCAACGGATAAAAGAAGTGCTAAGTAATAATCAGTTCTGAGTGAGTCTTCAGGAAGTTAAATGTTCAATCCTCAGGCAGGTGTTTCTGCTTAAACTCAAAAAGAGAAAAATAAAAGTTCAAAGCTGATAGTTTTTGGCTAAATACTGACGACTTTGACGGAGTCTAGTGGAGCGTCAATTATCTAAGAGAAAAGTGAACAAAGGGAAGTAATTCATTCCCAACAAGTAAAAGAGGTACGGGCGTTAAGCATTTTCTGAAGATTTTCTCTGACAATCATCTGATGTGGAGAGTAATGAGAAGTAAGATATGAATTTTCATTGACAAAGTTTTCGAGGACATTCGGTAGAGGAGGAGGGGTGTTAGACTGAAGAGGGGCATCCAATACCTGTTGGTCTTCCGACATAGAATCTGGTTCTGTATCTAAACTGCTCATTCTATCATCCAATAGAGATATTTGCCGCACGGATACCGTTGTCTCTCATCCATTATTGAAACACACATGAGCATATTTGGGATTGATTTAAATACGTCAACAGTGTCGACTCGGGGTTCATATTTTCTACCGCGTACATGACACTTAAGGAGAACAGATTTTGCTGCCATTAACCATGTAGGTATCGAATCACCAGTAGCTGATTTCCTTTGGAAATTCAATAGACGTTCATGGGGAGTACAGTTAGTCGAAGTGGAAAGTAATGAGCGAATGCAGTGGAGGGCTACATCTAGTACCTTTTCACAATAACCCTAACCTTTTCACAATTAGCTATAGAGAGATTTCTTGACCGTAAAGCCAGACTCATATTTTCCAGATGATACCATTATATCTCTCCACTTGTCCATTACCTTAAGGATTAAAGGTTGTTGTTTGACTGAGACAAGGAAAACCTAGAGTAATCACCAATCACTGTTAGTATGTAACAGTTGCAAGAATTCGAAGGTAATGGTCCCTTGAAATCTTCACTTAATCTTTCAAATGGTTGACTGTTTGATATGCCATTTTAAAGAATCTAGGCTTTATCTCAGAACAGGCCTGATTACCATTTTTACATCTTCCACAGAGTATGACAGATTCTTGCTTCTGACAATATGTAGCATTTAGGTTACATCTAGGTGACATAAATCTTTGTGCAAGGTGTCTAATTTGTCGGCAGAGATTGTAGAAGAGCAAATTCGAGATAGAGCGTCCGCAGCAACATTTTATTTTCCTGGGCGATACATAATGTCGTAAGTGAAACAGGCAAGTTCTAATTTCCTTTTTGCGATTTCCTCATTTTTTTTATATCGCTCTTCCTTTTAGTGTTGAACATACAGGAGACAGATTTTTGATCAGGGATCAGCTTAAAAGGCTTCCCAAGTAGTAAGTCTCACCATTTTCGGAACGCCTTTACAATAGCATAGGCCTCTTTTTCAATCGAGGAATGCTTTTGTTCATCAGAAATTAAAGTTCTCGAAAAAAAAAGCTATGGACCGACAGTTTTGGATTAGAGAGGCAGCGATAGTATGTTCAGAAGTATTACTTTCAACATTAAGAGCGAGAGAAGAGTCTATAGCTTCCAGGGACGATTTTGCAATCTCCTTCTTCAGGTACCTGAAGGTGTCTGCTTGTTCCTTAGTGAAAGGAAAATTGCTAATTCTGGTTAGAGGATGTCATTTTTCAGAGAAGTTTGAGATTCACCTAGAATAGTGAGAGAACATCCCCATTGCTTGTTGAGGAGAAAAAAGGTCTTGAGATATTGGCAAGTCCATGAATCCTTTGAGTCTATCAGAATTGAGTTTTATCGACCCCTTGCTTATCATATACCCCAGTAAATCTATGGTAGTAAGCAAGTAATGACACTTGCTTTTGCTGAGCACAGACCCTAATGAACTCTTTCAAATTAGTGTCATGCACAGCCTGATTTTCTCCACATATGGTAACATTATCAATATAGGCATAGGTTCCTTGGAGGTCTTCTCACTTGATGATGTAATCTATAGCTAAGCTACTCCATTGGTCACTCAAAACGGGATTTAACAAAACTGATACAGAGATCAAGAAGCTTCGAATGCTGTGTATTTTCGCTCTTCCGGCTAGATATAAATCTAATAATAGGCACTTTTTATTTTTTTATTTTTTTTAACTTAGTTCACCCCAAACAAGGCAAGTTGCCACTGAATTAGAGTGAAAGTTTATGGGGTCATCCTAAATTTGGAGCTGTGCATCAAGATGCTTGTTCACATTAGTTTTAAATTTCTACATGTTGGTACAGTCGGGAAAACAGGGAGCAGGGAGGTAGCTCGAGGAAAGAAGCTATTGGAGTAGAAGACTCTCCGGCATTCACAGTGAATGGATGGGATTTATGTTTGTCAGAGTGTTTACGGTAGAGTGGGAGGTATTCAGTCATTTCAAAATGGTGTGAGGAG
This sequence comes from Sepiola atlantica, assembly GCA_963556195.1. Lineage (NCBI taxonomy): Eukaryota > Metazoa > Mollusca > Cephalopoda > Sepiida > Sepiolidae > Sepiola > Sepiola atlantica. The sequence goes on along the minus strand of OY744523.1, from coordinate 32,850,108 downwards.
ATTGAGGATTGTAGGTTTGTTTCACTTTGTGCTAGGATATACGCAGAGAAAAGGTTTCTACGTCATTGATGTTGGTTCTAATATATTTGTGAATGCTAGGCAAAGATGTTTTTGGTGGGTGTCTTGTTTAGGTTTGTTTCTTTTTCTTTTCACTGGTTAAATCGAGTGCTTGATGTCCCAGACTCTGAGGTAGGCAACACCAGGCAACGTCTCACGTCTGCTCTCCATGGTGTTTGATCCAAAAGGTTACTATCAGTCATGCTGCATGCAGTCAAATTGCTTCTTATGCACTCAAGCTAGGTTTTCCTTGGTCTACCACACACAAGTGTGTTATGGAGTGCATGCAAGAGATTGCATGATGCAAATGGCAACACCAACTGAGATGCCGAGTGCATAAAACATCTTTCCTTCAGTTTTCTGCCATACATTTACCTGATTATGACATGAGCAAACATAGGATGAAAAGACTTTGCCATAAATCTTGAACAAAATGTGCCTACATATAAGGATTGACAGCTTGAACCTTCCCCAAGCAACACAACAGCAAGCAGTGATAGTGCATTAGCAAACACCACCAGCATTCAACATGCATTCAGATAGCAGAAGGTAGCTTCAACATCAAGTGCGGTGCCATCTATCTACATCCACATGTTCTACACTTCAACCATCAATTGGGCGCGCAGCACCCATACATCTGCGACACACATATTCCGGGTAAAGTACAAACTTTCCAGTAAGACCACTACACTTCTTGTGGACTCATAGTTTGCACTGAGAGCATTCAATGGAGTTTACACGTACGCCTCTGTGACAGACATCTCAGGGAAACATGTCAGCGTCCTGCAGGAGGTCAAGACCAATACCAGAGATAAAAAAAAAAAACTTTGTCTTCTTTATGTTGACTCTCAGTCCTTTGCTCTCCATGTCAGACACCTGGAGTTGCACTCCTCCAGGGAAACTGCAATAACAAGATAGTCTGCATACAGAAGCTCCGATAGGACACCCACACTATATAATCTTATTCAAACATGATTAACAGTTAACAAGTAATGGCATATATTTAAAATTGGAGAACAATTAAAACATTATATACCTATACAATATACTCATATAAACACAATAAAAAAAATACAATACAAGAACACAGCTAAACGGAACATCCACGAGCAGAGTTTCTTTCCAAGAACTGCCCGTCTGTGGAACACAATGCCATGGGGACTGCTTCCCAGCTGACTACAACATGGTTGTTTTCAAGTCAAATGTTAACAAATTCTTGTTGAGCCGTCCTCTTAAATAATCAAATTCTGCCCAGATCCAACCATCGTCTGCAATCCTCAAAGTGTCTATCATCTGATACAAACCCATTAACTCTTATCGTCGAGTGGCCTTTGGGCCTTGATGAGCATTGATTCGTTAGTAAAAAAAAAGCATAAATATAGAATAGGCAGAATTTGATTACTTAAGAGGACGCTCAACAAGTATTTGTTAACATTGAACTTGAAAACGATCATGTTGTAGTCAGTTGGGAAGCAGCCCTGTGGTATTCTCTTCTTGTCAATCACGAAACCCTTCCTATTCTGAAAAAGCCCTATTTGATTTGGCCAAGACGATTCTCCTTGACCAATCAACAAACACTTAAATTTGGCGGGCTGAATAAAATAAAAAATTTATTCTTTCTCTTTTGAATCTGGGCATAGTCCAGTCAACAAGTAAGGAAAATTCCTCCTTAATTGAATGCGACGACTTGAGAATCTGAAAAGTTCCGGAGGTCGTCTATTTTTCTTGGGCGTTAATGACTCTTTTATTATAAGTTGGACTTTTTAAAGCCGCAAACACAATTAGTTTTGCAAAACTTTTCAGTATTATTGTTCAATTTAACAATATTAATACATATTATCCTTTATCTTCTGTGCTCTTTCTTTCAGCTTTTTTCCGACTTCGACAAGTGACAATGGAACCTTTCTCGTGCTAAATCACTTCAACCCTATGTGTTCTTTTTTTCTTCATCTTGTAATATTTTTCAATATCACTTGTTTAAGGATCTCTATGGCGATATTTTCTTCCATTTTTTTCTTTAATTTCTTACATTTCAAACAAATATCTCGATGCTTCTTGACATGACACCCCCCGGTAAATATGCTAAATAAAATTCTTATTTTAGGAAATACATACTTGTTATTTTGATTAAAAACCGGTTATCCAAATTTACGGAAAACAATCACGTAGTATTGTTTAAATTCTGTAAGACATTCAATTTATCGAATTTCTCACGAAATAGTTCACCATTTGCACCAATAGCGATTACTCCCCCTGATATTTAAAAAAATGGCGGCTGTGAAGTCATCTACTGATTCAAAGGAAAAAATTGAATTTCTTCAAAAAAAAATCGTCTTTCCGATAAAATGACATGTGTTCTGAAACGACGTGATTACTTACAATCCTATAAGGCATTTGGTTAAATTGTCGTTTCCCAGCCAAAATGGCGGACAACAAATAATCTGCAGTTTTCCAACCTCACAAATGTGTAAGGTAAGGTAAGATGTTGCTTTACGGCACATCAACCCTAAGGGTCATTTCGTGCCATGAGTGTAGAAGGGAGTGTTCTTCATTTGAATCTTAAGTCAGTGATATTTTAAATTGTTTAAGGTTAATGCATCTTATTGCCCCTGTTTTATGGCCTAAAATTCAATTTTGGCTATTTCGTTTGTTTTGTATTAAATCTTTAGATGAGTTCCAAAAGGTTTATTTTCTTTAGAAAATGCAATATTTTGTAAGGTGTTACTTTCTCAAATAATGTTTTTAGGGTTTGTTCATTAAAGTATTTTCTACGGATATTTTCATATTTTTTTGCAATCCATTAATATGTGTTTTATGGTTAGTTGATGATCACATGTTTTGCATTGAGGTGCATTTTCTGCTTTTAAAAGATATTCATGAGTTAGTTTTGTATGACCAACTCGGATTCTGGTGAATTTAGTATCTAAATTTCGTTTTGATAATATTTCTGTCTTGCCCAACATTTGGGTGAATGTCTCTAAGTTTGTTGTTTTGTTGTTCGTCCCATAGCTTTTGCCATTTGGTTTTAATATACAAGTTGATTTTGTTTTTTCTATCTGTATATGGGATTTTTATATTTGTTGGCATCAGATTTGTTGCATCTTTAGCCAGTTTGTCATCTTCTGAATTTCCTCTTATGTCAATGTGACTGGGGATCCATGCCAATACTATTGTTTTATTATTTTTGATTTGGTATTGATATGTTTCCATGATTTCCTGAATGAATGGGTGGTTTATGTTTCTTTCTCTTAGTGCAATTAGGCTGGACATGGAGTCACTGAAGATAATGAATTTGTTTTCATTAGACTCTTGGACTAGTTCTAGTGCCAGCTTGATGGCTTGCAATTCTGCGGTGTATATTGATGCACCGTCCGGTAATCTAGTTTGTTTGTTGGAGTTTTGTATTTTTGCTGCTGCTCCCACTCTTTCCGTTATTTTTGAGCCGTCTGTGTAGATGGTTTTATGAGAGGGATATTTGTCCACAAATGTGTAAGTAAACCCAAATACATTGTTTTGGACTAATTTAAAATTTACCGTAAATTATTTTAAAGGAAATACAGTCGAGAAATTAGTCCAAAACAATTTATTTGGGTTTATTTACTCATTTGTGAGGTCAGAAAACTGCAAACGATTCGTTGTCAGCCATTTTGACTTGTAAACGACAATTTAACCAAACATTTTTTATTTAAATAAATAATCAATTAATAGTAAATAATAATAATAATAATAATAATAATAATAATAATAATAATAATAATAATAATAATAATAATCCGAATCGAGAGGAAAGACTAAATAAGAAACATGAAAAACTAAAACAAAAGATAGCAGCAAAAGAAGGAAGATTGAGACGATACAGATACAAATCGGAACAATACAAACAGAACAGGACCTTTGAAAACAATGAAAGCCAGTTTTACAAAAACGTAAATGGAGAAAGAACAACACCAGAACAACCGGACCCGACACAAACAAAACATTTCTGAAGCAAGATATGGGAAAAGGCTGAAGATCACAACAAAAATGCTAAATGGCTTAAAGACATGAAAGATAAACTTCTAGAAATTGAAGAAGGAACGAAAACAGAAATTAATGAAAAAACTATTAAGACAACACTAAAGAAAATGGCAAACTGGAAAGCACCAGGTCACGATGGAATACATGCGTACTAGTTCAAAAAATTCACGACCCTACATGAAAGGCTAGCACAGAAACTGAAAGGATGTATCCATAAAACAGACGTACCAGAGTGGATGACCAAAGGAAGGACAACGCTCATACAAAAAAGACGCCAAGAAGGGAACGACCCCAAGCAATTACAGACCAATAACCTGTTTACCGACAATGTGGAAAATCCTAATGGCACAACTGAGAGAGCAAATTTACCATTCCCTGAACAGTCGTGGACTACTTACCAAGGAAAAAAAAGGATGCCAGAAAGGGAAAAGAGGGACACATGACCTGTTATACATAGATCAAAAAATCCTGAAAGAAGTTAAAAACAAGAAAAAGAACATATCTATGGCATGGATTTACTACAAGAAAGCGTACGACAGAATCCCTCAAGCATGGATAATTGAATGTTTAAAAATGTACAAGATACCCGACAGGATTATTAATCTCATCAAGAAAGCAATGGAAACATGGAGATTAGAACTGACAGCTGGAGGGCAATACTTGACAGAGATAAAAATACAGAGTGGCATTTTCCAAGATGACTCTCTATCACCACTACTGTTTATCATAGCCATGATGCCACTCAACTACATACTCAGGAAATGTGATGCCGGATACAAGTTCACAGGCAGAGAACAACGAATAAACCATCTCATGTACATGGACAACCTGAAGCTATTTGCAAAAAGCACATAGGAACTGGAAAAGCTGATAAATACGACCAGAATCTTCAGTCAGGACATTCAAATGGAATTCGGAATCGAAAAATGTGCATTGCTAGTAATTCAAAAAGGAAAGCTGGAGACGACTGAGGGCATGGAACTACCCAACCAAGAGCAGATGAGGGCGCTAGATGAAATAAATATTTGGGAGTTTTGGAAGCAGACACAATCAAATCAACAGAAATGAAAGAGAAGATTGGAAAAGAATACCTGAGAAGAACAAGAAAGCTCTTAGAAACAACATTATATAGCAGAAACCTAATCAAGGGAATAAATACCTGCGCAGTATCACTAATAAGATATTCTGGACCATTCATAAGCTGGACTAAAGAAGAACTCAGGCACCTTGACCAGAGGACTAGAAAAGTAATGACTATGCACAATGCACTACATCCAAAAGACGATACAGATAGACTCTACGTGAAGAGAAACGAAGGGGGAAGAGGACTGGTAAGTATAGAAAACTGTGTGTACGACACTAAAAAAGAGCTGGAGAAATACATAAACCAGAACATAGAAAGGCTGATCACCGCAGCAAGAGATACCGTCCCAACGAACAATGCAGGAAACATCAAAACTGGACACAAACAGACAAGAAAAGAAAAATGGGAAGAAAAACAACTACATGGACGCTTCATAAGACTCACAAGAGAAGAAACCAACACAGATAGTTGGACATGGCTAAGAAAAGGAAACTTGAACAGAGAAACGGAATCTTTACTGATGGCTGCACAGAACAATGTGATTAGGACAAACTACATTAAAGCTAAAATAGATAAAACCCAGGAAAACAATAAATGCAGACTGTGTGGACAAAGAGAGGAAACAATAAATCATATGATAAGTGAATGTAGCAAACTTGCCAAAAAATGAATACAAGAACAGACATGACTGTGTTGGGAAAGTAATACACTGGAAACTGTGCAAACAATTGAATTTCGAATATGCAGACAAATGGTATAAACATAAACCAGAAACAGTACTGGAAAATGAAAAACACAAAATCCTCTGGGATATGGATATACAAACAGATAAACTCATACAAGCAAGGAGACCTGATGTTATTATAATAGACAAAAAAGAAAAATCTTGTAAAATCGTAGACTTCGACGTTCCAGCAGACCACAGAGTGAAGATTAAAGACACAGAAAAACGAAGTTAATACACAGAACTAGCCAGAGAACTGAAAGGAATATGGAGCATGAAGAAAGTTAGTATAATACCAATAATCATAGGAGCACTAGGAACAATCCCCAAAAAACTGGAAAAAAGACTGGGAGAAATTGGAATCAAAGGGACCATCGAAACCATACAAAGGACGGCAATGATCAAAACAGCTGCAATCTTAAGGAAAATCCTCGAATGCGGAAACCAACACGCATAAGCTACAAAGGCTAACCAGTCACAAGGAATTTACAACAGGTAGAAAACAAAACCACACGAAGAACACCACAACATGAACCAAGGAACAGTAACTGCAAGAAACAGCACTTCATAATCTCCACCCCCCCCCCAATAAATTACACCGGCCTCAGCTATTACTACACAAAACTGAACCAAAGAAACAGAAATTACAAGAAACACTATAAGCTCCTCCCTCTCCCCCCTAAAAAAAAATAAAAAGAATTAAAAAAAAAAAAATTTAAATAAGGAAAGAGAAAAGGAAAAAATTAACGAATTTTTTTTTTTTTATTATTTTATTTATTTATTTATTTATATATATATATATATATATATAAAAATTTTAAATGGTGTCGGCCTAAGCTGACACCAGACAAAATATTTGTAGAGGGTCGAGGAGGATGAGAAGACCGAGGAGGGACCGCACAAACCAGACATCACTGGAAAAGTGCAGAGAATGCTGAGACCTTGGAGAGGCTTATTGCCACCCAAATCCCAGAGACGACCAATTGTCCTTACCAGCGAGAAATCAATGGTAAGAGGCTGTTGCGATACCGCATCGTAATCGAAAAGAGGTGAAGAATACTGGAAATCTGGGGAGGCTTGTTGTCACTCAGACTCCAGGAAATACCACTGGTTGTTGTCGGTGAGCAATCACTGACGATGATCTGTGTGAGAACTCCTAGTGAGTACAGATGATGATGATGATGATGATGATGATGATGATGATGATGATGATGATGATGATGATGATGATGATGATGATGATGATGATGATGATGATGATGATGATGATGATGATGATGATGATGATGATGATGATGATGATGATGATGATGATGATGATGATGATGATGATGATGATGATGATGATGATGATGATGATGATGATGATGATGATGATGATGATGATGATGATGATGATGATGATGATGATGATGATGATGATGATGATGATGATGATGATGATGATGATGATGATGATGATGATGATGATGATGATGATGATGATGATGATGATGATGATGATGATGATGATGATGATGATGATGATGATGATGATGATGATGAAAAATTAAAAAAACAAATAGTTAACAAATAACTGTTACCAAACGAAAAAAGAATCTTCGGTTATTCAGAAGAGTAATCCACCACTGATTTATACGTTTAGCTTTTGTAAGTATGGATGGTCGGAATCACAATAATCTCATTACAAATCTAAAATCTCGGTCAATGACTTCTTTTTAAGTAATTACATGAAGTTAAGATAATGGAATAAAAAGAAATTTTAAAATTTTTGAATTCTTTTTTGTATATAATTTTTTTTATTGCAACCATTGTAATATTTTCTTACGATCATTTGTTTCGCTCAGCACTTACTTCAATATTCATGATACATAGATCCGAACCTGATAGAACATTTTCTACAATTTTATAATGAAAAAAAATGTGGAAAATCAATCGAAAGCACAATCGAAACATGTGAAAAATCAGTGGAAATTACAATGAAAAAGAACGTGGAACATCAATCGAAAGCACAATCGAAAAATGTGAAAAATCAATGGAAATCACAATGAAAAAGAACGTGGAAAATTAATCGAAAGCACAATCGAAAAATGTGTACAATCAAAGGAAATCACAATGAAAAAGAACGTGGAAAATCAATCGAAAGCACAATCGAAAAATGTGAAAACTCAATGGAAATTACAATGAAAAAGAACGTGGAACATCAATCGAAAGCACAATCGAAAAATGTGAAAAATCAATGGAAATCACAATGAAAAAGAACGTTGAAAAACAAACGAAAGCGCAATCGAAAAATGTAAAAAATCAAGTGAAAGCACAATGAAAAAGAACGTGGAAAATCAATCGAGAGCACAATCGAAAAATGTGAAAAATCAATGGAAAGCACAATGAAAAAGAACGTGGAAAATCAATCGAAATCACAATCGAAAAATGTGAAAAATCAATGGAAATCACAATGAAAAAGAATGTAGAAAAACAAACGAAAGCGCAATCGAAAAATGTGAAAAATCAGTGGAAATCACAATGAAAAAAGAACGTGGAAAATCAATCGAAAGCACAATCGAAAAATGTGAAAAATCAGTGGAAATCACAATGAAAAAAAAACGTGGAAAATCAATCGAGAGCACAATCGTAAAATGTGAACAATCAATGGAAATCACAATGAAAAAGAACGTGGAAAATCAATCGAAAGCACAATTGAAAAATGTGAAAAATCAATGGAAATCACAATGAAAAAGAACGTGGAAAATCAATCGAGAGCACAATCGAAAAATGTAAAAAATCAAGTGAAAGCACAATGAAAAAGAACGTGGAAAATCAATCGAAATCACAATCGAAAAATGTGAAAAATCAATGGAAATCACAATGAAAAAGAATGTAGAAAAACAAACGAAAGCGCAAACGAAAAATGTGAAAAATCAATGGAAATCACAATGAAAAAGAACGTGGAAAATCAATCGAAAGCACAATTGAAAAATGTGAAAAATCAATGGAAATCACAATGAAAAAGAACGTGGAAAATCAATCGAGAGCACAATCGAAAAATGTGAAAAATCAATGGAAATCACAATTAAAAAGAACGTGGAAAATTAATCGAAAGCACAATCGAAAATGTGAAAAATCAATGGAAATCACAATTAAAAAGTACGTGGAAAATCAATCGAAAGCACAATCGAAAAATGTAAAAAATCAGTGGAAATCACAATGAAAAAGAACGTGGAAAATCAATCGAAAGCACAATCGAAAAATGTGAAAAATCAATGGAAATCACAATGAAAAAGAACGTGGAGAATCAATCGAAAGCGCAATCGAAAAATGTGAAAAATCAATGGAAATCACAATGAAAAAGAACGTGGAAAATCAATCGAAAGCGCAATCGAAAAATGTGAAAAATCAATGGAAATCACAATGAAAAAGAACGTGGAGAATCAATCGAAAGCGCAATCGAAAAATGTGAAAAATCAATGGAAATCACAATGAAAAAGAACGTGGAACATCAATCGAAAGCACAATCGAAAAATGTGAAAAATCAATGGAAATCACAATGAAAAAGAACGTGGAAAATCAATCGAAAGCACAATCGAAAAATGTGAAAAATCAATGGAAATCACAATGAAAAAGAACGTGGAGAATCAATCGAAAGCGCAATCGAAAAATGTGAAAAATCAATGGAAATCACAATGAAAAAGAACGTGGAAAATCAATCGAAAGCGCAATCGAAAAATGTGAAAAATCAATGGAAATCACAATGAAAAAGAACGTGGAGAATCAATCGAAAGCGCAATCGAAAAATGTGAAAAATCAATGGAAATCACAATGAAAAAGAACGTGGAACATCAATCGAAAGCACAATCGAAAAATGTGAAAAATCAATGGAAATCACAATGAAAAAGAACGTGGAAAATCAATCGAACGCACAATCGAAAAATGTGAAAAATCAATGGAAAGCACAATGAAAAAGAACGTGGAAAATCAATGGAAAGCACAATCAAAAAATGTGAAAAATCAATGGTAATGACCTTCGGGTTTTTTGGCGCCTTTTGCTAAGCACATGGTTTTTTCAAATCTTTTTTTTTTTACTCAATAGAGACTTCGCAAGGCAACGTTGATCCTCGTACCCAATTAGATGGATCATTCAGATTTTCTCTTGACCGAGCTATAATGTAACCTTGTGTCTACATGTTATTGAAATTTACTACGTGATGATCGAAACTTACAGGCTGATCACGCAGATCTCACAACGTTCTGCAATGAAAAGAAGTCACCTCCATTGTCGTCATTCATGAAATCAAGGTAAGCGTGAATTTTCTAGCGTTGCGGTTCGTGATCTTTGAGAGGAGAAATTCTCGCACAGATGATTTTGCAGAACGAAATATTTGTCTAAGTTGAGAGACACTATTAATTGTTCTTCTGTCTGGTTGGGTTTGTTTAAAAAAGGGTGTAGATATATATATATATATATATATATATATATATATATATATATATATATATATATATATATATATATATATATATATATGTGTGTATGTGTGTGTCTGTGTGTGTGTGTGTGTGTGTGTATATCCCTTAAGAAAGTGAAGTTTTTTGATTTTAAAAAATAATAAATATTTATTACAAGGCTTGTTTAAAAAAAAAACATTTATCGTTAGTAAAGATTCGAAGAAAAAATTGTTAATTTAAACTTCAAGGTTTTTTGAATTGAAAGGGTTTTAAAATAAAAATAATAATTTTTTCTGCCCGGTTATGTCTCCCACCAAAAAGGAGCTTGAGAGTAGGTGAGAGGAGAAAAAATTTCGAATTTCCTCAACTCTCGAATGGGTTGTGAGTGGTTCGATGTCACAGCCTGTAAAAAATTCCCACATAGAAAATATTAAAAGGTGGATTGCACACTGTGATGACATTGTTGATCAGCTCTTAACGAAGTGTGAGTCCAAGGACGAGCGTTTTTTGATCTGTGAGGAGTCCAACAGATTTTCGGACACAGTTCTGGAGGGAATGCTTAGTATCGAGTGGGGTGTCTCAGACGGAATAATGGGGCTTCAGGAGCGTGTCAGGAAAAGTCCTCTCATGAAACTGGATTTGCAGTGTTCAGTATTTGACGGCAGCTCTTCCTCAGACAAGTTTGAATTTAGGACCTTCCTGAAACGTTTCGAGTTCTGCACGGCTGCGATGGATGATAAAGCATATAAATTGCTTTATTTGAAGTCGAAACTCCAGGGCAGAGCGTTTGAGCTGGTGGCAGATTTCGACATTACGTCAGCCAATTATAGCAGGGCTTTGAACTTATTAAGAGAAACGTTTATTAGTCCTGGTATTATAAGCCTGACCCAATTAGAAAAATTGAGAGATTGAGAATCTATATTCAGCAAGTAAAAGCAGACTTGACTGAATTGGATAAATTATTTAATAGTGATTTTTTCGCTGAAGGCTCAACGTTGGGTAAACTCATTGCTCATGTTTTGTTCCGGAAATTTCCCTTAGAAATCGGGAAAGAGTTGATACCCCTCTCTCCATGCCATCATGGAGAATGTCCCTGAGATTATTGAGTTTATCACTGTGGTGCCATTACGTCCTAATAAAGCGCGAGAGTTTTGCCTGCCAAAACAGGCGTCCCCCTTGTCGGATAGCCGCTGCGGTATGGCCGACAGGTCTCATGGACCTGTACAGAATAAAAAGGAGGTTTACTCCCTTAAGAATAATCTTAATGAAGGTAAAGGGAAAAACTACAAGTTGTGCTTCAAGTCCGACCATGGAGTGAAAGATTGCCGTAAATATTCATCGTACGATTTAAAAATCGAACGTGCTAAGGAGCTCAGCCTTTGTGAAAAATGTTTAGGTGCCCACAGGGAGGAAAACTGACGTGGTTTAAAGGGATTTCCCTTTCCTTGTGTATAATGTGGTTTGAAATCACATTTTTTGCAACGTTTCTCAAGTCACCCCAGGCCTTCGTGGGCAAGACTTCCTTACTCTCGGAACATGACGAATGCATTTACCCGGTTCTTAATGTCTATTAGGAGAGATGGCCCTTCTATACTTTTAAAATATCTTCTTGACACTGATAGTCAGAGCTCTTTTTTCTCCGCTGACGTCTTAAATAAATTGTGTGCACGCAAAGAAATCTCTACTCGTTCGGTTGACATATCAACATTTTTATAGGTACTAAAAATGTCAAGCTTTCACAACTTGGGGTATCTGTTAAATTGGGGAATCAGATTCCATTTAATTTTTCCTGCTTTATTCACAGATGGTTTGAATCTGAAGTTTAAAGTATCTCGGTTTGTTGAGATCGTGTCTAATATTAAGGAGGCTGGATTTCGCCTCAACCCAGAATATGAAAGATTGAATCATTCTACCTTGGAAGGTCTCATTGGGTTAGATATTATTCAACGTCTAGAGAGTTTCCGTCTGATTAGCTGTCTCAACGGATCTGCTGGGCAAACTCCAAATGGGATAATTCCTTTGAAGATATCAGTTGTTTCTTGGGGAAGGGTTCGAATTGTGACAGCAGCCAACTTAAATCCCCCTCCTTTGCGGAGACAGTCCGTGTTTTACCCAATTGTTCTAGTTACCTCATTGAAGGGGTTTTAAATCCGATTACTTCATTTCCGGACCAGTAGGGTCCCTTTTTTGAAGATTCTTCTGTTGAACGTGGAGTAGAGAATAGGCGTTGATAGCAATTCTGATTTGTCGTCATATGATGAAGACAAAATCAATGATTTCAAGAAAAATATTGCCCTAGAAAATGGGAAGTATTATGTGGACTTAACATGGAATGAAGAGAAATATCTCTTGTTGAATCAAATTATGTGCCTTTATTGAAAATTATGCAAAGAGTTGCTGACTCCTTAGAGAAGAAAGGGCATATATTTTTTTTAACATAGTTCACCCCAAACTAGGCAGGCCGCCACTATAGACGTAAGGGGCTACTGAGAAAACAAAGGGTGAAGGTTTGGAGAGGAACCTAATTTGGGAGCTGCACAGCGAGATATCTGTTTACATTAGTTTTAAATTTCTGCATATCAGTAACGTCAAGAAAGCAGGGAGGGAGTTCCAGAGTCCAGCAGCACGAGAAAAGAAGCTTTTGAAGTAGAAAGCTCTTCGGCATCTGGGGAGCTCCAAAGTGTATGAATGGGATTTGGCAGATTGTCGGGTTGGTCTAGTGAATCTACGTCGTGGGGGCACCAGAGCAGCAAGCTCATCAGAGCACAATCCATTGAAGTATTTGTAAAACAAGCACAAGGAAGCAACATTGCGGCGATGAGACAGGGACTGGAGCTTGGTGGATAGTGAAGGACCTATCAAATTGGCGACTCTTTTTTTAACCTTGTCTAAGAGGGAGAGACTAGCGGATGATGCACCAGCCCAGATGTGGCAACAATACTCCATGCATGGGTGGATGGTGGCTTTGTAGAGATATAGGATAATGTCAGGTGTGAGAAGTTTACTAGCACGGTAGAGGGAGCCCACCTTCTTTGCAGCAGCCCTGGCAATGTTTTCAATGTATTTATTCCAATTTATGTTATCTGTGAAAGTTAGACCGAGGAGTTTGAATGATGAACTCTCAGGCAGGGTGCTATTTGTTATGACAATCGGTGGTTGAAGAGGTTTCTTGTAGTTATTGAAGGAAAGTAGCTTTGTTTTTGCGGCATTAAAAGTTACCATCCATTTTTTACCCTATTCTACTATAGACTGGAGGTCATTTTCTAAGGATTCAGCCATTACCTCAGATATGTGCACGTCGGTTTTGCCCACATGACGAGAGTAGAGCGTGGTGTCGTCAGCAAAAATTCCTATCTCAGTTGCAATGACATCAGGGAGGTCATTTATGAAAATTAGGCACAATAGTGGTCCAAGAATAGATCCTTGGGGTACACCAACATTTATGCCATGTTGCCTAGAAGAACAACCATCGAGTACAACCTGGATCTTTCGTTTTGTTAGAAAGGATTTAATTATATTAAATATTTGTCCAGTAATACCATATGAGTACAGTTTTAAGAGAAGCCCTTCATGACAGACCTTGTCAAAGGCCTTGGATATATCGAGCACTACAGCCCTAGCTTCACCTGACTTGTATGGTATATGCGTTCGGAGATGACCGTTAGGATATCTGCAGTAGATCGTGCTTGTCTGAATCCGTATTGATGATCAGAAAGAAGTTTAGCATTAACTATGTGCCTGACTATCGCTAGATTGATTAATGATTCAAAGATTTTTGCAAAGATCGGGAGTAGACTGATTGGGCGGTAGTTTAGAGGATCCGTTCTATCTCCAGAATAGTTTAATACTGGTACCACAGAAGCAATTTTCCAGCTATCAGGGAAGCAAGATTCAGTAAGGCATTTGTTGTATAGTTTTGAGAAGACAGAGGCCAGCTCAGCAGAGCATTTCTTTGTTACTATTACTGATATAAGATCAGGCCCACAGGCTTTGGAGGTGTCAAGGTTTTTTATGATGTCTCTCACTTGAGACGGGGTGATGACCAGGTTTTCAAGTGTGGCTTCAGTCTGCAATGGGAATTTAGGGAGGGGGTTGTTTGCTGAGTCCAGAGTGGAGTTTCAGGCGAAATGCTGAGCAAGTAGTTCAGCTTTATCAGTTGCCGTGCAAACAACATCATTGTGATTTGATAGCGGGGGAATTGTTGATTGTCCATTGTTCATCACACTATTGTAAATTTTCCAGAAATCACGAGTAACTAGTTTCTGTGACTGAATGTGTTTTTTGGTTATCTCTGTATACCTCCTCTTTGCTTCATCTATCACTACTTTGCAATCATTTCTTGCCGCTACAAATTTTTGTCTGTTCGCAGTTGACTTATGGGGGCCGAATTTTCGGAATGCCTTCTGCCTCTCAGCAATAGCAACTGCACATTCTGAGGTGAACCATTGAGGAGAGTGGGGTTTGCTGAAAATTTTCGCGTGGGGACATAAGCATCAATGCCTGCTTTGACCCATTAGGTTAGCTCATTTTCACACTGATCAGCAGGGAGTGAGAAAGTTACACCCCATGAGGCGTCGCTGATGTGATCCCTAAGGGATTCAAAATCAGCCTGCTCATAGTTTCTCGTCGTTTTTAGCAACAGCTCTTCGGCTTTTGGACGAGTTTTTAAGGTGATAAGTATCATTACCACAACGTGATCAGAGTTTCTGAGTGGGCTATGGGCATTCGCCACACAAGCCTCAGGTAATGAAGTCAGAAACAGGTCGAGAAGTGAGGCTTGCTGGTTCTCGCGATCCGGAAGGCAAGTCGAAAAAGTGACAGCCTGTGAGAGGTCGTGAGCTGAGGAGAAATTAAAGGTAGAGTTCCCAGCTGCATCAGTAACGCTGGAGAATCCCAACCAGTCACGGTGATGTGCATTAAAATCCCCAAATACATGTATTTGAGTCGAGTGAGAGTGCTCTATCTAAGCTTTCAGAGATAGAGGCACATGTAGGCTTGGTCATCTGATTCTAACCTATATTCTCTAGTCAAGACGAGGGTGTTCCGAGCATAAACCCCTAGCCCATGCATATGTTTGTCAGAGTCCTTATGGTAGAGTGGAAGGTAATCAGTCATGTAAAAGTGGTGAGAGGGAATTGAGGATTGAAGGTTCGTTTCACTTAGAGCTAAGATATCCGGGGAGTTTGTCAAGAGAAAAGTTTCTGTCGTTAATGTTGGTTCTAAGTACTCGGATATTTGTGAATGCGAGCCTCAAGGGTGGAGGCGAAGATGTTTTGCAAAGGTAAAGATAGCCCCCTTAAAAGGAAATCCCTACCTACTCTAGAACCTCTGGCTATATATTTTGCCGTTAGAGTTACTCCCAACATTTTGAAGGCATTGAGGTGGGTTGTTATCCAGTCCCTATATTTCGTTTCGGATGCTCAAATGGTTTTGTGTTGGGTTCTCAACGGGAAAGCAGCCAAAGGGAATATCTTGGTTGGGAACCATATCAAGGATGTTAAAAAGATGGTGGAAGAGATAAATGGTGAACTTGGAATCTTAGTCCAATTTAAGTATGTTCCTACTACTGAGCGGATTTACTTATTAGAGGTGTTTCCATTATGATTTATGGGTTTACGGCCCTGATTGGATACATCAGGCCAACATTGGTTGGACGAGTGCTCCTCTCCCCTGTCTGACCAACACTAATAAAAGGATTGTTTCCTGTATGTTTGTTGATGATTCTTCGCCCGAAGGGAATGCCTTGCCCATAGAGGTATCAATCTTCTCATTGCTGACAAGAGTGGTCAATGTTTTGCAGAAAGTTTTATTGTTCGTCAACAAACTAAAACGTTGGCAGACTGATTCTTCTGGTAGAGCTAAACGGCTGCTGTTGGCGGGAGGGAGGAGTTTCCTGAAGAAATTCAATATTTAAAATTACCTTCTGGAAGAAATATTCCACCAAGAATTGCGGGACTTGAATTGTTTAGGGACAACAAAGGTTTAATTCTAGCTTCTGGTCGTATTCAGAGGTCCAATATTCATCCATATCAGGTAAAGCACCCTATTCTTTTGGGAAAGCATCATCATCTGACTGAGCTAATAATTAAGGACGCACATCTGAATTGTTGCCACTTCGGCACAAATTAGACTTTGACAAAGTTGAGGTTAATGGGTTTCTGGGTACCCCAAGGAAGACAGTCTGTAAAAAGAGTAATTCAACACTGTCTCATATGTAAAAGAATAAATTCACTGCCATTCGAGGCACCGATGGGTTCTCAATTGCCTGTGCATAGGACTAATTTTATTCACCTCGTCCAGCAAATGGGTGGGGATTTCACTGGACATTTTTGACTGAAGATAAATGGAGAGGATATCAAAATGTATATTTTGTTATTCACTTGTATGTGTCTACGAGCAGTTCATTTAGAATTACTGCCCTATATGAGCACACGTTAATTTTTACTGGCATTTTTCAGATTCACAAATTTGTTTGCCGTACCTACTCATGTTTACTCAGACAATGCTAAAACTTTCTTGGCCTCTGGGATGGTGTTGTCTGAGGTATTTATCTCAGATGAATTTAAGCAACATTTTAGATCTACGTCTATAACTCACATCACCATCCCTCTTTATTCTGCCTGGCATGGGGGTGCATGGGTACGTATGATCCAAACAGTTACCCAGTGCTTGAAAAGACTCGTAAGAAGAGAGAAATTGGAATATTTCGACTTCCTGACAATACTTACGGATGTAGAAAGAGCTGTTAATGACAGGCCACTCACTATATTGCTCTTTCTGATATGGGACTAGATATTCTAACCCCAAACAATTTCTTGCAAACCGGTTATAATCCGCGTTTATTGCTAGGAAATCATGAAGTCGATGATCTCTGTCCTAATCCCCCAAGTAGGATTGAGTTGTTGGAATCTCTTCAACTAAGAGAAAGCTTTGTGTAAAAATTCTGTAAATTGTGGCATAACGATTATCTCCTATCCTTGAGAGAAAATCACAAGAACTTGTTAAGTCATTGCCCAGAAAGGATTTCCGTTGGAGAAATTGTTTTGGTGAAAACGCCAAACCGAACGAAACCCTTTTGGATCTAGGTTAGGTTCTACGTCTCATTCAAGGAAAGGATGGACAAGTTTGTTTTGCCTGCATATTACAGACCCATTCCTTGAATCATTTGTATCCCTTGGAAATCAAGGAGGTTTCTTCTGCAGCTCAAGCAATGTGTGATTTAGAGGAGGAGGGTCGACCCTTTTTCTGTCCTACATGTTCCGTTAGGAATGATGGCTCTTCACTAATGGTATGTTGGGATAAATGTAACAGATAGTACCATTTTGACAGTGGGAGTCTCCGAGGAAGTAACTGATAGAGATTGGGATTGCATAGAACAAACAACATCTCATGTTGATCAACTTCCTGGACATAATTAATTCAGAGCGAAGGATCTCTCTTTATCTCATTAAAAAAAATGAGTTAATTAGTTTATTATATTATTCTTTGGAAAATCACGATTATGGTCTGAAAAATATTATTGTTACTTAGGAAAATTAATTGATTATTACTCTATGTGTATGAGGTTTGTTTTATACCAAATTCTAAAATAGATAAAAAAAAAACAATATTGTAATTACAAATATGCCATACCAAACAGAACAACATATTACATATAATTACTTGAAAAAATGAATGATTATCCATTACTTTTTTGCTCCTCTTCTGGGAGTGTTGGAAATCGCAGTGTTAGGCCGTTCACACTTGCTGACCCCCTCCTACAGGAGGGAGAAAGTGACCTTTGTCATTTGACCTTAGACAAATTGGCACCCTCTTTAAGCACCTAGTGACCTTTGGCATTGACCTTAGGGTTTTTTGGCGCCTTTTGCTAAGCACATGTTTTTTTTTAATTCTTTTATTTTTACTCAGTTGAGATTTCGCAAGGCAACAATGTACCTCGTGCCCAACTCTATGGATCATTCAGCATTTTCTCTTGGGTTTCGCAAGGTATTAACCGCGCGCCAACTCTGGATATAACAGAAATTCTATTAACCTTAAAGACCGAGCTATAATGTAACATCGTGTCTACATGTTATTGAAATTTACTATGTGATGATCGCAACTTACAGGCTGATCACGCAGATCTCGCAACGTTCTGTAATGAAAAGAAGTCACCTCCATTGTCGTCATTCATGAAATCAAGGTAAGCGTGAATTTTCTAGCGTTGCGATTCGTGATCTTTAGCCATCGTCTATGAGAGGAGAAATTCTCGCAATTCAGAGTGCGGTACTTCTGCAATTTACGGACCTTGTTAGACTAATAACGTCATTATTTAGAAACCAATTCTTTAAATGGGGAAGGGGGCTTTGTGAACTATTCTGTACTTTAACCTAACAATTTAAACAAAAAGGCGATTTAGTCGTTTCGCAGCCGAAATGGCGGACAATAAACCGTCTGCTAATTTCTGATTTTTTACCGACCTCACAAATGTGTAAGTAAACCCAAATAAATTATTTTGGATGGCTAAAGTATATTTTAGGGTAAAAAAACTCATAGCACTGTCAAAGATTAGTATTTTTTTTTTAATTTCGGGAGAGGACATTTTGAACCATAGTGAATCATATTCCAGAAAAAAAAAATTTTTTCAAGAAAAAAAATAATTTTGGAAAAAAAATTTTGAACAAGTTTTTTCAATTTTTTCTAAGATTAGCACTTATATGAACAAGTAAAAAATACATTTAATAACATATTACAGTTTTTAGATTGGATATTCTCCCCAGATACTTACTATCAATGCCGCAAATACGTCCGTCCGTATCACGCCAGGCGTGCTCGTATAGATAGGTGTGGAACAAGGCTTCTCTCGTTCCGCACTGCCGTTTCAACTTTCCTTTACCCAATGTAAAAACTGTAATATGTTATTAAATGTATTTTTACTTGTTCATATAAGTGCTAATTTCTCAAATTATTAAAATTTAAGTTTTGACAGTGCTATGCCTTTTTTACCCTATACTTTGCCGTTTTGGACTAATTTCCCAACTGTATTTCCTTTAAAATAATTTAAGGTAAATTTTAAATTAGTCCAAAACAATTTATTTGGGGTTTACTTACTCATTTGTGAGGTCAGAAATTAGCAGACAGTTCATTGTCCGCCATTTTGGCTGCGAAACAACTAAATCGCCAACAAAAGATACAGTAAAAATTGAACTTAACTTAAAAATCCTATCTAAAAAAATAGCACGGTTCGTAAACTACAGAAGTACTCATAGTGCCTCTTTTGGGTGGAGCTAGAATTTTCTAACATTATAAATGGATCTTGTGTGTAACTTTGCACGCGTGCTAGAATATGTACTTGTCAGTTTTCTCATTCTAAATTATATAACTTTTAAAAAGTTTTCCGGAAGTGACGTCATCTACCCACAATTCCACATCCGGTGTTTTCCTCACTCCCAAAGGATAATACAAACAACCAAGTGAATCCACCCTAGTTTGGGTTTTCCTTTTAAATGATGTCTAAACGCCGCATTGATGTTGGTGATTCTTCATCTTCCTTTCTTAAAAGGGGAAGGTAATATTATTTATTCTTATTTTTTCTTTACAAAAAATTTATTTTCTGTTAAAAGATGAAAAAAGAGACAAACGACATTGTCTTCTTACGTTTAAGGTATGATCAAGATGGCTGAAATTTAAAAAAAAAAAAAACGATCGGACATAAAATCGGGGATCTGTTTGGTTTCTTCCCGATTGAAAAATTCCGATGATAATAAATCAAAATTTCTCTTTCGATGTCAATTAAAGAGAATTTTATGTAATGTAAACCGAATATTAACTAGAATTGCTTGTTAAAAGTTAACCCGGTTTATTTGACTAAATAAATAATAATTTTGAGCGATCCCCCATTTTATGACCACTTTTTTTTTCTTAAATATCCCCACCTTAATTCTTTTTTAATTTTATTTATTTTGTTTATCTTAAATGTGTATATAGTTTATTAGATATATTTTCGATATGTTTATTTATTTTTTAAATCGCAACTAATTGAACATAAAAAAATAATATAATAAACTTTTGAAACCGGAAGAAATTATACTTTAAACAAATTGTAATTGATATTTTCTTAAATTTATTTTTTACTCCTTATATTTAATACAATTGTGCGACAACTACTCGTGTAGTTGTGTGTGTGTGTGTTTTCACCTCTACATGACTTACACATCTTATTTACTATTCGATGAAATTAAGTGTGATAGCTTCACCCAAAAAAACTTTATTAATCGTATTAAAAAAATAATGACTAAATTAAATCAACCAGAATGGATTTCGGTTTCTTCGTAAACAATGCAGTCATTTTATTCTTTTGTTAACAATTGAACCAAAAATTAAGAAGAATGAATTACGTAACTTTTATAGAACGTCATTTTCGTGACCCTTTGAAATTGTGAGGTATTTAAACTGTCGAATAGAAAGTCAATTTAACTGGCTTTAAAATTGTTAGTAAATCCTCGTGGATTGAAAGTTTTTGAAGCAATTTACATCCAATTATTTTATAAATATGAGATTAAAACATTACCATAAAAAGTAAGTTATAGTTTATTAATAATTTGTTTCAATTAATAATCGGTAAAAGTGCAGAATAGTTGGTAAATTTGTAGAGTAACACCGTCAGCTAAATCAGCCCCCCCCCCCCCCCCCCGAGATTCTACTTTTTTTACGCGATTACTTGTGATTACTCTGAAAAACTTGGCCGGAAGAAAAAAAGCACTTGTGCATTTTAACATCCCGGCAAATAAAGCCATTCTTAACATGGGTAGTGGGGGGGGGGGGTTAACTCTTCTCGCGGACGGAACTCTCTTAAAATTGAAACAATTAATTTGCCGAGTATGTTAAAATGCACGAGTGCCGAAAAAAAAAAAATTATTTTAGAATGGGGATCAGTTTTTCATAAATTTAACGTAAAATGATCCCCATTTTTAAACCCTCCTAACGTTTTAGGGCACTGTTAAGCAATGTTTCATGGGAGAAAAATTCTGTGCGTTTTTTTTTTGTTATTTCTTGTTGGGGAAGGGGTCTACTATTTTTAGGCGATTACGGATTTAAGACCTTGCCAGTCGGACTAAGGGTTAGTGGTTAAAAAAAATTGATTAACTAGCTTACCTCAAAATGGCCCGGAAATGGGATCGTTTTACGTTAAATTTATATACGAAACTGATCCCCCCCTTTCCAAATAAATCTTGTTTGGTTTTTTTTCTCCAAGTTTTTCAAGGTGTTCACACATAATCGCCTAAAAAAAAAAGTAGAAACTAATTTGGTTTTATTTCGGGGGGGGGGGGCTGAGAATGTTAAACTACACTTTTCCTGTTTCACATCGACAAGTGTTATTTACAATGTAATTCTGCTATCTTCCATTAGTGACATTTGACAAAATATTATTTTCTTCGCACACGTGGGTGGTTCAAACATAAAATAAACAAAAAAATCGTAAATTAAAACTAAAAAGTTTTTAACAAATATTTAGAATCCTTAGGTTTAACGGTACTTCTACAGAATTTATACCGAACTTTTTCTTCTTTTTTTTTTAATTTTACCGCTAAAACTAACCTAGGTTTTAGGTTTAGTTCAACAAAAGTCGGTTTGGTCACGACAATCGTTGTTTGGTTCGGTTCAAATTCTGTAGAAGCACCGGTTTAACTACTTGAGAGACGAATGAGATGAGACTTTAAAAAGATTGGATTTCTAAATATCTAACAGTAACACAATTTTAGTCCTAAACTGGTAATTGATTGGCAAAAACAATTTAAAATCTAAATCCACCACACAAGTTCGTTTTTTTTTTTTACTAATAAAGTAATACTTTACAAACAGACAGATTACAAAAAAAATAGCGGTTAAATTTTACCCCCACACTGTCAACGGGAAAATAAAAAATGAGATTTCTTTTGTGAGATTACACATTAACACTCTGGAAATTCTCTTTTCTAAAATAGAAGGGAAACGGATAATGATGTAGTTTCCCAACCTATGTAATTTTATCGGAAAGACGATATGCAGTAACTTAAAAATAAGTCTTTTTAGAAAAGTTATATAAAAATAATTAATTTAAAACACTTAAAATATTTTAACCGTTTTAAATAAATTATATAACTAACTAAAAAAAACTTTACTTCTTTTCGCTTCATCTTACCAGTCTTCGTTCCAAGTTTTAGATCAACTAACTTACATAACATTCATTTTGTGCGTCGGCTAATTATGACAGACTATGACCGATCATCATCGGAAGCAGTCTTCGTCGTCTCGCTTCCAAAGTAGCAACACATACTGTGATTCACATGATGGCCATTGATCTATCTCCCCTCCAACTCAGTGTCGGAGTTCTTTGTGGAGGCGGAGCTGCAGCGCATGCTGTTAGGGCATTCATCCTAGGCCGACCACAATAGCAGCAGGACCGTTTGCTGGTTAAGTTGGACGTGAAAAATGCTTTTAACTCCATCTGACGGGACCATCTCTTGTAACCTGTCTCCGCCAAGCCTCTGCGCTTCATCCTTTGGCCTACGCCAGTTCCAGCACGCTTGTCATAGCCGATGATATCCTCACATCCCAGTGCAGTATACAAGTTTTTGCCCTGGGAATCAACGATATCGCCCATTTAGTGACTACATCTTTGAACATCTGCTTTCTCTACAATGCAACATTTGAAGGCTGCTGGGCGAAAGTTGAGAACATCTCTCAAATTATCTCAGCCTTTGCTGCAATCGGCTCGAGGTCGACAGTACTAAGTTCGAAGTCATCAATATTGACTGTTCAGCAAAATCCTTCATGCAGTCGTCTCGGAGATCAGTAGAGTTAACATTATCAATCGTAAAAACATTATATTTCTCGACTCCCCGATCTTCAAACCAGCGATCCAAGCCAACATTGAAAAAAAAGCTTACAAACTTGTCCAACATGTCATCCGGGTTCTTACTGATTGACAAGCATCCGACACTCTTTCTCTTGCGCAACTGCTTCTGTATCCCCAAATTTTTATTCTCTCTCCATGGTGTGCCATGTTATCCGTTTCCTGTCGGCATGGGCAGACTGGATTACGTTACTCTGGATACAACAACGGCCATCTTCAACATCAATTTTGACGATGTAGGCTAGCGCCAGGTCACCCTTCCCATTTCTTTTGGTGGATTTGAACTTAGATTAACAACCAACGTTGCATTGCCGGCTTACGCCTTCTCCATCTGCGCAAGTCAGAATCTGGTTGAGAATATTCTACATAAAGCATTTGAATCTCCTCTAAACCACCTGATATATGACCTGTCCGCCGACTGGAGTGAAGCTGGCCTCATCATTCTTAAACCGATGGGGAGACAGAAGAGCTGGGACATTATCAGGATGAAGACTAGAGTTGAATTCCTAAGAACGTCCTGCGGCCCACATCATCTGGCTTGCCTTTAAGCTGCAAATTTGCCACACAGTGGCCGTCAGGAACCGAGTCGATGACAATTGTCTCATATTCGCATGCGCACAGGTTCGAGCGTGTGCAGCACTCACAGGTGTCATTGTAGTCGGCCGGTTGACGTATATGGACTCCACACTCTTTCATGTAGAACGAGTGCCAGCAAATTCCCTAGGCACAACGCTCTCAAGGATATCATCTGATGGGCCCTTAACATCGCTGGCTTCCCGTCAATCCTCAAACCAGTTGGCCTCAACAGAGGGGATGGCAAACAGTCCAATGGCCTGAGGGTGTTTCCCATTTGTAAACGGCAAGTCGCTTATATGAGATGCGACTTGTGTCAACACTTTTGCTCCCTCATCAGTGACAGAATTGGCAACAAACCCTGGACATGCATCAGCATAATCAGAGGACTGCAAGCAATCAAAATATGGTCTTCTCAACAGATTTGTCTTTCAATCGATTGCCGTGGAGCGATAGGCCTCGTCACATGCGACTTCTTTAACAGCCTTGGACTGTTAATGATGAGCAACACCGGAAACCATCGTGAATTGAATTGGCTTTATGAGCGCCTCTTGTGGCATATTTGCGTTTACAAAAAATATATTCAATAGAAGTTGTTATAAGTATTTTAAGTTGCGTAATTATTGGTTGTGAGTAAAGTAATAAGGTGTTCAGTGTCAATAAACAAGATGTCTGAGCTCTTATTACATTACTCAGAACTAATAATTAGTTAAAATTTATATAACTTCTATTAATGTTTTTAACGCAAATATGTCACAAATGAGAAGGTAAACCCAAATAAGTTGTTTTGACTAATTTCCCAGCAGTATTTCCTTGAAAATAGTTTATTTCGCCAATATTAATGCTTATCAAATAAAATAGTTTAGAGTGGGGAGGGGGGGGGGTCTACTTAATTATATAAATATAACATAAAATGATCACCCACTTCCTTACCAGAAAACATTATTGATCGCTAGTTCTTAATCACATAACGTAGAACAGAACTAGTAACCATTTTTATTTTCGGAACTAATAGTATATTTTAATTTTTTACTCATTGTCACACAAGTTTACTGAAGGGTATATTCTTTTTTATTCTCCTACTCTTTATTTCTGTTACAAAAACTACGAAGGGCGCAATATATATCTTCGCAACAAATTGTCTAATCAGGTTAGCTGTCTCTTTTTTTTCTTTCTGTTTTTGTTAGCATAGGGACAGGGCATTCTTTCAAATGCCAGACAATCACCTGCTATTTAGAGGCTCCAACCGAGTGCTCTTTTAAGGATTTTGGCCGTTCCCTTAAGTACAATTATTTGGATTTCTTTCGCACTTGGTTTTCCGGGGATACTTTCCAGATAGTTTTTGAAATTTTTCTTCATGATGCCTTTAGCTCCTATTATAACTGGGATAGTGTTGATGTTTTTGAGGTTCCAGTTTCTCTTCATATCATACATTAGGCCTCGGTATTTTGTCACCTTCTCCCTATCTGCTCTGTTTAAGCCACTGTCATTTGGAACACTCACCTCAATCAGTGTTGCCTCTCTTTCTGCCTTAGTGTAATCAACTGAATGAATTCATAAGTAATGTTTTTAAAAAAATTATATAGGAACATTTGGAGGGGGGGTGCCATGTGATGAAACATTTAGGATTTGATCTGTATATTCATGCATATAAATATAGATATTATTTTTGAATTGACACATGAAATTATTGCATTATAACCACCACTAGATGGGGGGGGGGGGGGTATTTATTAACAATAATATGTATCGTTTTATCCAGCAGTTAAAAACAAGTTTGTAAATATTTTTTTTAAGGATTCTCATTAAAGAAACGTCTTGTCTTTAATATATATTTCTTCCAACCTGTTGGAGCTTTAAATTCGAGCCCCTGTGTTGGTTCGATGATTCATTTATTATTCATTTTTACCAATCAACAAGAAACTAATTTTGTAAACGTTCTCTTTAAAAAAATAATGTTTAGCGTTTTAATATTCGTACGTGTATGTCTCTAAATTCACAATGTATTTTTGGTGCTTCTTGACATAAACACTCCTCGGTAAATACACTAAATAAACTTCTAATTTAGGAAATATGGCCTTGCTATGGTGATTAAAAACCGGAAACCAAATTTTTTTATTTATCAGGGGCAGTAACTCGTTTCTGTAGTTAGGAGTTGATTAATACTTTTGGTGCAAATGGTGAATTCCTATTTAGCAGAATGTATATCGCGACAAATTCGATAAATTAAATATCTTAAATGAAAAAAAATACTTTCTTAAAAAAGGTAATGGTTTTATTGAACGATTTTTTTTAATAATTATTAAAGAAGGTTTCTTTTAATGGATAATCAAATAAATGTGGTATTTATTCACGGGGTAATCTTTAACTGTAAGACTTTCAGATTGTTTACTTCATTAATTGTAAAATACATATTGTAGATGCTCTAATGTCGGTCTTCAGTGAAGAACTGGTGCCACTGCAGATTTTGTGTGTTAAATCACCAAATCCGCTTCAGCAAACAACTCAAACATTTCTCAAAATAAAAATTCCTCCTACGCATAAACATTGTAAACTAAGTGGCCTGACAGTCCGCAGGTGCGATTGGCGCTACTAACTTTCGGATGAATTCTTCCTTAGGATGTCAAAGAATGCGACCAAACCATCGAAGTCTCTTTTAAAGATGAGTCTATTATGCCGGTGGTGTTGCATTTTGCACAGCTGGTGGGATTTGGTTAGAGTGACATACATAGGATGCGCTGAAGGCGGTACATGTTGAAGATCTTTGTGCAGGCGCCAGCTCTCACAGCAGTATTTACATCCAATACTTTCATAAATAGAGAATAAAACAATATTAAGCTAAAAAAATATAGTTTTATAACAGTTTGGTTCAATTCATATTTTAATGGTTGAAACAATATTGTAATAATAAAATTTAATTTTCAAAATCTTTTTTAAGTAAATATATTTTTGAGTTGAGTACAGCTAGTTACATATATAATGATTGTGTCCCAGTAGACATTCTCCTTATTGAAGCAATAGCATAATTCACCGAGATGTTGAATAATAGCTGATCATCACAAAATACAATTTCATTTTTTCTT
Source organism: Sepiola atlantica (assembly GCA_963556195.1). Lineage (NCBI taxonomy): Eukaryota > Metazoa > Mollusca > Cephalopoda > Sepiida > Sepiolidae > Sepiola > Sepiola atlantica. Next base: position 32,823,253 of record OY744523.1, on the reverse strand, counting down.
TCTTTAGTAGAAAAAAAAAGATGACATTTTATTTAATACTAATTAATGTATGTGGAAGCAGTACTTAGACATGGGGCGGGCAACCTCCGGCCCGCGAAGGGTTAGGTCCGGCCCGCCACCCTGCTATGCTTTATTATTGCAATCTGGCCCGCGGACCTCCCAGTAAAAATCGTATCATTTTGTGACATAGACGTAAAAGTAGGTTTCAATTAAGATTTACAGTGGCATAAAAATGTATAAATATCAGCGAGCGATGATGCATGTATATTTCATTTTTCTTTAACTATTAATTTCAAATCCTTGAAAAGAGAAAGAGAGAGGCAAAGAGGAAACGAGAGACGAAGAAAGGGCATAAAACAGAATTTATGTGAGGTGTGTCAAAACGAATGCTGGATCAACTTGCTACTTCCCCCGTCATTATTTTTTATGATTCCAAAATGACTCTTCGTCGGCGCATTTTATAACATCACATACAGAAGTCTTTTGAGAAAAAATATCAAATTTGTAGAGTGTTCAAGGCAATTTTTGTACAATTTATTCATGTAAACAAAATATAGTAATTCTGAGATTTCGTTTTTCACTCCGGCCCGCGATCTTATTTCAAAAGTCTCATCTGGCCCTCACTCTGAAAAGGTTGTCTGTCCTTGACTTAGACTTTCACCAAATGATTGCAGAAGAAAATTGATGGTGTGTACACCAGAATGCTAAGTACTGTTCTTAATATCTGGAGACAGCACCTCGCGAGAGAGCAACTCTATGGACACCTTGATCAGAGAGAGAGAAGAACCAGATTTGCTGGAGGGCTAAGGATGAAATCATCAGTGATGTTCTTTTGTGGATGCCAAAACAGATGTGGCTCGGTGCGGAGACCATACAGAACCTAGAACCTACATAAAGCAACTCTGGTGATACCAGATCAGGCTGCCCTGTAGCTCCCTGAGACGAAATTCACCTACATTGACGTTTTTTGTTTTCTTTTTTTTTGTAAAACTTAATTATGTTCTACAAAACCAAAAACAAAAACAACAGCCCCTCTCCCTTTCTCCCTCCCCTTTTTTATTTTATTTTTCCTACCCTACTCCCGGTCCTGGATATGACCTTAAACTACATCCGATGGTGAGATCCGGCTTACGGACTTTGGGGAATGTGGAGCCTCCTCTTAATTACCATTGCTCCCAGGTCCACCCTGACCCGGAGTGGTAGTACCTGTTAGGGTCCCAACTATGGGTTAAATAGAAACAGATATTAAAAGGGGAAAGAAACAAAAAAGAGAAGAAAACAAATATACTTTAACAACCAAACCAAACACCATCAATAAATATTTGAACGTGTGAGGAACTTGAAGCATAAAAACTTTCACCAGGATGACTGCATTCGGCATTGAGTGGCCTGAAAGGGGTTGATGTGCCGTAAAGCGGGACAACCAAACTAGGCACCATGAATAAATATTTGAAGATATAAACAACTTGAAGCATAAAAACTTTCACCAAAATGACTGCATTCGGCATTAAATAACCTGAAAAGGGTTGATATGCTGTAAAACAAAACAACCATAAAGCAACTAGCAAAAAACTCACAATGAAGACCTACCAGGTGTAATGGGGGATAGAATGAGCTTGTTTGAGAGAGTCAGCAAGATCCGTGACATACCATGACTTGATGAGGATGATGATGATGAAGAATACTGATTTTATCTAATTTTCCTGAAAAACGTGTAAGATATCACTTTATGGAAATGTCACGTTTTATTCAAATTCAATAATTAACTAGGTCTATTTTAAATGCTTATTAATACTGATACTAAGGTATCAACCTAAAAAAAAAAAGTAACCAAAAATCCAATATGGCCGGCCATTTATGCTCTTTACATAACAAAGGTTGTCGGCAGAAAGTGTAAATCACCTTCAAAACTTTTAAATGAAAAGACGATTGAGCATCTGAAGATTTTGAAGGAATCATCCGTTTAGCGAATAGTCCACACACGATTATCCATTAGATATTGACCGTTCTTTAAAGCACAAAATGTTCATCTGTTTAACAATACGCTATTATCTGGTGTCGCTGACTGCCAAAAATTTTTATTTTTATCATTTTAAAATGAATCGTTTCAAAAGCAAATAACATGTCATAAATAAGATTCTGTCATCCTCAACTTAAGTGATATCTATTTTATTATTTAAAGAATATTTAACTGACAATTATTTTTACAGTAAGAGACTATTTTTAAAGTTTTAAATTGTGTTTTATTTATTTAAAATATGTAGTTGATAATAGGTATCACAAACCAGCCTAGTTTAGAGTGCGAAAACGAGTAAATAGAGTGAAATTCCCTTCAATTTTCTTTTTATATACCAGCAGGGCTACTCAGAGTTCTAATTTCTGTGAATAATCTGATTGATTTTAAAATTTGAGATGTCTTGGGACAAAATCAGTGTAAACTACTTTTATCCGGTTGGGGTTTGAACTCATAACCTCTGCATTTGAGTGTGGCATATTAACTATTTGAGCCATTGAATCATTTCTGTATTTCAGTCAAATCTTGATATGTTTTTTTTTGTTTTTTTCCAGAGATGAAGAACGACACCGAGAGCGAGACAATGATAGAAATGAAGAAAAAGAAGAAAAGAAACCTGAAAAGAAGATGTCGATCTTTGAGCAGTTCAATATTCCAAAACCACAAATACAGTTAAATCCTTTTACAGGTAAATATGAAAAAAAAACAATTTGCTCAAATCCTTTTAAAGGTCTTAGGACAAATTTATCTTGTATATAAATATAGATCTTGAAAAATTGTCTTCCTCCCTTTTATTTATATATATATTGAAAAGTCACACATTGGACTGGTGACTTTTCAAAATACCTTATCCACGTAACCGCGTGCTACGCACAGCCATATCAACATTGTCGTCGATAACATCAAGACGAATTTCAACTTGACTGCGATAAATGTCTCAGTCAGGAAGAAAAAAGAAGAGGAAGAAAAAAAAATATGCTTATACATAGACAAGGGTATCTATTATCGAAAGTACTCAAGTTTAAAAAAAAAAAGTTTTTAAAATAAATAAATAATTTATTTTTAAAAACAAATAATTTGCGTTGTGCAGGTTTTCTAAATATTTTTAAAAAAAATATTCTCCATATATATATGATTGTTTTTATTTACACAGACATGTACAAAATCTGCAACACTGTCATGTCGATGTTATCGATCAACAGCTATTATAAACTGAGATCTCATCAGGCAGAGTTAGAATCCGATCTTAACCTTAGATCATATTTGGAAAGAAGGTTCTTTCTAAATATGATCTAAGGTTAAGATTGGATTCTAACTCTGCCTGATGAGATCTCAGTTTATAATAGCTGTTGATCGATAACATCAACATGCCAGTGTTGCAGATTTTGTACATGTCTGTGTAAATAAAAACAATCATATATAAAAGCTATTTGATATTGAGCACTGAAAATATGCAGTGTGTGCAAAAAAAAAAAGATGTTAATTGGAAATAGAAAAAAGTGAAAGCATAAATAGTAATTTTAAATAATAATAAAAGGTAATACTTAGCTGAGGTCGGAATTGAGAATGTGGGGGGGGGGGTATATTGCGTTGTTTGAGTGCGATTTTTGCCAGATGTTTGGTTAAGGAGTAAGTGCCAGCCTAAGCTTTACATTAGATGGTGATAAGAAAAGGATGCGAGCGCTGTTGATGAACCTGCGGCATGGGAGAGGATTCAGTTTGTAAGGTCGAAATTGTTACTGTGTATGACTAGTGCGTTAGTGGGATTATTGTGTTTATGCTGGTAAATATGGGGTTTGATATTTCTGGTTGTCTCTCCGATACAAAACATCGAACATGAGGCTCATTTTATTTTATAGATGCTAGCTAGGGATGAAGTGTCTTTAGTGAGGATGGGGTTTGGTGTTGAGTAAATCTTTAATTGTTTTAGAAGTTGATGTCACTATTTTTAGGTTGGGTTTGGATTGTTGTTGTAAGGAGGTAGAGATGAAGTTAGTGGGGAGAACTATATAAGATTTATTTTTATCAATTTTGTCAGTGTTATTTGTACTGATGGCATTGTGAGGGGAAGTGTTTGTAGTGTTAGTCTGTTTTTTGTTGTGAATATCAAAAGTTTGTGGATGAAAAAGTGGGGATATTATATCATGTATTTTATCCTCAAATAATATATATCATTTGAAAGTCAAAAATAAAATGTTATAAATGCTGGTACTATATACATATGTACTGAGAAATATTTAATTCAAAACAGATTCACATATTAATATATTATATTTTCATATATTGCCTAATACTTCGATTTCTAATTACATTGTTGTATTTTCGTACATAGAACATCTTTGTGCATAAATTTTATAAGAAGGAATGTACAGCATGATCATCATTCATCATCATATTCGGTTTAACGTATGTTTTATATGCTGGCATGCGTTGGATGGCTTTAAGAAATTGACTTTTAAAGTATCCTATCTCTGTCCAGATTTTTATTTATCCCTCTTTCCCTCAAGTCCATTTTTATCACTTCCTCCCATGTTTTCCTTGACCTTCTCCTGTGAACTGAACCTGCTACCTCAACTGTTCTACATCTACTAACTCCAGAACTCTCATCCATTCTTTCAACATAGCCATACGATCGAAGTCTACTCTTCTGCACACATCTCCCTCTCCTGTCCAGATTTAATCTTTCTCTGAGGTTATCAGAACTAAACCCGTCTTTAAGCCTCACATTAAACATACATAGTATCATTCTCACATCATTTCTCTCCATGCTATGCATGTCCTCAACCCTCACTGGCCAGGTTTCACTTCCATACATTATCACACTGCGTACACATGCCTGATAGACTCTTCCCTTGATCGACAGTAACACTCTGCTGGTTAGTAATGGCAGAAGTTCCCTGAACTTACTCCATCCAGTTCTAATTCTTGCAATCACACTAGCGCCTGCTCAACCCTGTGCTTCAATGGTATCACCAAGGTAACAAAACTTCTCGACAACCGTGATAGCTTCACCATCTAGATATGCTTTCTCCACATCTGAGTTCTCATCCATCTGCATTGTCTTACACTTTTTGCGTACAAATTTGTTATCCTCTCAACTTACCAGTAATTTCACTGCACTTCTTGTGTACCCAATGCTTACAGGTATCACAAAAAATTGAATTGCACCCGACTCCCTTTCCACAAATTGAGCAGCGGAACTTTCCTCTTTTGGGGAGCTTTCCAACACTACAACCACTGATCATCACTTTGGTCTTGGTAGCATTCACTCTCAGACCTTTACTTTTCATAGCACTCCTCCAAGTCTTTTACTTAACAAGTAGGTCATCCATTGTGTCACAGGGAAGTACTAAATCAGCATGCAGCATCTCTTCCAGACAACCTGTATGGAATTCTCTGGGCAATGCTTCTAAGACACAAATGAAAAGCAACAAACTCAGTACAGAACTCTGATGTATTCTTACTTTAACATTAAAGCTGTAACTAAATGTGCTGTTAATTCTAACACGACTTTTCTGTACATTGTTTGAACAACCTTCACCAACCACTCATTTGCCACTAGTTTATACAAAGCCCATCAGATAACCTCTCTTTGCACTTGGTCAAGAGCTTTCTCCAGATCCACAAAGGCAAGATACACGTTCTTCTTACCAGGGTACTTCTCTTGCATTTGTCTCAGGATGAATATAGCACCAGTGGTACTTTGCCCGGGCATAAAACCAAACTATATTTCATCTATGCTTATCTGACTTCTTATTTGCTACTCAATTATTCTCTCAATCACTTTCAGGAACTGATCCATCAATTTTAAGCCTCTGTAATTACCTCTATCTAATGCTTCCCGTTTACCCTTGTAACAATTCATAATTGTACTACGTTCCCATTCTTTCAGGATAACCTCTTATTTTATGATCTGATTTGTCAAGTCTGTGAACATCTCAATGCCTGTTTCACCTGCAACATTGAACATTTTTGCAACAACGCCCAAGGGTCCGTCAGCCTTACCCTTTTTCATGTAACTCACAGCTTCCCGTACCATTTATTTCTCAATTTTTATAGCTGGACCAGATAATGTTTCAACAACTTCTCGATTTTCACAGTTACATGAAAACTTAGTATTCAATAATTTCTCATATTGGCATTTCCAAGCATCCCTCTTGTCCTGTTCATTTGTTGCTAACACTCCATTGTCATTTCGAATGGACTTCTCTCCAACAATATCTATATTTGTCTTTGTCATCTGTTCAGCTATCCTGAATACTTCATTGTTTTGGCCATATTTTCGTAGTATATCTGTAAATCTGGCTTTCTCAGTCTCCTTGACTTTGTATATTGCTCTTTTTGCTTCCCTCTTTGACACCCCAAATACACATTCTTATTCACTAAACCTTTTATCCATTGACTCCTACACTTTCTTCTTTCCTTTGATACACTTTTCAACTTCCTCATTCCATCACCATGTCACCCGATGCCCTTCCGTTCACCCACAAGTCTGGTCTGTTACCTCCAACAGTGTATCCTTCAGTGTCTTCCACTGTTCTTCCACACTTCCTGTAGTGGATTTGGTAGCCGAATGCTTTATCATTTGGTCTCATGTTTCACACGTTCTTCATTCAACCTTCATTCAAACCTTTTCTCCTGGGGATAATGATCACTTTTCTTTTCGTTTTCTATAATCAATATTTACAATTACAGTAACAATGTGGGTGACTTGGTAGCCTCTAGTAACAATGGTGTTGTCGACTTGGTATATTTCCCTTGAACCATATTCAAGTTATCTTTCTTGAATTATACTTTGCAACTAGAGACTGAACTCTTAGTTATGAAGTACGAAAAAGACTTGCATGTGCAAGATTAAAAATTGAGGCTTTGCCTCTTTCTGGTGTTGGGCTTGATGCTGGTTGGCCATGTCCGGTTTAGCTTTACTCTGACATGTTTACCTATTATGGATCGCAACTATTGTTCACAGATATTCAACCATGGTTCTTTTCTACTAGTCACATAGTCCTGTCCAACACATGCCACCGAATATGACATGCAGAATTCATTACTAGAATAGTTACCAGATGGTGTAAAAGTTGTATTTACTTTACATAACCAATGCATTCTCTATAATCTGTTTGCCTTGGCAATTCATGTTATTTCCATTATGTTTAGGGATGTTTAACATTAAATCTTTTGTCAGTAGTTGCATCTGTAATTTTCACCATTGTTTGTGTCCTGTTTTTTATGTCCCTCTTACATGTCTTTGACAAACCTGTGATAAATAAATTGATGTATGCAAATTCAACCATCTCCTGTTACTGTTTCTTCATCATCGTCTTTTTCCCTTTTATATTCCAACCTTGTGTTATCAACAATAACATAGCATATCCAATATGGCGGCCTTGTGTTGGTAAAAGGGGCTCCCAATACGTGCATTGCTATGAAAATGTTAAAATTGCAATATCAAATATTATATTTTTTATAACTGATGACCAGCCGACATGCTTAACACTTTCAGTGTTAGAAAGTTTCTTGTAGAATTGGGTGCCGCACCGAAACAACAAAAGTAAACAAAGAATAAAAGTATTCCAATTTTAACATTTTCATAGTAATGCACGGCCCCTTTTCCAACAGATCAGAATATTTGCTGACAACACCACACTCTACTCTCGTCATGTGGGCAAAGCCGACGCGCATATATCTGAGACAATGGCTGAATCTTTAGAAAATGACCTCCAGTCTGTAGTGGAATGGGGTAAAAAAAAATGGATGTTAACTTTTAATGCTGCAAAGACAAAGCTACTTTCCTTCAATAACTACAAGAAACCTCTTCAACCACCGATTATCATGACAAATAGCACCCTGCCTGAGAGTTCATCATTCAAACTCCTCGGTCTAACTTTCACAGATAACATGAATTGGAATAAATACATTGAAAATATTGCCAGGGCTGCTGTAAAGAAGGTGGGCTCCCTCTACCGTGCCAGTAAACTTCTCGTACCTGACATTATCCTATATCGCTACAAAGCCACCATCGGTCCATGCATGGAGTATTGTTGCCACATATGGGCTGGTGCATCATCCACTAGTCTCTCCCTCTTAGACAAGGTCCAAAAAAGAGTCGCCAATTTGATAGGTCCTTTACTATCAACCAAGCTCCAGCCCCTGTCCCATCGCCGCAATGTTGCTTCCTTGTGCCTGTTTTACAAGTACTTCAATGGATTGTGCTCTGGTGAGCTTGCTGTTCTGGTACCCCCACGACGTAAATTCACTAGACCAACCCGACAATCTGCCAAATCCCATCCATACACTGTGGAGGTCCCAAGATGCTGAAAGGCTTTCTACTCCAAAAGATTCTTTTCTCGTGCTGCTGGACTCTGGAACTCCCTCCCTGCTTTTCTGGTGTTACTGACATGCAGAAATTTAAAACTAATGTTAACAGGCATCTCGCTGCGCAGCTCCAAACTCAGGTTGACCCCCCCCCCTTCCCCAAAAAAACCCTTCACCCTTTTTCTCAGTAGCCCCTTACGTCTACAGTGGCGGCCTGTCTTGTTAAGGGTGAACTATGATAAAAAAATTTTAAAATGTGGCCTTCATATTGTATATATTGTGTTATTAAAATGATCGAAGCCACATAAATATGAATACAAATGTTGTTAAAAATTCTTTTTATGTCGAATTTTGGAAATAAATTTTTACTCATTACATCTTTAACTAAATTTTAAGGAATATTTTTGATTAGCCCCAATAAATCATTGATGACACTACAACTGACGCAGTGCCATTCTAGGAGGTAATTTCTTTCCCCTTTTTTCCGAATAGATTACCCCTATTAAATCATAACTGGCACTTGTGTTGCTTTATTTCTTTCCTTGAACCAAACACGTTCGTTGTTTTCTTTTCATGCAGGTTTGCCCTATACCCCTCGTTACTATGAACTTCTACGAAAGAGATGTGTACTTCCTGTCTGGGAATACAAAGAGAAGTTTACAGACATCGTTAACGACAATAAAATTCTGGTGTTAGTTGGTGAAACTGGTTCTGGAAAAACAACTCAGGTAAGTTCTCTTAATCGATATCACGTTTCTTTGCTTATCTTGTAAAAATTGAAATTCTCGAAGTATGTTAGAAGTTTTAAACAATTTTATTCCGTATATGAAACAACGAAACAAGACTGAAAGTAAATCAAATTTCACAAAAATCAGCTCTTTTAAAATAGTGTACCATTTCTATTTTACTGTTAAATAAAGAGAAAAAAACTCTAAAGGGTTTATGGGATTTAAATTTTTATGCTTAGTAAGATGTCCTATAAATTTTATTGCAAAATAGATTTTTTTTTTTTTTACATACATTCCTTCATTGAATTCTTACCAAAATCGAAATATTTTATTACAAGAAATTAAGAGAAAAGGTTTAGGATGCAATGAGTGAGACAAAACTGAGTGTAAAAATTCCTGGACAACGCTGGGTAGATACAGCTGGTTACCGATAATTCAATCTTTATTGAAAAGTGTTTTTTTTGGGGTTTTTTTTTTTTTTTTAATTACAATGAAAATAGAGGTGGGACGTAATGGGTGAAAATTTCAGATTCATGCGAGTAGTATTTTTTTGTGTTCATTTATACATAAATAACACTAAACAATCAAACATTTTGAAAATTTTGCAAAATTCAGAAGGTGCAGGCCAAAAATAGCCGTTAGGGCTCCACGGGACTCAGAATCCATCATTTTTCGGTGAAAAAGTGGTTTCATGCGACATTGCAGGTCCTAAAACATCCTCAAAAGCTATGAATGGATATAGATGGTTAAATTTGATATAGTACTTTAATTTAGGACTATTTTCAGGCTGTGAAAGGGTTTTCATGAATGTAAAATAGCTAAAAACTATTGGCCTGCACCTTCTGAATTTTGCAAAATTTTCAAAATGTTTGATTGTTTAGTGTTATTTATGTATAAATGAACACAAAAAAATACTACTCGCATGAATCTGAAATTTTCACCCATTACGTCCCACCCCTAATGAAAATGAATAAAGCTCATTATCTCTACTATGAATCTCATTTGTTGTATGCGAAAACCATTTGTTCAATTGACACAAAGTTCCTTACAGGCGTTCGGGAGATTTCTGGCCAGATTTTAGGACAAACTCTATACATATTCTCTAAAAGGGGTTTACAAAAACACGCGGACGTGGTGGTGGCATCGTTTGTTTACATATGATGGCTATTTTTAAAGCAAGAACACAAATTTAAATTATACACTAAAAATTTGCATCATAGCCAATTAAATCCCAATTTTCGTTTTCATTTAATCGTGGACAGCTGTTGCTGCTGATAATTTGACACTTAACTGTTATCAATCGTTACAAACATGACTATTTATAAATGCAGGTAACAAAAAAAAATGATGTTGACTTAGATTTTTTTTAAAAAATTTTTTTACACTTTTCAACAATTGGTTTAAATCCATTTTGTTAGCTATAGTCACAGGCAGTCGTAGATTTTTCCTAACTCTAGTTAATAAACTGGTTTATGCAATATAATGTGGCGAAACAGAAACCCCAAAGAAACTGAAATTTAGAAAATATTTATTAATTGATGTCTAATATCTATTAAAATTTCAAAAGGGGTATCTGAATTTTCACGAAGGGCTTTCATCCCCTTTTTACCTCCTTTGCATAAAACTAAATTGGTACTTGTTTAGATATTGACCCTAATTTCCGTGACTGCCCGGCAGCAGCAAGCCGACAGCTAACGGAAGCGTCCGAGACCTGCCGAGTCGGCAGACGACAACAATGTAAGACGATGAATATACGAAAAAAGAAATGCATATATTTTTTATACAAAAAATGAAATAAATGAACAAACCCATAGCTGAAATAAATAAACTTTTTTTTTATTATTATATTTTAACCATTTTTGTAAGAACTTTTTTTAGAAACGCTAACTTTTTAAACCATTTTTTTTTTTAACTGAAATAAACTGTTTTTTTTTTACTTTAAAACGCGAAAATAATAGAAACTGTTTTTTGTTTGTAACTTTTTTTAAACCATTTTTTTTTTTGCAATTACGCATTGTTTTTTTTTTCATTATTTTAGCTTTTTTTGGAGGGTTTTTTTTTTTTGCATTAGGCATTTGTTTCCTTCATTACATTATTTTCCTGGAGGGGTAAGGGCTTGTTTTTTGTTTTTGGAGGGTGGGCTTAGCGAAATACAGGCAGAAGAGGAGGATGGGGTCGTCGCCAAGGATGTGGAAGGAGGCGGAGCAGGGTTTCGGGCTAGGTGTTCGCTGCACACCTCCCGCAGGAAAATTTTTCCAGTCCACTTGCGTGGCAGACAGTACGCCGCATTCCTTTAATAAGTTTTTCCCGGTCGCCATATCCTGGGACCACAGGTATATCATCTTCAAAATTGTTGAAATTGCAAGTTTTGACCGCGAAAAAAACGTCCCCGATCGCAACGAAATCCAAGCCCGGCATTCTTGGGTGGGGCATCTCCAGGCATATTTCTCCGTCACAGTGTTTCGCGGTACTAGCCGGCAAAGTCGGCCGCCGCCGCATCGCATACATCGCATAACTTTTGGCAAAAGTTAATGCACTGCTCCGGAGAGGCAATTGTACGACACAACACTTCAAAATTCATTTTCTACAAGTGCAAAGCGTCTCTCCTTCAAATCAATATCGTCTGCCAGCCTCGTTTTCGATTTCGGCAGGTCTCGGACGCTTCCGTTAGCTGTCGGCTTGCTGCTGCCGGGCAGTCACGGAAATTAGGGTCAATATCTAAACAAGTACCACTAAATTAAACTAAATATATCCAACATCTGTACGCCTAACAGCTATGTTCCAAAATTCATAATGAGTGATTAATTAGTATTATTTGAATTATTCAGACTACTGTTCTGATCTTGGATGTTATTCTCACAACGTTTCGGCCGATGTAACCTCCGAAATTTGTTCAGATTCATCTTGTCGAACTCTGGGAATCTATAAAAAAATTTGAACGGAACACTTTATTAAATCCGTGGGGTTAACTTGCTATCATCCCGTTAGCCATGACCGAGTAGAAATCTTTAGTAATCCGTAATTGTATTCTTTTATTTATGTTATGTCCTTTTTTTTTTAAAATTCTATTCATATGATTATGTCTAAATGCGAGTTTATTTTTTTCAGATTCCTCAGTGGTGCCTTGAATGGGTGCGAGCACGTTACCCTAAAAAAGGTGTTGCATGTACCCAGCCGAGAAGAGTGGCGGCTATGTCTGTAGCCCAACGAGTTTCTGAAGAGATGGATGTTGGTCTTGGCCAGGAGGTTGGCTACAATATACGATTTGAAGATTGCACATCGTCTAAGACGGTTCTAAAGTAAGTGCTTTTACCAAAATATTATAGGGATGGGGATGCAGGGGGGAGGGGGACTAAATTTGTCTCATAAGCAGAGGGGGGTCATCAAGATGATGCTATTTTATCATTTAGTTCTTTAAATATTTTAATCAATACGTTTGTTGTTGGCTGGCGTCGTAATTCTTCATGACTCAGTAGGTACAATGTTGTGCTGAAACAAAGGCAGCGGCATGCATCTTACATTAATTATCATGGAATGAATTTGAATAACATGTTCTTAAATGAATGAAGGATTTATTGAACCAAATGATCGTCTCGTAGCTGAAAGGTCAGTGTGGGGGTAGTTATGTTTTAAGTTAAGCACATTGCTTTATTTCATTAGACCCTTTTTTTTTATGTTTTCTTGATTCAGTCGCTTCTTCCAAACTGTTAAGAGTTGTGCTGGCTACTCTCTCTGTTGTCATATCCAATTTAATATCTTCGAATTCTTATTCCTACGATTTTAGCTTATTACGGGCAGAGTCAAACGTTTGAACTTTACTGATCTTTCCGTATACAGCACAGGTTTTATCGGCAGCAGATATACTAGCTAATATATCTACCAGCAAACATACCCACCTTAATGTTTAACAATTTTACCTCAAGTATACAATTTAAAGATTGCACATCATCTAAGATGGTTCTAAAGTAAGTGCTTAACTAAATGTCATATGGATTGTGGTGCAGTGAACCTAATTTTCCCAACAGTGACTATCGAATCCGCTATCAGTGTCAAATCCAGTTGAATTTAATATGTTTAGTATGTTTTGTTTAAACTTTTGTTACCTTGGTGATACCATTGGAGCACAGAGTGGATCAGGTGATGGTGTGATTGCAAGAGTGGGTGTAGTAAATTCAAAGAACTTATGTCATTACTAACCAACAGAGCATTACCATTGTCGATCAAGGGAAGAGTACAGGCGTGTGTACGCAGTGTGATGATCTATGGAAGTGAAACCTGACCAATGAGGGTTGAAGACATGCGTTACAGGGAGAGAAATGATATGATGGATGTGTAATATGACTCTTAAAGACGGGTTTAGTTCTGGACAGTATAGGAAGATGTGTGCAGAACTGGACACTTCGATAATATGGCCACATTGAAAGAATGGATGAGACTACTTGAGTTAGTGGATGTACAATTGAGATAACAGGGGAAGGTCGAAGAAAACATGGGAGTAAGTGATAAGAATGGACTTAAGAGAAAGAGGGATAAATAAAAACCTTGCCAGAGATATATTAGTTTGGAAGTCGATTTCTAAAAGCCGTCCAACACATGCTAGTATGTAAAATGGATGTTAAACCAAATATGATGATGATGATGATTCACTAAACTGTCAGAATGGTATTAGCCACTAAATTTCCTCTGCTATTTTTAACTTCAATAAACGTGCGATAAGTAATGTTTTGCTTTGAATAAACAAAAGGGTTGATATGTCGTAAAATAAGCTAACCAAAATAGCATGTTTATGTTTTTAATTATATATGTAGCAGATTAATGTATAACGATGAACAAACAGATCTACAAAAGTTTAAAAGGTTTTGTTGATATAACACTTTGAATATCAGTTGATTTCTTTTCAATGTTTCTGAACAAAAGTGAGTAGGGTTTCTTTTGAACTGCAACAGTTAAGTCGTAGTTCTGGCTCTGGTCGAAGAAGTGTATCAGCATATGTTTGATTCACTGTCTATTTTCTGTATGTGTATCAGCATATGTTTGATTCACTGTCTATTTTCTGTATGTGTATCAGCATATGTTTGATTCACTGTCTATTTTCTGTATGTGTATCAGCATATGTTTGATTCACTGTCTATTTTCTGTATGTGTATCAGCATATGTTTGATTCACTGTCTATTTTCTGTATGTGTATCAGCATATGTTTGATTCACTGTCTATTTTCTGTATGTGTATCAGCATATGTTTGATTCACTGTCTATTTTCTGTATGTGTATCAGCATATGTTTGATTCACTGTCTATTTTCTGTATGTGTATCAGCATATGTTTGATTCACTGTCTATTTTCTGTATGTGTATCCAGCCTTGAAGATGACCTTAGCAGGTATTCAGTATAATTTTCTAAACCACACTTGTGATTACACAATAAAACAATCAACCCTGGGCGGAGTTTTGTTCTTAAACGTGTGATGAAACTCTTCGGAGTATGCACATGGATGGATCAATGTAGTGGATTATTGTATAAGGATCAACAAACACGGTATTACAAAATTAAAAGGTTTTATTAATATAAAACTTTGAATATGAGTGAATTTCTTTTCAATGTCTGTGAAAGTAAAGAGTGCAGTTTCATTTAACAGCAACACTTAAGTAGTTGTTCTGGTTCTAGTCAAAGAATTGTGTGAATATTAGTTTGTCCAACTGTATGTATTTTTTGGCCACGATTTTGTGGTAGTAGCGTTTGTGATGCTAATTCAGTATGTGATTTTCTGGTCAGCTGGTGGTTTCTTGTTGGGCAGGGATGTGTGGAGTTGGTATGAGGCCAAAGACGCTCAACTAACAACTGTGCGCTGATGTCTTTAAGTTTATGGTACAAAAAGGCTCCGGAGGGAAGGAATTCCCGCTATATATCTAACAAAAAATTATTTTCTGTTTGGTCCCAAAATAAATTAAATATTAGAATTTAGAGCCTGCTTTTGCACAAAAAGAGACTTGGATTTTTTGGAGTGGGGGGGGGGGGGGGTGCTAAGAAAATCTATTGGTTTCTCTATATTATTTGGTATTTTTGTCATGTCCATCGACGGACTCTACTGATACTATGTAACTCATTATGATCTGCTGCATAGTGAGATTATCTCTGACTCGACTGGTTAGGAACCTTGTTAATCACCCGTCGGGATAAAAACAAGTAACCTAACAAAAGGCAGATGAGCCCAATCAAGAGCATGAAATATTAGCACACCATTTACCAGAATTCTGTACTAGTGTCAAATTTACTGAAAAGCCCCTTTTAACTAATATAGGATGTCTGTGATACCGTTCCAGTTTTAGAGCTCCATTCAAACATTTGAATTTGCTACCAATCCTTATTTGGTCATTCTTTGTCTGGACAGCTACCCTTGGGGCACACTGTTCAATAATTCTCTCAATTACGTTATTTTACATTGATAGCCTCGAACACCCCGGGTGTGTGTGTGTGTGTATATGTATATATATATTTATTTATTTATATATATATATATATATAATTACTTGGGTAGATTTCAGAAATTCAAAACATTAATTATAATTCCAAATATTATAATCCAGCTCCAGAAAAAAAGCAGTCAACAATGTCTATCTATATGTATGCGCATTTCTGAAAAACAGTTTTATTATAAAAATTACATTTAAGTAAAGTTTCAAAGTGTATATGATTTTCATCCTCAGCATATTACATTTTATCAATTACAACTCAAGGTAATAATATATGCATATTAAATTGCTAAAGAACAGACCAATGTCAAGATAGAAAACCAAATAAATTGTAAATTATTTTCTAAATTATTTTCTTAGCAAGGGGAGGTGAAACGCTTGGTGGGCAATCTTTTTCTCAGTGGCCCCTTACGTCTACAGTGTCGGCCTGCCTTGTTTGGAGGTGAACTATGTTAAAAAAAAAAAAAAAAATTTTTGAATCACTTAAAGATGGTGCCTTGATAAAAACACTAGTCCCCATCATCTCACTGGGTTAGCGTCAGGGAGGGCATTCAGCCTATAAAAATCATGCCTCAATTAAGGAAATGAAGAAACCTGACCAGATACGTTTGGAAGTCAATTTCTAAAAGCTGTTTAACACATGCCAGTATGTAAAATGGACGTTAAATCGAATATAATGATGAACAAGATATATTGACACATTGTGTCTCCAGCCTTGATGATGACTTTAGCAAGTACTTCAGTATAATTTTCTAAACCACACTTGTGATTACACAACAAAACAATCGACCCCGGGCAGAATTTTGTTATTAAACATGTGGCGAGGCTCTCTGGGGTATGCATGTGGATTATTATGTAATTATTAACAAATTATTATTATGTAATTATTAACAAATTATTATTATGTAATTATTAACAAACACGGTATTACAAAATTAAAAGTTTTTATTGATATAAGACTTTGGATGAATATGAAGTAGATTTCTTTTCAATGTCTGAAAGAAAAAGAGTGCAGTTTCTTTTTAACAGCAATATTTAGTAGTTGTTCTGGTCAAAGAATTGTGTGAGTATTAGTTTGTCTCACTGTATTTTGTTCAACAAGTTTGCGATAGTAGCGTTATTTGTTAATAATGATAATTAAGTAATTAATAATAATGTTAATAAAAAATATCATCAATCCTATAAAGATCGAATGATGAGAGCTTTTGTTTATTCATTATTGCAGTGGGAAACAGGGTTAAAATGTTACGGTGATCACCATGCTGGGTAGGGGGTGAGAGGAAGGAATCAAGGTACTCAGTTAACTGGAATAAAATGGTCTCCCCATCTTCCAGGGGAGACCATTTTATATTTATCATATTAATCAATTATTACTATTATTAACAAATTTATTTCATTACCATTGTGATGATTATTATCATCAGAGGTTTATTATTATAAGAAATTTCATAACCCCCATATCTGTTTGAAAAATATGCTGAATTAACCCCTTATTAAAAGAAGAAGAAAATAAACATAATATGGAAATGTATCCCAGCGCGTGAACTCCCATTTTCACAAACAGGACTTCTCAGTTTCATTGAAGATAATCGACGATTTTTGAAAAATCGCTGATTTGAAACTGACAGTATTATACTGTTTTGACTTGATCTTCTGTAACTAGTAATACACATAAAAAATTTAAATTGCTTAAAATATCTCAATAATGGTATATATAAAAAGAGCTTGATGATCTAAGAAAGAATCTTTTTAAATCTGACTAAAAATAAGGAAGTTATGACTATTTTTGTGCCTTGCCCCATTGGATATTTTTCCTTCTTTAAGACCATATGCGTTTCGTCACATTTTTTTACACTAATTTTTCAGTAAAAATGTTATATCTTTGTTAAAACACAAGATTAAGCAATGAAATTTGCCATATAAGTGTATTTTTATACACGGAATCAGAATATGCCGCTGAAAATCTCCAGAAATTAATAGTTTCCAAGTAATCTCCAGTAAATGCACATAAATATGCTGCAATACCTTAAAAAAAATACCATGTATACATTAAAAAAAAAAGAAATTAAAGAACTCAACCTAAATTGGGAGCTGCGCAGCGAGATTCCAGCTCTCAAACCCACAAATAGTACACAGAAACTTGCACTTTACCAATATTAAATACTTCAAATAGTTCTGAATTGAGAATATCATAAAAATTATCGAATTCATCCCAAAACCTCTATTATATATATATATATATATATATATATATATATATATATATTATGAATAAATGAATAAATGTAAAAGTTTTTTTTCATTTAGCACACTTATATTAACATCAAAACCACACACCATTATTTAAATCAATAATACAAGTCTTTTGATATATATATATATATTATTTGTGAAATAGTAGGAAAATCTCAGCAGATTGCTCAATTAATTAAGGGAATCAGAATTAAGAGCTTAATATTTGTTTATTAATACAGAAATTTAATACAACATATGGACCAATGGTTTCGAGCACAGAAGGCAAAACCTCTGGCTCTCATCAAAATAAAGTAATTGGTGAAAGAATGATAAAAATAATATAATACTCTCTCAATGGACTCACATGTGTGCCGTTAAACGAATTTAATGGTGTGATCAGGTAGTGTTCGAATGAGGCAGTTAAGCATTTAAGGTTTAAGAAAACCGGTAGAACGTGCTTTGCAAGTGATGTTTAAGAATACCAATTTCAGTTAAATGCACAGCGTTTTATTTCACTAATGTGCTGGATATGATGTAAGGGAGATAACTCTATCGATTTTATGAAAAGGTTTTGCCTTCTGTACTCGAAACCATTGGCCTTTTGGCTAAGATCAAAGTGTAGTATCTGTTCCGATGGATACTGCACCCCATAGACTGGTATTGTCTTGGCCTTCGGGGCTTGATTTACGTTGGTCTATGTGTCTGTCCTGTGCAGTTCCCTCAGGCCTTCCCTCTTTGGGGAGGAGTAAGTTTATTGTTTACTGCCTGAGGCGCCCCTACCGGGGACTGCCAACGGGGCTGCCCAGGCAATTTTTAATGGCCAGAGTGCTCACCTTTCAGGCACTGGCTTTTCAAACTCCACTTTCCCGACCCGACCTTGGGTCACATCTTACTTGTGGGAGTAAGATAAAAACTGGCCTTGTGCCTAACTCCTGGGGAGGAGTAAATCAATACTCGAAACCATTGGTCCATATGTTGTATTAAATTTCTGTATTAATAAATAAATATATATAATATATAGTAGGGAGTACAGAACCAAACACAACTATTTATATTTTAGTTTATAATAAACTAATGTTTGGTGTAATTTAATTGTCCTATTTTCCTATAAATATGCAATAATTTTGGCGATAATAACAGTAATTAAAATGATTTAATATAAAAAAAAAAAGTTTTAAAAAGGATAAATTATCAATCTTTCTCCAAATATTATATTCATTCAAGGGATGTAATGCAAATGAAAATTATTAGTTTCTAAAATTACAATAGATTTATATTAAAGATATGTAAAGTAAGTTATACATTTAAAAAAAATACTTAGAACTAGATTAATAGCAACTGGATGGCAGGTAGTTTTTGCTTGTGTGTGTATATGTATGTATGTATATATATATATATATATATAGAGAGAGAGAGAGAGAGATAGAAGAAAATAGAGTGATAAATATGCGACGATTGTCCAAATTTATTTCAATTGTTCAATGCAAGGTGCATTCAGTAATAAACTAGTGTTTATTATTCTTTCCTTAAGCCAAGGCTTTTCAAAGATCGAAATCTTATCATCAGAGGAGAAATACAGATGGATAAGTTGGCTTTCGAAAAAACCAAAGTTCAAATATTTGAAAAATATGAAAATTTATTATTAAAAATTATTAAAATAATTTTTGATAAAAAAAACGTATTGAATGAAAAAAAAAATTTCCGTGAAAAAGATATGCAAATTGTCCGGGTGGTAAATTTCCGTTGAAAAGAAGTCCGGTGAAATTGTAGAATGTGAAGAAAAACTCTTTGCGTGGGAGCAGATTGGGGAAAGTGCTCAAAATGTAGGTAAGTACTTAAAGGAGGTTGAGAAGAGGAAAACAGGTCATTTTTTTTATGTACTTCCAGGGCCAAGTAAAAACAGAAGAATCTCATTCGAGGTTTAAATCCGAATGGGACAAACAGGCAAAATTGTTAAAGATTTGGGGGGGGGGGGGTTATGAGGTACGGGATAGTTTAAAAAGTCGCTTTGTGAATTGGGGGGAAAAGGAAAAGGAGGAAGGGTTGGTATGGGGATGTAGTTAAAGTGACAGGTAGGTTAAGGGTGTGGGCGAGCGGTAGGATGTAGGTTTTGGGGGGTGGGATTAATCTATATATATACGTATAAAATAAATGTTTTGTTTCTTTCTCTCCAGATATATGACAGATGGTATGTTGCTGCGAGAAGCTATGTCAGATCCTCTTTTGGAAGCATACGGTGTGATTATGCTTGACGAAGCCCACGAACGTACTTTGGCTACTGACATCCTCATGGGTCTCCTTAAAGAAGTTAGCCGACAGCGAGATGATATCAAGGTTATTGTGATGAGTGCGACACTTGATGCGGGGAAATTTCAGGTATAAATAATATTTTGTTATATGATAATTTTTTTATGAATACTTTCTAAAAGATGACTTACATAATAATGATGTAAAGAAGAGAAAAAATTTTTTAATGTTTTTTCGTCATTTTATTACAGATTGTTTTATATACATATATATTTATTTTTTAGTTTTATTTTGACAATGCTCCTTTGATGAGTGTTCCGGGCCGGACACATCCCGTGGAAATCTTTTACACGCCAGAGCCGGAACGTGATTATCTCGAAGCCGCAATTCGAACTGTCATTCAGATTCATATGTGTGAAGAAGGAGAAGGGGACATTCTTTTGTTTTTAACTGGCCAAGAGGTAAACAAATTAATTTCCTTTTATTACGTTACATCTTCTATATAATAAAGTAAAGTTGGTCTATTTCTCCACTTGTGTCATCGATAGCTTTTGTTCTTCGAAATCAATATTTAATTCTGAAAGGTAATTTTCTTTTCTTTAATGTTCGTTCATACAATTTTAAGGAAAATAAATTTAATTCCTTTCAGAAAATACTTTATCTAACTAGGAATATTTCTAAGATCTATGCTGTCTTTATCAGCAGGAAATTTAACTAACAATAGTAAATACTAATTATACATTATTGATTTTATTATTAATAGTTAAATAATAAATAACTTTTGAGGCATGTCTCTGGTTGACTACTGTATTTGATGTTGTTGCTCTTCTCTTTATATTCGGAGCAGATAAAATCCCTCTGGTTTTTGAGCAAGAAAAATATGCTAGCACAACAGCCTAATCCATTTTGGGATTATCAGAACGTCAACCATGCAAACTTGTTTCTTTTTTGTTTTTTCTCTCCAAATTCACTTTCTTTTCAGGGGAAGTAATGGTTAACCTGTATCTCTTTTGATAATTATTTTTGTAAAATGTAATCTATTGTTCTGTCCCTTTTCAGGAAATTGATGTAGCTTGCAAGCGAATCCAACGTGAAGTCGACAACTTAGGTGCCGATATAGGTGATATGAAATGCATTCCACTCTATTCAACATTACCTCCTAATTTACAACAAAGAATATTTGAGCCGGCTCCTCCAAAGAAACCTAGCGGAGCCATTGGCAGGAAAGTGGTCGTATCGACTAATATAGCAGAGACTTCTCTTACGATTGATGGCGTCGTGTTTGTCATAGATCCAGGATTTGCGAAACAAAAGGTAAATTTCTTTTATTCCAAAATAATTGTGCTTTAGAATTTTTTAGATGAGGATTGATAATTTATATTATTTGGACTATTGTTCTCATCTTGGATGTCATTCTCGCAACGTCTTGACTGATTTCATCTCTGACCTTCTTCAGGTGTGTCGTGTCATACTCCCGATTCTGTATGGAAGTTTGAACGGAACCCTTTATTTAATCCATGGGGTAGCTTGCTCTCGTTCGATCAGCCATGACCGGTTAGCAGTCTTAAGTAATTCGTAATTATATTTTTAGTATTACCATGTGCTGAAGATTGAACCTTCGACCTCCAGAAGAATGTCATTTACAACCGATTATTACTTAGCACTTTTATCCGTTGCACCATAGTTCCTTCCGTTCGAAATTCCATTAACTCCCGAGTTCAACAAGACGCACCTGAGAAAGATCACAGGTTATATCGGCCAAAACGTTGTGAGAATAAGATAAAAAATAATTGTCCAATATTATATTTTGTATTTTATTTTTTATTTAGGAGAGAAAATGTAATATGACAAATTTGCTCCATTTTACGCTTTTTATCTAAAATGGTTGCCGACTTAGGGCAGTCATAATTCAAAGAAAGCTTTTAGGTGCTTATGCTGATTAGCGGCCATATGAAAAAATTATTTTTATATAAAAACAATAATATATACTTATTAAGCATTATATTCTTACTCACTGTACGAAAAAGTAGAAAAAATTATCCACTAGAACTTTAATTACAAGTATTTTTCCATTCTTCGTATCATAACAGCGACTCGTTCACTAAGCCTCCATCTTGTTTTTTAAGAAGATTTCAGTTATCTGCCCTTGAAATCTTCTTAAAAAAACAAGATGGACGCTTACTGAACGAGTCGCTCTTATGATACGCAGAATGGAAAAATACTTGTAATTAAAGTTCTAGTGGATAATTTTTTCGTACAGTGAGTAAGAATATAATGCTGAATAAGTATATATTATTGTTTTTACATAAAAATAATTTTTTCATATGGCCGCTAATCAGCATAAGCACCAGCTTTTACCTTTTTATTTGAAAAATATGAAACAATCCTTAATTGGAATAAGTAGTGCCTGCGTGTAATTTGTTTTGACTTTTTTAAAAACAAGATAAACTCATCTTCATCATATGCTGACAACAAAGTGACAATGATTGTTACATGAAGGCTACCTGGCCATAATTAAACGTCGTCACTTGGTTTTGTCTTTGACGTGATCTTACTCATCGTCGGTGCTGATATTCCTCCATGTCAAGTATCTTTGCTAGTCATTCAGATTCTCTGTGAGATTCTTCTGTATTTGTAAGTCCACCATAGATGTTACGCCTGTGCATTCAAGTATCACGTCGCTAGTGATCTTGTCTTGCTAGACTACATTCATAATCTTTCTGTGAAGACGCGTCATGTAACCTTTTCAAGAAGACTAACAATAAATAAACACTATTTGTCATTTGGAAGTAAAACCTTTTGGTGCTTATTTATATTGAGATACATGCGAATATGGCAGTTCAAAATAAATTGACAGGAAAACTTATGGATATACTTACTTATCAGCGGAAAATATTAGTGTACACTAAAAATTAGGGAAAATAAGCAAGTAGAATTTGAATAAAAAATAAAATTAATTTACTATTCGGAGTCAATGAACTCGGGGTGATAAGACCGCATGGCGTTTTCATATTAGAAGAAGGGAGATAATCTTACGTTAATTACAACAGTAACAGCAGATAAGTTAAAAGCCGTACTGAATTTTTAATACACAAAGTGTGCCAAAACTCTGAAAAGAAAACACTCCGACGTCAGAAAATAGGATTGAAAAAGAAGTTTGGTGCTTGTTCAGTGCTTCGGGCATACGGAAAAATTATTTATTTATGAAAACAATATTATGTACTTACTCAGTGGTATTTTATTGTTCAATGTTGAAAAAAATAGGAAAAATTATCCACTAGAACTTTAATTACAAGTATTTTCCCATTTTACGTATTGTAGCAATCGCTTCGATACGTATGCCTCCATCTTGTTTCGTTCGTTGGACACAAATCAAGGGCAGATAACATTGAACAATAAAATACCACTGAGTAAGTACATAATATTGTTTTCATAAATAAATAATATTTCCATATGCCCGAAGTATTGAACAAGCACCAGAAGTGTTTCATTCTTGAGAAAGATTTCAAGTAATTCCCCAACAAATTTTGAAATCTTAATCGTTCGACGACGAAAAAAACCAACAAAATGTTTGTTGGTTTTCTACATCTTTTATTTATTTCATCAGGAATGTGTAAATTAATTTGAACAAGCTTACTGGGAGGGGGACGGGTTTGATACAAATGTCGGTCAGCGTTCGGGGACTACGAATGGTAAATTAATTTTATTTTTTATTAAAATTCTACTCAATAATCTTTCGTACTTTTTGGTGTACGTTAATATTTTTCACTGATAAATAAGTATATCAATAAGTTTTCCTGTTATTTTATTTTGAACTGAAATATTTTGCACGTATCTCGATATAAATAAGCACCAACTTTTCTTAAAAGTTTTTGAAGGGGATATTTTTTCTCGTTAGTTTTTTTTTAATTATTTGACATTTGATTTGTTTTTTATAAAAGAAAAACACTGTAATTTTTTTTCTTTTTTTGTCTTTTTCTTTTTTAAGAGAAGGCGTAAGACCATGATATCAGGATATTCAAATGTTATTTCTCATTGATCCTCTTTAAACATGGGGAAGTGGTTACGGTGGTAATGACTTTATTCTTCATGGTACACATTTCATTCATGTTTCTCTTTTTCTGATACCGTTACAGGTTTATAATCCTCGTATTCGAGTTGAATCCTTGTTGGTGACGGCAATCAGCAAAGCCAGCGCCCAGCAGAGGGCCGGACGTGCTGGCAGGACATGTCCTGGGAAATGTTTCCGTCTCTACACGGAGAAAGCCTACAAAAATGAAATGCAGGAAAATACATACCCAGAGATTTTGCGATCTAATCTCGGATCTGTCGTGTTACAGTTAAAGAAGCTGGGCATCGATGATTTGGTTCATTTTGACTTTATGGATCCACCCGGTAAGCGTGTGTTTGCTTTTCTAATTTTTTTTTTTTTTTGCTAATGAGCCACCACTTATCAAAAGCGGTAATGAGATAGGTTGTCAGTTGAATGAATGTTATGAAAGAATTAAAAATGATGAATGAAATGAACAAAATTTGGTACTGTTATAGATGACGCACCTGATTTCCGTGACTTTGTGTCGACAACGATCGGGTATGTCGCGGAAGTGCCTGAACGCTGATGGAATAATATCAGTTTTTCTTTCTTGTATCTTATAAAACATTGACAAAATTTTACCTTCCCACCCCCCTTAAAAAAAACATGATTTTCACAACAAAAAAAAAATGATTTTAATCTATGTATTTTTTCTTTAAATTTATTCGTCTTATATTAGCGTCTGCCAGTCTTCCAGTTAGAGCTTGGCAGTTTGAATGCAGGGCTTGGCTATCGCTAAGAACAAGAGCCCTAAACCTAAACCTAATCACTTTTTCTTTCTTTCTTTGATGTTAGCAAGAAAGAAAAACAGCGAAACAAATGAAAAAAAACATTTTTGCCGTACCTTGTCCTAAACAGTCCAGAGTTTGTCTTTTTTACTATTTATTGTTTAAAAAAAATAGTAAAGCTAGTCTACTGAATCTTAATCATTTGCATTGTTTCAAATGACCTTTATGTTCGCTTATATCCCCCCTCTTTTTTTTTTTTTGTTGTTCAGTGTACATTTAACTTTGATGGAAAATTCTTTTTCAAATATTTGTCCAACTTGAATTATTTTAATGCTTATTGATTTCTACATGAATGAAAAATTGTAATCATTTTAAAAACTAAAGTTGTTTTGTTTCGTTTCTTTTCAGCTCCAGAAACGTTGATGCGTGCTCTCGAGTTATTGAATTATTTGGCCGCTTTGGATGATGATGGCGAAATAACAGAATTGGGTTCAATGATGGCCGAATTCCCACTTGACCCTCAATTGGCCAAAATGGTGATTGCCAGTTGTGATTGCAATTGTTCCAATGAAATCCTTTCCATCACTGCGATGTTGTCAGGTAGAAATACTGGTTTCATTTTACATCATTTTAAAAATAATCCTTCCCCCACACACGCACACCCATTCCCTTTGTGTCCTGGAATAGTTTTATTCAGCCGACTTTTGTTTCATATGATGGCATTATTTTCTTTTGTAAGGATATCAACAAGTAAAAACATTTACATACGTGAAAGACATAAAATTGTTCTATGTTATGTACATATATATAGAGAGAGAGTTTGGACAAAATAATGGAGCACCTTAAAATTTCCAACATTTATTTTAATACTAACTGGCTTTGCCAGCTCGCTATGGCGACACAAAATACGCTACGCGGATTTTGTTTTTGCGCCAATAAGAAATGTTAGTTATTCAGAGTGACGAGGATTTGTGAGGCAACTTGGCTGGTTCACTGTGTGAAAAGCGCGAATGTGGTTCTTTCAGTAAGATTCAGGAGCAGGTGCCCGGATCCAATCAGTACTACACATCTAAGTCAAGCAAATATCTAATGATTTAGAGATAGCTTCTTTGCATTGTTGTTGTTGTTGTGACTACTTCTACAAGGTAACCCGACATTTCCCAGAAATCAGTGAGGACTCCGCTCTACTCCTGCTCCAAGCCCTGAACCCCATATTACCGTTTCTATTATTTCTTAATTTCTATCATTTTCATCTTATAAATAAAATAAAGTAAAACATTGTATCTTATGGATGTTAAGCGCACACGCAGACCCTATAAATAGATTTATGGTGGGGTTGGGGGTAATGACAGAACAGAAATGGTGGTGGTGGTAAAAGTATTGTTAATAGTAAAATCTTGATTGTAAACTTTAGGAATTGATAGTTAGAAATACTTAGGAATTAAAAATATTTTTCTAATTAAACATTTTCTGGTGTTTTATGTAACTTTGTTGTAAACACGAAACAAAATCTTTCTCATTTATTTATATATAAATAGATAAACATTTTGGTAATTTCGATACAAATTTATTTATATAGAAATAGATAAACATTTTGGTAATTTCGATACAAATTTATTTATATAGAAATAGATAAACATTTTGGTAATTTCGATACAAATTTATTTATATAGAAATAGATAAACATTTTGGTAATTTCGATACAAATTTATTTATATAGAAATAGATAAACATTAACATTTTGGTAATTTCGATACAAATTTATTTATATAGAAATAGATAAGCATTAACATTTAGGTAATTTCGATACAAATTTATTTATATATAAATAGATAAACATTAACATTTTGGTATTTTCGATACAAATTTATTTATAGATAAACATTAACATTTTGATAATTTCGATACAAATTTATTCATCTTTTAAATGTTATCGTAAAGAAAAGAAAGAAGAAATCAATTTGCCTTTTCACTTGCAATTTAGAAATAAATCGCAACGTGTTGACAACAATTAAGTGTATCCCTCTAGAGAAAGGAATATTGTTTAAAGTTGGATTAACTTCAAATAGGGCGTTTTTACTTTACTGTTAGTGCGAAGAAAATGGGTAGATAGGGTATAACTGCTTTGAACAGTAATTACAGCTTGAATTCTACGGAGTATGGACTCCTAGAAAGTTTGAATTCTTTCCAAAGGAATTTTGTTTATTCTTCAGCTAAACCAGTCTCTAGTTGTTGTAGTGACGATAGTGGAAGGTATCGACTTCTTGTTTTTCTAAAATATACCATAAATGTTCAATGATAGTGAGACGTGGGGAAAGGGGACTGTAATGGCCAGATAAGATGTTCTACATCGCTCGAATGTTCCTTGTACAATTCAGTAACTACTATAACTGTGACTTGGTGCATTATCATCCTGAAACATTGTGTTTCTTCTCTAGAAACTGTTTTACAATTAGGATGAATTTGATTGGGTAAAATATTAACATTATATTATTTATTTATATATATTATTTATAGCTTTTTCATTTTAAAAAGATTGCACATGTTTGTCATGGCTCTGTGAATTTAAGTTTTTTTATTATTTTAATAAAGGATATCTAAAGAATTCATATATATTTTTAAGTGATATATGAAAACGTAGCAGTGGAGTCTAGCCCAAACGATCGGTTCCCACTCCTAAAAGTTTTAAAATGTCAAATTCTAGCTGTGACTACTAAAGCAATGAATTTGCTCAAACTCTGGCAGTCGTGAGCAACCTTTTATGTCGGACTGATCTCAATCTTTTCAAGACTATTGTCGGTCGTATACTCTCGAGCGACTGACAAATCATTTATCTATTCCCAATAATGGTTCTTATTCAGATTGATGCACAAGTGAAATATGGCAATTAAAAATAGAAAAGCAGAAAAACTTATGGGTTCATATTAGTCAAAAGTGTCTGCGTGCACCAAAAATTACGGAAGAATATCGAGTAGAATTTTAGTAATAAATAAAATTAATTTACTATTCGAAGTCAACGAACTTTGAACTACAAGATCGCTTAGCGTCTTCATATTAAAAGAAGGGAGATAATCTACGACGACGCGTCGCTTCAACGTAGAATCAGATATATCAGAAAAAACTGATTTTTTTTTTTTTTTTTTTTTTTTCAAATTCTACTCGATATTTTTCCATAATTTTTGGTGTACACAGACACTTATGACTGATAAGTATATTTATAAGTTTTTCTGTTATTTTATTTTAAAGTGGCATATTTCACTTGTGCGTCAATCTGAATAAGAACCCCAATAATTATCACATTTGCATTGTTCAATTGTAACTTTTTCCTTTTTTTTAGTTTTTGCTACATTTTGTAAACTGTCAAATTTCGGTTTCATCTTTGGTAAACCTCAGTTATCAAACTTTAGACTTTTTTTACTTCATTCAACATTGAAATTTAATGATCAGATTTTCCGTTACATTTTTTTTTTTTTCACGCCAGTTTTCTTTAACATCTCTACATTCTTTACTTATTGATCCTACTTATGACCTGTTTTCTGGTGATATTAATATGTGTCGTCTTTGTACAGAAATTTGGTAGATTATAATTTACACATCTAGCATTTTACTCTTTTTTTTGTTATTTTATTTTATACAGAATACTGTAAAGTTACATACATATTACATAAGATTCTCGTGGGGGGGGGGGGGGATAGAGCTCCACACAAAGACATCTGAATCCAATCAGCCTGCCAGCCAAAGAGTAAGATTTTACCATATTTTTTGCTACGTATCACTCAAGACTTTATGTCCATAACGTCCTCTCTTGACAGGTTAGTTCTAATTCTAATCTTAGATTTCTCATGGAATTTCCCCGCTTTTGTACTTAATTTCACCCTTATGTGGAAAATTTCATTTCTAACATTAATTTAATTTGACCATATTCAAATATATATATATTTTTATAGTTTTTTATTAACTGTCTTTGTGTTAAACTACGGTAGCCGAAATTACGCATTATTTTTATGTTTATTTATAAATTATCTTTATTATTTATACTAATGAATTTATTTTTAGTATTACATTTAAATCTACATTTTATATTTTATCCCCTCCCATTCTGTAATACTAATTTACCATTTCGAACCTTAAGATTCCCAAATCTGTATTTCTAACTATAATAACTTGTTTGAATTGTTTTATGAAAACTTTTTTCTGCTGTGATGACTAATCTTTTCTTTTTCAGTTTTTACTTTCATTTTAAATGCATTCTTTTTTTTTAGTCGGCTGCTTTAAAGCTTGTACGATTGCTTTTTACTATTTACTATTATGTTTTTGTTAGAATGACTAAAAGCAGGAGTTTAGCGGCACTTAGAGAGTGCAGAAATTCATTCGGGAAGAGACCGTAAGATATCATTCAAGAGAACATGCAATAACAAAAATATACAACAGCAAAACTTAAATGTATAACGGTTTATTACAGACCCGGTGTATATGTACCTTCACATGAGATCTTTTAGTGATTATCATGCCGGCATCTCTGTTTTTGAATGCAAAACTGTAGCTGGCTTTGTTTGTATATCTTTCAGATTAAAGGGAGATAATTCACATTCTTTAAAACTGGACAGTTTTCTAGGGTCTGCACTCTTTCATGTAGCAATATCTTAGACTAAGCTCTAGGAATTTTTGAGTGCATTTGATGCAAATTCCAACAAGCTATGCATATGCATCCTTACTATCGCTAACATAGCTTGTCTGTTCGGGTAATGTACTCTGAGTGCACATAGTTGCAAATTCCAATTTTTTTTTTTTTTTTAGGAAACTGCAATTTCTAAGTATGATCTATTGACTTTAATTAAGTATTGTCGATCTGAGAGGAGCATTTTTTTTTTTCCATCGACAGTAGAGTCGGTTGTGGATAGTTATCGTATCGCCTTTCTGAAGATGTTATGCATATGTCCTTCACTTTGTCATTCAAGTATTGCATTGTGTTACAGCTATCCATTCAGGGTATGATTTGTAGAGAATAAGTTGTGGAAGGTTGTGCTGTATGTAGACCAATGTCTTGTATAAGGTGTTGTGGTATTGCAAAATGATTCCGGCTGCCTTACATAGTCTAATAAACACTAAGAACCCTTGTTGTCATTTACTATTTGTTATAGGGTGATAACACCCCTCATGACAATAATGGACTACTAACACCCCTCATGACAATAATGGACTAAGTTCGAAAAGGGTTATAAATTGTTAGTATTGTTAGTATGTATAATGTGAGAGTGAGAATAAAAAGATTTATACATTAATTTCTACTTTGTGTTAGAGTGTATTTAATTCTATTAACTGTTATGCATGATGTAACACTATCCTGTTCACAGCACAATCTAAAGAACAGGCAATAACAAAAGTAAATGATGGCAAAACATTGTTGATAATTGTTCATTACGGATCTGCTATTTGTGTCATCTTTGCTTGGGGACAGTGTAATCTGCATTAGCAATAGACGCTATCTTGTTTACTTGATGTGAAAATGTAGCTTTGTTTATATATCTGTCGGGTTGAAAGAAGGTACTTACCTTTTTCTTAATCCTGATTTTTTATTTTTTACATGTCCTTAATATCACTACTTAACCAATTCTCCAAATGAATGTATATTTATATAAAAATGTTATAAAGCTTCAAAAGGTTAATATTCTAACTCCGATGTATTGCGAACACTACAGCTGTGTTACTGCATCTTGTTGTCGGGTTTCTTTGGCCGTGCACCCTCTCAATTGGCATTTTAATTTTCTTGAAAATTTTAAATATTTTTTTGGAAAGTTGTTTGAGCAGAGATTTCTCTTTTCCAAAGATTTTGATAGAATTTATCTTTTGAATTTATCAATATTTTATATCTGTTTCATATGATTAATCATTGTTAAAAAAAAAAAAGGTTTTTTTAATCCGTTTAAAATGGAGTCAAATTTTAACATGCATTTTAAGAAGAAAAATCTTGCTCAAACTTAACATGTAGCATCTTACTGTTACACCAATTCTTTCCTTTTCAATTTAAAGAGCATCTATGTTTTTTTTTTGTTTTTTTTCGTTGTTTTTCTTCAAATTGAAGACCTTCTTTAAGCTTATATAAAACCAATGGAGTTTGGCCAAATTCTTTTTTTATATATTTCAAATTGAATTTCTTGAAAAGAATGCTCGTCCAACATTTAGTGCAGTACCTTAAACATAATTTAATAAAACTTGATTATTAAATGCATTTAAACTAAAAAAAACAAAACATTTTATCAAATTGATTGGGATTATGCAAAAAAGTCTAATTTTGTGATTTTGTTTAGATTTCAAACGAACGATTGTATAAGTAAAGGAATTTGAATTTTTTTAAATGTTCAGGTATTCAAATTTTAACAGCTTAGAAATTGTAGACTTCGACTTGAATTTTTCTAAAAACTTTTGGATCATGGATACTATAGGCACATCAGAATGAGATTTAAAAAGTTCGTTTTTACTTTCACATTATATATATATATATATATGGGGTAAGGTACACGATAGTTCATGAAAAATGAAGTGTCGTGATGGACAAAATGTGTGAAAAGATGACAGGCGGAAAACAAGTCAACGTGCAGGAGAAAAACAAAAACAAGAGATTTTTTTGACCGGTTTCGTTCGTGGGGAACGTTCTCCTGCACTTTGACTTGTTTTCCGTCTGTCATCTTTTCACACACATATATATATATATATATATATATATATATATATATATATATATATATAATCTTAATATACATTTTATCACTATGTATTACTTTAACTATTATTATTACTGATGTTATTACTATAATTACCGTTGTAATTACTACTATTACTGTGATTATTATTATTAAACTATAGTTACAATTATTATTATCTTACCTATTGGTGAAACTAATATAATTCTATATACATCTGTTTCATGTGTTTCCCGTAAAAAAAAAATTAAAATATTTGTAAAATATGTTAAAGATGCTGAACTTCAATTTGTGACCTTAATAAAAGACACTGAAGGAGACACATATTGATATTCATATATAAAAAGATAAGAAAATAAAAATAATTTCTAATCGTTTCTGAAACGATCATACGCCAGACCATTGTTGACTTTAAATTCTTGGGACTGTAATAAACAAATGTTGTAAATTTATTTATTTGTTTATCACTATTCTGTATATATGTATATATATATATATATAATAAGAGTTTTTAAAAAGGTTTAAACCTTTTTAAAAACTCTTATTATTACTCCCAGCAATGCTTACAGCAAACTACCAATTTCTATTATATATATATATATATATATATATATATATATTATATATGTGCGTGTTTTAATATTGGAATTTATTTCTGACAGTATCTTATGTATTATGCTGGGTTTTTTTCTTAATGTTTGCGCGAGTAATATCATGCGTAAACCATGACCTTTTATTTAATTGTCATTAAAATAACTATTGTAAGCGTAAAATCTTCATTCAAAACACGTGACATTGTTTACAACCGCACCTCAAAAACCCAGTATTAAACTCTTTATTTATGTTCATTTATTTTATTATATTTTAATTTTTTTGTATCTCATTTTGCAGTGCCTATTTATTGTATTGTAGATCCAGCCTTTTTTGTGTTGGATTTATTTTATACCATAATATAGATTGCGTTTATTTGTTCTGATCTAATTTATTAATTTATTATTACTATGTAAAACAGTAATTCAAATCCAGAAATTTTTTTTTTTTTTTTTTTTTACTAATGAGTTACTGCTTATCAAGGCCAAAAGCCATTCAAGGATAAGATTTTTTTTTTTTTTTTTTTTTTTTGCCCCTGAGCTTCCAACTTTTTTTTTTCTGGCCAAACTCTTGGTATTCGTATATATATCCGATCCTAACTACTACTATCACTACTACTACTACTACTGCTGCTGTTCTCTTCCTCCTAAATTGAGTCGGGTGCACTGCCTAATTCTGTGGCTTCCTTTTAGTCACCCATCATGTTGTCTGAGCACTAATGACGATGGGGATGGGCCATGCTTGGCCCCCACCCAACCCTCCCTGTTTAGTCCCGCAGTGTTTTGTGCGTCCCACGGAGATGAAGAAGGCTGCAGACGAGGCCAAGATGAGATTTGCACACATTGATGGTGACCACCTCACGCTGCTCAACGTCTATCATGCATTTAAACAAAGTAAGTACTCAAAACACAAGTTCTTTTTTTTTTTTTTAATCTTTGATCAATTAACAATTTTATTTATTTGCTTGAACATTAATTAAAGATTAAGATAATCCTCTTAAAAATATTGTTATTTGTAAAATTCTGTGTATCTATATCCTGTTGGATTTTTCAAATCACACCCAAATATCCTTTCACCTAACGAATCAAACTTTGTTTCTGATTCGAATTTTCATTTGTTATTGCTGTACCAGATCATTGGCAACATGATAACATACTTTGCTACAATTTATTTAAAACCTTACTTAGTCCAATCCTGACGATCTATATTATGAAACATTTTTAACTAATCACTGAACAAATTAAATTTAGCAAGTTTAATAACTCTTCTTTTTTTTTTTTTTTTATTGAAGAATACAAAAAAGAGTTATCTCCCTTATAACTAGAATTTTAATTTTTTTTCTGTATGAGTTTAAAAAATTATAGTATTTGTTTTCTCCTTGATCAGGAGTCAAGATACTATTCGACTGATACGATTTTTATTTTTGTATCAATCCAGAGTTCCCCCCTTTAGGGGAGGGAGCAGGAGCTGGATATCCCTCCCACATCAAAACAATCTCGAGTCACATCCAAACTTCCAATCTTCACACCATGACCAATTTAAAATTTAAAAAAAAACAAACTTTATTCAGCATTCTTTTCTCCTTCTTCACCCCCAAATTTATTCCTGGTTTTTTTATTTTCATTTGTAGATCATGAAGACCAGCAGTGGTGCTATGATAACTTTGTCAGTTACCGTTCTATGAAGAGTGCCGACAATGTCCGACAGCAATTGGCTCGTATCATGGACCGGTTCAATTTGCGTCGTTCAAGTACAGATTTCACCAGCAGAGACTACTACATCAACATCCGAAAGGCGTGCGTGTCTGGCTTTTTCATGCAGGTCAGTTGTTCTCACTTCTTACCTTTTTAAATAATGATGCTCCCCTTTGAACCGGTGAGAGATGATGCTTGTGTCAAATACATTCGGTATTCAGGTGACAAATTCTGATAGTATAATTATGAGCAGACCACTTTGTGAGGCAGGGGGTAACTTTTTTTTAAAATTATTTAATGGATGTTTCTTCTCTGGTTTGATCACTTCTGGATAGCTTCAGTTAATAAAAACTTGACGTCACAGACTTAAGTTTTCTCTCAGCAAAGCTGGGAAGTGTTGAGGGCCCGAAATTTATTTATTAGTATTCCCAGCCCTAAAGACATGTCACCTATGCCGACATGAAATTTAAGTCTGCTACATTGGTTTTGCTCTTTTTGCTCACACATTTGTAACGATGAAAACACTTTTTTCATTTCTTTTCTGTTGAATTGGTGTCTGTGCATGTGTGTACACACACACACATATATATATATGGAAATTGAAAAAAGGAAAACGAAAAAATATTATTTCCTGTTTTCAATTTCCATTACGTCGGAACACGTTCTTCCTTTCTTTATCATATATATATTATATAACATAAGGTTATTTTGTCGGATTTTCAAAGCCGACCCAAGTAGCATTTAAGCTGACAAATAAAACTTTTTTTCTGATTAGCCAATTTTCATTTCTTATTGTTGTACCGTGTTATTGGCCCAATTTTTAAATAATTACATAATCAAAATCAGCAGGGGGATAACTCATTTTAAATTGAAGAATATAATAGGAGTTGTCTCCTTTAAGTTTAAAAATGTCCGAACAAATAAAAATTAAGAACTAATATGCCTTGCCTGCATAGTGTGTGTGTGTGTGTGTGTGTGTGTGTGTATCTGTGTGTGTGTGTATATATATATATATATATATAATATTCATAAAGAAATATTAAATTATCAATACCTACATACACTAGCGTTTCAAGCTTATTGCTCTCACCAGTGCAGGAAAGTAACAATTTCAGACTCGCGGGAGGCGCGAACACGGTTCACATAGCCTAGAATCTGCAACCAGTTGCCATATCCACTCGGCCAATGGAAACTCACGTAATTTAGGGAAATTAAGATCTATATGTACCTAGAAGCGGGTACAGATAGAAGACTAGTCGAGAGTGTTCGACGAACGTATTCGGAACTTTGCATTAGAGCTTTTTGACAGTCTATTTTTAACATCCTCGAGAGTGCTCAACTTTAACTTCCTAAAGGGGCTTAGTATAATATATATTTATATATATATATATATATATATATATATATATATATATATAAATTACACACAACCAAATGAATAGAATTCATCAAGTTGTTATTTAATCCAGTGCTATTCAATACAATTTTTGTAGAGCTCTATAATAAGGAAATATGATTATAGTCTTTCTACTACAATTGAATAGAACTTTCTCTTCTTCCTCTGTGTTCTTGCGTGGATTAAATAACGAGTTCAGTTTGAAATTCCGTATAGATTAGCGAGTTTGAGAAGATGCAGCTGAAAAAGGTTGCGAGCTGCATCGGCCAAAACGTGAGAATAACATCCAAGATGAGAATAGTGAGCTGAATAAGCAAAATAAAATCAGGCAATTATGTTATTTTTTTTTTTTACAACAAGGCAGGACGCCACTGTAAACGTAAGGGGCTACTGAGATAAAGGAAAAGGGGAGAAGGATTAGTGGTTCAGCTTAAATTGGGATCTGAGCAGCGAGATGTCTGTTTACATTAGTTTTAAATTTCTGCATATCAGTACTGTCGGGGAAACAGGGGGCAGGGAGGGAGTTCCAGAGGCCAGCAGCACGAGGAAAGAAGCTATTTGAGTAGAATGCTCTCCGGCATCTGGGGACCTCCACAGTGAATGAATGAGATTTAGTAGAATGTCGAGTTAGTCTAGTGAATTTACGTCGAGGAGGCACCAGAGTAGCCAACTCATCGGAGCATAATCCATTGAAGTATTTGTAAAACAAACATTATGTTTCCATTTTAGATCTCGGGTCTGAGATTAAAATATGGTTGCATTTCTATAACAATTCCATTTCTATATTGTATATCACTCCTGAAATGAATGAAAAAAAAAAAAACATGGTTTCAAATCTGCTTTTCATACTACTATTACTAAAACTTTTATTATTATTATTATTATTATTACCACTGTCGACCGAGGGAAAAGTCTATCAGGCATGTGTACACAGTGCGATGATGTATGAAAGTGAAACCTGACCAGTGAGAGTTGAGGACATGTGTTGCATGAAGAGAAATGATATGAGAATTATACAATAGATGTGTTATGTGAGTCTTAAAAACCGGCTTTGTTCTTGTGAGCTCAGGAAGATTAGATCTGGTTAGTATAGAGAGATGTGTACAGAACAGGAGAGTTCGATGGTACAGTCATATTTAAAGAACGGATGAGAGTTCTTGGGTTAGTAGATGTAGAACAGTTGAGTTAGCGGGTTCAGTTTACAAGGAAAACATTTGACTTGAAAGAGAAAGAGGGATAAATAAAGATCCTGGCCAGAAATAGGTTAGTTTGCAAGTCAATTTTTTAAACTTGTCCAACGTATGCCAGTATGTAAAATGGATGTTAAGCTGAATATTATGATGATGAGTCATCAGTTTGAATGGCTTTTTTACTGTGACAAAAAAATGTTTGACATCACTTTTTATATATTTTTCTTGAATAGATGTTATCAAAGTTAACTACACAGCTAAAATGTATGATCAGTTATTTTTTTTTTTAATAAAAATAACTTTTAAACCTTGATGTGTAATGTAATTATACAAACTCAATTGTGACAGACATATGAAAATGCTAATGACAGACGGACTTACAAAGTGTCTCATAGAGAAAGAAAACAAAGAAATTCATTTTTAGGCCGTTTTTTATATTTGCTGGAAAAAAATAAATCCTCCAAACTACATAACAGTTTCTACTCACAAAAGAAAGCCGTATATATAATTTTGTTTTTAATATACTTTATATTAAATACGTCATATATAAAAAGTGTCAACGATTTTTTCTGTTTGTTTGTTTGTTTTTTCTCTGAAATGTAAGCGGTTTGATGAATAATTCTTTGTCATCGTGTAATTCTGCTCATTTAAGTAAAATCTCCATCACGGACGCCGTCTGACTCTGCATCAGATCCGCAACACAAATTGGTCCAAAAACCTCCTTTCATCTTTTTCTTGAAATCTTTTTTTTCAGGTATTCCAGCCTTGGCATCGAACTCGGCTCACCTTTTTATATAAACCCACGCAGGTGAAAAGGTTGTTGGGTATCGGCTGTTAGATTCTCGATCCATCTACGACTGCATTCTTTACATTTCTTTAGTTAATTTAAAGATTCCTTATGAAATTTAATTGAACTTAATTTTTTTATTTTTTTTAATAATCAACTTATAGATTTTCTGTATATATTACATGTATCTTTGCTTTTTATTTAAAATTTAAATGCTTATTTAAATAAAATTTGAAACCTTCCTTCTATTCTATAGGGTGTATCATATAAAAGTATATTTTGTGTGTCACATGCTGAATATGTTGCTTTCTGATCCAAACTTTTGGTTGCTGTTTGTTTCGTTTAATGCGGATGCAAATAATCCTAAATAAGTACACAATCAACGACCTACTTCGACTGCATCATTCTTACTTACGTCATTCCGCTTGACTAGTATTCAGGCTACTTTTAAGTAGGCCATCGTGTATTACACTGATTCCGATAAAGTAAACAGGGATTTATTTCTCGTGGTATATTATGGTTATGAAATTTTTTGGTTAACACTTACGGTTATGTAATTTATACTATTAGTAAATAAAGTTATTTATCCCAATGGTCTCTGAATATAAAAAATGAATACAGAGAAAAATGAAACCCGGACATAATTCGAACCTGTGCTTTTGAAGAGAGGCCGTCATTAACTGGCGTCATGTTAGAGCACTTGTAAGACTCCTCGTTGGCTGAGCAGTCTAAAGAGACATAAATTGTCCGTCTTTGAAAGCACAGATTTGAAAATGATATTTCAAACTTAGGCTTGACAGACGCTCGTTGGCATATCGAAAAATAGGATGCAGTCATTCAATCTACTACTTGCTGGTACTTGAAACAACATTCAACCGAGGTGGGCTGAGCCAGCTCCATCTATTTTTGCCACTGCAATCCTCACAAACGGCGACCAACCCTGACGATTTGATTGGGTGATCTCTAGCCACTCGCTGTTCAAATGGTGAACTCTGTAGATTCAGGAACCCAGTTGGGTTCGAGGTCAGCTTTAACCATCATCAGCGAGTTTTTTCTTTGTCCACCGCATTGCTATTTCCAACCCCTTAGGGGAGCTGGAGCAATTGCTTCGTAGATGAACTCTCCTGATTAACGGCATTCCTCAGCCAGCGTAGATGTCTCGTGAAGATGACTTGTCGGAGGGAGTTAATTTTGCAGCAGAAACATCCTGTGTTATTTGAGAGGAAGTGCAAATCAAAGCGCGAATTGACCTTACACGTCATGTCTTCTGACGATGCAATTTCCGGCTCTGGTCAAGATCTGACATAAGGCGCAGTACCAAAATAAGAATCTATCAAGCGTTGGTGCGAACGATCCTTCTTTATGGCCAATGATAGTGGAGAGACGTTAAGCGATTGGAAACTTTCGATCACCACCACCTGCGTCACATCTTCTCTGTCCGATGACAGAACTTTCTCAAATTTATTCAATCCGCGTGTTTATCGATGAAAATATTATTTTAAACATTCTTTTAACAACAAAGAGTTGTTTCCCTTTAAGATTTGACTTGACTTAACCCCCTCCTGGGTCGTAGGGGCGCTGCACCAATGAACTCCACACCAGCTGTCTCCACTTCTGACGGTCATGGGCAATGGACTGGGTTGTAGCGAAGTTGTAGCCCGTCCACTCTTTGATGTTGTCCGTCCATCTTTTGTGTTGTCTACCTCTCCTTCTCTTGCCTTGCACTGCTCCCTGCAGGATGGTTTTGGAGAGACCACTGCCCCTTGTCACGTGACCATACCATCCAAGCTTTCTTTTTCTTACAGTTGTCAGCAAATCTTCGTAGTTGTTCAGATTTGCGTTGATGAGCGCGCGAACTTCTTCGTTTGTGACACGGTCTGAGTACGAGATGCCAAGCACTCTTCTGTAGCATCTCATTTCTACCGTTTGGATTTTTCTTTGGAGCTCGGCTGTCACGGTCCATGACTCGCATGCATGTTAGGATTTACCTTACAGTAATTAAAAACCTGTTTTTTGTTGAAACTTGTGACCAGCCGATTTAGGGACAACGCCTCTTTTAGAAATACAAGGACACATTTTAAACAACACTTTATCTCCCTTCGTTTAATTCAAAGAAACGCTAATAAAATTATAATCTGAAAACGTAATCTATGTTTCGGAATTTTTTTAGATGGTGATTGATAATTTGGATTATTTTGACTACTATTCTCACAACGTTTCGGCCGATGTACCTCCAACTTTTTTAGATGATGATTGATAATTTGGATTATTTTGACTACTATTCTCACAACGTTTCGGCCGATGTACCTCCAACTTTTTTAGATGGTGATTGATAATTTGGATTATTTCGACTACTATTCTCACAGCGTTTCGGCCGATGTACCTCCAACTTTTTTCACGAATCTATAGAAAATTTTAAACTGAACCCTTTAATTAATCCAAGAATAAAATAAAAATTACTTAAAATTCCTACATAGTCGTAGCTGATGGAACCACAACAACAATCTACCTCCATGAGTTAAGTTTAAAATTCTATATATATTCCAGAGTTTGACAAGATTCACCTAAAAGAGGTTGGAGGTTACATTGGTCAAAATCTGTAATTACAGAGCAATATTAACAAAGTTATATAGAAAAACTTATAACTTCATGTCAGTTCTTCGTCTTCATCTGGTTTTAGTATTCAAGGTGTTGCAGGTGTCTTGAACTCTGGGATGAGCAACACCAGGCAACGTCTCACGCCTTCTCTCCAAGTAGTCTGGTCTAAAGCGCTGACATCAGCCAGGTTGCATGCAGTCATATAGCTTTTTACACACTCAAGCCACGTCTTCCACAGTCTGTCATAGTCTGTCATACTCCCTAGTACCCAGGATATCCAGACGCTTTATGAAGTTGATGCAAGAGGTTTCACGCTGTACATGGCCCAAAAAACCTGAGATGTTGATCGTCGTTGTAGATCAGAACTGTTTGAGGCCCATGTCTTATTGCTGTGAAAGATGGCCGAGTAAACACAGGTTGAAAAGACTTTGCCCCAAATCTTGAAGGAAATGTGCCTTGATGGATGTAAGGATTGGCAGCAGCTCCCTGAACCTTCTTCATACAACGCAACAGCGAGCAGTGATAGTTATAGGTAATAATTTATTTCATCTATACCGTGCAATCCTCAGACATAAATGAACATTTAATTACACTCTTAAAAAAGTTCTGAAAAATATTAGCCCCATGTCCTAGAGGGTGAAAATCCAGATATACATTTTTTTTATCATTTTCAGGAGTGTAATTAAATGTTCATTTGGGTTTGAGGATTCTGCTGTGCAGATAAAATAAATTCTTACCTCTAATTGGTATTTTGAGTGTTTCCATATAATGGTGAGGCCTGAACAGAGCATGCTTTTTGGGTCTGCTCGCGCAGGTCAACTTGGAAAGCCTAACGGACGTCATCCAGAAAAGCAGACTGCGTTGGTTGGGACACGTTAAGCGTAGCAATGGCTGGATTGCTAAAGCCCGATGGTTGAATGTGCCAGCAGAGAAGACCACCTCTGGCAGACCCAAGTTGTCTTGGGAAGGCGGGATTAAACGTGATAGGAGAGCCTTGGGTATGGATTCCATCAGGCCTAACCAAAGACAAGAATGGAGGGGAAGATTTAGATCGAGACTGGACAGTCAGGCCCCCCCCCCCCTCATTAGAGGATTATGGCTTGATTCAACAAATAAACCAGTTGATGATGATGATGATGATGAACTTATAATTATAGTGAGAGTGAAATTACATCTGGAGAAAGCCATGTGTTCATAACCATTTTTGGATATTTCCTCCGTCCATGCCAAATTTTGGGGCGTAATTTATCCCTAAATGACTTGTCCTTTTGTTAGGATTTACTTAACAATAGGTAAGACATGTTCTCTCTAAAAACATGAAAAATATAATAAAAGAAAATATCGTTTTTTTTTTTTTTAATACAGAACTGGATTAACCTAAATCGAAGTTAGACCTCACCCCACCCCCCTGTCTGTCTTCCTCTCCTTTTTATTTCAATTATGATTTTTAGGTTTACAAATCTTTATAAATATGCATTGCTTTTTGTGGTCACCTTTAAAAGATGAAATTTGTTTTCTAGTCATAAAAATGTTAGTGCTTATTTATATTGAGATACATGCGAAATATGGCAGTTCAAAATAAAATAGCAGGAAAACTTCTGGATATACTTACTTATCAGTGAAAAATATTAGTGTACACTAAAAATTACGGAAAATAAGCAAGTAGAATTTTAATTAAAAAAATAAAATTAATTTGATATTTAGAGTCAACGAACTCCGAACAACAAGAACGCATGAAGAAGGGAGATAATCTTCCACAACACACTGGCTTAACGCGAGTGTCGTTCAGAGTTTGTTGACTCTGAATAGTAAATTAATTTCATTTTTTATTAAAATTCTACTCAATAATTTTCTGTAATTTTTGGTGTATACTAATATTTTTTACTGATATGTAAGTATATCCATAAGTTTTCCCTTTATTGTATTTTTAACTGCCATATTTTGTATGTTTCTCAATATAAATAAGCACCAAATGTTATTTTTAAAGTGAATTTTTTTGCCTCTATCTAATTGAATTCTTTATTTATCTGTGCGTGTATGTGTATATTTATATATATGTGCTCGTTTCCTGCCTTTTAGATTGCACATCTGGAACGAACTGGCCACTACTTGACCGTCAAGGATAACCAAGTTGTCCAGCTGCACCCTTCGACCTGTCTCGAGCACAAGCCAGAATGGGTCCTTTACAACGAGTTTGTACTCACTACCAAGAATTACATCCGTACAGTTATAGAAATTAAACCAGACTGGTAATTATATTTTGTTTTCTAATTTTGGTGAGCTTAAACGTACGAATAAATTTTGTATACAATTCATGAATTTGTAAATTGAATGTGATATATTGAGACAGCAGTTCTTTGTAATTTCAATTATAATTGCTATTCATGTAGATTTGTTACTCTGTATAAACATGATATTTCAAGTTTTTGACTTCTTACGGCATTCACTCTGGGTCACTTGAGCCAGCTCTTTCCAATCACTGATTTCCGAATGAGGTCTGACCAAAGCATAATGGTCTATTGCCAGCATTGCGTCAAGTGACAGCCAGTCTCAATTCCGTCGTCGAACACCATAGATACGTGGACCGATAACGAGTTGTGCATCCTGCTTCAGGTTCTCAGCGACATTTTGAGTTTGCTGCCACAATGCTTCTTCCAGCTCCGAAGTAGTACCAGATTGATGGCTTCTCTGATGAGTTCACTTCGTTGACACCGAAGAGCATGACCAAACCAGTGATGAGACCTCGCGAGAAGAGCTTGCTGAAGAGAGGATGTTCGGCACCGTGCACGGACGGCCGCATTTGAGACTAACTGCTGCCAACAAACCGTTTACTCAAAACAAACTAATACTTTTCTTTATTTAAGATTTTCAATTTTTCTCATTTTTGTAAGCGAAGATATCAATGCCATTTTGCTATTCTCTCTCGCTGTAATTAAAAAGAAAGGAAAGAATAAGAAGATTGGAATAGTCTATCATAATGTGATTAGCTCTGGGGGAGAAGCTATCACTCAAAGCAGAACAAAAGGATGTTCAACAACTCGGTCTGGGTTTGTTTTTGTTTTTTTATAGAAGAGTAATTATTAATAAAAATAAAAGAATTGATTTTACATTGGTCAATGGTAGGATTAATGTCTATCGTGCTCGTAAATGTCTTTAGCAAGGGTTGTTTTTTCATTAAGTTATTTCGCTAGTTCTGTGTGTGCGAATTCTTTACACAAGTGGTGGTCTAAGTCACAAACTTAACAGGCGAAGGCGGTGGCTAGAATTTCGTCCGTTTCTTTGGCGCACGCCACTTCGGTTTCCCCCGGGCGTCAGTTCAACTCTCGCGAGCGTCAGTTCAACTCTGGCTCGTGTGTGAAAAAAAAATACATTCTTTTATTGAAGCGGCAGCATTTTTGTTATCTCTCTTTCTCGTGCGTCTATAGTCGTACACACTCATTCTCCGCCATCTTACTTTCTGTCTGTCTTCCTCTCTCAAGGAGGGTGGGGACAGGCATCTCACTCCTTTTTTCTCAAAATAAATGGGATTCCCCCGTAACCCACCGTCATCGTAAACAAACGATGGCAGGCTCACATAAATCTCTGTC
Organism: Sepiola atlantica; assembly: GCA_963556195.1. Classification (NCBI taxonomy): domain Eukaryota; kingdom Metazoa; phylum Mollusca; class Cephalopoda; order Sepiida; family Sepiolidae; genus Sepiola; species Sepiola atlantica. The sequence goes on along the minus strand of OY744523.1, from coordinate 32,779,881 downwards.
ATGAGTTCTTTGTGTCATCCTGGTCATGACATCTTCAAAACACCCTTATAGACTTGTGGTTCTAAAAAATGCACCACTCACCCAAACAATAAAATTGCGTTAATGATATTTCAGAATTAAAAATGCAATATGGAATTCTCTAATCTCCACCTTCCAGCTGGCAACTGTCACCTCGCCTCTGGTGATAATTGATTTTGAATATCTTACACGATTCCGCGAGACTAGCTGACGTCTCGTTCTGTCGTTCGAATAAGTTCATTTCTACGTCAAATATATACTAGTTTTATATCTCCACTTCGTCTCGTCACAGGGCCCTCAGTCGGCGTAGCATCACCACCAAGATGCATACTAGTGCGTCACCAGGGTACCCGATCCCCATTGGACCTCGGATACGTTGTCACAATAAACAAAAGGGAATATCACCAGAGTAGTAATATTATTTAACCTGTAGCTGTAAGCAAGAGACTAATTTTGGATTTTTTTTTTTTTTAATTGACCTTGCAAACTCACTTTTTCCTGATTCAAACAGTCTAAACAGAAAAGAATAGGTTGCATTTTTTCCAGTAACTCGTGCAGCTTGTTGTGTATTGATGCATCAACAATTCATTTATAAATTGAATTGGATTTTTTTTACTTAGATATTCATTTTTTAAATTCAAACTCAGAGATGCGAGCTCTTCTGGGTTTTTTTTTTTTAATCTAGAAAAAACAGATTCCAACTCAAATCACTAAAGCCTTTCATATATGTGAGTTCTCAGTTTTTTGGTTGAAATCCGCCTTTTTTTTTTTCTTTTATCTCTGCTGACAGTTCTCTCTGATTACTGAAAATGTTAATTTTTCTATGACGACTAAAACTTGAAACAATTCATGAAGGGAGAGACGACTGAGATGACTTTTGTTTCATCAAAGAATGACTTCCTGTTTCTTCTTCGCAGATACACACTCAGTGACTTTCTCTTAATTTTAACTTTCTTAGTTGTCTTTTGTACTGCCCTATTTTCACACATTTGGGGTCATCTTGATCTTAGCTTTCCCCCCCCCCCCCCATTAGCTACTCATATCCTCGCTAACTCCATGTGACAAAATTTTGTGCAATATTGAAATATCAAAACATCATATGTGTGACCATAATACGCTTTGTTAAAAAGTTCTCGTCCACATTAGAAACTAAATTTTTTGCTTTCCTTTCAAAATATCAAGGGTGTTTTTCCACATCTTTTGCATTACATTTTTTTTTTTTTTTTTTTTTTTTTTTTACAGCTTCATTAAAAAATGTGAATTTATTGCTAAATTAATCAAGATGAATCCAAATGAAATTCTTTATTTTGAGATATGCTTATCAATATTTAATTAGTGTTGGTGCCGTTCTGCCTTTACTTACCGTTATCGCTTTCTCTTTCAGGCTGATCAAAATTGCCCCAACATATTACGACATGGTGAACTTTCCAGAGTGCGAAGCGAAGCGACAACTCGAACGCATTATTGCTCGATTGTCCAGCAAGCAACAGTCTGAAGGATATCAATAAAAAAAAATTTTTTTTAATGGGGGGAAGCATTTCATCCTCTCTCTCTCATCATGGTAACTGCAGAACTTTTGACCACTTCCATCAACCTTTCAAAATAAATAGAAGAGGAGGCGGTGGTGGTGGCGGTGGCTTTGGGAACAGTTGACTGTACAATGACCGCCTCCCCCTTCTGGGGATTTGGGGAGGGGGGACTTTGGTGTGACATTCTTCAACTCTAACTACTTGCGTTACCAATTCCATCTCCTCATCAGTTGCTGAAATTCCATTGCCAGGATATACGGATGGAGAGAGAGGGAATGGGGGAGAAGATGGAGTACCGTACGAATGAAGGGGGCTTTTACTAATAAAGATCAGACATTGACTGAGTATCAAATTCTTTCAGCTCTAGATTCACATCATCATTAAACATTTATAAACTGAACCAACTTGCTGTTTCTTTCCTTTCAAATGTTCCTTATTTTATTCTGTTTGGTTTTATGCCTCGACAAAAATAGCACTGGTGCTATTTTTATCCTGAGACAAATGCAAGAGAAGAGAACATAAGTTGGTCTTTGGACTGCATACCTCTGCCTGACAATGTAAGGATGAGCCAAAGTTCTATCTGGACTTTACTTCTTTCATATTGTATGAAGTATTCTCAATCGCCCTTTCGCCGTCTGAAACTCCATACAGAGGGATAAAAAAAAAAACGTGGTCATGGGTGGCGACCCGTGATGTCGTAGGACGGGGTCCTGGTGATTGGGCATTCATTCACTTTGGCCCTTACCTTGGCTAGACAGTTTGATTTGCTAGTGTATATATATATAATGTATATATATATTTATTAATTTACTTTAATGTACTATAGACATTGATAGCGAAGGTTCGATCCCTGTCCAAGTTAGCAATGCTGATGACGGCTGATAGCCAGAAAAACGTGTCCATGGATTACTTTTATGTACGTATAAAAATATATATATGTGTGTGTATATCAACGAAAAATACATTCTATAAAGTTACGGGCAACTAATAATGCAATCTCTTGCATTATTTTTTATCACTTAGGAAGTGAAAAATAGAAAAGAAACAAACAGAACGCTACCATCACCTATAAAAAAAACAATTACAAAAATACATACACATATATATACATATATTTGTTGTTTATTTCTATATTATACAACTTTGAATGATTGGATTTTCATAGCCATGGTTTCTGAAACAGCAAGAGGGATGTGTGCAGAAGAGTAGACTTCGATGGTATATGGCTATGTTGAAACAATGGATGAGAGTTCTTAGGTTAGATGTAGAACAGTTGAGGTAACAGGATTAATTCGCAGGGAAAGGCCAAAGAAAAGATGAGAGGAAGTGATAAATATGGACCTGAGGGATAAAGACCTGGCAGAGATAGGTTATTTTGGAAGTCAATTTCTTAAAGCTGTCCAACAGATGTAAAACTAATGTTAAACCAAATTCGGTGACAACAACAACAATTAGGTATGAACATTCAATCATTCGAAGTTGTATAATATTGAAATAAACAAATTAAGGGAGGCGCGAGAGCGCTCTATCCCTTAATAGACTTCAAGAATGGCCTATGCTGGAAATCTCATTTCTTTGATCAATCATAACTCAAAAACCAATAAACCAAATTAGTTCAAACAAATTTTTTTTTTTTTGATAGGTTCTATAAGTGTGTAGAATTTCAGCATCATTAGTCAAGGCAACCCAGAGATCCAGAAAGGTCACATATGATTTTGTGTTATCCTTGTGTACGTACGTATCCGTGTGTACGTACATATGTGCCACCCTGTATCTCATCAACTATTTGATGGATTTAGCTGATTTTGGGCAGAGATAGAGGTTCTAGGGTCTAGTTGATGGCATTTTAATTTCAGTTTACCATATAACTTAGTTTTCCAGAAAATTCCAAAAAACTTTTAAAAATTACCATTCTATTGAGGCATAGCCTTTACAAAAGTAGTGACATTCTGTGATAAATGCCAGTATACTGAAATCATATGCTCTTAATAGGGTTAAGATGAAAATTCATATACACTAAATGTACAAAAGCAAGGAAATTCACAAATTTTTACACTTTTATTTTCATTAAGGGTATGCGAAAACAACAGGGCTATGTATTTTACTAGTAGGAATTTTTCTTCAGCGCACCTCACACACTTCATCCACTCATGCATAGAGATGTGATAATGAAATAGTTTGGTTGATATGTAGTCATACCTTTAATGACAATAAAAGTATTAAAATTTGGGAATTTCCTTGCTTTTGTACATTTAGTGTATATGAATTTTCATCTTAACCCTATTAAGGGCATATGATTTCAGTATACTGGCATTTATCATGGAATATTACATGCTCTTCTTTCTTTAATTGAGCCCTCTGTCTTCATTCTTTCACATTAAATATACATTCTTTTATATATATACTAGCAGGGCTACCCGACATTGCCCGGGGCGATAAAAAAACAAAGTAGTAGAAATTAAAGAGTGTGTGTAACATCTTTATATAAAAACTTTTACATAAGAATACACTTTTATAGGTTATCTATATTCTCTAACCTTTTTTAAACAAAACTTAATTGTGTTTTTAAACGTGAGTTATTGTTCTTTCTTAACTATCCTCTAACAAATAAATTTCATTAAAAACCATAAATTGTTTTATGTACTTGAGGTATAATTTGCCGGATAACGCCGAATACTTTTCTTATATAAGATATTATAAAATGTATTTGTGTATGTACAGAGTGGCGGACCTTCGCATAGTTTCTTACCCCCCTCCATGTAAATAGAATTGACGCTAAGAAACGTTAAATAAAATGAAAAGTTATCTCAAAGTATTACGTAATTAAAGCAAAATATGACTCAGCAGTTTCTAAAAAATAGAATAAAAAATAACTGAAAATGACCCGCCCGCCCCCCCCCCCTCCTGATAAAATCTGCCCCATAGACCCCTAAGGGGTGGATGTAGAGATTCGGCAATATGCCCTGTGAATTTTACATCAGAATACACTTTTAGATTTTATCTATATTCTCTCATTTTTTTTTCTATAAGTAACACACAAACATACAGACATTCAGTTTTATATAGAAGATATATATATATTATATATATTTATAAATGAATATTAAATTATTAATACCTACACTAGCGTTTCAAGCTTATTGCTCTCATCAGTGCAGGAAAGTAACAATTTAAGACGGTCGGGAGGCGCGAACCCGGTTCAGAGTCAGCCTAGAATCTGCAAGCAGTTGCCATATCCACTTGGCCAACGGAAACTGTCACGTAATTAAGGGAAATTAAGATGTATATGTACCTAGAAGTGGGCACAGATAGAAGACTAGTCAAGAGTGTTCGACGAACGTATTCGGAACTTTGCATTAGACTTATTTGACAGTCTATTTTTAACATCCCCGAGAGTGCTCAGCTTTAATTTCTTAAAGGGGCTTAGTATAATATTTATAAATAAATATTAAATTATTAATACCTACAATATATATATATTATATAATTATAAATATTTGTTTTTATCTACATACATATACGTTTCATCCTTACGGGAATCAGCAATGTAAAGAAAAATTATTCACAGAGTAGGCGCCCATCAGGGATCTGTCTTAAGTCCCCTTCTATTCATCATTGTACCCGAGGCTCTATCACTGGAATTCCATACTGGCTGCCTGTGGGAACTGCTATATGCCGATGACCTAGCGATCATTGATACCTCACTTCAGTCACTCAAGGAACGTCTGGATAGATGGAAGAGTAGCATGGAGGAGAAAGGTCTCAGAGTCAACATGGGTAAAACTATGGTCATGATCGCAGGTCCAAACCTCAGCTTACTACAGAAAACAGGAAAGTACCCGTGTGCTGTATGTCTGAAAGGAACTGGCAGCAACTCAATCATCTGCATTCACTGTTCAGGTTGGGTCCACAAAAGGTGCAGTGGCATAAAGGGCTCTCTCAAAGTAGATCCTCACTTTAAGTGCTTTCGGTGCACCGGCACAGCAAGACCAATAGATGGCAGACCACTGACGAAGATGGATACTGGTGACAACAAGCTGGAAATAGTGACAGACTTTTGTTATCTTGGAGATGTGCTGTCATCAGGTGGAGGCTGTGAACTCGCGGCATCTACACGTTGCAAGTGTGCCTGGAAAAAGTTTAGAGAGCTGCTACCAATCCTGACAAACAAACACCTGCCAACAACTACGAGAGGGCGTGTATACTCCTTATGTGTCAGAAGTGTACTGTTGTATTGCTCAGAAACTTGGGCTGTCTCTGCTGGCATACTAAGGAAGCTGCACCATAATGACAGGGCAATGGTCAGATGGATCTGTTTGGTGAGGCCTGAACAGTACGTTTCTTTTGAATCCCTGCTCTCACAGGTCGACTTGAAAAGCCTTGCGGACATCATGCGAAAGAACAGACTGCGTTGGTTGGGTCACATTGAGCGTAGCGATGGCTGGATTGCTAAAGTCCGACAGTTGAATGTGCCAGCAGAGAACATCACCACTGACAGACCCAAGTTGACTTGGGAGGACGTAGTCAAACGTGATAGGAAGGCCATGGGTATGGATTCCATCAAGCCTTGCAAAAGACAGGAGTGGAGAGGAAGACTTAGATTTCGAGACTAGACAATCAGGCCCCACCCTCATCAGAGGATTAATTGTGGCCTGATTCAACAAATAAACTGGTTGATGATGATGATGATGATGATGACATCGATCGCCAGACTCAAACCCCGGAACATGAGTCATATATATATATATATATATATATATATATATATATATATATATGAGAGAAAAATCCAGATAAAGCTGCCTTCATGGGTGCCATTAGCTACGACACTCAAAATATACATGTCAGGGGTGAGGTATGGTCCGGTTCAGTTGTAGGTGTAGCCTCCCAGGCATTACTCGCTCTCTTTCAGGAGGGATTGGTTTATTGCCAATCGCCTGAGGCACCCCTATCGGGGAATACTGACAGATCTATTCATGGCTATTTTTGCAGAGTTCGAGTGACCCTTCAAGGGGACACTGGCTTTGTACCCTCCACCTTCCGGCCTTGTGCCACATCTTCCTTGGTGAGAAAGAAGTAAAGCAACATCTAAAAGATCAAATGTCGATAAATCTGTTCCATAATTGCTTCAATTTTGTATTATTGATCGACACCTTGCAAAAAAATGTCCTTGTCGTTAGATGAAAAAAAAGCTTCTATAATATCAAACTGACTCAAAACATTTCTACTTAATCTTATTCGAATTTCTCTATTTTTACAAACATTTTTTTATAACTAAAAAGTATTTGGGATTATGCGGTTACTGTTCTCATTTTGCGACGTAACGGATATAAATGCTAAGTAATAATCAGTTTTAAGTGACATTCTTCTGCTGGTTGAAGGTTCAATACTCAGTACGGGCGATACGAAGAATACAATTATGAATTACGTTAGACTTCTACCCATTCATGGCTGACGGAACGAGAACAAGCTACCCCCGTACAGATTCTAGAGTTTGACAAGATGCATCTGAAGAAAGTCGGAGATTACATTGGCCGAAATGTTGTAAAAATAACATCCAAGATGAGAACAGTTGCTCGAATAATACAAATTATTATTATTATTAATCAGCAGCAGCGAGTGTTCTGGACTCTGGGGTAGGCAAAGCCTGCTCTCCATGCGATCCGATCGAAAGGTTTGTTATCAATCCTGTTGCAAGCAGTTAAGTCACTTCGTATGGACTCAAGTCAGGTCTTCCTTGGTTTATTTCGCACCATCGTGCTGCCTGGCATATAAATGCGTGTTATTGAGTTGATGTAGGAGGTGGCACGCTGTACATGACTGAACCACCTGAATTCGTAAGGCATCCAAACTCCCACCAATACCAATCTACTGATGAAGCACGATTGAAGGGATTCTTTGTTCGAGTTTGCAGTGGCACATCCACCTGATCATGGCACAGTCATTGTGTAAATCAGAAGCGTTTGGGCCCATGTCTCACTGCCGTGCTATATCGCAGAGCGAACACAGGCTGAAAGCTGTGATAAACTTCTGATATTCATCAGTGTCGTAATGAGAAGCTTGAAACTGATGGGTTTGATCAAGAAATTATTTGCTGCTTACAAATAAAAGTGCATTGAGGAATATATCACGTTTTTGTCGACATGACAAAAGCGTTTGACAGTCAAAAAACAATGTACTCTGGATATTTCGAAAAGTAGGATGTCCGCTTAAATGGGTAAGCATGTTAAAGAGATATGAAAGTTCAGATTATCTCTGTTGGTCGACTGTCTGGCAAAATTTCTATTCACAATGATTTAAAGCAGAACTTCCACACTTGTCTCTTCTTTCCGGCGGCTCTTGTATATGTTCTCTCTTTTTTTTTTATGGGAGTCACTTCAGACAAGGCATGAAGACACTTTAGATAAGGAGCTAAAAAGAACGAAAGATGATTATTGCAAAAAAAGGAGATGTCTATTGACCTTAGTTTTGAAAAGACCAAGACTATATGTAGGAGGAAAACAGTCAGCAAGAAGAGAGTTCCACAAGCCTGAGGTTCTGGGAAAGAAGCTACCTGAATAGGAAGCTGTATTATATGAGGTATCTGAACTGCGAATTGATGAAGACAGCTAGATCAGCTAGTCAAATTAGACAATTCTGAAGAACACATTTCTAGAAGTGGCGAATATCTATTTGCAATTTGCTGGAAAGGTTTTCAACTTTGGAAAGTTTAATACCAAATAAAAGACCTTTCAGATTTTGATCAGAAAGCTTCTCCATTATACAACACTAACTTTTTGATGCACCCAGAGATTCGCATGCACCGTTTCTCAGTTTTATATATAGAATTTGGTCTTACAATCGGTCTCCTATAAATCAAAATAATGTTTCCCCCTGCACCTGGGGAACAGTACGTATTTTGTTCCATGGAATTAGATTTCGATATGGCTTTCTTAAATTTTGTTTTCTTATTTACTGACTAGTGTATATCCGCTTCCTGATCGATGTTGGTACAGTACCTTGGTATGTCAAGTTCCATCTTTAACTAGCTTCTACCGCTTTATAGCTAGTAGGAAGAAAAATATTTGAAATTTCATGAAAAAAATACGGTCACATAGTTTTGGAAAAAAATTTATTTTATGTTAATTTCTTTACATTTATAAAACATGTATCCAGTTAAAAAAATCCTTTAGACTTACGTGAGATTCAAACTCTGGTTTTGACACCGTAAAACTACTGCCCTAGTCATATGTATTCTGCCTATTCCTTTTTTGTAAAACAATCACATGTTTCTATTTGCGAACAGACAAACTCTCAAAACACCATAACTTTTTAATAGTAGATAAATGAGTCATCACTTATCAAGGCTAAAACCTACTCGAGGATAAGGGTTAATGAGATGGATAGATTTTCAGTTGAATAATGAAGAATATTATGAGAGGATTGGAAATGGTGAGTAGAATGAACAAAATTTGATTACTTCTGCTTGGAAGAGAAGATGAATCTTGATGCAACCATTGCAAGGAAGGACTAACAATAAAACATTAATGAAATGCAAAAAATATGCAGCAAATATTACAAAATAAATATAAAAACATTATTTGAAAATATAGCTTTTTCTCAAATAATAGGGTTTCTTAAAGAAACTAATTTGTACAGACATATTTAAAAAAGGTAAAAATTAAATTAATTTTAACATTAATTTTTAAATCCAGTATTAACAAAATAACATCTGACATAAGACAAATATCAATTAACTTGCATAAAAATGTTAATTATCTTGTCACTAAGCAAACAATTTGACAAACTCTCTTCAAAAGAACGGCCCAAATAATATTTTAAACAATCCTCCAAATAAGCATACCAACATTTTTAAATCAAACAAAAACACTTACGCATCATGAATAGTCAAAATCCATACTTGTAACATTGTAAAAAGTTTGACCTTATAATGGTCAAAAGGTCGTTAAACACTAACAAAAAACAAACTTTTCCAAAAACATATCAAACTGAGAGTTTCAGCAGAAATGTCGAAGAATCATACTCAACATCAAGTAGCAGAACTTAAACTGGGATCTTTGTTAGAACAGAATGCCTGAGTATTTTGTAAAGTCCTATCAAATGCGCTCGAGAGAACACATAGTTTGCATGGAGAGGGATAGACTCCTGAAGCAACTATTTTATGGTGAGCTACATCTTGAAAAGATGTACAAGGACAGCATTAAGAACAACCTTGTAGTCTTTACAGTTGATATGGACAACTGGGAGGATCATACGTCCTCGACAATCAGTCCAATAGAGTCTGGACCATTTGGGCTAGATGTATGAATATGCATGTTTGCATCCACTGCACAGTCTGTGATCGTCTCGCTCGTTGCGCTGGTCCAAAGTTGTTCGATTCAGTCAGTGCTTCAACAAAGGAATTCTCCCTCCAAATAAAACCACAACTCCAGTTTAAAAACAATTAACAGAGGTTTAGTCTTTTGGAGGTTATAAATGGTACTCGTTTTCTAAACAACAGACTTGCAGCTGAAAGACTTTTGCCCGATCAAATCAAAACATAAGTCCAATGAACACAATTGTGATACTATAGACCAGCGGTGGGGGGTAAATGATTCACTAACTCATTCAAAGATGGTTGGAAATGGTATGGACAATCAACAAGGAGTGGCTTTTTAAGTCGGGCTGAGGTATGGTTCTGTGCACTTCTAGGATGTCCATCCTCCCAGGCTTTATCTTCCTTCTCTCTTTGAGAAGGGGTTAGATTATTGCTAATCGCCTGAGGTGACTGCTGGGAAATGTCGACATTTTCATGGGGAAGAGTGCTCTTCCTCTTGTGCACTTGCTTTTTGATCCCCACCTTCTGACCTTGTGTCACAACTCCCCGCAGTGAGAGGGAGGTAAATACTAGCTGTAAGTATGGCTGAGTAGATTGTTGTGAGGCTTTCGTGAAACATTATTTAGAAATGACCAACTCTGAAAAAGTGGTAACCACAATCTTAGCATAAATATCAAAAACTGGACGCGTGAATTCTGTCATGGTGGACTACGTAAATCCCCTGAATGAGCACGAAAGTTGTTGTTCATCATCATCATCATCATCATCATAATATTCGGTTTCACCCAAAATATTTCCCAAACACATGACAAGAGAACCTGTGGGATATAGAACCAGCTCCGGACTAAAAAACAGTGTTACATAGCGTCCCCTAGTAAGATCTGTTTTCTATCAATGCCGTAGAAAGTTTATTTGTTTTCCATGAAGATCTACAGATGTTCTAAAATGCCATCTACAAAGTCACAGACAGGGAAGGGATGGTAGTGAAGAAACTTGATGAGGTGGCAATCATCTACAAAGATGCTGCGAACAAGCATGAACGTACGTCTGCGTTCACTGCACACACCATGATCGTCTGTTCATTTTGCTTGATTCCGACACTGGCCTTAGTCTCAATCATGTGGTCTCACTCAATGCTTCAAGAGAAGGATTCTCCCTCCAAACAAAACCACAACTCCAGTTGAAAACAAGTAACACAGTTTTATTTGTGAAGCTACAATGATACTTCTTCACTGAACGACAGACCTGCAATCAGAACCATGAGCCTGACCAAATACAAAACAAGTCAAACCGAACACAGACAGTCCCTCAGCTTAAGAGCTCAAAGGGCCATCTGTCTCTGAGAACCACAGAAATCCAACTGACCCCTTCTGCCCCTTCTGCTGGAATATATATAGATATCACTTGGACCACACCGAGTGACCACTCAAGATTATTAGTTGTTAATCTATGGACATAAAAAACTGAGTGGAGGATTTCTTTTCAAATTCATTACAGGCGGTTATTTTACTTTCTATTTGCTTGCTTGCTTCGTCCGGAGGTTAGAAAAAGGAATAGGTTTTACTTGCTAAGTTTTGTGTTACACGATGGAAGTATATACATATACATATATATATTTTTAGGAAGGAAAGATTGACCAGAGTGCTCAATTACTGGAGTAAGAGACAATAGAGATAATTATTTAAAAAAGATATTTACATGCTAGAATAATTACCGGAGAGTAGAAAGTGGACCTTAGGTCTACTATCGGCAGCCTCGTAACTCTCACTTCCCTTATTTTGTCCTTTAGTCCTCACATTCCATGAGTGATGTTTCTGACAAAGGGGGAAGAATTGCTGTTTTCTGGGTTGGAGTCTATCAATTTAACACTTATCGTTGGCTAGATTTGACCTTGAAGTAGTATTTTTTTTATCTCTTACATCAAGTGGCTTCGTGCCTTGTCTGGAGGGACTTTCATAAAAAATTCAAATGGAAGATTCGCCGTTATGGAAACCGAAATGTTTCGCTGAATGTCTGGAATGAAGATATCCGAAGGCGCTACGGCATAGCACCAATTGAGGGCAAGATGAGAGAATGGTGGCTCAGATTAGTTTGGACAAACAACAACACCTTTGCATTAGAAGTTGTTGGGAAGCGACTGAGAGGAAGGCCAATGATGAGATAGGCAGACACCCTCCATGAAGATCTCTGTATGTAAAACCATCTTTCATCTGACCAAGCCTGTGATCATGTTAAGTGGAAAAAAATCCATCATTGTGAACCCCATCATAGGTCAGAATTAATACATAAGAAGAAGATTAATATGTTGGAATAAGTCATACCAAATGGTTTTGTACCTTACAGCACTTATCAATGACTTGTCAATACTGTTTTCAAACTGAAGTTGTTACAATGTGCTGTAAATATATTTTTAAATAAATAGTTAGATGCGGGTGTGTAAAAGTAAAGTTAGAATTAAGTAAAAGAATGGAAAATTCCATTAGTAGTTCAGAGTAGAACTAGGGCAACGTGTACAGGAAGTTGCATCATAGGGAGGAAGTCCAAAGTGACACGTAGCGCTGAAGACTTGCCAGTTGTTCACATTTGGGATTGAAGAACACTACACACTATTCTACATGAATAAAGAGAAAATGAAAAAAAAAGATGTACATGATTTTTCTCTTTGTTTATTCCCAGCCCCATGGACTAAATTAATTGTTTATTTAATGATAGTACGCATGCAAACATTAGCATCAACAAAAAAGCATCATAATACACAATATTCTTTCAGAATTAAATTCTAATGTTATGTATACTAGCAAATATTGACACCTTCATTCCTCATCATAATTTTCAAACCAAACCTCATTCTCCTCCCTGGTTTTCATCTGCCATTGCCCATTGTAAGCATTACTTTAATCAGTATTGTCGGGATAGTTCTGAGGCTTCTGGACAACCCTACAGAAGAGCAAACAATGCTTGCAAGAGAGCGATCTCTGAGTCTAAGTCTAAATATTCTCAAAGGATTTGTGACTCTATCTCATCTCAAAGGGTTGGCTCTCATGATTTTGGAGAATCTACAATAGTGTAAGGATAACGCTGATCTCTTTGCTCGTATTTTTGATGTCAATTCTTCTCTTGATCCGGATGCTGTTCTTCCTGATTTTCCTTTGAAAACTGATCAGTCTCTTGATTCTGTCATTATCACTCCAAAGATGGTTGCTAGGGGTCTTTCTGATCTTGACCAGTCTAAGGCTTCCGGTCCTGATTCAATTTCTGTTGCCATTCTCAAGCATTGTGCTCTGATGAACTTTCTTCTACCCTCTCTAAATTATTCAATCTCTGTTTGTCTCAGTCCTACTTCCCTTCTTGTTGGAAAGATTACTCTGTTGTCCCTATCTTTAAAAATGCTGCCGATCGGTCTGACCCAACTAAATATCGTCCGTTAGTCTCCTCTCTGTTATTAGCAAAGTTTTTGAAAGGCAACAGTAAGCTTGTTCATTTTCTGGAAAGTCTAAGCCTCTTTAGCGATGTTCAATATGACTTTCGTGGTTTTCGTTCAATGTTGATCTTTTAACTGTTGTAACTGAACGGATCTGTCTGTTTATGGATAATTCAGAAGAGGGTAGGGCTATTGCGCTTGACATTTTGAAGGCGTTCAATAGAGTGTGGCATTCTGGTCCCCTACACAAACTTCAGGGTTATGGTATTGGTGGTGAGGTTCTTGACATTAGTAGGTCTTTTCTTTCTGATCAAAGCTTGCGAGTAACTTTGGACGGTGTCTCTTCATGCTCTTTTCCTATCAATGCTGGTGTTCCTCTCTCTATTTGATGATACCACTCTCTATTTTGGTGTTACTTCTTGCTCATCTCCCTCCGATCAGTTGAAATATGCAGCTAATTTAGAAGTTGAACTGGGTTCAGTTGTAGATTGGGGTACGAAAAAGCTTGTTTCGTTTAATCCTGTTGAGACTCAGATCGTGTCTTTCAATCGTAGGTGTGTCCCTTTTCTTCCTGAGATTCTCTCATTTTCATGTTGTCATATTTTGGCTGGTAAATCTCTATCCGATTTAAGAGTTCTAGATAAGGTGAAAAAACGTATTTGTAATCTGATTGGCCTCACCCTTTCTTCTTCTCTGCACCCTGTCTCTTACAGACGTGATGTTGCTAGTCTCAGTCTTTTCTATGAATACTATTATGGCATGTGTTCTTAAGAATTGTGTGATCTATTCCCTACTTCTTTTGTTCCAGCTCGTTTGACTTGTTGGTCTAGTGGTCTCCATCAATTTGCTATTTTGATACCTCATTGTAATACAGCTTCCTATTCCAGTAGGTTCTTTCCAAGAACTACAGGCTTGTGGAACTCTCTTCTTGCTGACTGTTTTCCTCCTACCTATAGCCTTGGTCTTTTCAAGACTAAGGCCAATAGGCATCTCCTTTTTTGCGATAATCATCTTTCGTTCTTATTAGCTCCTTACATCAAGTGGCTTCATGCCTTGTCTGGAGCGATTTTCATTAAAAAAAATATATATATATATATGCTCTTTCCAGTTGCATAATTTTGATAACTTGGGAGGATGGTATCATGACAAACAAACGTATACTACATTACGCCTTTAAAGAAGGAGGCAATGCCTGGGACGATAGTCTCATGCAAACAGAACACACTACCCACCCCCTCCAAAGGATGGGGTAATGCCTGGGAAGCTGGTCTAATGACAACAAAAAAGATACTACACTACCCCCACCCGAATTGAGCATTGAGAGATTGTACATTAATCTGAAATAGTATAGTAAACACAGTTAAGCATTAAAAGCTAATATAATTAATGTTACATCGGCCGTTCTTACACAGGAGAAACTACACCGGTTGTCACTATAAATAGTGCAAGTCACCAGAAACACAGAGAAGACAAAGCACAGTCTTGTAACTGTCTAGCCAAGTGCTAGTTACTTTCTTACTTTGTTAATACACTTGTTAAACCAACCCTCGACTTGACTTCCTTTATTTATTATTTACTTTTGGACAACTTCACAACAATTAATAAAAGTAATAGTATAGGTTCGGCTTCAGACAGACAGATACGAAATCTCCATAAGTAATAGATATGGATATATTGGATGTGAAACCGTTTCAGCGGTAAAATCGCTTATTGGTGTGTTCGATATAACTTTCTCAGCTGAGTTGAAATTTGGTCACAGATACACCATCAATAAGTCGCACAATGTAGTGAAGGTGGGGATGTCGGCAATGACCAGGGTTAAGTCTGAGAAGAGCATGCAGTGTACTCCGACTAGTTCTTTCAAAGTCACGAGGACCAAATTGTAAGAATTCAAAATGCACACAAGCCAGCTGTTTGTAAGACCATGTGCCACACCTCTACAACCGCCGACCCCAACACTTGTGTGCCGTGGTTTTCTTCCTCTCCATCTTCTTCTCACTCTGGCCGTGTCGTTGCGGCGATGGGTTCTGAGGTAACGTGCACTGGTTTACAACTTGAGAAAAACAAAGCAACACAGATTCACATGGAAAAAAAAACACAAATTCAGATACATAAGTCAGTTGTACTCTGGGTGTGTGTGACACTGTCGCCACCATTGTCATTCGGTTGATCAGCTCATCTCAACGTTTGCTCGGCCCAATCTGCTCTGATCTCATCATCTCTTCCCCAAGCTGCCAACTGCTACAAACTGTCGTAAACTAACTCAAAACTCCGAAATATATTGATTCAGGACCGGAAATTCTATGTCCGGTCTTTTGTCTTAGTCACTGCCACCCCCGATCAATAAAAACTGACTACTTCTGTACTTGCCACTCCCAGCTACTATTCATCCTACTGCCTTTGTGAATCATTTCCTAACATTCTCTGTGTCTCAAAGGGGGGGGGGGCATAGTCCATAGTATCAGATATTTACTGTTTGATGTTTGTGATTTTGATATCTTCAGTTTGCATGTGTTGCCCAAACGTTTTTCAAGGTTCCACTACTGATAGAACCAACTTCAGGAACAGATGGTTGTGTATAACTATACCAGTTCCTCGACTAACCATTCTACCCCAAAAATGTGCTGTGGTCTTTCTTCGTATTCATCTTCTTATTCTGTCTGTGTTGATTCTGCTATTCGCGGTCGTCGAGCGTAAAGCATTAGTTTACGTTTCGCATACATCGTAAGAAACAACTCAGACACACGCATAGACATGTTACACAAGACTTATTAAACACGGACGTGTGTGTGTAGTTTGGGGTCCCTTTCTAAGTGTCTCTTCTTCTGAGTAAGAAGATATTGCCAAGTCTGCTGCAAAGAAGGTGGGATCCCTGAACCAGGCTAGAAAACTTCTCACACCTGCCAGTATCATATATCTCTATAAAACCACCATTCACCCATACATAGAGTATTATTGCCACATTTGGGATGGTACACGAAACACTAGTGCCTCCCTCTTGAACAAGGTCCCAAAAAGAATCTCTAACATAATAAGTCCCACACTGTCTACCAAGCTGTGACCCCTGTCCCATCACAGCAATTTTGCATCCCTGTGCTTGTTTTACAAGTATTACAATGGAAAGTGTTTCGACGAAATTGCTGCACTTGTACCGCCTTAGCTTTTTTCTTTGAATTGCTTGCCTTTGGAATTCCATCTCTGCTCCCTGTTTTCCCGATTATACCAACATGTAGAAATTTAAACATAATATGAACAAGAATCTCACTGCACAACTTTCCACTTAGGATGTACCTATAAATCTAAACCTTAATTCACAGTAGCCCCTTACGTCTCAGTGGCAGTTTGCCTTATTTGGGGTGAATAGAAGTAAAAATAAAAAAGCCTATCTCTCAAATTCACGATATATGACTCACTCTGAGGTATCTCATCAATCTGCCTTAAGACTTCTCTCTCGTCATTCTGTCCGTCGATCTCTCCCAAGTATATCTACTTTCAACCGGAAACTGGAGACATCCGATTGTCTCTCAGCTTACTATCGGAACAGGCAGCATCCACTTGTTCCTAAGTTTACTTTCACTGGAAACTGGTCACATCTGCCCCCTCCTCAGCCCACTTTCTCCATCGCTAGCTGGCCACCCAGAAAGTTAACAAACAACTGTCATGGCATCACTGGTCTGTGTACCTAATGGGTTCATTGTTTTCATATTGTGATTTACTATCTATCTTATCTCCCCTGGCGATGGGATGGGGTCACTCTATAGTGTCACAGTAGTGAAAAGAAAAATTGTTCTCATTGTATTAAATGCTAAATAAACAGAAGCCAATATTGATTACAATGGACGATATACTTTGTGTATATTTATTATTTTCCACTGTACTCACAACAAACAAACAACTCAAGTCAAAGGGGAACTACTTTTCTACAAACAATAATATGAATCAGGATTGTTTTCTTGCATCAGTTAATTTTTTATCAAAACGACTATAACTTCACCCCATCACGTTACAAACACCTTATTTCTACATCCGCCATACATAAATGTTCTTTTGTTTCCAATTTCGATAAAATATTTTTAATTTGCAGATTATTTGATTACTAGTTTATCCTTGTCCATTGTCCATTGGCTGACATCATACCAACACTTATTTAACTTCGGTCATCTAACAAACACCTTCATGTCAACGTGATAAAAATAATGTTGAGAATGGTAGTTTTCCACTCGAGGCTAGAAGAGGCATAAGGTTAGAGTAGTGGAAAATTCCAATAGAACTTAACAGACTAGTTATGACAAATAACACCCTACCTGAGAGTCCAACGTGCGAACTCCTCGGACTAACATTCACAGGTAACAGGAATTGGAACAAATACATAGAAGACATTGTCAAGACTGCTGCAAAGAAGGTGGGCTCTCTCTACCGTGCTAGAATTTTTTTTACACCTGATAGTATTCTATATCTCTACAAAGCCACCATCTGCCAATGCATGGAGTATTGTTTTCAATGGTGCACCATCCACTAGTCTCTTCCTTTTAAACAAGGTAAAAAAAAGAGTTGTTAATTTAATAGGTCCCTCACTATCCACCAAGCTCCAACCGCTGTCTCATCACCGCAATGTTGCATCCTTGTGCTTGATTTACAAGTACTTCAATAGAATGTGCTCTGAGTAAATACACTCGACCAACCCGACAATCAGCTAAATCCCATCCATTCACTGTGGAGGTCCTCAGATGCTGGAGAGCCTTCTACTCCAATAGCTTCTTTCCTCGTGCTGCCGGCCTTTGGGACTCCCTCCCTACTCCCTGTTTCCTTGACTGTACCGACATGCAGAAATTTAAAACTAATGTGAACAAGCATCTCGCTGCATAGCTCCCAATTTAGGATGATCCCCAAAACTTTCACCCTAATTCTCAGTAGCCCCTTAAGTCTACAGTGGCAGAATGCCTTGTTTTGGGTAAACTATGTTTAAAAAAAAAACAGACTAGAGTTACACTTATGTCACAGGACATTACATCATGAGAAGAAGTACGTGGCAGACCAGCGAGATCGATTCTGCTTTCTTTTCTAGGGTTTGCGACGTCAAAGTGAGATGTCTTTTTTCGAGTACCACCACCCTTAAGGGGGTTGAGGCGGTAAACCACGGCCCATTTAGATATACATTGCTGTAAAGTAAAATAATCCCCAGAAGGAAATAATGACTTATTTGTTGTTTTTAAATTCTTCTCAGAGACGAAATATCCACAGAGCAATTTGTTGCGTGTTAACAAATCAGAACTCCGGATAGAACACCGACCAGAGATGTTTGTTGCACTCTGGGATCAAAGAACACTCCATCGTATTACAAGTCTGTGCATCTCTCTGCCTGCCATTCTCTTCAGCTTTGTTTGCTCTGTTATGTTGAAGATCCCAACTGACCACTTGGGCAATCTTTACTGCAAGATCATCATCATCATCAAAACCCATGTGTGAGTTGTTGTTTTTTTTAATCTTTGAAAGAAACGTGAATTCTTGTATGAAAGAAATAGGAATTATCCCTTGAAGATTTAAACAAATGAAATCCCTTTCTTCTGTCAGTTTTCTTATTAACACTCTCGTAGCACTGTAAGGGAGTGTGGCTCTCCGAATGGTATGGCCACGTTGAAAGAAGAAATGAGAGTTCTTGGGTTAGTAGATGTTGAAGTTTCAGTTCACTGGCAAAGGCCAAGGAAAACATGGGAGGAATTGATAAAAATGGACCTAAAGGAAAGAAGGATAAGTGCAGAAAGTTGAATTGGGAGCGACAGCTCTTGAAGAAAAGGAACAACAACCGTGTATATTAATTGAATATTTTTACTTAGGCAAGTAATAAAGAATGATATGCAAAACAGTAAAAGGTGAATATGCAAAATGAGGATTTAGTTAACTCGTGCATCTGCAGAATTCATCTTATGCATGAAAAAAGGTTCTGTCGTGGCCATCGTAATAGTAAACTGAGGCCGGTGAACTAAGTCGAGATTTTCTGGTGATGTCATTGATAGTGGTTCTTACAACCACGATCAATCAGGACCAGAAGTGAACCGTAACTTAGCGTGCATGCATCCATCTGTAATCAGATACTTAACTCCATGGGATTATCCATTCACTTAGAAATCATTGTTAACTTGTTCCTTTTTTTAATGATGTTAAGCGCGAAAGAGAATTTTTAAAAATCCAACATGGCGTTCAAAGATAAAACATTGCATTATACTACGACGACCGTGATTAAAGTTTGAATTTCAAGTTTTAAAAAAATAAATAAGAATTTTATTTCGAGATAAAATATAATTTTAGACTAAGTAATAAGTTTCACCCCCCCCCCCAAAAAAAAAACATTACTGTTTTAATTTATTACAAATTTTTACTATATTGTAAAAAAAAAAAACTTCGTTTTGCAAAAAAACAAAAAAAAACACACACATTTTAATTTATTTCAATAAATGTGCTATTAATTATTTTGAATTATTGATTTTGTGTTACTTTAATAATCTTTCATGCTTGATTTATTTCTAAGTTAAACAAAAATAAAAAAAACATCATTTATTATAACATTGTAATAAAATATAGTTTTATTATTATTATGTTAGTTTTATAACATTTTAAATTATAAAAAAAAAACCACTGTCAATTTCAGAAACTATATTTTATTACAATGTTTTGGACAAAATGTTACTTTATTGTTTTTCTTTCAGAAACTATTTTTTTTTAAATAAATAAATTTATTAAAATGTTTTAATCTATTGGTCGTTATTAATACGAAATTTAGGGGCTTTTTTTTTTGTAATATATGAGAACTGTATTTTAAAAGTTTTTTTTTTATTGTTAGCATCTAAGATGCTTTATTTTCATTAAAATATAAATATATGCGTTTTTTGTAGTACCCTGTGATATAACTTTAGTAAAGGTGTTTTTTGTTAAAAAAAAAATATCAAGAAATATCATTTATTTTTTTCGGAAATTAGAGGAACTCTTATCAAATTATTCAGCTAAAACTAATGATAATGAAATGTTCATATAAAGAATAAAACTACACAAGAAAAGGGATTTGTCTTCTTGTGTAACTGATACTCGTCTTTTCATTCTATGTAGACCAGATTGTCATAACAATCAACTCAAACATTAAAAACAATCCGAAAAGAATGAACTTATTTTAAGAATGAATATTAAATCAGACAAATTATTTTTCAAAGAAAAATGTTCATGTTTTAAAGATTAAAAAATTTATGACAACACCATTTTATTATTAAGTATTAATTTAATGTTTGCTGACTAGCTTACGAAAATTACACCAAATAATACATTTGCACTAAGATTTCTAATAAAGTAATAGGTTAATTATATTCAGTGATCGTTAATTAATAAATACTGAAAATTTCATTAAAATTGGTTGATTTTCTGAATTTGGGAAAATTTTTAAGTGAAAGGAGGGGTCAAAATAGCTATAGTCTGACTGTTCAATAGATCTTGTTTGTTGCTTTATAGCATGACGTCATTTTCTAGTTAACAGGCCTTAGTTTACTATATTACGTTGGCCACGGTTCTGTTAACAAGTGCTCACGTTTCGTGCTCGAACAGTGGTTGGCTCTTCAGTTGCAGGAGGAAGGTTTTGCGGCATCCATTTAGGTCTTGTGTTGTAATTGATGTCGACTGTAGTAGTTACAAAGGCAGGAGCCCTAAACATTGGGTTTACTTTTGGCAGCCTCGTAATTCTCGCTTCCATTATTTTGTCCTTAAGTCCTCACATTCCATGAGCGACGTTTCTGACAAAGGGGGAAGAATTGTTGTTTTCTGGGTCGAAATCTATCTAACACTTAGTGTTGCCTAATTTTTTTTACCTTAAAGGTAGTATTTTTTTAGCTCCTTACATCAAGTGGCTTCATGCCTTGTCTGGAGCGATTTACATAAAAAAAACAAACACACATTCTTTTTATTGATTATATTTTCTATAATTTTGCTTTTTTTGTTATTTCTTTACTTCCCTAAATTTGATTATGACTATTGAAGTCACCAGCTAAGATATAAGGTTCGGGAAGTTGTATAATTAAGTTATCCAGCTCCGTTTCATTAATCTTCTCTTTCGGTGGTAAGTATAGGGAACAGATTGTTATCCTTTTATGGAGAGATACTGATACGGCAACTGCCTGCAAGTTTGATTTTAAAGGGATTTGCTTTTGATGTATTTTGTTAATGATGGAGTTTCTTTCTGGAGCTCTCTCATTACTATCGTGGATATAATTATATGAGGTACGATTTTTAATATTTATTTCGCCATTTTCCTAGCGATGAGTTTCCTGAAGGCAGACAACTACTGGAGATAAGTTTTTCATGAGTATAAACAATTCTTCATAATTTGATTTCATACCATGTATGTTCCACTGTAAGATTTTATGAGCCATGGATGAGAAACTTCCTATTTGTCTATGGGGATCTGGTTCTTCGCTTCCATATCCTCCAGTACTTCCGATTTATTCTTTTCTCTTGAGGTTGATTGAGATCTGGATTTTGTTGGTTTTAAGTTACGTTTTTCTTTTTCATTCTTCTTAGTGGGTGAGGCCGGTATTGTATCACTAGGTCTATTAGTGTGGGTCGTTTCTATGGGGAAAGTAGTTTTCTTTTCTATATTTAGATTTGTTTGTAACTTTTGTTCTGTTAGATCCTTATTTTTAACATTTTCCTGCGGTTTTCATCAATTTCCATCGCTCCTCATAATTTGGTTTTACACTCTGTTGTATTAAAATTTATTCTGTTAGGTTTAAATTTGAGTTGTATTTTAATTTTAGTATTTATACTTTGTTTTATTTATTTCAAAAAAAATTTTTTTGGGGGGTGGGGGGGTGGTTATGATTTGTTTGTAGAAGTTTGGAGGTGTTCATCCAATTCTATTTTCTCTGGTATTTTGTTTGTTCCTGATTCTTCATTTGAGATGTTTATTTCTGGTTTGTGCCGAGATTGGGATCGTTGTCGTGATTTTTCAGATTCTAGGCTTTTTGAGTTTCTGTCTTGAACTTCTTTCCTGGTTTTTAATTTCCACCAGTTCAAATTTGGTTTCATTTTTGAGGATTAGAGACGATGGTTGACCGAGAAAAATTTGATTATTTAAGAGGTTGGTCTACCAAGAATTTGTTAACATTGGACTTGAAAACGATCATGTTGTAGTCAGCTGGGAAGCAACCCCAATGTACCGTGTTCCACAGACGGATAGTTCTTGGAAAGAAACTTTGCTCATGGAAGTTCTGTTAATTGGGAGTATATAATTGTAATCTTAGCTATCTACAAGGTTTTCATTGTTTTCTCACATACTTTTAGTGCCCCCCCCCCCATTGTACACATTGTTGTTTTGACTTCAATACAAAAGCTAAAAAAAAAAAAAAGACATAAAAGACATTTGTTTTCACTTTCGAAAGAATTTGCTTTATTTAAGACAAAATGAATGTGAATGAATTTATGTACAGAATTTAGATGAAAAGATGTATTCCGATAAATGGGAATAAAAATAGACAAATGGAGACAGGCAGGGGGGGGGGGAAGAAAAAAAATAAAACCCTGTCAAAAGTAACATTATAAAATAAGTCAACTCTTTTTTGACAGATTAAGCTTTAAGCAAAAAACTGCAACAAAAAAGAAAGAGAAAAGATGACTGAAATCAAGATGTCCTATCAAAATATATAAAATAAAAAAACAAATATATTTGATTAAATAACACATTATTCTTCTGCTGTTTAGTTTTTTCTAGATCTTTCTAACATTTTTTTTTATCATCATTGCTAAAAAATTTATCAAATGTTCCAAAATCTGTGGTTGTCCAAATACTTCAAATTCTTTTTTTCAAGGAAAATTGACTCCACAAACAGGTTAATTATAAAAGTTAAATTACAGTAGATATATTAAAATAAGTTAAATTATGTAAGGAAAATGGTGTTGAGCGTCTGAATAGTTAAATTAAAATCTTATTTAACAGGTGGTCCACTTAAAAGTAGACCGTTTGCTCAACCACAATATTTTGTGTCGCATGCTGAATATGTTGCTTTTTCGTTCTTGTTTGTCTCATCCAATGTTTATTCAAATAATTCCAAACCAATACACAATAAAAGACCTACCTCCACTGCCTCATTCTTATTTAACTTCTTCCAGTCGACCAGCATTTGGCTACTTTTAAGTCGGCCACTATATGTGATCATTCTACATCCAGTCTACTTGGAGATATATATATATATATATATATATATAATTTTGTAGATGTTAGCTGGATGTAGGGTACTTTTCAAGATAACTCTGGTTAGAGAGCTTAATGTAATTATAGAGCAATATTGACAAAGTTTCAGTTTTTTCATACAGCTTTACCTATTAATCTAACATATAAACTTATTTTGTTGGATTTTATAAGTCAGACCCAAATAGCATTTAAGCTGACAAATCAAACTTTGCTTCTTACTACCCAATGTTCATTTGTTATTGTTGTACTGTGTTATTGGCAATATAATAACATACTTAATCGCAATTTATTATTAAAATTACTTAGTCCGGCCAAGATGAGTGCTAATATGAAACATTTTTAAATAATCACCTAAAAATAAAAATCAGTAAGGGGGGGATGACTTAAATTAAAGAATATAATAGGAATTGGCTACGTTAAGTTTCACAATGGGCAAACAAAAAGTAAAATGAGTTCATTGCATCCCACGTAGGTACAATTAATATATATATATATATATATATAGATGTTGGAAAATATGTTTGTGCATATACTTTCTATTCTTTTAATAGACCAAACTTTTCAAAGTGAAAGCTCGATGATTGTTAACATAACAACAGAGCATATACAAATAGACAATATTAGGCTACATTCCGGTGACCAAGATTTTACTGATCATCTTTTAAAAACAAAAACTTCGGTACACTTTACGGACCGTTTTGTTCACAGATGTTGGATGTTCTTCTGTGAACGAAACGGTCGGTGAAAATGTACCAACGATTTTTGTTTTGAAAAGATGATCAGTAAAATGAATAAAATCTTGGTCACTGGAATGTAGCCTAATATCGTTATATATATTTAAAAAGAAAGTTCATTTCTAGTCTTGATTTATTTTTAAAAATTAACATAAAAAAAAAAAAGCAACTTTATTTACACATCAGGAATCCGGGTTTTTTTTTTTTGGTTTTTTTTCGCAGACAAAACCACTTCTGCCAGAATCAGCATTTATGCAGCCATTTTCATAGCGTTTGCACAATGTTGCAGTCATCTCCCACCCAAATTAAAAAAGAGGATCCGAGCATCGTGATGTGACGTTTCAATCCATATCAGTGCCGCTCTCTTCGTTGCTGCTGATCTCTTCCTCTTCAGCTTTGGCGACACTTATAGTGAATTTGTATTCTTGGTCACAACCCATGTACGCGTCGCTCATGTAATAGAGCACGTAGTTGTGGTGGCCGACACTGGGCGCCACAAAATCAAGTTTCACTTTGGCCTTCTGCTGCAGGGTCAGGCGCTTGATGGAAAGCAAAGAATTTGTCTTGGAGTCGCCGATAACAACCCACCAACCTTCTTCACGTTTCTGAAAAAGCAAAACAATAATGGGAAATGGTTAGCATTTCAGATAATCAAATTTAATAATAAAAAAAAGTTAAGTTTCAGTTATTAAAAACTAACAGGGCAAAAGTGTAACATTTATATTAAAAGTTCTATCTCTCTCTCTCTCTCTCTTTTCCCCTCCCTCTTCCCAACGCTCTCTTTCTCCTCTGCTCAGTCCATTCAACTCTCCTTTTTATAGATTCCTCGAGGAATGAATCGGCATAAGGGAAGTAACTCCTTGATAAAAATCAGAGTGCCCTCCCCCAAAGAATAAATCAAAAACAAAAAAAATTCAGATATTATTCATCCGAGGCAATGCCGATCAAAAAAATACCAACTTTGTGGTTGTTTGTTTTGTAGTTTTTTTTTTTACTTTTAACTGGATATACACACACAGACAACCATCCGGCTCTCTTCAGCTTCTGTTGAAACAGATGACAACAGAAGCTGAAGAGAGCCGGATGGTTATGTCCTTCTGTGCTTGAAACCGACGGTACAAATGTTGTACTAATTTTTCTGTACCAAAATAAATAAATATATATATATATATATATATATATGCACTAGAATATCCGTCCCAGGAAGAGTGAAAATAATTCCCCTGAACAAAACCGTTTTGTATCACTTTTATATCCTCTTACGAAGATTAAAATGAAGATAATTCTACTAAAACTGGTAGATTCATTATTTCAATTTTGATCAAAATCCATTATATGATTTTGATTCTAGAAAATGTCTAAAATTTTAGGCTTAAGGTTAAAGGGTCTTAAGAAGAAATTGAAATTCATGGAATCTTATTTAATTAGTGTTCAAATCTAATCAAATTTAATGCAAATCCGAAATATTTTAATTTTCAAATAGGAAGTTGTGCCCATATTATGTTCCCTAAGAACTTGAAATTTGGAGAATATTTATTAATTTTTGATGGGAGGTTACGCCCATATTATGGCCCCTAAAAACCCTTTAAAATACTCCAAAGAATCATGCTTATTTCGTTTTCATATTTTGATTAATTAACCAAACTTTGTCAAGCCTTTTCTTGACAACGTTTCAGAAATGAGAAAAGACTGACCTGTGGAAAGAAAGGTGCGATGACCGATCCTGTTATTTCATCCTCCCTCTCCAGAGTGACCAATACATTCACAGTACATCCACTGAAAAGATGAAAAAAGAACATAGAAAATAATTTTAAAAATTAGAGAAAACAAACGACTCGGCAGACAATAATAACCTTGTGTAAATTTCTGCCTGTGAAATAAAACGTGCTTATTAATAAGATGTCGTTTTGACATATTTCATGTATTTTCATATGCTTGTGCAACTATGACGCACCTCCAACTGACGCTCTTACCACAACACATGTGCCATGGCCCCTCTTCATCTTATGGGCTGCATCCTGATTTTAGTGTTATCGATCATCGGGCACGCAAAGCCATAGTCCACAGTAAAAGTTTATATACATAATATAAACAACACACAGATACAGACATTGTATGCAAGTGACTTGTTGGACACGTGTGTGCGTGTGTGTGGTTAGGGTCTTATTGCAGTGTCTCTACATCTCTTGCTTTCAAAATCTCATCTAAGACTAACTCTGTTGTTCGCAACCCTTCTCAGTCAAGCTCTATCACTGTTTTCCTCTAACAGCCAGCGTCTCCTTATTTTATTTACTTTCTGCTGGAAATTGAGAGGCCCGCTTACTTTCGCCGGAAACTAGAGACGTTCATTTTTGCAACATCTTTCCCAATTCTCTATCATGACTTCCCGGACTGTTAATGGCTAATTGTAGTGGTTGTCGCAGGTCTATGGATTTCAATGGATCCGTTGTTTTTTTTATTGTCATTCATTTAAGCTATCCCGATGATCGTAGATGGCGGTGCATTACATGCTGCTTTGATATATCATGTACTTTTATAACGGAATGCAACATGCTTATATCGAATCCAGTACCATTTTTTTTTAATTTATTCTTTTTTACTTTTCTTCACCCCAAACAAAGCATAATGCCATTGAAGTGTCAAGGGCTACCGTGATAGGGGCCAGATATATAGTGGGCAACCTGAGTGGGGACTTCGGCAATAAGATGTTTGTTCAAATTACATTTAAATTTCTGCATCTTGGTATGGGCGGGAAAACAAAGAGTAGAAATAGAATTCCAAAGGCAAGAGGTCCGAGGAAAGAAGCTATCAGAATCTTCTGGCATCTCGTGATCTCTACAGTGAAGGGGTAGGATTTTGTTGCTAGTTGGATGGATCAAGTGTATTTTCATTGAGGGGGATACAAGTGCAGTAAGTCATTAAAAAAGGGTCTTAGGTGGCTGATACCCATAATAGTAAGTATGAGCTGGACTCAATGTAAAATGTTTTTATTTTTTTATTATTTTTCAAATGTTTCCATTTTGCACTATTTTTCACTTTATTCCTTCTTCTGCTGGTTTCATAGACAAAACTTCTTTATCTTTTCTGCTTTTCTCATCTAATGCATTGACATTAGCACCAATTATTTAAATCTATATTTTATATTAAGTCTTCCCGGTGTACGTGGGTGGCAGTGGGAGTAGATCTGAGTGTGAGAGTTAAAGCTCCTTTGACTTCCTGTATGTATGAGTCATTAAAAAGAAATATTGAGCAGGACTATATATTAAAAGCAAATAAATCAAGCCAAACTAAAATGTTGTTTTCTATCAACAAAGATAAATATGTGGCAGAAATCACTAACTGAAAAGAATTAACCAGTTGAGCATTACCACTGTTGACCAAAGGAAGAGTCTATCAGGCATGTATACACAGTGTGATAATGTATGGAAGTGAAACCTCGCTAGTAAGGGTTGAGGACATGTGTTGCATAGAGAGAAATGATATGAGAATGATACGATGGATGTGTAATGTCAGTCTTAAAGACAGGCTTAGTTCTGATGAGAGGAAGATTAAATCTGGACAGTATAGGGAGATGTGTGCAGAACAGGAGACTTTGATGGTATAGTCATGTTGAAAAAATGAATAAGAGTTCTTAGGTTAGTAGATGTAGAACAGTTACGGTAGCAGTTCCAGTTCACAGGGGAAGGCCAAAGAAACATGGGAGGAAGTAATAAAAATGGACTTAAGAAAGAGGGATAAATAAAGACCTGGTCAGAGATAGGTTACTTTGGAAGTAAATTTCTTAAAGTTGTCCAACACATGCCAGCATGTAAAACGAACATTAAACAAAATATAATGATATGATGATGCTATTGAGCATCCATGTAGGGAGAAAACTGACTTTACTTTATATATAAGATATATTGTCACTGCTGGTTTAGTATTATTAGACTGGGCTAATGTTAAGGAGAGCTGGAAAAAATTATAGGTTATATTGGCTGTATATAACAATAAAACGTCAGATTTTCATAAATAAATGCTTGCCAGAAAGTGCAAGATTGGTATGGTTAGTTGTTTTGTTTTATGGCATTCCAAGGTGGAGGTTGTAGCACATAGATAGAACAGAAATATTTATTAAAAAAAAGGTTTGAACGTGATGGATCCCGAGCAACACCAGGTCGGTACAGCTAGGTTAGTATAAAAGGGGGAAAAAATTATATCTGAGCATAGAAATGTCCGATTTAAATTTTGGTGAAGGGTTATGTGTTCAACTTACCTTTTAATGTTATCCTTGTCTTGCAACTCAAAGGTCAACTCAATGTTAGGGTAGCGGTTACAGAACCGAGCCACATCCGCCATTTCTGCATCCGTCAACTGCAGCATCGCGTTACGCTCATCATCTTCCATTTCCATGATGTCAAATATTGTGTCATGATTCTGTAGAAATAGACAAGAGACAGTTTTTGTTTTTTTTAACTATGAAGATGGATGAACATGATGGAAATTAAACACAAAATTACAATTAACGAATAACAAACGATGGAGAAAAACAGCTTTGAAATGAATGATTAGAACTTTTATTTCGACGCAAGCAAATGTTATTGTAAGAATATGTAAAAGCAAAGTGATCGACTATAGTCGAGGGCAACCCAAAGGCTCCCTTTGTATTAGCTACAACACCGAGGTTACTCCACTTACATTTTTATCTTCACCATATAATGCGGAGTGTTTAGCAAGGGAGCATCAAGAACCATTTTCTTTTAAGAAACGTTTAAGTATTAACTTGCAACAATAGATAACTCGTTTAGAAACTAAATCAATTTTAGGTTTTTCAAAAATGCCTGCTCAATCTGTTTAAAACAGTTTCTTTTTTATCGTTAAAAAATTGTTAGCTTTATACCCTTTAAAGAAATAAAACAAATGTTACTTGTATGTTGACAAAAGAATTCTATTTAAGACGTCTTGTTTGATTTGAGAACAATTCACTTTAAAATGGGTGAAATCTTAACACTAAGTATTTCTCAATTACTTATTTGCAATTCAACTTTGGTTTGGTTGTTTTGTTTTATGGCATATCAAACCTTTTCGGGTTATTTAATGCCGAATCTGGTCATTTTGGTAAAAGTTTTAATGCTTCAAGTTCGTTATATGTTCAAATATTTATTCATGGTGTTTAGTTTCTTTGTAAGGGGTCCAAATGTTGGCTATATTTAGTTTGATTTAGTTTTATGCGAAGCGGGTAAAAAGTGGTGAAAGCCCTTTGTGAAAATTCAGATATCTTCGGTTTTTATGAAATTCTAACAATAAATGTTAGACATCAATTAATAATAAATATTCCCAAAATTTCAGTTTCTTTGGAGTATTTTAAAGAGATTTTAGGGGACATAATATGGGCCCAATCTCCCATTTGAAAATTCATATAGATTTGCATTGAATTTAATCCATAGTCATTAGAAACCAATGAAGCAAGATTCCCTGAATTTCAATTTCTTCTTAAGACCCCTTAAGCTTTAAATTTTAGACATTTTCTAGAATCAAAATCATGTAACGGATTTTTATCAAAATAAGAATGAGGATTCTAGACATAAGGTTTTGTAGCATTATATCTTGATTTTAATCTTGGTAAGGGGACATAAAAACGGTGCAAAATTATTCTGTTTGGGGAATTAATTTTACCTGTCCCGGGACGGGTATTGTTATATTAGTCAAAACATTCAATTGGCTATGTTCAACACATACCTTGTATTCTGCTGACATTCCTCTGCTGATAATGATTTAGATTTTAGTCCCCCGATAAGAATCGGATATAATCTATGGATTTGCCATTGTCCGGTGTTATTCAATTTGTCTTCTGATTTTCTCAAAAATGGTTCATTCGTTTTTCAGAAATTTTTGCATGTAGCTACATGACCAGGCACTACCACTCCAGATCAAAATGGACTTGGGGGTAATTACAACTAAAAGGTGGTGACTCCACATTTCCAAAAGCTTTCGAATTGGGTTCTCACCATGATGTGTCATACTAAGAAAATGGTTTGGTTTGTTTTACGGCATAGCAACCAACTATGGGTTATGTAATGCCGAATAAAGTTCTCAATACAAGTCAAATTATTTCACATTGTCTTGAAAGACAATGAAAGGTGAAAATGAAGAACTTGCAATCAAATTTTTTGGTACAGTCCAACTTCCTTGATGAAGTCTAAAATTTTTGTCACATTTATGTTTTCAAACAAGTGTTTTAAATTTGGGGAGTCGTAATACTTGTTTCGGGTTTGCTGCAGATCTTGACAGTCTATTAATACATGTTTGACTGCGTAAGCTTGTTGACAGGCTATGCACATTGGAGACTCATCTCCTTCCAATAAGTGCTTATGAGTGATATGCGTGTGTCCTATACGAAGTCTGGTTATTATAACCTATTCTCTCCTTACTTTTCTATATTCCAAGGGCCATTCATCTATAGTTGGCCAAATCTTATACAATTTGTTATTTTGACACTCATCCCAACATTCTTGCCATTTTTGTTTGGTTATCTTGTTAATAGAAGGTCGAAGATCAGTGTATGGGATCCTTGTATTTGTTGGTGTCATATTTAAGGATTCTTTTGCGGCTTTATCTGCTCTTTCATTCCCACGAATGCCGACATGGCTCGGTATCCAGCATACCGAGCCATGTCGGCATTCGTGGCAATGAGTTGAGGGTACGAAGAGAGTGTAGAATTTAGGGAGTACACAATTTTTTTTTCTCTTTTAAGCAGACTACTGCAAAAATTGTCATTTGCCACATGGTAAGGATTTTGTTTAAAAAAATCTCGGCTTTAATGATTTATACCAGAATTTGAATTACCAAATCTTATAAAAAAAACCTTTAAAATAAATAAAAGAAAGAAAAACAAATGGCTTTGCTTTTTACCTTGATATTTCGTAGGGTAGCATTTAACGAGTGACATGTTTGTAGTTTTTAGATCGATCTTTCAAATTGCTGATACAATTTTTACAACCCGAAACATTGTTAAAAAGTCGGTAAAAACAAAACAAAACAAAAACGGATGGACTTACCGCATCTTGGCATCTTTTGATCATCTCATTTGTGAAATGCGGTAACTGCTTGAGGTAAGAATCTTTACTCCACATGGCCTGAGTGACCATTTGAGAAAGTTCCATGGCAGACAGGGCGGGACTTAGCCAACCGTTGCTGCTGAGCACATCCACACAAGCTTGGATTAAACGGATCGCCTGCAAAGAAGACAGAGAGAAAGTGAAATAAGATTGTTTTTTTTTTCTGTTTTATATTTCAAACGATTGATTGCATACAATTAAATTGAACGCAAGTTGCTGTTCAAATAGTATTAGTGCATAAATGATCACAATAGATCCCCCAGTTGGATTTGAACTATGATGTTATCAATGAGGCCAATCAGGCACCCAAACCAAAAAAAAAAAATACAAATAATTTTTACCAAATGCATTAAAATTTTATTTTCTACCAACCTGTATACTTTAAACGTTCTGAAAATGTCTTAAGTTTGTTCTTTTTATTTCAAAATTAGATTTCATTCAAAGCTCTCTTTTTCGCCACACAAGAAACAAAATGGCTGCTTTCCGCTCTGTTGTTAGTTGGGCTTCTTTCCTCAAAAACGAACTGATCTATACTTCATTCTGACTAAGAAGTGTCTCCCAAGAGATATGACAGCCCCTAGGTTGCCAGCATGTGCTAAGGAGAACCTCGTCCGAAGTTATTAAATACTAGCGAAACACTGTGGAACTTCCACGCGACTGTTTTCATCTAACTGCATAATTTACTGTGAATGATATTTCGTTTGAAATAATACATTTATGTAAGGTTTAATAATATTAAGCAAAAATTGTCTCTTTGTCCTGTAAAAATAATTGCCATTGTCAGTTAAATATTTTTTCAACAAATAAAACGAATATGTCTCTTCTTTATTAATTAAAAATTGTAATAATTTATATCATTTTAAAAGAATAACAAGCCGCGCGTGCGTGGTGCCACTCTGTATGTAACTCGATGTAGCGAGTGTAAAATGCAATAAATTTGGGCAATTTGGGGCATTTTTGACCTCCCTTTGACCCCCTGGGGGTGCGAACCAGAATTTTTCTGAGGTCAAGGATGCTCATTTTATATCCAGAACAATTGCCTCTACATTTTGGCCAAGTTTCAGAAAAATTGAATGGATGGATCAAACGTTATGGGAGAAAAGGGTAATTTTTTTGCCATTTTGGGGGCGCGAACCAGATTTTTTCCAAGGTCAGCGATACTTATTTTCTATTAGAAACAATTGCCTCCACATTTTAGCCAAGTTTCAGAGAAATTGAATGGATGGATGAAAAGTTATGGGGCAAAAAATGTCATTTTTTGCCATTTCGGGGCCTTTTGACCCCCTGGGAGGCTAACCAGATGTTTTTTCAAAAATCGGAGAATGTCACTTTCTAATTTGACCAAAGTTACAACTGCATGCAAAATTTCAGAGAAATTCAATGGATGGTTGCGGAGAAAAATTCGGATGGACGGACATGCCTCAAAACATAAGTCCCCCGATTTTATAAATCAGGGGACCACAACTATTCTTTCTTCTTACTGTAAAAATAATTCTCAGCTAAATATTTTCTTTTAAATAAATGAAACAAAAGTTTTTAATCTTTTTATTTAATTTATTTATTGTAACAATTTAAAGCATTTCAAAACAAATAGTCTCTTCATTCTTACTGTAAAAATAATTGTCAGCTAAATATTTTCTTTTAAATAAATGAAACAAAAGTTTTTAACCTTTTTATTTAATTTATTTATTGTAACAATTTAAAGCATTTCAAAACAAATAGTCTCTTCATTCTTACTGTAAAAATAATTCTCAGCTAAATATTTTCTTTTAAATAAATGAAACAAAAGTTTTTAATCTTTTTATTTAATTTATTTGATGTAACAATTTAAAGCATTTCAAAACAAATAGTCTCTTCATTCTTACTGTAAAAATAATTCTCAGCTAAATATTTTCTTTTAAATAAATGAAACAAAAGTTTTTAACCTTTTTATTTAATTTATTTATTGTAACAATTAAAAGCATTTCAAAACAAATAGTCTCTTCATTCTTACTGTAAAAATAATTCTCAGCTAAATATTTTCTTTTAAATAAATGAAACAAAAGTTTTTAACCTTTTTATTTAATTTATTTATTGTAACAATTAAAAGCATTTCAAAACAAATAGTCTCTTCATTCTTACTGTAAAAATAATTCTCAGCTAAATATTTTCTTTTAAATAAATGAAACAAAAGTTTTTAACCTTTTTATTTAATTTATTTATTGTAACAATTAAAAGCATTTCAAAACAAATAGTCTCTTCATTCTTACTGTAAAAATAATTCTCAGCTAAATATTTTCTTTTAAATAAATGAAACAAAAGTTTTTAATCTTTTTATTTAATTTATTTATTGTAACAATTAAAAGCATTTCAAAACAAATAGTCTCTTCATTCTTACTGTAAAAATAATTGTCAGCTAAATATTTTCTTTTAAATAAATGAAACAAAAGTTTTTAATCTTTTTATTTAATTTATTTATTGTAACAATTTAAAGCATTTCAAAACAAATAGTCTCTTCATTCTTACTGTAAAAATAATTCTCAGCTAAATATTTTCTTTTAAATAAATGAAACAAAAGTTTTTAATCTTTTTATTTAATTTATTTATTGTAACAATTTAAAGCATTTCAAAACAAATAGTCTCTTCATTCTTACTGTAAAAATAATTGTCAGCTAAATATTTTCTTTTAAATAAATGAAACAAAAGTTTTTAACCTTTTTATTTAATTTATTTATTGTAACAATTAAAAGCATTTCAAAACAAATAGTCTCTTCATTCTTACTGTAAAAATAATTCTCAGCTAAATATTTTCTTTTAAATAAATGAAACAAAAGTTTTTAACCTTTTTATTTAATTTATTTATTGTAACAATTAAAAGCATTTCAAAACAAATAGTCTCTTCATTCTTACTGTAAAAATAATTGTCAGCTAAATATTTTCTTTTAAATAAATGAAACAAAAGTTTTTAATCTTTTTATTTAATTTATTTATTGTAACAATTTAAAGCATTTCAAAACAAATAGTCTCTTCATTCTTACTGTAAAAATAATTGTCAGCTAAATATTTTCTTTTAAATAAATGAAACAAAAGTTTTTAACCTTTTTATTTAATTTATTTATTGTAACAATTAAAAGCATTTCAAAACAAATAGTCTCTTCATTCTTACTGTAAAAATAATTCTCAGCTAAATATTTTCTTTTAAATAAATGAAACAAAAGTTTTTAATCTTTTTATTTAATTTATTTATTGTAACAATTTAAAGCATTTCAAAACAAATAGTCTCTTCATTCTTACTGTAAAAATAATTGTCAGCTAAATATTTTCTTTTAAATAAATGAAACAAAAGTTTTTAACCTTTTTATTTAATTTATTTATTGTAACAATTAAAAGCATTTCAAA
The DNA here is from genome assembly GCA_963556195.1 of Sepiola atlantica. Lineage (NCBI taxonomy): Eukaryota > Metazoa > Mollusca > Cephalopoda > Sepiida > Sepiolidae > Sepiola > Sepiola atlantica. The sequence continues at coordinate 32,745,162 of OY744523.1, read as the reverse complement.
ACAAATAGTCTCTTCATTCTTACTGTAAAAATAATTCTCAGCTAAATATTTTCTTTTAAATAAATGAAACAAAAGTTTTTAATCTTTTTATTTAATTTATTTATTGTAACAATTAAAAGCATTTCAAAACAAATAGTCTCTTCATTCTTACTGTAAAAATAATTGTCAGCTAAATATTTTCTTTTAAATAAATGAAACAAAAGTTTTTAACCTTTTTATTTAATTTATTTATTGTAACAATTAAAAGCATTTCAAAACAAATAGTCTCTTCATTCTTACTGTAAAAATAATTCTCAGCTAAATATTTTCTTTTAAATAAATGAAACAAAAGTTTTTAACCTTTTTATTTAATTTATTTATTGTAACAATTAAAAGCATTTCAAAACAAATAGTCTCTTCATTCTTACTGTAAAAATAATTGTCAGCTAAATATTTTCTTTTAAATAAATGAAACAAAAGTTTTTAACCTTTTTATTTAATTTATTTATTGTAACAATTAAAAGCATTTCAAAACAAATAGTCTCTTCATTCTTACTGTAAAAATAATTCTCAGCTAAATATTTTCTTTTAAATAAATGAAACAAAAGTTTTTAACCTTTTTATTTAATTTATTTATTGTAACAATTAAAAGCATTTCAAAACAAATAGTCTCTTGTTTCTTACTGTAAAAATAATTCTCAGCTAAATATTTTCTTTTAAATAAATGAAACAAAAGTTTTTAATCTTTTTATTTAATTTATTTATTGTAACAATTTAAAGCATTTCAAAACAAATAGTCTCTTCATTCTTACTGTAAAAATAATTGTCAGCTAAATATTTTCTTTTAAATAAATGAAACAAAAGTTTTTAACCTTTTTATTTAATTTATTTATTGTAACAATTAAAAGCATTTCAAAACAAATAGTCTCTTCATTCTTACTGTAAAAATAATTCTCAGCTAAATATTTTCTTTTAAATAAATGAAACAAAAGTTTTTAATCTTTTTATTTAATTTATTTATTGTAACAATTTAAAGCATTTCAAAACAAATAGTCTCTTCATTCTTACTGTAAAAATAATTGTCAGCTAAATATTTTCTTTTAAATAAATGAAACAAAAGTTTTTAACCTTTTTATTTAATTTATTTATTGTAACAATTAAAAGCATTTCAAAACAAATAGTCTCTTCATTCTTACTGTAAAAATAATTCTCAGCTAAATATTTTCTTTTAAATAAATGAAACAAAAGTTTTTAATCTTTTTATTTAATTTATTTATTGTAACAATTTAAAGCATTTCAAAACAAATAGTCTCTTCATTCTTACTGTAAAAATAATTGTCAGCTAAATATTTTCTTTTAAATAAATGAAACAAAAGTTTTTAACCTTTTTATTTAATTTATTTATTGTAACAATTAAAAGCATTTCAAAACAAATAGTCTCTTCATTCTTACTGTAAAAATAATTGTCAGCTAAATATTTTCTTTTAAATAAATGAAACAAAAGTTTTTAACCTTTTTATTTAATTTATTTATTGTAACAATTAAAAGCATTTCAAAACAAATAGTCTCTTCATTCTTACTGTAAAAATAATTCTCAGCTAAATATTTTCTTTTAAATAAATGAAACAAAAGTTTTTAATCTTTTTATTTAATTTATTTATTGTAACAATTTAAAGCATTTCAAAACAAATAGTCTCTTCATTCTTACTGTAAAAATAATTGTCAGCTAAATATTTTCTTTTAAATAAATGAAACAAAAGTTTTTAACCTTTTTATTTAATTTATTTATTGTAACAATTAAAAGCATTTCAAAACAAATAGTCTCTTCATTCTTACTGTAAAAATAATTCTCAGCTAAATATTTTCTTTTAAATAAATGAAACAAAAGTTTTTAACCTTTTTATTTAATTTATTTATTGTAACAATTAAAAGCATTTCAAAACAAATAGTCTCTTCATTCTTACTGTAAAAATAATTGTCAGCTAAATATTTTCTTTTAAATAAATGAAACAAAAGTTTTTAATCTTTTTATTTAATTTATTTATTGTAACAATTTAAAGCATTTCAAAACAAATAGTCTCTTCATTCTTACTGTAAAAATAATTGTCAGCTAAATATTTTCTTTTAAATAAATGAAACAAAAGTTTTTAACCTTTTTATTTAATTTATTTATTGTAACAATTAAAAGCATTTCAAAACAAATAGTCTCTTCATTCTTACTGTAAAAATAATTCTCAGCTAAATATTTTCTTTTAAATAAATGAAACAAAAGTTTTTAATCTTTTTATTTAATTTATTTATTGTAACAATTTAAAGCATTTCAAAACAAATAGTCTCTTCATTCTTACTGTAAAAATAATTCTCAGCTAAATATTTTCTTTTAAATAAATGAAACAAAAGTTTTTAACCTTTTTATTTAATTTATTTATTGTAACAATTAAAAGCATTTCAAAACAAATAGTCTCTTCATTCTTACTGTAAAAATAATTCTCAGCTAAATATTTTCTTTTAAATAAATGAAACAAAAGTTTTTAACCTTTTTATTTAATTTATTTATTGTAACAATTAAAAGCATTTCAAAACAAATAGTCTCTTCATTCTTACTGTAAAAATAATTGTCAGCTAAATATTTTCTTTTAAATAAATGAAACAAAAGTTTTTAACCTTTTTATTTAATTTATTTATTGTAACAATTAAAAGCATTTCAAAACAAATAGTCTCTTCATTCTTACTGTAAAAATAATTGTCAGCTAAATATTCTTTAGATAAATAAATCTTCGGTCTTCAAGTGATCCCTTCTTTTAAATAAGTGTGACCTGTGATAACGTACGTACGGACATGAAATTGCCATAGAATATTATTATATAAATGTTGTGTAAACAATTAATGGCGAGAAGTGTAAACATGTGATGCTGTTGTAAGTCTAAATCACCTTGTAAGGCATGACTCGAATTCCCTTCTCAAATAATCAGTATTTGTTGTGTAGAACCATGTTGCCCACTCGACGACCGTCAACACCAACGTTGTATGCCCGTGGCCTTCTTGTCTTCATCATCTAGCCGAGTTATCTATCCAGTGACAAATCGTCAAGGGCACAGCACTGGTTCACAAGTTAAATAAAAGAAACACAACTCTCGAGAAATAGCACAAACACATATACGTTGTGTATAATTTAGTTGGAACTATGAGTGTGTGTGACACCGTTGCGGACTGTCGAGACCCCCATTGTCGTTGCTCAAGTCGTCAGCTCATCTCATCGTTTTCCGGTCCGATCCGCTCTCTGTGGAGGTTCGATCCCTAACTGATCGGCTCCTCTCCAAAACCCCAACTCATTAACTTTTTGCCATAAACCTTACTGTCGTCAAACGTTGTCACTCCTAAATGTCGTGTCCGGTATTCTTTTCTGAGTCACCTGTCCTGAACAATAGAAACTGACCACTCCCGCATTTTCTTTTGTCTCTGTCGATGAGTCACTTCCTATCCTCGCAGCCTTTATTGTATCACAGTAGGGTTATCTTTCCAGATGAAGGAACACTCCGAAATAGCACTAGTCCTGCTCATCCACGTAAAAATTTTCCAACAGACCCGCTTTTCGTTTTAATCAAAATATGCCATGTATACTTATGCCATGCTTATTTATTCAAAGATTAGTATACATGCTCCGTCAAAAATGACAAAAAAAATAATGCTTCGCCAGTGTTCGCACTCGCTATTTATCTAAATATATTACTAAAATATTTTTCTTTTAAACAAATAAAACGGAAGTTTTAATCGTTTTATTTCATTTATTTACTGTTACAACTTCAATCGTTTCAAAATAGATGCTGTCTTCCTTCTTACAGTAATAGAGTGATAACATACGTACAAACATGTAATTGCTTGAGCGTATTATTATTATATAGATTCAAAGTGTGTCGCATTATTACTGATCCTGTCTTGGGATGAGTGTTTCCACTAGTACTGCGTAAAAATAAAAAAAAATTTCCGAACCTTTCCAAGGATTTCTTCAGTGTCCGACTGCAATTCTGCTGGTAACTGCATTCGCGATAAATGGGCTTGAATCAGCAGATTGGTTTTCATGTGTGGGTCATTATATTTCGGGTTGGTTAGTTTATGGGGCAAACGAGTAGCCAGCTGAAACAGAAAATAAAAAAGTAAATATTTTTACAGATAAAACAACAATTCTCATCAGACCAAACAAGCTTTAAAAGTTTTGATCTGCTCAACAGCAACCATTTAATCATACAGAAAAATTCACTTAAACATTAGAATCTTAAAATGTCTAGAACTTTTTAGTTACATGCAGTTGTTTCGGAATTTCTAATGTATCACTATCATTTAAATCGATATGTCTCTCCATATAGCACTCAAATATGCATTATTATATGGGTTGCAATCCATAAAATTTTGATAATGAAAAGCAAAAAAAAAAACTACCAGTATCTTCAAAAACTATTCTAAAATGTTAATACTTTCAAAGATCACCCCATCATCGTATATGCATGTATGTTCGTCGTCTTCTTCATCCGATTTATTTTTGAACGGGCTTTTGATTAGTCTTCTATAAGAGAGTGGGACCTGCCTGTCAGTCTTGATCAAAGTCTTCCACTCCAGGCTCAGCAGTCGCGAGGATCTAAGTTTGTAATCCCCAAGGTCACTTTTACACAGCTCATCAAAAAAAAAGCCCTGGTCTTCCAGCCTGCCGACTTTATGCGATGGACATGTTTCTGACCCGGGAGATCCAGTTGGAGCTTCGCTCGACATGACCAAGCCATCTCATCCTGCCCAGCTTAAGGACATCAGTTATTTCCCGTATACCATGCCTAGAGAAAAGAGTCTCGAAGTAAGTGTCGTCTTCCGGCCTGACATGACAGATCCATCTAATCATGGTTCTTTCGTTACACTGCAGAGTCTTGAGAGTGCTCGCCGATGCAGCCCATGTTTCAGAACCATAAAGCATAACACTCCTCACACAGCTGGTGTACATCTGTTCTATAGTTGTGATCACCAGATGCTTATTTGTCAAGATGGGCAGAAGTTCTCTAAAGTCCCTCCAGGCAGACTTGCATCGGGTAATAGCAGACGTCTCACAACCACCATCAGTTTAAAGGGAGTCACCCAGGTAGCTGAACTCAGCTCCAGCTTCCAGTTTGATCCACACAATTTAAAAAAATTATTTCAAGTATATACACATAATATTATAAGTTAATATAATATATTGCGTATATATATTTTCAGTATTTAAAGTAGTATGTTTCCTTTGGGAATGAACATTTCTGTGTAGCTTATTTGCCATAAATATATTTTCATACTACTATATATATCTGATGAAAAAAATATTTTTTCTTTGAAAAGTCTAGATTTAAAGGACACTCATGGATTTATCCTCTACTTTGTTACATTTTAAGAAAATATGAGAATAAATTTAACAATCTAACAATATATTTGTTTATTTTTGCTGTGATTTAACATTATATATATATAGATTATATATATATATATATATATATTATATATATATATAATCTATATATATATATGTAAGGTTAGTAAGAGAGAACCCCATCCGAGTGCTCGATTATCAAGAAAAATAAAACAAGCTTAATATTTATTAATATTTGTATTACAGAAGATCAGAACAACATCGATACCGTCAGTTTCAAATCCTAATAAAGAGGACCTATAAAAGGCCCCTTTAATGGACTCATTTCAGCTTCTGTTTTTGTCTGTTTCCTCAGAAAATGGCAGCTTACGCATTATTTTCTGGGAAAACAAGCATAAACACTCGTTTCATATGTAATGTTATTTATTGTAGGTTGCTGGTTTTTATTAAAAATAGCTTCAAATATTTTTGTATTTTTTAAATTAGTTTCAGAAAGTAATATTTTCGTGTTGTTACCTAAAATTTGTCTTAAATCAGGGGCACTAGTTTGTTGTTTTGATGTCTAACGACTTCATATATCGCGTTCTCGGCTGTTTTTTTTGTAATTTTCTTGTTTACTCCAATTTTTTGTTCATTTTATTTTATCACCTGAAGATGATTCGATGAAGAATCGAAAGTGCTAGTGATACTTATGAAACATTTAGTATTTGTTTTTGATTTTGACATAAAAAAGATTAGGAAAAAATTTTAAATAAAAAAAAGGTATAATCAAGCAGTAATTCTGCTATATTTAACAATGTTTGCTTATATATATATATATATATATATATACACACACATATATATGTATATAGTAGCATGAAAATATATTCATTTATTAAGTTTTACGATAACTGAAAGTATTCAATTCTTTTTATAGAAGATTACTGCTTTAACGCTAAGTGGAAACAACCATTTTCTCCACCAAAGTGTTTTACCCATAAGAGAGAATATATATATATATATATATATATATATATATATATATATATAATGTGGTAATATCTTGTGGCCTAATGGTTACAGCGCTTGCTTACGGAGTCTAGGTTGATTCTGCGGCAGGGGTTCAAACCGTGTGACTGTCCGAGATTATCATCCCTGCACTGATGAGAGCAAAAGCTCGAAACGCTAACGTATGTAAGTAAAAATAATTTAATATTATTTATTTAAAATTAATATTGTTATATATATATATATATATATATATATATATATATATATACACACACACACACACATCGATAGATAGATATGTCACTAGAAAATAAATGGCACATGTTTATGAACCTGGCATTCTTAGACAATGGTAAATGTTCCGAGCACAACTTTACCTGTTTCATGACTTGGTCTTCGTGATGACGGATCGGAATGGTCTCATATTCAGCAGCATTGGAAATGATTTCAATCAGACCTTTAACTTTGGTCTTGGCATTCAATGACATGCTAAACAATTCTGAAAAAACAAAACATTTATAGGATACATTTAGTAAAATGATTATCAAAACATAACTGTATAATATACGTACATCATCATCATATTCGGTTTAACATACGTTTTACATGCTGGTATGTGTTGGACGGCTTTTAGAAATTAACTTCCAAAGTAACCTATCTCTGACTAGGTTTTTATTTATTTCTCTTTAGTCCATTCTTATCACTTCCTCCCATGTTTTCTTTGGCCTTCCCATGTGAACTGAACCTGTTACCTCAACTGTTCTACATCCAGTAACCTAAGAACTCTCATCCATTATTTCAACATGACCATACCAACAAAGCTTCCTGTTCTGCAAACATCTCTTTACACTGTCCAGATTTAATCTTCTTCTGAGGTCTTTAGATCTATACCTATTATTAAGACCCACATTACACATCCATCGTATCATTCTCATATCATTTCTCTCCATGCAACGCATGTCCTCAATCCTTACCAGCCAGTTTTCACTCCAATACATCATCACACTGCGTACACATGTCTGTACTCTTCCCTTGGTCGACAGTGGTAACATTCTGCTGGTGAATAATGGCAGAGGTCTCTGAACTTACTCTATCCACTTCTAACTCTTGCACTAGCACCAGCTCCTCCCTGTGCTCCAATTAGATCACCAAAATAAGAAAACATACATACTAACTCAAAAATTCTCATCTATTATTTCAACATGACAATAACACCAAAGTCTCCTGTTCTGCACACATCTCCCTATACTGTCCAGATTTAATATTTCTCTGAGGTCATCAGATCTAAGCCTGTCTTGAAGACTCACATTACACATCTATGGTATCATTCGCATATCATTTCTCTTCAGGCAACGCATGTCCTCAGCTCTCACTATAATTTTGTTAGATGCATCCTAACATCTCAATGAAAGGCTTTGTTTATCAGTCCATTTGTCACACTCAAGTTTGGAATAGCAATTCCACTTGTCGGTCAGATAACAATTTAATTATCTGTTTCGCTTGTCACATGATTTAGAACCGCTTATTCTTATATCTGCCAAGTTTCAAATCTATTAAAAATCATCTATATAATAAAGTAAAGTCAATATTTCCCCTATTTCACCGACCATTATAGCTTTTGAACCAAAACATTCATATGGTTATCCATTTCGCCAGTCACTTAGGCCAATTACTAATGCATGTTTCCAGAAAATGTTCCTTTCATTCGCTTTCAAAATTTCTTTTTCAGTTAAGCTGTTTCCCCCAAAACAGTCATTTACAGGGGAGGTTGCAGCCATTTCCGCTCTCATGCTAATATCTACTCCCACAGCTCCACAGTCACCAGGGACTGTTCTTAATAGGGTAATTTTTTGATAAATCACAGCAATTATTTCATATTTTCCTTCTTACTATTGTCTATTAATACACTAGATTTTAAATCTAAATACAGATCACTCCCTTCAAGAACTTTTGACTTCACACGGTTTATCATTACAAAAAACAAAAACAAAAAAAAACACTGAACCATCTTACATTTTTCATATTAAAAATACTTATTAAATTCTTTTTAACCTAAATCTATTAAAAATCATTTTTATATAAAACAAAAAATCTGGAGTTTGGGACACTCGCAGAATCCTAAAATACTAATATTGAATGAAGACGATGAAGAAAAAGACTAGTTAGTACTTACCAATAGTTGTATAGTTAATATAATAATAGGCAGCAATCATCCCCAAGTTGAGGGGAGCCACATCCATCTCATCTTCCACGCTGATACACTTGATAAAAAAAAAAGATAAATAGTGAAAAAAAGTGAACAAGTTTCTACAATTTCAAAATAAGATTACAAAAGGCTGCGGAGTTGGAATTAGATTCTTGCATTACTGGAATAAGAAGGACTAAACAAAAATGTACACTTGGTAACTCCAAATAAATTTAAACGGTACATTTAAAGATATAGAAATATTATAATAGGTTAACATTTCAATATAAAAAATATATTTATTATAACAATACTAGCAGGATTCTGTGGAAATTCCACGATTGCTTTCTTCATCGAAATAATTTTTTTTTGAAAAGTTCAAACACAATAAATGTAAGAATTTTTGATAATAGTTTCATTTTATATTAAAAAATAAAACATTCAGTTTTAGTTTTAGTTTGAACTAGCAGGATCTGTGGACCAGTTTTACTTGGGAAAATCCTATGAAACTCCTGCTCCCATCCCTGAACTCTATATTGTTTTTTTTAAGTGAATTTTTTAATTCAGGACTCTTAATAGTAGTAGTAGTAATAAATATAATGCTGCTTTTAAATCATTTAAGAGGTGGAATGGCTATATGCATACAAAAACGGGTTAATCAGTCATATGTAAACAAAAGTTGACTGAAAATGTAAACGTTTTTATACACAAACACTGGAAGGAAGTTACTATTTTCTAGGACCTATTTTAAAAAAAATAATATTTTATGATGAATTTCTGTTCAGTATTCGAAGAAAGACTTAGTAGTAGTATTAACAGCATCCCTTTGATGATGCGTATTGGCAACAGCATTTGGGGTCATCTGTTGTCATGGCTTATCTAGATGAGACAATCTAATTTAAATTTAAGGGTCAAGAACAAACCCTATATTTTGATGACCTAACCAGAAAAATTAAAATAATAATAAAATACTAGCAGGATGCCGTGGGAATTCCAGTTGCTTTCTTCATGAAAATTAACTTTTTAAAAGGTGCAAACGCTATGAAATATAAAAATTGATTTTTTAAAAGGTCCAAACACTATGAAATATAAAAATTGATTCTTTAAAAGGTCCAAACACTATGAAATATAAAAATTAATTTTTTAAAAGGTCCAAACACTATCAAATATAAAAATTTCAGTGTAAACATGCACTAAGTGGTATGTTTAGTGGGTTGCATGTTTGCGAATAACAGACTTGCTGCAAGTGAGAGATACTTAACTAAAGAAATATATCTCACGATACTACCAGACTTTGTTGGATTGTTGTCACTCTATATACATATTAAAAGTAGTCGAGCTACATTTAAAAGCATCGGTTAGTGAAAAATATGAAATCAGATAGAAAACCAGGTTACACAAGGAAAGATTTTTTTTCAAAACACTAATTTTTTAATTTTAATCCAAATATTTTGGAAAAAAAGATTTGGATTTTTGAATCCAAATCTTTTTTTCCAAAATATTTGGATTAAAATAAAAAAATAAATTTAAAAAAATGTTTAAAATGTTTCATTTACTTGAAAAAAATCTTGTATCATGTAATCTTGTTTTCGATCTAATTTCGTATATATATATATATATGAAACTAAAATGGAATAAGCGGAAAGCCTAAAAAGCTGAATAATCGCAACAGAATTAAAACTAAACTTTGTAGAATTAAAAAGAATCCAAGTATAAAAAAAAAATCTTTACCTTTGATTGTTCCAAATCATTAATTGTGTTTTCTACAAGTTCAGATAAATGGTCAGATAAATGCCGATGTGAAACGCCTAAAATAAAAAGAAAAAAATAATTACATTTTTTGGACTGTGAGAGGGTTAGATTCTCTTATTCCCTCTATGATATTACTAATCAAAACAAAAAATGTTGATAGGATTAAATATGAAAATATTAAAATTAATTTGAAATACATTTCTATTTAAAAAAAATAAAATAGCAAACGAGATATTGAGTTCAAAACAGAATTAAGTCTCTACCTTGTATTAAGAAAGATATTAACATCAAAGAAACTGTCACCAGAGTAGCTCTCCTTTATACAGAAGACTTAAAAGAAGCGAAAGTAGTTAAGTCTCATAAGATTTTTTGTTCTGCCATGTATACGTGCCAAAATGGATAAGTGGTTTCCGTGGAGTATGACAGGAGAGATCTTCTCGTATAGCCAGACAATCTCTCTTATCACCATTTTTGGTCTCGGCAAATGATATAATCAATAATAATGATAGAATTGGATTTCATTCTCATCAGTGTTGCAATGGTGCCATGTAATACAATAAGGGGTTTTGGAAAAATGAAATTTAAAAAAAAAATGTAAATAAATGTTGCTAACGATGGGTTGGACTTTAAATTTTCGATTTTGATGAAGAGACTTTTTTTTCTCCAATAGATTCCAAGAAGTCTAACATTTCTTTAAATGTCTGTATGTAGCATGGCCCCTTACTAATAAGTGACAAAATCCAAAATGCAGTCTGTTTGTTAATCCATTATTGTTATCATTGCTTTAATTGTTGATAATTTCTGGTTAATCATAGTATACACAAAACACCATAAAGAAGGAAAACGCATACAATTTCCTTTTGGTTGTAAAAAAAGAAGAAAAAAAACTCCCTTCTCTTAATTTATGCGAACATACAGACAGCAGATTCAATTATCACTAGACTATCTACAAAGGCTTATGTATATGCCTACAGGCAGTGCGTGAACTACTGTCTGTACTTGGCTTAACGTAAACTTGTCCAATCTTCTCTCTCGCTCTGCATTCTCAGTCTACCCTTGTCTCTCTGTATTTAACTATCATTTGTGTCATCCACATCCTTCGCATTAATTCCAATTCAAATATTTTTGCCAATAATATTTATTTACCAAATTTCTAATAACTTATCCAACCTACTTTGAAAACCTGTTTTAATTGTCCATCGTCTGTTGACTTACGTCATAACTCAAGTCCTAAGAAGAAATTACATTTCCAAAATTCCTAACTAAACTGCATTTTTTTAATTGTCAGACATTTTTTATAGCTTTGAGTCAGTAATTTATGCAAAATTACACGTCTCCTGTCTATCACACTAAATGTGGTCAAAGTAAAAGAACTCAAATGAAAACGTTTTAAAACAGAAATAAAGGGACAACCCCTTTCTAATGTGTAAAATAAAATACGCCAGAAAGGAGGCACTTGAGAAAAAGGCCAGCCAGGCATTTTAGCAAGACTATTCAGTCGATATAGTCAAAGATCTTTGCTCACCAAGAGAAAGATAGTTTATTTGCTTGCACTTACGATGATAGTAGTAGCAGTTATTTTTGTTAAGGGACTGTAGAAATGGTATCACACATCACCCACCAGATATGTTAGATAGTTTTTCTGCTGCCATGTTATGCAGACTCAAGAATTAAATGGCATATCTCCACATTGCGACAAGAGATGTGTACCACTATGACGCAGCAGCCGCAAACAAACAACCTGGGGGAGGGGAGCACATGGATATATCATTACAGTCACAGATAGAGCCGTGTTCAATTCTAATTTATATAAATTTCAAATATACAATGATTTTGTACAACTTTTTAATTATGAAAATGTAATTTATTCACTTAGAAGTTGGACGATTGGTATATGGTTAAAAAAATTAATTACAAATATATAAAGTAGAGACGATTTTTCCCCTGTACCTTCTCGGAGTATAGGAAAATAACCACATGCATCACAGGCTACTAAACTCACCATTACGTTACACTTATTCACTCGAGCGTGTTTTAGTAAATTTGTTATTATTTTTTCCTACCTAACACTAAATATTACATTTGGCCCACCGTAAATGTCTCTCCGAAAAATCAACTCCATATAGGTGGTAGCAAAAACTTTTCTCCCTAACAATTCTGTACTGTCACTCTACTCATCGACACCGGGAACTAATACACACAGTTTAATTTTCACAAAACACCGGTTGTTATTTATTATTTGCCTGGTATTAATTTAACACGCATGCCAATAATAACGCTTACGTTAATTGGTCTATTTTCACATGTGTTTTTAACCCGGAAGCGTGGCGCGGACGGCAAGAAAGTAGGTTTCATTATCGCCAGTTTTAACGTTCGATCCCGGTCCACTCTACCACTTTTTTCTTTTTTTTTTAAATTTAAAACATTCGCCAACACGATAGACGGAACAGAAAAAAACAATAGGCCGTTTCTTTTTTTATTCGACGTCATGCAATAGGTAGTACTTTCTCCTGTGCAACGCCGGGCGACGGGTTCCGTTAGTTACAGATAAACAACTGTCATATTGTTTAATTTTCGGTGGACTCTCAGGTGTATGGTCTCTGTTAGTGATCTGACAGAAGAGGAAGGACAACCCTCCCTCCCTGTTGATTCACAATATCAGTTTGCTACTGTCTTGTCTTTATTGCAAATCGGTGACTTCTGCAAGCTTTTTTGTGTCTAAATAATCATCACATTCGGTATGCATTGGACGGCTTTAAGAAATTGACTTACAAACTAACCTATCTCTGGCCAGGTCTTCATTTATCCCTCAGGTCCATTTTTATCACTTCCTCCCATGTTTTCCTTGACCTTCCTCTGTGAACTAAACTTGCTACCTCAACTGTTCTACATCTACTAACCCAAGAACTCTCATCCATTCTTTCAACGTGGCCGTACCACATACTAAAGCATCATCCATTATATTTAGCTTTTTTTGGTTCCGTTTCCTTCTTGTTCCAAAGTCTCAAAAGTTTAACATTGATGCAGTCATTCCAATTCTGACTTACCTTGTAAATTATAATAGTTAGGATTCTGTGTCATTCTGCGATAAAGGAACGTCCAAGTGAGATAGTCCACCGCATCTTGTTTGTTTTCAATTGTCTTGGTGACAATTTCCGCATTGAAGTGATCATGAAGACAATGGTCCAAATGACTCTGAAGGATAAATAACAAACAGAAAAATGTAACCATTTCTTAAACAAAATGAAAAAAGTCTTTTTGATAAGAACTCAAGATAAAAAAGAACTGCATAAACCATAAACATTTTATATTTAAAAGGGGAGTAACTCTTTGCTCTTTATTATCTCCCTCGAGATAAAGTGCAAGCAGAGTTATGTCTCTTGGATTTCGAGCCAGCTGACATTTGAGATCACTTTCAAGGGATGTGTCGTACAGCGACTAACAAATTACATCCTCATTATAAAGTAATTCTTCTTAAGTTGTAAATAAATTATATTTGTTGATTTATAGAAGAGTTTTTATCTAATTTATTCTTTATATTCGTTCCTTAACACTCACAAATACCACATTACTTTAAAAATAAAAATGTATTTTCAATATAAATACTCTTTTTGATGATAACTTCTATTTCTTTTGTATTAGTCAAGATAAAAAAGAATTCCATAAACAATAATATACATTATTTGGATTATTCTGACTACTATTCACAACATTTCGGCTGATGTATACTCCGACCATCTTCAGGTGAAGCTTTTTGAACTTGGGAAACTTCTAATTGAACTTGGTAATATTTATGCCAAACTCAAGAATACCGTGCAGGTTCCCAAGTTTGACTAGAAGGTTCACAAGTTAAAAAAAAAATGCAAAAAGAAGAAGGCCAGAGTTTACATCGTCTGAAAAAGTGTGAAAATAACAACCATTATGTAAAAAGTAGTCCTAATAATCCAAAATATCAATCCGCATCTCAAAAATATGTTGCATTTTTCTTAAAAGAAAGAAATAAAAAGAAGAAAAAAAGAGAAAATTGAATTAAAAAAGGTCTAATTATTAATTACAGGTGAGAATCAGTCGGGTATTTTAAAAAAACAAGTCAAGAGTCAGATTTCAGCCAACTCTCCACCTCTAAGGTGGGAGAAGCATGAATTTTTGCAGGGGTTGTAGTTTGTTTTGTGTTTTGCTTTTTAAACCAATTCAAGAGTTGGAAATCAAATTATTTTCCGCTGATTCTCTCCCAGGGATGTCGTAATATGTCATGCAAATCCCGTAAATTTCTAAAATTAGTTGCTGGCATAATATCCGCAGGAATTCCATAGCGTTCAGCTTTGGAACATAGTTTTTCTACGATAAACCTTTAGACATGTACATCATTTTCACACAAGAAGCCAAACTCATCTATCAACTCAAACGGGGAACTAGTTGTATCTATCCACTATAAACTACAACATAAGTCCAACAATTAATGAGGAGGGAGTGGGCTATCCTGTAATATTGCACTACCTCTGGGACTCCTTTATAAGAAAAAAATAAATATGACCCAGTCATGAGGTTGGGAATCATTCCAAAAAATTTCAAGTTCTTATGTTTATTGCCTAAAAGTAGTTAGAATTAGCAGATGCACAAACAGATATGCAGACAACCATCTGTTTAGTATAGACTAGCTGTACCTGCATAGGATGCAGTGAAGTTATTTAAGTTTTTCATTTATATTTGTTTGCAAACTTTTACAACTTATACAGAAACAAAAATAAAATTTTAGTTGTAAGGGAGATAACTCTTTTTATATTCTTCGATAAAAAAAAAAAGTTATTCCTTTGATAATTTAGAGTTTTTTGGTCATAATTGAAAAATGTTTCCACTTTGCCATTTGTCCAGGTGGGACTACATAATTTTCAAATAAACTGTAGCAAAATACGATATTATAGTGCAAATAACATGGTACAGAAAAAATAAAAAATTAGATAGTCAGAATCAAAGTTTGATGTCAGCTTAAATGCTATATAACGTATTTCTGGTGTTCTTAAAAAAAAATGACGACAGAACTGATGTATAAAAGTATAATGATATATCTTTAATGTTTGTGGTGGTGAACGAGTGGGGATTAGTGAGGAAGGAGGATGCACAGGAATTGATTGAGTGATTTTCTTGGACCCGATTGTCAGACAACTATTGATTTCAATTTAGTTTATATAATAATTTGTGACACCCACGCATTCACCTGTAAACACCCATTCTGGGATTTTGCCTTCACTGTCAGTGTAGCCATGCCCTTAGGGTGTTCATTTAGCAACGGGATATTTCCATCTGCAGCTAACCTTTTTGGAGAGCAGAACCTTTGCAGGTGGTTTTGAATCAATCAACAATTATTTTATTTCTGACAATCGACCATGTTTTTGTTTCTTCTGGCCAGGTGCATGTCTTTGTAAAGTACGTTTTATTCCTGCCAGATGACATTTCCAGTACATCCAACTCAGATATTCAACAATAGGTTTAACTTTTTAAATCTTACAAGATAACTTTATATGTTAGATAAACATTTGAAAAAAGTTCAAACTTACCTCCACAGGTAAAGGTTCGTACAAGAATTTTTTGAAAAATTCTTTCTTTGAACTTTGACAGAGAATAACAGTTTTTCCTTCTTGATCTTGCAACGGTCGGTTGGCGTGACCAAGCATTTGAAGAACATCGGTCACTGGATAGTCTTCATAACTGCAAACGAAACAATCAACTAAATCATTTAGCATTCACACAAAAAATATTTTAAGAAGGGAGGGGGGGGGGGGCACTATTTAAAAAAATATAATGCATGATAAAGAAAAAAATTTATCAAACCACCCCAACTAATCCGGAAGAAAAACTTTGGGAATTTTTCTATAGCTTTGAGATATTTTATGTTTTATTGTGATTTATGGGTAATAAAAATGTAGGCAGATGACAGTTTTGAACATCCTAAAACATAATTCTGCCAAATTTAATGGAATTTTTTAAATTTATCTTTTAATAAAAATTATTTGGTACGTATTTAGCATATTTAGTGCCTCGACCGCCACTCTTGTAACATAAGGCAAATTCAAATTTTTTAGTAACCTACAAGTTGTTTCCCTCTGCGGATAAAAAACACTTTTATTACTTTGAAATGTCCAGATATAAGGACTTTAAACTCTTCTGATTAACATCGAAAAAAACAAATCTATGTTAAAATTTATATACGTATAAAATCCGTTTTTTGGCTAAAATAATGAATTTCTTCATATTTGACAAATAAAAAATAGCTTTATAGAAAACGTAAAAGCATGTAAAATTATAGATGAATTATCGTGAATTATAGTAAGAAACAATTGATTCCTTCACTGAACAAAGTTTAATTCCAAAACAGAAATTACATCATACATTATATATACTAGCAAATATATGCTCCCTCCGGTCGCATATTTTTGCTAAGCTGCCGCGTTAGAAATTAACGCTGACGTGTAAACTGATGTAGCCTCAGTCATATTTCTTGGGTGGTTAGACGTTGATATTCTTTACTTATGATCAAGTATATTTGTAGATGTAAGTAAAGAAAAAAGAAATTTCGACCACACACCGATTTTTGTGTTACCCTTCTCCATAAGTAGAAATATTTTTAATAATTTTTAAATAAATATTTATTTTAATTAAAAAATTTGATTCAGTAAAATTGTTAAAATCAACAATTTAAAAAATGAATACAGCAAACAGTATTTTTTTAATTGGAAGAAAGGTGTACATAAAATAAAAAAAATCTGTATTTTTTTACTGTAGGATCTGTGCTGAATTTGACGATGACCCAAACACTAACCCTAACACTCACTTTGACTCTGACCCTAACACTAACGATGGAGTCAAAGTTAGCGCGGGTCCTAAAGTGTAAAAGCACCAAAAAATCAAATATAGTGAACATGGTTACTTATGTAAATGGTCTCGGAAAGAAAGTTTATCTAATTAAATTTGTTAGAATGTGTGTGTGTGTGGGTTTTTTTTTTAGTAGTAATTTTTAAATCGATTTTTATTTAAATTAAACAATTTGATTCAATGAAATTGTTAAAATCAACAATTAAAAAAAAAAACTTAATACAGCGAACAGTATTTTTCGACTCGGAAGAAAAGTGTTTATAAAATGAAACAATGTAAAAATCTGTACTCTTTTATGTGTGTGTGTGCGCGCGCGTGTGTGTTTTTAATGACCTTTTTTAATTAAACAATATGTTTCTAAAATCAGTTATATTATTTTTGTTGTTGACAGAAAAGAAAAAAATCACATCTTTTATTTTAATAAATAAAACATGGAATAATTGTGAATTAAAGCTTAACAGCGTTAGTTGAAGTAACACGGTAATACCAGCGTTTGTTTAAAAATTACGCGCTTGTATTGCGGCGCGGGTCCTGTATAACGTGTGTTTTAATAATAATTTTTTAATCTATTATTATTTTAATTAAACAATTTGATTCAGTGAATTTGTGTTTTAAAACAATGGTTTATAACATTAAGAAAATAAACTAACTTAGAACGGTTTTTAAAAAAAAGCATGGTGAATGCTAGCGTTAACGATGGCTGTTTATTCAGTTGCGCCATATTTAATTACCGGAGGGAGGGAGGACACCACTGATTAAACAGTCAATGACTTTGCAATTTTAACGGTACTGGCCGTTGAAATGGTTTAGAAAACACGCCGGTTATGATGAAAATGGCTTTAATTAATTGTATGAATAATGTTTAATATAACCTTATCGGAAAATATTGTAAATACATATGTAAATTTGATAATAGCAGTTATAAGTGTATATTTGTAAATATGAATTTAATTGAAGGTTTAAAGGAATGACTTATGTTAATGAACAAACCCATCTGGTGTCTGAACGACTTTTGATGACAGTATATAAAGAACTTCAAAAAGATTAGTTTCAGTAAAATAGTCATACTGGAGTTTCGGCTTCAGACAGACAGATAGATACATAAACTCCATTATTAATAGATATATAATATATATATGTGTGAAAAATGACAAACGGAAAACAAGTTAAAGTGCAGGAGAAAAACAAAAACAAGAGGTTTGACCAGTTTCGTTCGTGTTGGCGAACGTCTTCAGAAATCTTTTTTACTTTCACACCTAATGAGCTAGTATGGAGAAGGTGGTGGGGGAGGGGGAAAGGTGATAAGAGGGAAGAGAGACAGAGGAGCTGGCCCCGCCCATCTCCACAATGAAGAATCCTATATTCAAAAAACCTACCAAGCTCTAAAATATCCTCAATCCTTCATCCTTAACGCTAAACAAAAAGCCTTCAACATGCTCATTAGGTGTGAAAGTAAAAAAGAAAAAGAAAATAAATAAAAATATAAGAATAAGAAACAAAGACGAATGTGTCACCCACTTGTCATATTTCAACATCACTTAATGTCTTCTCATATGGTCCAATCAGATCATCCTTCCATCATCCCATGTGTGTGCCTTTAAAATAAAATTATTTCTAAATCTTCATTTCTGAAGACGTTCGCCAACACGAATGAAACCGGTCAAACCTCTTGTTTTTGTATTTCTCTTGCACTTCAACTTGTTTTCCGTTTGTCATTTTTCACACATTTTGTCCATCACAGCATTTCATTTTCATGAATTATCGTGTACCGTACCCCATAATATATATATATATATATATACGTCTTTGTAATATAGCAGGAAGATCCCAGCAGAGTGCTCGATTAATTGAGAATTAAAATTAAAAATTAAGAGCATAACATTTATTTATTTTGGTACAGAAAAATTAGTACAACATTCGTACTGTCGGTTTCAAGCACAGAAAGACTTAGCCATCCGGTTCTCTTCAGCTTCTGTTGTCATCTGTTTCGGAAATGTGAAGTCACGTGTCACTCTCGTTTGGGCGCGTTATTTGCTTAGAATGTTATGTATGTTTGTTTAAATTTAGTGTAAGGAAGGTTTAATAAAGTTTGAGAAAAAAAGGGTGGGGGTGAAAAGTAACAGTTGAGATTTAAATCGGAGAAGATTTAAAGAGATAAAAAAATAAATAAATAAATTAAAGAAAAAAATTTTTTTTTTAAATTTTGATTTTATTATATATATTTTTTTATATCTCTTTAAATCTTCTCCGGTTTAAATCTCAACTGTTACTTTTCACCCCCACAGAAGCTGAAGATAGTCTGATGGCTAAGTCCTTCTGTGCTTGAAACCGACGGTACGAATGTTGTATTAATTTTTCTGTACCAAAATAAAATATATATATATATATATATTTATGGGAAGAGAAGGATGAAATTAATCCGACGTGATGGGAAAATGAAAAAGGAAAACCAAAAAATGGATGTTTTTTATGTGTACATCAACGTTTTGTCTTTATTTATAAGACTTCATCAGGATGATAATATAGAGAAAAATGTCATGCAAGTACAAACACATGTAGGGTTGACATATTGGGAAAAAGGAAGAAAATAATGGTCACTACTGGGTGGACGTCCGTACTTGGTGAGGAGTGAAAAATGAATGTTGATGAAAATGAGTGGGGAAGAAGTGGAAAGATGGGGGTGAGCAAGGACTACTGTGGCTGGTAGTAAGAGAAAGAGGTGGGGGATGAGCAGGAATAATGAGGATGGCAGAGATGGAGTGGAGGAGAGGGAGGAAGGAGGTGTTTGAACAGATGGCTGCGGTCAAGACTGAAGTGGAAAAAGTAAGTTGGAATGTTTGTGTGTGGGGGGTGTATGCAGAGAAAAGGAGGGTGGGTAGAGAAGGAGGGGGGAGGCTGTGATTTTGGTGGATGGGCGAAAGTTATGGTCTTAGAGAGCGTTTTGAGAAAATGAGGGGATTTAAGAAGGGGGGTATGGAAGAGTGAAGGTACAAAAGAAATAGTTGAGAGGGGGAATGGGTGAGGGGGAGAGGGGGGATTTGTTGTGATAGGGTATGAAATATTTGGAAAATGATGGCAATGAGTGAGGGAGTGGAGGGGTGGAGGAGAGAGGTAATTGAACAGGTGGGTATGGAATATTTGAAATATTTGGAAAATGAGAAAGTTTCATTGGACTGCAGTGTTAAAAATGTGAGGGAAAAACAGAATGAGTTAGAGAAAGTAAAGATTCATGGAGAAAAAGGAAGGGTGTGAGTAAGTGGGAGAGTGTCATTAAGGTTAGAGATGAAAATAAATGTTATCTATGATCAGGCAAGAGTTTTTGTTCTGTAAGGATGATCTTGCTTATTAAGGGTGATAGGTTAAAGAAGCCATTTCGTTGCTTGATGGTGATGGTGATGAGAGCAGTTTCCAATAATCTTCGCCGAGATTTGTTGTGGATGTATTTTGTGATTTCGGCTTGTTCAAATTTGAAGACATGACCATGTTCTAGTGCATGGGAGAAAAGTGCACTGCTCATCCCCCCACCTCTTTCTCTTACTACCAGCCACAGTAGTCCTTGCTCAACCCCATCTTTCCACTTCTTCCCCACTCATTTTCATCAACATTCATTTTTCACTCCTCACCAAGTACGGACGTCCACCCAGTAGTGACCATTATTTTCTTCCTTTTTCCCAATATGTCAACCCTACATGTGTTTGTACTTGCATGACATTTTTCTCTATATTATAATCCTGATGAAGTCTTATAAATAAAGACAAAACGTTGATGTACACATAAAAAACATCCATTTTTTGGTTTTCCTTTTTCATTTTCCCATATATATTTATGCAAACATTGTTAAAAGTAAAAGAATTCATGTTTAATTATACCTTTTTTATTTTTCTGATAGTCTTTTTTGTATTAAAATCAAAAAAATTAATAAATGCTTCATTAAAATTAAAAATACTGGAAGCTATCTACATAAAAACACAACAACCTAAAATTAATACCATCACATATGAAACCAGTGGTAACATTTTAAAATGCTTAACGTAATGCGATTTTGTTCAGTGATGCCATCCAGCGTTGTTGAATTTAAATTGTCAACGACTTCCTGGAACAATGCGAAAACGTTTTCTGCGCGTTTCTCCGCTGTCTTTTTAAAAATTCTCTTCTTTCTCCAGCTTTTTTGTTCATTTGCTATTGACATTTGAGGATGATTTGCCAAAGAATCAAAAGCGTTCGTGAAACCTGTGAAACCTATGGAACATTTATTAATTTTTTTGATTTTAATACAAAAAAGACCATCAGAAAAATTGAAAAAATAAAAAAAGGTATAATTAAACACACAAATTTTGTTATTTTTAACAATGTTTGCTTAAATGAGAAAATGCTGCCTAAATACACACAATATATATATATATAGTCTCGGAAGTCTTCCAGTGGAAAATCACTCATGTAAGTCAATTTATTTTTTACAGTTATTATATTAGTTTATTTCTAACACTATTTTAAGGGATCATCAGTTGTTTACCATGAAAAACTGTTTCGGGAATTTAAAAACAAGACAGTATTTAATTTCATGGCTTCCCAGCAGAGTTGATCAGACCCCACTTCCCTTAAAAGACAAAACATAAACGTTCCTTATACTAAATCTACGCTGTTCGTCTGTCTAATCAAATTTATCCGTTACTTACAAAAATGTTGCTGCATTTTAAAGTGTTTGGACGAATCCATGACACTATTATTTAAGTGATTAATGTATTATCTATATATATATATATATATATATATAGATAGATAGATAAGATTAGATAAACATCTGACTGTTTATAAATATTAAAAAGAAAAATATTTCAATTATTAAAACTTTTTTATTGGGTAAAATATATATTTTTTTCAATTCTTTCAAATTTGTTTAACTCATTCATAAATTTTTACTCACACCACTCAATATACTGTACCTGTATGAAGGTTTCATTGACCAAAATGTTAGCTATATGTATATGTGCGCGTGTGCACCATCACACAATCTAATAAGAAAGTACTGATCAAATTCTTAAATATTTCATCAGATAGATCCCAACAATGTGCCAAAATTCATTCTTTTATCATCATTTCTAAATTCATCTCATGTTATCATAATCATCATATTTGGTTTAACATCTGTTTTACATACTGGCATGTGTTAGACGGCTTTTAGAAATTGACTTCCAAACTAACCTATCCCTGACAAGGTTTTTATTTATTCCTCTTTCTCTCAAATCCATCCTTATCACTTCCTAATGTTTTTCTTTGGCCTTTTTCTGCCAACTGACCCTGCTACCTCAACTGTTCTACATCCAGTAACCTAAGAACTCTCATCCATTATTTCAACATGACCATACCAACAAAGCTTCCTGTTCTGCAAACATCTCTTTACACTGTCCAGATTTAATCTTCTGAGGTCTTTAGATCTATACCTATTATTAAGACCCACATTACACATCCATTGTATCATTCTCATATCATTTCTCTCCATGCAACGCATGTCCTCAATCCTTACCAGCCAAGTTTCACTTCCATACATCATCACACTGTGTACACATGCCTGTACTCTTCCCTTGGTCGACAGTGGTAACTCTCTGCTAGTGAATCAACTTACTTCATCGACTCCTAACTCTTTCAGAACACTAGCACCAGCTCCTCCCTGTGCTCCAATGATATCACCAAAGTAACAATACATACATTTGTTTAATTATCAAAAAACCAAGAGAATTAAAAAAAAAGAAAATTATGATGCTACTTACGAATGTGCTTTTCCGTCATAATATTGTGTGTCCAAAACGATTGTAAGATGTGCCGACATCGTCATGCCCCACGCAAGGCTACGTGATGCCACAACCACCTGAACAGCTCCAATCATGAACAGCTGCTCAACCACTTTGCGTTCAGCATCATTAAGGCCTTCGTGCAGATAGGCTACACCATTACTGATGGTCTCCTTCAGGGTCTTTTCATGGAGTTGAAAAAAAGAAAGGAAAAGTAAATATAAATATTGTCGTCAGGCTTTCTGAATGTTACAAAATCATGGCTCTCTCTCTTTTTGAATAGAAATTTGATGCAATTTGAATGTTACAAAATCATGGCTCTCTCTCTTTTTAAATAGAAATTTGATGCAATTTGAATGTTACAAAATCATGGCTCTCTCTTTTTGAATAGAAATTTGATGCAATTTGAATCTTACAAAATCATGGTCCTCTCTCTTTTTGAATAGAAATTTGATGCAATTTGAATCTTACAAAATCATGGTCCTCTCTCTTTTTGAATAGAAATTTGATGCAATTTGAATCTTACAAAATCATGGCTCTCTCTTTTTGAATAGAAATTTGATGCAATTTGAATCTTACAAAATCATGGCCCTCTCTCTTTTTGAATAGAAATTTGATGCAAACTCTACACTACTATTCAGTATAATTGTACAATTACAAATTTTTTTTTTAAGAAAAATTGCAATATAAGCAAATAAATTTCCTTTTAGGATTTGCAACCAGAACTTTCCTAAATTGTGTTAGAGTGAAGAGATATAAAACTGTGATTAGTTGAACAAGATCACCTGTTAAGTTAGAGATGGGGAAGGGTAAATAAATGGCCAGAGGCACACCGGTTCGAAATAGGTCGCCCGCCCAGAGGGACGCCGGTTCGAAATAGGTCACCCGCCCAGAGGGACGCCGGTTCGAAATAAGCCGCCCGGCCAGAGGTACACTGGTCTGAAATAGGTCGCCCGGCCAGAGGGACAGCAATTTGAAACAGGCTGCCCGGCCAGAGTGACACCGGTTCGAAATAGTCCGCCCGGCCAGAGTGATACCGGTTCGAAATAGGCCGCCTGGCCAGAGTGACACCGGTTTGAAATAGGCCCCGCGACCAGAGTGACACCGTTTCAGAATAGGCTAAAAAAAATTAGGGTTAGGTGAGGAGAGCAGATATTAGGTCTAACACATGGACTGAGGGCCCATCTCTATATAAACCAGAAGTCACAGCAATTGAGACAGGAAAAAAAATTAACATCTAAAGTGAAAAATGGTTCTGGCAGGTGACCCTAAGTTTAGACTTGAACCCAACTTATTTCTCTCAAAACTGACTATTGCCAAGCAAAGAAAATTTTGTCAAATTCTTAGAAGACTTAACAGAAATTTTAATGTCAACTGCTATAAAAATCTGATAGAATCTCTTAACCCATTCACAGTGTTGGGGAAGGAACTTTCTTTTATTGTTCCTTACAAGTTGTATCAAAGTTTTATACATAAACTGACCGACTGTTATATTATAATTGCCTTAGTTGTTTTTGTTCTGTTATACTAACTTGTGCCCAACGACTCACTGCTCTCCGTGATCTAAGTACACGGCGTGGAGAGGAAGAATATGCATCATATTAATTGCTGACAAGAACCAACAACGAAACATGAGCAACAACTGGTAGGGAAGTCGAGAGGAGATTATACTATCTATTAAATGTTTAAGTATGAGATCATAGGATTCCAACTGAAAATTTTAAAATGTTGAATTTTATATAACTTAGTTATTAAATCATTTGACTCTGAAGAGACTGTTGGGTAAAAAATTTAGCATGTCAATGTATGCCAAAAAACTAATATATATATATATATATATATATTGTTTCATTTTACTTCTGTTGAAGTTTTCAGAAATCAAGAGACCTCATCCTGGGGATAATACTTGAGATTTCTATATGATACATAGATATTCGAATATTAAAGTTCTCCTTTACCTGTCAAACATTGAGTTAGTAAAGAATTAAAGAACATTCATTTTTTCCTCCTCAATTGACCAGTTAACTATGTTATAGTATATCTTTCTTTTGGTCTCTTGGTTTTACCGGATTCCAGCACAAGAATTCATCTTTATCTGGTGGAGTATCCAGCTAAGTGCTGTTACTTGAGATAACATTACTTGGAGAAGGTGCACCGTGTTGAGGGGATCTTATTTGGGCTTTGAATACTATGTTACTTTGAACATTTGGTCATGGTTTACTTGTAGGGTTAAGTATCCTCATGTCAGGTTGCCCTGACAAACCCTTGTACAGAGAGACCGAAGACACTCAAAGATGGTGTCTACTAGGTAATTCAAACTATATGTTTGTGGATGTGTGTGTGTGCATGTATGAAAGGTATGTTTAAAGGATATCCGACAGAATATAGAGGTATAAAAAGGAACAAGGGAAATTAGCATAGACAGCAGCAGCATCACATTTGGTTTAACATCTGTTTTACAAGAAGAATTTACACAAGTTCATTCAAATTTCAATATTTTGTTTCATTTATGAAACTTTGTCAAGAAAGCATTTTATTAAACAGAGTCAAGTAAATATACATAAAGTTGGGGGGTAGTGATAGAAAAAAAACCCAAAGTTAATCTGTCTTTGTTTATTTCCCTTCTTTTTTATACAAACAGACACTATCGATGGAATATTATTTCGAAATTAATAAGATTAAAGTAAAAAAAAATACTAAATTAATCTTGCATTGATAAAGACTTCTATTTTCAATTTATATATATATATATATATATATATATATATATATATATATATATATATATATATATTTCTGAATAGTAATTTTCACTAAAATAGTTATTCAGGAATATTTTCTATCTTTATTTAAACATATTTTGTAACCACATATAAAGGAAATTCAAAAATACATTTACTGTTATCAAAAACATTTTAAAACTAATATTTCTGATAATGAAAAGAAAGAATGTGGATACCTTATCTGCTATTTTTCCCAAGAACGGTTCCAAGTCTGTTTCTGTGACATGAAGGAATTGGCTGGGCTGCATGTCTGCAGCACAGAATGTGAGGATATCTATGGCCGTCAGGCGGGTCTGCTTACGTGAGGGAACAAACACCATCACAGGTTTCTTGGTGGAATGTCGCAGAATGGCTTGGTAAACGGGCTTTGCCATGGCAACAATACGGGAAGCATTGTGGCTGATATTGAAACCCTAAAAATCAAACAATATACAGAGATTTAGAAATGAAGAATCGCTTGAGTTAAATAAATTTGAAACAAATATGGTAGAAATAATTTGGGATAAGAATAATAAAAACAACATGAATCTGAATTATTCAATATTGATAATAGAATCCTTACTTTCATAGTTACGGATAGCACAAATAACCTGTATTTTTCTCCATCTCTCCTATTCACTAGCCCAGTCCAATAATATTCCCTACAAGCATTTATTTATGATTAGTATGGTTAACCAGTGTTGTCCGGGGGCATGGACAACAAAATAAAACAGTTAAAATGTTTGTGTAATGTCTTTCTTTTAAAACTTCTCTCTTTCCCCCCGCCCTGGAAAAAAATCGTTGGCGAATTATTACATATCATTAAAAAAAGAGTTAAAAAAAAAAATGCTATAAATATCGACCCCCCCATCCTCCTAATTGTTTCTAGTAACCCCCAAAACAATGAATATTAAAAAAAACTATTTGCTTATATTTTGCCAGAGGCAATGCAAAAAAAATATATCAGCTTTGTGGGTGTGTTGTATTTGCCTTTCCTTCATATAATAGAAGAAAATCAGACAAATTTATAGTTAAGGATGGCTCAAATAACCTATAATTGCTCTCCATTTCTACAGTGGGATGTGGTGCAGGCCAAGGAAGAAGCACGCTCAACCCGACCAGAGTGGACGTCAGTGCAACAACGACAACTCTTGCTTATATGCCACGAGTATGTTCTTTTTTATGCAGAGTTTAGATTATTTTTAGAAAAAAGTAAGTCATATGCCATCAGACAGATTAATTGCATCTTACCTGAATATGAAGTTCCAGGGGTACTGGACGCACATTAGGATGAAAGTTGAAGAATCCACCTGTGCTGCATCCAAGCCACTGGGCAATATCCTTGGCATTTGACAACGAAGAACTCAATGCCACAATGCGGATATTTCTGTTAAGTTGGGATGAGATGTACCGCATTCGGGAACATATCACTTCAAGCACCGGCTGAAAAAAAAAAATTATATAACATAATTCTATAGTGTTAGTAGGATCAATTAAAAAGAATTATAATTATCATAAAAATTATTATAAAAAAATAATAAATAAAAATAAAAACACCATTTAATTGTAAAATTTGACAATCAAGCAAACATGTTACATTTAATCAAATACAAATAAGAATTAAAATATTTATATATATATATATATATATAATAATTAAAAAATATTGTTTAACATGAGAAACTGATTAGGTTTCATTTTTCATTAATAAATAGTTTTAAACAACATTTCTGAAGTTTTCAGAATTTTTGAGATATGGATTGATTATTTGGATTATTCAGGCTATTATTCTCATCTTGGTTGCTATTTTCACAATATTTCAATCGATGTAACCTCAGACCTTCTTCAAGTGCATCTTTTTGAACACAGGAACCTATATGGAATTTCGAAACTGAATCCCTTATTTATTCCACAGGGTAGATTGTTCTCATTCCGTCAGCCATAACCGTAACAGGTAAGAAGCGTTAATTTTTATGTTATTCTGAGTTATACTTCTCTGCGGTAAGGATTGAACTTTCAACCTCAAAAAAAAACTGTCACTCAAAACTGATTGTGAATCGATGCCTTTAACCATTATGCTACGGGTCCAACTTCTGGAGATTGATAGTTTAATTTTTATTACAGCCGATAATAACTAAGAATAACATAAAAAATAACACTACAACTGCTCATGACGGCCCAAGAGCAATCTATCTCCGTGGAATAAATAAAGGGTTCACTTCGGAATCTCATATAGGTTCCTGAGTTAGACTAGAAAATTCCGGAGTTAGAAAAGATGCACTTGAAGAAGGTTGGAGGTTACTTCGGCAGAAACGTTATAAATATAGCAACCAAGATGAGAATAGTAGTCCAAATAATCCTCATCTCAAAAATTCTGAAAGATCATAATCTTGAGATTAAATGTTGGATCTTGATTGGCAG
The DNA here is from genome assembly GCA_963556195.1 of Sepiola atlantica. NCBI lineage: Eukaryota > Metazoa > Mollusca > Cephalopoda > Sepiida > Sepiolidae > Sepiola > Sepiola atlantica. Next base: position 32,717,028 of record OY744523.1, on the reverse strand, counting down.
GAACATCAACAAAACTCACCCCAACAATTCCACCAATCAAATGAAGTTCATCAATGATGAATAAATTCACACTCTGTACGTTCTTCCGTTGTTTCCAACGTCGGGATAAGACATCCCACTTTTCGGGTGTACTAATAATGATGTTACCCTGAAAGAGAAAACACATCGATTAAGTTATATCAATTGAAACATTTGAAAAATTACACAAAATGTAATTGTCGGAAAATTACAAATACAGACTTTCCGCAACTTGTGAACAACTTTGATTCCAGAAAACTCTTTGTATCGCAAATTGTTCATAAGTCGTTATTTTGCTACTCTAGGTTAACAAAGTCCATTCAGTATCACATCTCCTACTGATGAGACTTTTACCAAAGTGAACAGCAATAAAACAAAGACTGTTGGTCATTCATGAATGAAACGTGGTGGACAAGTCAGGCATAGACAGAAGTTTATTTGTACCAAATATGGTTGGATTGCAGAAAGGATCATACATTTTATCAACATGCCGATGATGACATTTTTTTAGGAGAGGGGAGGGGGAGTCATCCTATACTTAAATTTGACATTCAAAATGGTAGCAATATACAAATTCTTTTTCAAAATATCAGAAATTTTGAAAATCCTAAATATAAAAACTACTTGTTTATTTTCACTGAAACTTAAAACATTACTTTCATATGCATAACATAAACTAAGAATCGTATTTACTATAGTTACTGAGGATTGCTATCTCAAGAAGAACCATGGAGAGTAGAAAGTGTCCTTTAGTCTTCACATCCTATGAGTGATGTTTCCGACAAAGGAGGAAGAATTGCTATTTTCTGGGTTTGCTTTTGTTTTTAGTGGGTGGTATGTGGACATTTTCAATCCTCTCATAGTATTGATTATCATTCAACTGTCAATCTACCCATCTATTAATACTATGAGAGGATTGAAAATGTCCCCATACCATCCACTATTACTTATGAGTCAGCACTTATCAAGGCCAAAAGACACTCGAGGTAAGGGTTAATGGCCTTGATAAGTGGTGACTCATAAGTAAAAAAAAAAATAGAAAAAAATCTTTTAAAAAGTATCATAGCTGTAAAGAAAAATGTAATTCAATTAAAAGGTATTTTTTAAAAATATAAAATGACTATAATTACCTTGGCCAACAATTTGAGATCAGTTCCAGTTTCACCTGTCAGCAGTACAACTCTCTTTCCCATCATGAAGCTGAACTTGTTGTACCAATCAGTGTAAGTCTTTATAGAAACAAAACACAAGAGCAATTATAAAAAAAAAAAATTAAAAAAAAAAAAAAAAAAAAAAAAAAAAAGAAGGTAAAAATTTATTATGGATCACGTAAATAGAATTAAAATAATAATAAAGAAACTTTGTAATATTGGATGTGTGTGTGTGATGATAATGTTAAAAACGGAATTTTCAATAAAAGGTTAGATTAAGTAGAAAGTGGAAAATTCCTGGTGCGGCGATTCAACCAGAGCAGGGTTGTGCTGGCTTCCCTTGCTTCACGATAGACTCTCCATTCAGGCACTATTCAGAAGATATTTATGGTCTCTTGAAACTGAACGAAGGCCTTTTTTCTTTTCTTTTTTAATTTAACAAAATCAGAAAAATCTTACACGGTAGCTAACCTATAGGGCTAGGGTCTCCAGGCATGTCACATAGACACATCTATTGTGAGGATTTTGGGATAGCATTCATAGTACAGAACTACATGTCAGGATATGACGTCATGGACAGGAAGTTTGATGTGACACAGTGAAGAAGATAGCAAAATCTTTCTCTTTGGTTGGTGAGCTGATTAGGGGTCAGACGTCTTTTTTGAAGCTCTACATCGTCCTCCCTCTCAGGAGAGGGCGATAAGAAGCTTATGTAATACAAAACTTTACATTGCTGTACAAAATTTCTCTCCTGCAAATCATTTCCGCTCAAAAAGCTTGTAAACCGTGAAGAGGGAGGGGGGGGTCAGAGAATTTTATCTCGCACGAACAAACACTTTGTCTTGAAATTACAGAGCTGAAATTTGTACCATTTAAAGAAATTATCTTCTAAAAACTCACAACAGTTGATGCTATTGGGTGTTACTCCTTCAACTTTAAATTGTCTAATAATTCCCCCCCCCCCTCTCTGCCGTCTTCTCCTAGTCACAGGTGCTTCTGCATCTGAAAGAACCAATCGTTTAACCCAACCATCTAGAACTGGTGCGGCGATTCACTTCCTCCAGGAAATAGTAAATTCATGAGCGATCTCCAGTCACACGCATATAGCAGTCAAGAGGAAATGACGTGTTTTTGCAGTTTTTATTTGCAGGGAACTGCAGCGGAAAGATCGCATAGCATGAAAGCTCTCTGCAGTTGATAGCCATGAAATAGTTGTTTGGTGGTATGGAGTGAGATCTGACATGCATGCAGCTAGTCAGCCTCCTGGACGGGTGGGGTGGTACACCAGTGTGAATGATGCCCCTCAACCTGCACAGCAATAAAAAAAGAAAAGAAATGATGATGATGAGGGGGGTGTCACTGTCTTCCCGCATACAGCGCTTGCTATTCCCAAATAGTCACTCATCTGACCAGACTCTACGTCGCTTAACTTTGGTGATCTAACAAGAACTGGTGTGTCGACCTGATTATGCCGTGCATAACTGTAAATGGTCTAATAATGGTTCTGTAAACAATTCCATCCCATATTATCAAACCCTCTCTGTCGTCTTCTCCTAGTCACAGGTGCTTCTTCATCTGAAAGAAGGAATTGTTGGACAATTCAAAAAAAAACTTATGATGCATCAGTGAACATGACTTTTGTGTAATTGGTTTTCAAGTACATTCCTTGTCAAAAAGTGATTCACATAATAACGTCAGATACAGTGTACAATGATTAAGAACTATGTAACTGTTAAGGTCAGTGGAATTACTGCCCTTGGAAAGGAGGAGTACTAAATACAAGATGACCATTGGGAAGAAGGAATTTAACTGACTAATGAAGAAAGAGGTTTGGTTTGTGGCATATCAACCATCCACAGGTTATTTAATGCCGAATAAAAGGTGTCAAATATAATTCTATAGGTCGGATAATTATTTTATATTCCTAGAATACATTGCTCTAGGAATACTTTGCCTTTGGAATACCTTGCTCTTGGAATAGGGGTATTTAACAGTTATATAAGTCATAAACAGATGACATTTTGTAGGGTCATAATTTGGGAGCGATGCTGTATAATGTTTACAGGCATAGACTGTGGGCTTGGCATGCCAGGTTCCATTTCTGTTGAGGGTATTGCATCACTTTTTCAATAATACCCTTGGGAAAGGTATGAGTCCATACATCCTCCCTTCAGTTATGTATTAAATACTAGGGTAGACAAGACTCAAGCATCGGTTGTGAAACTAGTCTAGAAGATTGAGTGATCTAATTAAACGGCATGTCAACCCGTTTATGGTCATTTTATGCATAGAGGGCTAAAGGTTTGCATTAAGTCTATATTTACAATGTAGGTGTTCCTCTGTTATAAGTGAGGTTTTGAGTTTTGTTTTGTGTGGTTGACATGTTTAGTTCATTATATTTTCTGGTATAGATGTATATCTTTGAGAAAGGCTATAATATTGTCTATATTCATTTTCTCAAACAGCTCCTTCGTACTTTGAATGCTGTGTCAGTAATGTTGTCTGGTGAGAGAAAAGTCACCACATTCTATCAGGATGTGTTTGACGGAGTCTAGAAGGAAAACTGAAGTAACACCAGTCTTTCTCTGCTTATCTCAGCATTGTGTCCAGTCACATTGGACATCTCCTTGCCACTAGACTCAATCAATCCCGGTTTAGGAGGGATGCAGTTGATGATTGCACAACCCTTGCTTCCCTTTACTCTCCATTCAGGCACTATTACAGGAGATATGCATTGTTTTTCGAAACTGAACAGACAGCTTATTTTGGTGATTCGCCAGATTAACCCCTATATCTAAAAAAAAAAAAAATTGCACAAAAACTTTATCATGTACGTACTTGTTAGGTTAAAAAAAAATACAGTAGACCAAAATTTACTCAAATTCATCCAGTATTTTTGTTTTGAAAAAAATTAATTCAAGTTTTATCGGAAAACACTTTATAGCAGGGATTATTACGATGGTTACATGAGATTAAAACTAAAGGGGATTTAACCGGTGACGATTTTTAAATTTCTCAATAAAATATCTGCTGACACCTTCTACTGATAAACTTCTATTTTATTTTTCAAAAACAAAAATATTGAATGAATTTGCATAATTTTTGGTGAACTGTTTTTTTGTTTTTTTTTTAACTTAACAGGTAAGTACATAATTAAGTTTTTGTGCTATTTTCTTTTTAAGAGCAGTTAAGGGCAGTATTACATATAGAGGTTAATCTGGAGAATAACACTTATTTCTTTTCTTTTAATTTAACAAAAATCAGAAAAATGTATATGGTAGCTCACCTGCAGAGCTAGGGTCTCTAGACATGTCACATAGACACATCTACTATCAGGATTTTGGGATAGCATTCGCAGTACAGCAAATTCTCCACAAATGGTTTTCCCACTTCCAGATGGAGCGCCAACAAATACATTGTCATCACTGTTGTAAATCGCATTGAATACTGGAGAGAAAGAGAGAAAGAGAGAAAAAAAAAAAAACAATAAACAAAACATTTGTATATTAAATTTTGATAAATCAGTGTTTAAGAAAATAAATTGGTTCAAAGATAAAAACAACAAATTCAGATTTATTGGTCCCCCGATTTATAAAATCGGGAGACCTATGTTTTGAGGCATTTCCGTCCGTGTGTCTGTCCGTCCGAATTTTTCTCCGCAACCATCCATTGAATTTCTCTGAAATTTTGCATGAAGTTGTAACTTTGGTAAGGTTAGAAAGTGACATTCTCCGATTTTTGAAAAAAAAATCTGGTTAGCCCCCCAGGGGGTCAAAAGGCCCCGAAATGGCAAATAATGACATTTTTTGCCCCATAACTTTTCATTCATCCATTCAATTTCTCTGAAACTTGACCAAAAAGTGGAGGCAATTGTTCCTAATAGAAAATAAGTATCTGTGACCTTGAAAAAAAATCTGGTTTGCGCCCCCAACGGTTCAAAAGCCCCCTATAATGGCAAAAATGACCCTTTCCTCCCATAACGTTTGATCCATCCATTCAATTTTTCTGAAACTTGACCAAAATGTAGAGGCAATTGTTCTGGATATAAAATGAGCATCCTTGACCTCAGAAAAATTCTGGTTCTCGCCCCCAGGGGGTCAAAGATGCCCCAAATTGCCCAAATTTATTGCATTTTACACTCGCCACATCGAGTCACATACAGAGGAGGACCACGCATGCGCGGCTTGTTTCATTAGAGTTTAGGGTTTTAAAAGTATCAAAATTGGTATTTGTAATCTATTACAATAACACGCAAAGAAACATTTTGTCTGTCCGTCGTCACATAACACCTGTACAGAACTAACATTTATTTAAACTCATTATAATCCATTTTGTTTTACGGCATAATCAACCTTTTTGAGTTATTTAATGCCGAATCCAGTCATTTTAGTAGAAGTTTTGGTGCTTGCTTTGATTAATGTACGAGTGAAATATGGCAGTTCAAAATAAAATAACAAGAAAAACTATTTGATATACTTATGTATCAGGCAAAAGTATCTGTGTGCACCAAAAATTATGTAAAGTTATAGAGTAGAATTTTAATGAAAAAAAAAAAAAATTTTAAGACCGCATGGCGTCTTCATATTAGAAGAAGGGAGATAATCTTCTATGACGCGCTGGCTTAAAGACGCATAATGGCGTCGCTTCAATGTATACTCGAAATATGAGTAAGAAATGGATTTTATTTATTACTAAAATTCTACTCAATAATTTTCTGTAATTTTTTGTGTACACTAATACTTTCAACTAAGTGTAAGTATATACATAAGTTTTCCTGCTATTTTATTTTGAACTGCCATATTTCACTTGTACATTAACCAAAACAAAGTTCTATGCTTCAAGTTCTTAATATCTTCAAATATATATTTATGCTGTAAATGTATGTGAATTGTTGAAGAGCAAGACTTTTCTTTTAACTGTAGTTGTCTAGTGGGTGTGCATTTTTTTATCTTTGATTTAATGTTTTGTATTGTTACCCAATTTTATATGTATTTAACTAAATTAAATTATTTTTAAAAATTGTAAATTATTTTTTTTTTGTAATATTTAAATTTCTCTGAACGCGCATACAAAACTTTTTTAAATACGTCAACTTTTTACTTTCGACTTTAAACAAAAATAACGTTAACCCTAACCGACGCCAAATAAACATAAGTAAAGCCAAATAATATGTGTTGGTTGTTAGCTTAATTATAAGCACTTGTTCAATTATTAATTTAACCAAATTGTTATGAAACTATAACTACTTTTGTGATGCCGCCGTTACTGACATAGCGTTGCCACGAACGATAGCCAGGGAGATGGGTTGGAACAACCAGGCTGACTCACGGGGCTTGTACCTAGATGTTGAAATCCTCCGTCCAATGTCCTGAAAAAATTTAACAGTCTCGAGGCCAAGCACACCCAACGTTTCCACTGAAATTGGTTGGAAGACAAAACGGTCAGTGAGCGAGCTGTATTTATTTAAATACATGATATAAAATTGTGAATTGTTTGTATATTAATTAGATATTTTGTAAATAGTCTGCAAATATTTAACCCATGGGTGGGACCTTGACAGATAATACAACTCTGAGTCAAAATGAACCTAATAGTAACTCGAAGATAACCCCCTCCCCCCTATTGGGGCCTCACAATCAGAACCAGTTATTATCATTAACAACCATGAAATATATACATTGATATTAGTGCATACAACAGAAGTTGTGATATTTAATTTGCATACATATTTTTAATATTAGGTTTAATAAATGCTGTGGACGAAGTATATCTGGATGGCAAAGCTATTGAGAAGTTTTGTTACATTGGTGATACCATTGGAGCACAGGGTGGAGGAAGTGTTAATATGGTTGCAAGAGTTAGAAATGGATGGAGTAAGTTCAGGGAACTTCTGCCTTTACTAACCGGCAGAGCATTATCACTGTCAACCAAGGGAAGAGTCTATTATGTTAGGCATATGCACACAGTGTGATGATGTATACAAGTGAAACATACGATGGGTGTGTAATGTGAGTCTTTAAGACAAGCTTAGATCTGATAACCTCAGAGGAAGATTAAATCTGGACAGTATAGGGAGATGTATGTAGAACAGACGACTTTGATGGTATGGTCACATTGAAAGAATGGATGAGAGTTTTGTGATTAATAGATACAGAACAGTTAAGGTAGCAGATGCAGTTCACAGGAGAAGGCCAAGGAAAAAAGGAGAGGAGGTGATAAAAATGTGAAAGAGGGATAAATTAAGACCTGACCAGAAATAGGTTAGTTTGGATGTCAATTTCTTAAAGCTAAGGGTAGATTGCACATCTTCAGAGATTTATTTTTTTAAAGATACAAGGGCGCTTTCATTATTCTGGAAGATTGGATAACTTAGTAAGGCTTATATATTATTTGGATTGTTCGGACTACTGTTCTCATCTAATAATACATATTATCAATCCTCATCTTTAAAATTCAAAAACATCAGATCAGTATGGACCCGAATTAATACGAAAATATAAATGACTCAATACTCTTTCCGTTTCACAAACGCATCACACATTCTGAATTCTAACGACATTTGTTCATTGGAAAAAAGAACAAAAACATTCTTTCTGCCATTCACAAATAAGAGCTATTGTCAAGATACAACTGAAGAAAGTCGGAGGTTACATCGGCTGAAACGTTGTGAGAATAACACCTAAGATAAGAACAGTAGTCCGAACAATCCAAATAATACATATAAATCTTCATCTCAAAAATTCAAAAACATTAGTAAGGCTTGTATATATATATAAAAAAAACTAACAGACAGAAATAAGAAACACTTTTCAGTACATCCTCCATATAAAAAGTAAATTTCTATCAATTATTCTTTAATGGTTCTTAAACAAATTAAAAAAAAAAAAAAAATTGATCAATACCTTGTGTCTGAATCGGGTTAAAGTAAGGGAATTTTTCATTGTACAATGCCTCAAAAGAGGCATTTCTCAAGGCTGAGACAGGGAGAGGTTGTAAATCTAGCAGTTCCGTGGCAGGCGGGTATCTTTCTGGTAGAATCAAATGACGGAAAGACACAGGAAGTTGTGTTTCAGCACCTGGAAGAAAAGAAATGGAATTTCAGAAAATTTAAAAAAATTATTTCGAACTTGAGAGAAAATAAATTTGCAGATTTAGTTTTAATCCAAACTAAAAAAACAATTAGAGAAAATGGCTCAAAATATTCAGGAGTTATTTCCCTTGAACTATGTTCGAGTTATCTCCCCTAAATTATTACTTGCCAATCTGAGAGTTTACTCTTCTATTCGGAAGTACAGAAAGCACTTGCTTAACATATGTGAAAGATTCAGAACTAGGTTTTTCCTCTTTCTGACTTTGGGCTGGAAGCAAGTCGTACATGTTTGACCGTTACTCCATTTTAGCATATTTTTTGCGACTGACAAGTTTTCCTTGAGACGTTCCACTTTAATGGTTGAAGCTATCATTCTGCGAATACATTCAACCATGGTCTCTTCTAGTGGTCACCGGTATCATTCCCAGATATCATTAAAAATTCTTAGTTACTTTTCATTGTCCATGCATCTCTCTATAAATTGTTTGTCCTGACAATACCTGCCTTTTTTTATTGTGTTTGAGACCATTAACATGGACTTTTTTGTTAGTAACTGCATCTGATTTTGATTCCCTTTTATGTATCGTGTTTTATTGTCTCTCTTACTTTTGTGAGAATAAGTGTACACGCATATATGTAAATTCAACTGTTTATTATTGTTTTTTTTTTTTCCCCTTTTATTCCGATCTTGTGTAGTCAAGAAAACAAAGCACACAACATGATCATCTGACTAATGACGTTACCCTCTCCTTTCACAGGGGCAGATTGGCAACTCGCACTCCCCCATCCCTCCTATTATTTAACAAAACTAAGATCCAATCCAGAGAAAATAATAGAGTTATGTGTTGTTCTTTTTGTTTCCATCATTTCAAGCACAAAGAGAAAAAAAAGAAAAGATCAACATCTCTATAATTGATACAAAGAGATGTCATTACCCGTTGAGCCGACTACGTACGTTTCAACAAGATAGCAGGCGTTTTCTGCCAACAAGATGACTCGAGCTAGCTGTTCACAATGACAAAAAGAATTAGTCCAACACAATGCCACCCCTCTATACCAAACCCGGAGGTAATAAAAATAAAAAGAGATTAAAAAAATATGCCATTACCAATCCACCGGTCAGAAATTACTTTGATGAAGTACTGTGGAGGGAGAGGTTCAAAAACAGGTACAAAGAATTTGACAACATGTTCGTCCTGATTGAATTTGCTGGAAAAAAAAAAAAAAAAAAAAAAATAGGAGTTAACTCAAAAATATATTCTATGGAACACAGTCACACAGATTAGATCACTTTATAGAAGTTGTGATTAAACAAGTAAGATTTAATATAAATTAAAAATAATTTTTTTTTTTTAATTTTTAAAATCACTTTGACATATTTCCAATTCTTGCATTGTGATAGCCTTCTATAATTCCTCTATATACATATTACACACAATGCTTCAAGCAAACTTTTTTTAATGGAAATCGCTCCAGACAAGGCATGAAGCCACTTGATGTAAGAAACTAAAGAAAAAAAAAATACTACTTCAAGGTCAAAAACTAACCAGATGGATAGATTCCAACCCAGAAAACAGCAATTCTTCTTCTTTTCTAAGAAACATCGCTCATTTAATGTGAGAACTAAAGGACAAAATAAGGGAAACGAGAGTTACGAGGCTGAAGAAAGTAAACCCAAGGTCTACTTTCTACTTTCCTTGTGTCTTTAAAATGTTCATTATTCTAACCTCCCAAAAATATCAAATACTTAAAATTTAAATATTCATTATTCCAACCAAAAAAGAATTCATTAAATAATTTAAGTGAAAATGTTCATTATTCAAAAAAAAAAAAATATTGATTAAATACTTAAAATTTAAATGTACATTATTTCAACCAACATAAAAATTCAAAACAATTAAAATACATCTCATTATTCTGTATTTATTTCTAAAGATATAAAATCTTGTTTATAATTATTGCACACATGTGCACATAAGAGAACGTTTCATATGCAAACGAACATATACAAGATGCGGATGATGTTTGTTTGCAATTTTTAACTTTTCCATATTTTTTCAGATCGACCAGGTAGCTGCAGATAGGCCATATGTATGGCAGCAAGTTTCAGTGTGCTGCCATACCAGCCCAAAGACCCAGACCTGACTGTCAGAGAACTTCATTGACCACACTTCACCTGATATCTGGCCTCCCAGGTCAGTTTCTTGACTTCTTTGTATGGGGCGTGATGGAATCAGATACTACTAGATCCAGCTAATACACAAAAGACGAGTTAAAAAGCTAGGATCACCAGAGCCGGGGGGGGGGGGGGCGCCTAAGTCAGGAGATAGTAACAAAACCCTGTGGCTGATTCCGAGAGCGTCTAAGGGTTGCCATCAAAGTCAAAGGTTCATCCAGTGAAATCGACAGAATATGTCATTAAGACAAATTGACCCAAGTTTGATGAATTTTTTTTCCATTCAATATTAAAAAAATCTTTCATGTGTGCTTTCTGTATTTGTTTAAAATTTAAGCACAGGCTTATAATTCCTACAGAAGAGGATTAAAATTAATCAAAAAGTCGAGAAATATAAAAATATAAAAACGTATAAAATTCAAACAAATTTTTGGGAAAATTCGTTTTTAACTTACAGTCTGACTTGGATAAGTTTGTCCGAATTTTGAAAAGAATAATCATCAGAATCAAAGAGATGCAGAAAGTTAATTAATGATGTATGTGTGGATAGCAAATGCAAGTTTAATAAACAAATAACAAAAATAAAAACTCACCTTTTTAATAAGAAATACTCATGATGCAGGACGACTTCACTGTCGACATCTTCAATTAATATCCAGAATGCCTAAAATAATTAAAAGAAAACAAGTCTTATTAAATACTTAAAAAAGAAAAGTAACTGGTGAACAAGATCATATGTTAAGTAAACAGTATTTTGCAATAGTTAATTCAGTTAGTGAGTGATAGTTCTGGCCTGCGGATGGCCATATGAGACTTTAGTGTCCTCATGACTGCCTGGAGGTTCTACAAACTTATGAAGAAACCCCAAACCCGGTTGATGATAGTTTGTAGAATTAAGAAATATTTTAAATACCTTACGTAATTCATTGTCAGCAATTCATTTCAAGCCAGATTCCAGCTACAAATAATGATATCAAAGATGACTACTTGGTCAACATGTGCGGAATCCAGATAAAGACGCACCATGAAGGAATATCTACTATGATACTATAGACTGCCCTCCCCCCACTCAAATGGTGCCATAACAATTAGTTGTTAGCTTTCTGGGTGGCCGGATAATGATGAAGAGAGTGAGCTGGGGAACAGGCAGATGTAACCAATTTTGGTGGTCAGCTGAGAGTAACCGAAAAAAAGACCGGACATTTAGGATTTCTGGCCGAAGGTACATCCTGGACTTGGGAAATGGGAGGCTTAGCTCAGAAGTGTTGACGCCAATGACAGGACCCTAACGACACACACACATGTTAAATGAGTTTATACGATGTATATATCTGTGTCTGCGTTGTTACTGGCTTTGAATGCAAATTGTAAACTAGTGCTTGTGCCCTTAGCGATCGCCAATACTAGAATTGACATGGCCAAGCGAAGAAGCCCACGGCACATGAATTTTTTTTGGGGGGAGGGGGGATCGACAGTCATTGGAGGGCTGTCATAGTTAAACACTGCAAGTATTCTTACTTAACTAGAAGGTTTAATTTTCACCTATCTTCTACTGACACGAGAAAAATGGAGTACATTTATAAAAAATGTTTTATTTGATATTTCTGAAAATGAGGTATTGTTGTTATTTAGATTATTTACATGTTCATCTTAGTTATTTAAAAATGTTAAAGTTTATTAAAAAATGTTAAAGTTTGTTTAAAAATGTTAGTTTGTTTAAAAAAAATCTTTTTTTTTAAATACTACTTCTACTAGCATACAGGGTGCAGACGATATTTGTTCACAATTTATTTTGCACTGCTAATTTTATGCATATTTCTTTTTTACTTTTGTTGTCAGTCTGGTCTTCATGAAAACATTGACTATATTTCCATTTTTCTATTTGATTATGGACAATTTTAGAACCTCCATATTTGTGGAAGAACAGTATTCTCCTTGGAATCCGCATCGGAAGGACAAATAAGGAGATTTCAAATTTTCCCAAAATCAGCAGGAAGATGGTATAAAAGGTCGGAAAAGATTCGAAAGATTCACGATTCGACTATGAAGCAACCTCAGAGAAAAAAACGTATGATCGACGATCTGATGTCGTCAGAATGCAGTTGTGCTACCCAACTTCTTCCCTGAAAGCCTCAGGATAAACACAGACGGTTACATCTGTGTTCTGAACAAGATAGTGAAACCCTGGATCGGCTAGATAGCTTATATGCGTGGCAGCAAAAAAACTCAGGGCCTTGCCATACCAGCCGTCATAAAACTTAGCTGGACATCTGACCTCCCAGCTCACCTAACTGCAAATCCTTCGACTTCTTTGTGTGGTGCACGGTGGAAAGTTCAGAATCACAAATGCCTTTCGAGGTCTAAGTCAGTTCTGAGGCTACCCTAAGGCTGTCGTCAAAACTCAAGGCAGGTTCATCGAGTGAAATCGACAGAACAAGTTATAAAGACAAACTTCCCCAAACTTGATGAATAAATCTAAAAGAATGAAATTAATCTACGAGTTACCAACTACAAACCAATAAGGAAGATGGATATCAGTGATAAATTTACTTAGATCGATGTATTTGCACCGCCATGCCACCAAGCAAAGTCACAAAATGAATTCAAATTATTTAATTTAAGAAGATCTTTCATACAAAGTCTGCACAATAATTAAGTGAAAGATAGAAAAATCTCACCTCTGAATGACCGTGAACTTTCTCTTCCCATTGAAAATCCGGTGTGATGGTAAGTTCCACCCTGAGGGTCGATCGAGTAATGGGCTGGATATGCACGGACAATTCTAATTTGGGAAACTGATGAACATATTTATGAATTGTTTTACCCATCTTGGGCATCCGAATGAATTCTCCAATCTCGTTGTGGTTCAAGTCGTACAAGCGGTCAAACGGGAAATTTTTTTTCTCTATTTTCTTGATAACTTCTTCAGGAATTTTTCGGAACTGTCGTAGTGGACTCATGGATTGCCACCTGAAAATACGGATACGCACAAGTTATTTCTAAAGATAGAATAAAAAGCAGGATTTTCCTTACACAAATAAGCAGATTTATTTTGTAACTAGCTGTACTGACCGGTGTTACACAGGACTCTTTACTTTCATGTTTGTTTTGCTTCAAATTAAAAAAAAAATAGGATTGCGAAAATTAAATTTAATGATTATGATATCATTTGGATATTAAATGAAAAGAAAAAAACAAAAAGCGACCCCTCCCCTGAAAAAAAAAAAAGAAGAAAACTTGAATCAAAAATAAATTTCATCCCCAACAAAATATAATTTAATCAAAGTCTCACTATGTTTTCTTTCCTTTTCAGTAATATCGTATTCTAGCATACATTGTCAAAATAACTGGAAGTGATTAGTTTAGCACACATGAAAAGAACAAGTTCTGTAAATACGATCAACAATCCAAACACTTAACCAGAAATAATCACAGACTTCGCACACGTGACATAAATATATATAATTGTATCTCACAAATAACATCAAGGCATCACCAACAGAATACTACAAAAAGAGACATTTTGGACACTCAGCCTTTCCAGTATTCAGTATTCTCCTCCACAGCACTGTCCAACGGCGATGAGACAAGTAGTACCCAAAGCAATTGTGCCTGCAACAAACTAGTAGAACTTCTCCTGCCGATGACAAACTCGTTCAAACACGGCTAAACAGTTATCAAACAGCTGCAAACCAACTCCCAACGATTCCCGTCAGCAAATTTAATCAACAATGCCAAATAAACTTCCTTCCGGCAAAGAATAAACTTTCTTTTGAGGGCAATGATAAAGAATGTCTCACCGGAATTTGTCGTTATGGATACTTAAACAAAGCAATCAAAATCCAGGTTAACCAGATGACTACATTGTACCTTTCCCCCTTTCTTCCTTGCCAAGAATAAATTTGGGCAATTTTACATAAATCCTCTCGACTACCTTATTCTTGCAATGACTGCTATGAAATCCCTTTTTATTTATTCTGTTTGTAGGGCTTACATCCTCTTATTCAGCCCCACAACAGTAGAAAAATTTTTATGAAAAAAAAAAAGAAACAAGAATAAACTATTATGATTTTATTTCTATTCCATCACTTTTGATGAAAAAAAATAAAAAAAGAAACAAGAATAAACTATTATGATTTTATTTCTATTCCATCACTTTTGATGAAAAAAAATAAAAAAAGTAACAAGAATAAACTATTATGATTTTATTTCTATTCCATCACTTTTGATGAAAAAGTGGCTAATTAATCTGAATTCCTCTAAAACCAAGCATCTCTCTCTTCACTACCAACTACCAACGCTCGGATCCTCATTCTACCTCTCCAGAAAGTATCCTAGCGCAATCCTCTACCTGTATACTCCTCTTGTGGTGGTCTTCATTGTCCAACTGAAAATCTCTTTAAACCTTATCCTCGAGTGGGCCCTGGACCTTGATAAGTTCTGACCCATTAGTAGGGGGGAAAAAAAAAAAAAAAAAAAAAAAAAAAATCGCTTTTGACTACTCGTATATATGCAAAGTAACTTACATCCTTTTGTCCACCATTTTGCAGAGTGTGAGAGCTTTGTCAGCCAACTGGGCCCAACCATGATGCAATACAATTTCAAAGATGGCTCTCATCAAACGTCCCGCAGACTGAGTAATGAACACCATGTCGGCCATTAAAGCAAACCCTTCGAGCTTCAGCTGGGAAATATAAGCTTGAAGCAAAACATTCACCTGAAGAAAAAAGAAATTATTAATTCAGACAAAATTGCTGCTATATAACATCCCAGTGTTTATGGTTTTAAAACAAATAACACAACTCATTCTTATGAAAAATATACATGCAAAATATTGAATTGTATTTTGCTATCAAATGTGTTAACTGGTGTTGAGACGATTAATCAGAATCGGAAAAATCGAAACTTTTTGGGGTATCGGAAAAATTTGTCTGTTTTCTAATGCCAAAAACAATTCTTTTAATTGTGTTTGTTTTTGTTTAAAACAAAATTTCTCATTGCTGGTACTAATGATAAAATGATATTTATTGATTTTAAACACCAGTAAAACTTAAATCTATAGATTACCATTCACAAGTGTATTTTTATATTTGAAAAAAATATAGGCACATATTACATGCATTTTAACGATAATCCGAAAATGAAAAGAAAACAACAACTCTATAGCTAAATATTTAGAGATTTAAAAAGAATCAGAATTGGAATCGGGAATTTAGAACAGAATCGGAATAGGGAAAAATATTGGAATCGTCCCATCACTAGTGTCTACCATTTGTCACTTCTTGTCTATTAACTAATTTTGTCTTGCGAGTGAAAAGCTCTACTCTGATTAGGGCAAACCTTTGTTAGACACTCTCCAGCCATTTATTTAAAACTGTATACAGCTATGATGCAACCAGACTTAGAATCTGCATTATCAGTCTGGAACCCTTACTCTGCTCAGAACACTGATCACCTGGAAATTATTCAGAGACGTGCAACCAAGCAAATACCCTCCATCAAACAACGGCTATATCCGAAATGCCTTGCTTGGCCTGATGGATTAATTGAAACACTGACATCTAGCAACTGACTCGTAGGTCAAATAACATTCAATTGAGAGAAATTGTTTATCAAAAAGGGAGGAGAGGGAGAGTATTAGCAGTGAAATTCTAAAAATTCACTAATTAGATTTATTCAGTGTTATTAGTGGCAGAAAGAGGACTTGCGACTATGGGAGAGTCAGCTCCTCTTTCTCTCTCTGTATTAGTAATAAAAACAAAAACTGTTAATTTATTTCCATCAACCAATGGATGATATCCCCTTTTGTTTGAGAGAGATTTTGGTGCTCCCCACTTTTCAATAAGCCAAATGAACAAAAGGTGACCATACTCTGGCACTTTTTTTTTTTTTTTTTTTTTTTTACTTATCGCAATCTTAAATCTATTTTAAGTTGTTTTTATTTATTTTAATTTAAAAATTAAACAAAGAGAGTGACACTGATTGGTTGATGGAAGTAAATAGTAAGGGAGGGGGGTAATAAAACCAACAAATCTGATCAGTTAGTAGCAAGAGTAAGCACTAGTGAGATATAAAAGTAACCTTTAAATATAAATCTACACAATTAGCCTCCTGATTTTCCTCAGGAATGAAACAATTATTTCTGTGTAGCTGACTTGCTATAAGAATATTCTTATAATACATATCTATATTTAAATTCCTTTGAATTCATGCAAAAGTTGGGTTAATAGTTCAATAATGTATACATACAAAATATAATTTAATAAATGTTCCGAATCTGTTTTAAAAATACATTTTTATTCATATAATTGTTTCTGCCTATTTTGAAAACATTTTTTTCTTGATAATAAATTCAAGATGTGTTTTAAGTTAATTTTTTTTCTCTCATCAAATTAAACCCACCCAAAACCAACCGTTAACATCAAATTTATTCTCTTCATTTTACTTATTAATCCCCCCCCCCCAAGCAAACCAATGAAAACATATTTAGTTGCATCTTTATGTAAATAACCAAAAGACACTCGAAAAAAATAATGTTATCTGCTTTCATTAAGAGAATACACACAAAAAACAGCATATAAATAAAGTTTTTTAACCCACATATTTTTTAAATATTTTCTCTTACTCCTTACTCTTCGATTTTAATTTTATTCATTTTTTTTCATGTCATCAAATCATTACAGAGTCTTATTCACGCCGTTTATAATATATATATATGGGGTACAATCACGTTGACACACCGGTTCCCGTTAGATCACCGAAGTTAAGCGACGTCGAGCCTGGCCAGTACTAAATGGGTGACCATTTGGGAATACCAGGTGCTGTATGTGTTCTCTGCTTATCTCGGCATTGTTTCCAGTCGTCTTGTACTACTACTTGCCATTGGAATCAAGCAGTGCGGACTCAGGAGAGCGGTTGTTGGGGATTGCGCAACCCTTGCAATTACAAATTCACGCGCAGGCAGCCCCTGGTGGGGCACTCATACGTCGAAATCGACGGGAGAGTCCATCATATATGGGGTAAGGTACATGATAATTCATGAAAAAGAAATGTTGTGGTGAGCAAAATGTGTGAAAAATGACAAACGGAAAAACAAGTTAAAATGCAGGTGAAAAACAAAAACAAGAGATTTTGACCGGTTTCATTCTGTTGGCGAACGTCTTCAGAAACTTATTTATTTTAATCTGAGCTTTCGAAAAATACAATTCTCCTTGTTAAAGTAGTGTCTTTCTTTTTTTTTCTTCTTTTTCTTCATCGTCTGATGGTAATGGACTTTTGGGTCAGAAAATCATGTTATGTTTGCAGGCGAGGTTACGCTAATTTGAATTAGAAAGGGTATGCAGACATATTTTTTAAACCATTGTTTCGTAATAGTATTATATTTTTTTTGAAAAAACCATAACAATGTGTAGTGTTAAAATAAATAAAATTTATTTTAATCTGAGCTTTTGAGAAATACAATTCTCTTTGTCAAAGTAGTATATATATATATATATATATATCCATAAAGTATAATCCATATAATAAATCTTAACATTAAAATAGTCGGAATTTTCTGATATTTATTAAAAAAAACTTCATCATGAACATTAAATGATACAACAGCAAGAAAAAAGTTAATATTACTTATAGACTTGAGTCTGGAAGCAAAAAACAAATCATGTAAGAAGTTGTGTTTGAAGGCTATAACAATGCAGTTAGGTAGAAAAACACTGTTGGATACAAGACAAGGTAGACAGAATAACCGACAATATTAAAAGAGTTCAATAATTTTCTGAAGATAAGGTTTACCATGAAAATTCAAAGAACATAACACGACCGATATCATCCTGCTTCGACACCTAATGTTGGTAAATAAATTGTTAATCGAAAATTATCGAAATCTTTCAATATTGTCATTTATTCTGTTTACTTTGTCCTATATCCAACAGTGTTTTTCTACCAAATTGCGTTGTCACGGCCTTCAAACACAAATTCTTACAAACAATGGAGAATGCTTCAAGCAAACTACAACATCCTCCTCTTAAAAAAATCATATTTATTTAAAAAAAAACAAAAAAAACATGAAATATATGCGTAAGTGGTGCAAGCAATTCCATACCTTCGCACTGGGTTCCTCAATACTTTCTTTGATCGGAATAGGCACACGTTCGAGCAGTTTGAGAAGTTCAAGTTTTTCCTCCTGAAAATAAATAAATACATCAATATCTGAAGAGTCGTGATATGACAAAACAGCTGTCTGTAGATGATTATATTTCATACATAGAATACATAAATATGCTTTTTACTTATGAGTTGAGCCCTCTGGTTGGTGATATTTCCAATTAGTGTAAAGTAATACTATTCTATAAAAAGAATAGAGTACTTTTAGGTGGCCAGTAACATGAAAGATATCTACACAAAAAAAAATACATAAGCGCTATACTTTCCCATAATGTCGGTAAGAAATTTGTTGGAGCAGGAGTACGAAATATGACACCACCGATCACAGTTTAAAGTGGTCTGGCATTCGGGTTTCAAACTCAGTAGAGATACACTTGCTACTTCTAGCCACACCGAAGAGTCGTAATATAAAGAAACAGCTGTCTGTAGATGACTATATTTTATAAATAAATATCAAGCAATAATGAACACTGTAAGTGCAGTAAAGTGTTAAATCTAAGTGCATTTTATTACTCATTATTGATATAGCTCTATCCTTTCTGTAGGATCTGCTGTCTCAGTTCGGTTTTGTCCCAATTTTAAGAGATCTATTCCGCTTGCCTGTTTATATATATATATATATATATATATATGGATAATATAAAGATAATATTTTATATTAGATCCTATCGTGATAAGGTAAAGATAGATATTTTATATTAGATTAATGTCATTATATATATATATATATATATATATATATATATATAGATAGATAGAAGGATGAAAAGGAATTAGAAAAGCGACGGAGGCAGATCTTTTTTCAATTCAGTTGCTCAATGCAAGGTATATTCCGCAAAAAAGCAATTTATTAAATTAATTCTTTCCGTAAGCAAGGCTTTTCAAAGATCATAATCTTATCATCAGAGGAAATTGCTGGGATAGATAAGTTGTCGAAGAGCCAAGATTTAAAATCTGAAAAAGTAAAACAAAGATTGTGGGGGAAAAAAACAAGGCAAAAAGTTGCCCGAATGCAAGCAAGTGTCTGATTGTAAAAAAAACCCGGTGTCAAAAAGCCCAGCAGAGAAAGTGGTTTGTAGGTAGGCCATTAGAAGGAAAGAATTAATTTAATAAATTGCTTTTTTTGCGGAATATACCTTGAATTGAGCAACTGAATTGAAAAAAGATCTGCCTCCGTCGCTTTTCTAATTCCTTTTCATCCTTCTACCTATTTATCTGCTCTATCCTGGATATTGAGCTGTATACTTTTCACAATAGGTTTTACCTTTCCTAAAAGTTTGCTTTTAGTTCTCTACTTATATAATATATATATATATATATATATATATATATATAATAAATGACGTAAAAAGCCCTTTTAACAATGCGTGAAAGATTTATTTCTTTTTTTCCAATTAATTTCGAAGGATACAATCTTCATCAGAGATATTATTTTTTTTTTATAAAATAAACAAACTTTACTTTTGTTTATAAGCAAAACGTTGTGATGGTGTGACGCTCTCCGCCAAGATGGATTGGGCGGAAGTGAAAATAAGAACGAGGAAGCACGGTGCAAGCCGGGAGTTATAATTGTTTAGATATTGTTCGTTATATATTATATATATATATATATATTAGCTGGTTTTGCCATCTTGTTATCACTTTGCAAAGTTTGCTACTTGAAACCAAAATTTTATATAATAAACATTTAATTCATAAGTTTCTTGTAAACACAAGACTAAAACTATTGTATTTATTCATATAAATAAATAAACATTAACATTTTGGTAATTCTGATACAAATTTATTTATCTAAATGAATAAATGCTTAAGTCTTTTCCACCTATCCTAACTATATTAACATCAAAACGGCTTCTGCTTATTTTATTTTATGATACAACAACGTTTTGAAATACCGTATATATAGTAATCTGCAAACACTCACAAGCATCTTTAGGCATTCTTAATTTGCATATTTATTTTTAAAACAGTTTACAATAAATTAATGTTTTGTAATATACATTTGTAATTTGCATTGTCATATTTTCTGATATATTCTATAGTTTTCTCGATCGTAAAATGTCTGATGTTGCTGGGATGACGAGAACACACTTTGACTTTAGCCAAAATGCCAAGGAACTATAAAATAATGTTTTTATGACTTGGCATTTTTAAATGAATCAAACAAGTAACCCAATTTAATCTATTATTGTATCATTTTTTTTTAATGGGGGTGGGTAGCGTAGTATCAGTTCTGTTGCCATAAGACCACCCTCCCAGGAATTACCTCCTTCTTTTTAAGGGGGTGGGGGGTAATCCTCCCAGGTATTACATCCTCCTTTAAGGGAGAGGATAATGTAGTATCTGTTGTGTTGTCATGAGACCATCTTCCCAGGGACTACCGTCTCTTTTTTTTTTTTAGAGGGGGAGAGGTAGTGTAGTATCTGTTCAGTTTCTATGATACCATACTCACAGGCATTATCTTCTTCTTTTATGGATGATCCTCCCAGGTATTACCTCTTCTATTTTGGAGGGGGTATTGCAGTACCTGTTTTATCATACCATATTCCCAGGCATTACTATCTACCTTTTTGGGGGGAGGGGAATGAATCCCCCCATGCTTTATTTTCTCCTTATGGGGGGGTAGTATATTTCAGTTGTCATGATACGTTCCTCCCAGGCATTACCTCCTCTTTTGGAGGAGGGATAGCATAGTTTCATTCCTTGCGATACCATCCTCCCAGGATCACCATTTCCCCTTTTCTTTGGGGGGGCAGGGAGCGTACTATCTATCCTGTTGTTATGATATCATCCTCTCAGCATTACCTCCTCATTTGGGGGTCAGTGTATGTAGTTCGTTCACAATTATATCATCCTCCCAGCTTAGCAGAAATATGCGACCGGAGGGAACATATATTTGCTAGCTATATTAACATCAAAAATAGGTTATGTTTATTTAATTTGAATGATACAATGTTTTGAAATACCGTATATATAGTGATCTCCAAACACCCTCAAACCGCTATAGATATTCCTTATTTGCTATTATGTTATAAAGAGTTTCTAATAAATCAATAATCTGTAATATACATTTCTAATTTATAGTCAAATTTTCTTATATAGATAGTTATAGTATTATAATTATCAATAAAATTAATTAAAGCGATTTAAAAAAAAAAAAAAATGTTTTTGTGACTAAGCATTTTTAAATGAATGAAAAAAAAAAAAAAAAAAACTCAATTTAATCGGAATACCTTTCAATAGGGTGGGTACAATAGTGGATAGTGTAGTATCGATTCTGTTGTCATAAGAGTGTCCTCCCAGAAATTACCTCATTTTTAAAGGGCATGGGGAATCTTCCCAGGTATTACATCCTCTTCTGGGGAGAGGGTAATGTATTATCTGTTCGGTTGTCCATCTTTTTTGAGGAGGAGGACAATAGTGTAGTATCTGTTCTGTTGTCACGATATACTCGCAGGCATTACCATCTCCTTTTATGTGGGATACTCTCAGGTATTACCTCCTCTTTTCTAGAGTGAGGATGTGGAGTTTTACTAACAGACAAATAAACGTCTTATTAATCATCATGCGAAATTGTTAACAAAATCTAATCTGTAAGAACAAATAGACAAATGTGCGATTAATAGTTGTTATGCGGAGTTGCTAACATATAAAGGGCGAATCAATATGAAGTTGTTAACGAATACCGACGATCACCCACCCAATCCACCACCACCACATTCGGTTAATATTTTCTTCAACATGAGAAATAAAATTTGCGGACCCCGCCATAACTCAGGATTAACACAAAAGCAAAAGAAGATGATAAATAAAATATACTGACCTCTCTGACGGTGATGTTCTTAAATTCTGACGATAAGGAAAACACACGGAACAATTCAATTTCACTGAGTGTTTGCTTCAAAAGTTGGTTATATGTTGCCATCGTCTCATGTGTACAATAGTAGTGACTGGCAATGCGACCAAGTTCGGTTACCTACACGAAAGAAATGAAAATTGAATCGGTTAATAGAAAACAAATCTCGGAAGATTAAATCTGGACAGTATAGGGAGATATGTGCAGACAGGAGACTTTGATGGTATGGCCACATTGAAAGAATGGATGAGAATTCTTGAATTGTAGATGTAGAACTATTCTGGTAGCAGGTTCAGTTAATAGGGGAAGGTCAAGGAAAACACGGGAGGATAAAAATGGAGTTGAGAGAAAAAGAGATAAATAAGGATCTGGCAAGAGATCGGTTAGTTTGGAAGTCAATTTCTTAAAGCCGTCCAATGCATGCCAGCATGTAAAATGGACGTTAAAACAAACAAGGTGATGATTATGATGTTTAATCTCTGTATACATGTCTCTGTTTCTGTAGTTTGTTGTAGACAAACTAGTAATAAATGAAATATCTTTATTCACCACAGGCTTTTTACTGTCTTATTTTGTCTATACATGTCCGTCGCCAATGCAATACAGAGACTCTTAGAAACATCCAACATGCACCGAAAATTAATTTTAATACTCTATCTACGTGTTGCTAATCTTTACAGAATAGAATATCAAATATTCTAATTTTTCAGTTTTTTGTTATTAAACTAGAAAAAGCAGATGAGTTAGGTCATTTCAACTCAGATCATCCAAAATAGAATATCGCAGGGAGGCGAGTGGCTTATGGCAAAAAAAAAAAAAAAAAAAAAACTGAAATCAAGATAAATTTCCCAAACTGGCCTTAGTATCACAAGAGGAAGAAAACGAAAAAGAAATAAAATCTAGCCAAATAGTGACGAAAAAATAAGAAGGTAAGACTCTAGTGATTTGGCAGAAATCAGTCTTTTTTTATATATAAAAAAAAACAAAAGTAGATTTCGACCAAAAAGTAAAGAACTCACATCTATGGGAGGCTCTATCGATTCAAGTGGAAATCCGATTTTTCTGGATAAAAAAAAGCAGAGAACTCACATCCCTGATATAGAAATACGTCCTCGACAATCAGCCTGACAGTGGTTTTGTTGCTGTCAGGCTGAGGTATAGTTCTATTCTATGTCCTCCCTCCCAGGTGTTATCTTCTCTTTGAGAAGGGGTTAGTTCATTGTTAATCGCCGAGGCATATTGGGAAATGCAGACGAGGCTTCTCAGGTATTTCTTTGTTGGCCAGAGTGTGCTTCTCCAAGTGAACTGGCTTTTCTAACCTTAACCTTGTGTCTAACGTCCTTGAGAAGAGGTAAATAAAGACCCAAAGTAAAATGTCGCAAAACGAGAAAGTGAAATGTCAAATGGCTAACCTGGAAGTTTCCAGTTTTTCGATCGTATTTCATCAGATTGTGTTTGTCAAGTAAAGAAGCAGCTGAATGGATGAGGTCCTTTCTTCTCTGCTCCAAGACGGTGTCATCTTTCTGGGTATCGGGGCCGATACCATAGAGGGAACCGGAACGCAGCATCCGAATATAAAGGTAGGTGTACCCGAGCCAGTTGATGGCTTCTTTCATATTCTGAACGGTTCCCAGAACAACTTCTGCATTCAGGTTGTCAGCAAGTTTGGCAATAAATTGACTTTCAATTGGTAACTGCAATAAGAAAAAGAAACATGAGCAAATACCATATACAGGCCATACAAATACCATATAACTATCATACTACTACTCTATAACATAAATACCATATACAAACCATAGAATAACAAATACCATATAACAAACAAAAAAGCGGCTTGTAACTTTCAATACTTCTAAAAACCAAGTTTCTCTTCTTTGTTCACAGACACCTGGATCCTTGTTTTGCTCCAGTCAAAATGAATGGCTCTCTTCTTGAGGAAACTCCTTATTTTGATAAGCTCTGAGGGCCGACTTTAACCCTAGGCCTAAAATGGAAAGCTTACATTCAATCTGTTGCTAGGACCACTGGAAAAATGGTTGGCTGACCATTTTGGAAAAATAAATTGCTGACTCATCCTTCCGGAAGTGACGTCATTGTGAGAGGATTTTTTCACATTATAAATCTTTATTTTCATTACATTGTTAAGACAAGGTGTTTTGCTGTAAATTAAAGTTAAACAAGGCATATCCCAACCACCAGTAAATGGGTGACCATTTTGGAAAAATAAATTGCTGACTAACCCTTCCGGTCCTTTCGGAAGTGACGTCATTGTGAGATGCAATCCTCTACCTATATAAGAGTCAGATACGTCCCAAGATGGAGTGCTGCTGACACATCTGGGGAGTGTTCTGAGTGGCAATAACTCAGAGCACTCTTCGTTGACTTGACAGAATTCAAAATCGACTTCGAAATCTAGTGAACTAGTTTCCTTGCAGTTTTTAAGTCTTAAATCATCAAAACCACTCCACCAGCAGCCCAAACAGTTTTCAAGCAAAAAATCCCCCCACCCCTCCTCGAATGTGACGTGCTACGCATCACATAAACATTACTAACACAAAAAAACAGACTATATGAATATATAGAATACTTACTTGTTGGTTCATAAGTGAAAGGTAATACTGAAGTTCGCTGTGATTTGTGATCATAATTCCTTCTCCTCGCGTGTCATATTGAGGACGGCCTGCTCGTCCAAGCATCTGGTAAAAAAGAAATTTCCTTTATTCTAATTAGTAAAAAAAAAAACATATATATAATCTGTTATTAACCATTTTATCGACTTTCTATATTTCAGGATTATGGAGATATTGGTGCAATTACATCCTCAGAACACATGATGAAATACCATAATCCTTATCTGGTCTTATAATATAACGAGCACCTTCTCTGTCTGTCTGTCTGTTGTTTGTCTGTCTGTCTTTTGTTTGTCTGTCTGTCCGTCGTGGAGAATTTTTGTAAACGTAATTTCAAAGTCAGAAACATGACAAATACATTAGGGCACCTATTAACGACTAAATAAACAATAAATAATTTCGGCGCCGAGGCCGCGATTCGAACTCGCAACTTTAACGCCAACTGCCCGACACGCTATCGACTGAGCTACGAGGGAAGTGATAAAATACGATTTGATTTTCCTACTTAAATAAATGTTTTTTTTACACTTCTTTCAGCTAGCAATGAATGATCGTATAACTTGTTCTTCATATACTTTGGGGTCTGCGTTCACACTTGATTTTGTAAGGGGGGGGGGAGAATTTTCACAATTTTTGTTTTATTTTGACGGGAAAATTTTTTCTTTTTTCTTTTCCTTTTTAAACAAAAAATATTCGGAGACAAATTTTTTTTTTTTTTTTTGAACTAAAAATGTCTCACCGCCCAAGAACGCGGCAGCCTAGCAAAAATAGACGACTGTTAGGGAGTCTATTTTCACTAGTCTGGTCTTATAATAAATTGGATAAAATTGATGCACCAATTTATTCTCCAATTAAACAGAAAGAATCTTGAGGAAAAAAGATTCTCTACATATATAAAATAAGGTATGTGCATATGTTTACCATTGAAACACCAAGGTCAAACACGCCTTATGAGGATCCTAAACGTTAATTGACAACGATTTAGACCAGATACCACTATTCTATAACAAGCTGGTGTGTCGAGCATAGAAGTACACACCATACATAGCCTGATATGCTGGGCTGAGAACCTAATTAGAATGGAAGATGTCAGGCTCTCTAAACAACTGTTATATGGAAAACTGCAGCATGGTAAACACCCGAGACACAAACCAAACAGACAGTTTAAGGATGTAGTCAAAGTCTGAAAATCTTTAGCACAAATGTCGAAAGGAGTCCGTTGACGTGATTGGTTTGATGAAAGTGTGTCTATGACGGCTGCAGGAGATTTGAGGCAAGGCGACTAGAATACACCATCTTGAAACATGCTTTGTGAAACCAGTCTGCGTTGAATGTCCAAGACATATTTCAATCCAAGCATGTGTGTGGTGCCTGTGGTAGAGCCTATTTGTCGAGAGCTGGTCTACTGAGCCACATGAGACCCCATGTCAGCAACCAATTATGCGAGTGTCAAATAGGAGAAGAAAAAAAACTATGTACAAACAGAAGCCAGTGGTCTCCTGTGTTATATCTGCAGCAAGACTTGTAGAAATAAATCAGCGGACATTGCAATCTTGTAGGGATGGCCACCTTTAACAATCACCATATGTTTGTGTAGGGTAAACTGCAAAACTCATTAACCAATCATTATGAATTTTGAAACACAGCTGCTAGGGTGGGGAATGTGGGCTATATTTAGTTTAGTTTTATGTAAAGGGGGCAAAGAGTGACTGGATACACTTTGTGAAAATCCAAATACCTCCGATTTTGATGAAATCTTAACCATAGGTATTAAACGTCAATACATATTCCCAAAATTTCAATTTCTTTGGAGTACTTTAAAGAGTAGTTAGGGGGCATAATATGGGCCCTACTTCCCATTTAAAAATTTAAACACTTCAGATTTGTATGAAATTCGATTCATAGTTATTAGACACCAATTAAGCAAGATTGCTTGAATTTCAATTTCTTGTTAAGACTGCTTAAGCTGCAAATTTGAGATATTTTTATAGAATCAAAATCATTTCATGGATTTTGATCAAAATTGGAATAAGGATTCTAGACATAAGGTTTAAGAAGCATATATATCTTGATTTTAATCTCCAGAAGAAAAGTTGTGCAAAACTGTTTTTTTGAGAATTGATTTCATTATTAACATGAGACGGATATTCTGCTTGTTATCATATAACAAAAGAGAAAACCGTTAAAGTTTTTTTTGCTACGGTCAAATGCTGACTCAACACATGAAACTTGTATTCTTTCCCGAAATTATTTTACGGCATATCAACACTTTTGGGGTTATTTGGTGCCGAATCTATTCATTTGATGAAATATTTTACGCTTAAAGTTCTTAATATCTTTAAATATTTATCCATGTAATAAATTTCTACTCTAAACATTGCGCGATTTTGTTTGAGTAAGGTTTTCTTAAGCGATGAGAATAGCTGTTATCAACTTTTATAATTTATTTGACCCCTATTTTAAAATGTTAATAACATCAAAACTGTATTTCTGGTAATAAAAAAACTTATACACTAAAAAGACATGAAAATAAAAAATTTTTTACTGCATCATTTTTTAAGCTATTTGGTTTTACGCCATCTTGTACTACACCATCTTGTTTTAGCTTTACCTTCATCTTGATGTAGACAACACAAGATCATGCTAGAATAGTTATTCTTATAGGAAAATGGAACCTCCTGATATTTTCTTTTGGAGTTTCTTAAAAAATGAAGTTTTCAGAAGAAAACCACAAACAATTGATCAATTGTCTTGGCTTTACGAGCGTCTATCGCTATTATTCGTGGAAACGCCTTGAGTCTGCTCTCGACCTGCCAGACAAACATTCGAAGAAAACTATGGACTGTTATACAATTATATATACGGAATCAGGATTTCTTGATATTGAATTAAACAATGTCCAAGTGACGAATATATATTTATTAATTATTTATTGAATTATTAATCTTATAGTTTAATTTTTCACCGAATGGATCAGTGTAATATATTTGTTTCTTATTTTGTTTAAAAAAATTTATTATTCATTGAATAAACTTTTATATTATTTGAATAATTTTCAAATAAATTTAGTGTGGCGTGGCATCGCCTGTAAAAATTCCTCACGTTTTGAAGAGAACTAACATTGATCAATTAAAGGCATTTATTAAAGAATAAATTGTGAGAATAATTTCGGAAATCTTGGAAAATGTGATGCTATCATTTGTGAGCTGTTTGTAAAAATATGTGGCAAGTACAGGATATTCGGTTGAATGACATACATTTGTAATATGTACATTGTGTATAAGTTTTGTTATCAGAAGAAATATAATTTTAAGAGGTGTATGTAGTTTGCTTGAAGCATTGTTTATTAGTATATAGAAATGTGATACTTAGAAGGCAAACACACATATATCTGTTTATCTACACAATGTTACAATGTTATGTAATACCTATATCAAGATGGTCTGGTGGAAATATAATTTTGATGTTATTAAAATTATAAAATAGATGGTGACTTTAAAAATGCTGTATATTTCTTTCTTTTACTGACACTTTTATAAGTGTAAGTATCAAGATATATTCTTTTAGTGCATTTTCAAGGAAGCTGAATTAATACTCTTCGCTAAAAGCCCCTTTACTTTGTTTTTAGTCGAACGTTTTATCAACCTGAATTATTTTATAAAATGTCTGAACACTTACCTGCATGACATCTAAAGCACTCAATTCAATCCATCTTCCCTTTTCAGGATTGTAGACTTGAGTTCCTTTAATTATGACTGTATGTGCTGGCAAGTTAACACCCCAAGCCAATGTTGAGGTGGACACCAACACTTGAATGTGACGATCGGCAAACAGATCTTCTACAAGAGCACGATCAACTCTACAAAAAGTAAAAAAAAAAAAAAAAAATTCAGTTTTCTTCATCAAATTAAGAAATCATCATAATACTTGGTTTAATGTCCACTTTACATGCTGGCATGTGGTGGACGGCTTTTAGAAATTGACTTCCAAACTAATCTATCTCTGTCAGGTCTTTATTTATCCCCCTTTCTCAAGTACATTCCTATCACTTCCTCTCATGTTTTCCTTCAGCTTCCCTTGCCAACAATCCTGCTACTGCAACTGTTCTACATCTACTAGCTCGAGCACTCTTTCTAATGTGATCATACCAACAAAGTCTCCTGTTCTGCACACATCTCCCTATACTGTCCATATTTAATTATTCTCTGAGGTAACCAGATGTAAGCCTGTCTTTAAAACTCACATTATACATCCATTGTATCATTCTCATGTAATTTCTCTTCATGCAACGCATGTCCTCAACCCTCACTGACCAGGTTTCACTTCCATAAATCATCATACCACACACACACACATGCCTGATAGATTTTTCCCAAATTAAGAAATGAAAGAAGGATTCATCTTTTGTAAAACGAAGAATGCTAAAAATAAAAAATCAAAAAAAATCAAACAAATGGAAACTCCCAACATGTTCGTATTGCAGGAAAGTAGGACTCTTCATGACAAATTGCTAGTCAACAAGATCCAAAATGCAGTCCTCAACACACACGAGGAATTGCAGTCTATGCATATTAGTAAGAAGCATGTTAGAATAGTACAGACTAGTTGTGCCAAATTGTTTTGTGTCTCATATGGAAAATCTCATGAAGAAGAAACAAAACCTATAAAAATATTAACGGGCAAGGGGTCAACTCGGTCTGTGATCGCAGTCAAAAGTTTATCACATGGATCAAAGAGTCACAGGTAGATTTATCGGGATGTAAAGGATCAATCGCTATCTTATTATCATCCTCATCACCGTATCTTCCTTCAATCAAATTAGAAATTGGAGTGATCATCAATCTGCCCGTGAGTGACATATCAATGATACTTGGAATTGATTTGGTTGACAAGAAGGTTGTGCCTTACCCTAAAGTGATGATAGAACCAAACATCTCAGACTGCACCAAGATAGAGTTCCTATTTACTTGCCTCCCCACGAGGGCAAAGTTAAACACAAGGTCCGTTTTTAATGTGGGCAAAATCCAGCTCCCCAAAAAGGGGTACCCTGGATTGGAACAAAAATAAAAATTGCCGTAGTCTAGAAGGACTTCCCCTTCACTGACCGAGGACAGCAAAGACTAAGTGCAGCATCAGAACAGATACTACACTTTGTTCTTAGCCAAAACAGGCCAAGAATGATAGAATTAGGAAACCCCATAATATTTTCTTTAAGTAAAATACTTTTCACAGGCTAAAAAGATGGCTAAAGAAAAAGTGCCAAGGAGAAAATTAATGATGAAGAAGATGAGGTAGTTAACACGTCTCATGTATTTATCACTTCCAAAGAGATAGACCCAATTTACTTGACTCTCCACGAGGGCAGAGTTAGACACAAGGTCGATATTTTTCTTTAACAGAAGAGAACAGTAGCCCCTTACGCTTGGAAATATGCCTTTTTTGGGGGTGAATAAAAAGCTAATAAATTAAAAAAAACTTATGAACTTTCAAAACCTTCCCTCAAAGATCGGTGGACTTTCATAAACTGGCTTCAAAGTTCAGGAAAATGTGAAAACACCCTGATGTAGAGAGTACTACATAATTATTTTGATACATCAGTTCTCATTAGATCACTGAAGTTAAGCAACGTTGAGCCTGGTCAGTAACAGATGTGTGACTATTTGGGAATACCAGGCGCTGTATATGGGAGGACGGCGACACTCCTCTACAAACAACTGCAAAAACTAACGTAATTTCCCTTGACTGGGATATACATGCTATTGGGGACCGTTTGTGAATTTAATATTCCCTAGAAACTTCCTCCTTTGAAGGAAGCTGGCTTAACCTGCCCAGGGTGAATGCGACACCAGGCAGGTAGACGGATACTGCAGCTGTTATATAAAACAACTCAAAACAGAAACTGAAATGTTAAACTTACTTTGTCATTCCTGCATGATGGATAGCGAAGCCATATGGTAGCAAGTCTTTTAGCTCCAAATTCTACAAAAGAATTAAAAACATTGAAATTAAATAATAAATGAATGAATACATGCGTAATTATTAATATTTCATTAATAGAAGAAATATCACTAATGACATTACTAACATCAAATGACTAACAGAAGTACCTGACATTGCCCGGGTGGCTCATGTGTAAATTTAAAGAGCATAAAATTATTTAAATATTCCCACAAAATCTTGTAACCTTCTAAAGGATGTTTTCACACAAATCCATTCTTGGCTGATATACAACTTTGAAGTTTGATCTGTCAGCTTAAATGTAATTTGGGTCTGACTTTCATCAAAATCCGACAAGATAACTTTATACGTTAGATTTTTGTAAATGTTTGTACAGCAAAACAATAATGCAAATATTTTTTAGGGCCTTCATACATTGCATTTTTTACATATTTTTAAAATTTTGTCATTTATTATTATTATTATTATTATATAAAGATCTGTTGTCTGTCTGCTTAGCTAAAACACAGAAACAACCAAAGATATATCAACGAACCATATATTTATTTTGCTTCGGCTAGATTTTGGTTAACAATTTACTGCAATATTCATTCATTTGGGGACACAAGGACAAAATTTGTGTCTGAGAAGTCAAGATAGAAAATAAAATTATAGAAATTACTTAGTGTAGACAATTTATATATACCGTCTTTTTTCATTTTAAACATGAAATGTGGTTGGTATGTAAGATTGTTTTCTGAACCTGAATCTAGATAATCAAATTAGTAACCATGGATTTTAGTTGCCAATAGCAAATAAAGCTGAAATTGAGATGAATTTCTCAGCTTGGAGGGCGACAAGCTTCCTGGTGTGTGTGGAGAGCGCATCCTAAAAGAAAACAAAAATTTTTTCCCCCCTAAATACTCCAATCAGTTTCAACTAAGAAAGTCAAACTTAAGAGAAAGACACCGAGTGTGTATGCGTGTGGGACAGGAAGTCATTCTTTGATGAAACAAAAGTCATCTAATCGTTTAAAGTCTTAGCTTTCATGGCAAAATTAACATTTTCAAAGAAAACTGTCATAAGAGGGAAAAGGAAGACAAGGCAAGAGAAGAGAGAAAGAGAAAAACAAGAAAAGGAAATGAAAGATAAAGCGCGAGAGAGAGAGAGAGAGGGGGGGGGGAAGGAAGAGAAATAAAATCCAGCCAAATAGTAACCAAAAATAAGGTTGTAAGGTGCTAGGGATTTGGAAAAAATAAACATTTTTTTTTTTAGTGTATTTCGGCCTGATCACTCATATTCATGGAAGACTTTTGCCATTGAAGTGGAAATACGCTTCTTCTAGATTTAAAAAAAAAAGTAACTTGTTAATAAGGCACAGTCATCTAACAAAGACCAAATAGTGAACTCGTTATAACTGAAAATTAAGTTAAATGTTTAAGTATTTGACTATGGGGTACCCAAGTTAGCTGAATCATGAACTTCAGATAAAAGTTAAAGAAATTAGCTGTATAAACGATCAAATTAAAGAGAGCAGTACAAATAATTGAAACAGTAAGAAAGAAATATAAGATTTCAAGAAAAAAGAAAAGAGGAAGGGAAAAGTATTTTATCTCTGAAGTTAATTTACCTTCACTTGCTCAGCTTCATTCCGTAGGACCTCAGTTGATGCCGACCCTTCCTTGAGGAACGAACCAAGGGTGTCTTTTTCTAAACACATATCACGGATGGCCCGAGCTGTCTTTCCAGTTTCTTTTCGAGAGTGAACAAAAACTAGCACCTGGATAAGAAAAGATAACATACTCCACATTAGTACATTTCCGAACCTACCCCTTCCACTCTTTAAACTTCCTATCCTCACTTCTAGTCAAGAAACTGCCACCATGTCAACTACCACTTCTATTAAATTCCTGTACTACAATATAATTCAGCTTCTTTTTTTTTAGATCCTTTAATAATATGTTTTAATATTTAACATCCTTAATTTTCTCCCAATTTTTAATTGAATCATTAATATAACTAATCTTATTTTTATTTCACTATTAACTATCATCAGTTATAAATTTCCCATCAATTTAACCATTTCTTGCTTCGATGCTAAACTCTTAGTGATCACCCCCAGTTCTTGGGAAATGCAGTACATTCTAATTGACCAAAGATCTGTAAAATCCTTGTTAGGCTTGTTCCTATTTACTTGCCTTCCTGCGAGGGCAGAGTTAGACACAAGGTCAGTTTTTAATGTGGAGAAAATCTAGCTCCCCAAAAGGGGTACTGGATTGGAACAAAACCAAAAATTGCCTCAGTCTAGAAATATTTCTCCTTCACTGACCGATGGCAGAAAAGATGGAGCGTAGTATCAGAACAGATACTCCTTCATTTCTAGCCAAAGCTTGTTGACTGACGATGCGGCTGTAGAATATATCCTTATCCAGCAGGCCGGATTCCCCACATCTTCTGAAACCGCTGGTATCGATGACTAATCAAATTTTCCCTGCATAATATTACATATAATAAATATATTATGCCTTTACAAACGTAATTGAGCCTTCTGTGTTTATTCCCTCTAAACTACATAACAATATATCTAATATATATTTATCACTAGTTGTATGTTTGAAAAATTTCACAGATCAATTCAAATATATTTTCCAAACAGTGTTATTATCTAAGAGTTTTACTTTTCACAAATCACATTTCCACACCACATTTGAATGCCTACTAGACACTGTTCTCTAGTGTCTAAGGTCTCTCTGTACAGGGGTTTGTCAGAATAACCTAACATGAGGATACTTCCTCCTACAAGTAAACCCTGACTAAATATTCAATATAATATAGTGTTCGAAGCCCAAATAAGATCCCCTCGGTATGGCTAACCATCACTGGCTTATACGAGGAATGGTGCACCTTCTTCAAGGTATGTTGCCTCTGGTAACAGCACTAAGCTGGATACTCCACCAGACTAGATGAATTCTTGTCCTGGAATCCGATAGAACGAAAAGAACACAAGAAAGGTATACTATAACATAGTTAGCTGGTCAATTGGGGAGAAGAAAATTAATATTCTTAACTTCTTTACAAACTGAACGTTTGACAGGTAAAGAAGAACTTTAATTGAATATTCAAATATCTATGTATCTCATATAGAGATCAAGAGTTAGCCCCAGGAAAGGGCCCCTTGATTTCTGAGAACTTCGATTGAAGTAAAATGAAACAAAGACAGGAGAGAGTTTGAATGACTACGAGACACTATCCTCGAATGTCTTCGGTCTCTCTGTACAGGGGTTTGTCAGGACAACCTAACATGAGGATATTTCCCTCTACAAGTAAACCTTGACCAAATATTCAAAATAACATAGTATTCGAAGATTCCTGAGCATCTACTTGTAATGGTATTACCTCAAGTAACAACACTAAGTTGGATACTCCACCAGACTATATGAATTCTGGTCCTAGAATCCAGCAATAGGAAGCAAAGACCAAAACAAAAATAAACTATGACATAGTTAATTGGTCCCTTGGGGAAAGGAAAAATCATTGTTCTTCAGTTTTACTCTTACTCAGGATTTGAGAAGTAGAGAAGAACTTTAAATAAGCACTCGGATATTTATGTATCTCATAAAGAGATCAAGTGCTCCTTGATCTCTGAGAACTTACTGAAGTAAAATGAAAAAAAAAAAAAAATAGACATATTTCATTAAATAAGATCAACAGGTTACAAATACACAGAATATCTATCATTCTTTCTGAAATTCTAACAAACTTACATAATATCTAGTAAA
Organism: Sepiola atlantica; assembly: GCA_963556195.1. Lineage (NCBI taxonomy): Eukaryota > Metazoa > Mollusca > Cephalopoda > Sepiida > Sepiolidae > Sepiola > Sepiola atlantica. The sequence continues at coordinate 32,682,225 of OY744523.1, read as the reverse complement.
CATTGGTATTTATTTTCAACAATATATATTAAGTTAATTTTGTCCACGGAGCTGGGCATAAACAAAGAAAATGATAAATAGAAAAATCAGACTCGTACAGGATTCGAACCTGTGCCTCAGACGAAAGTGACCACCTATCACTGCCGTTGCCTTAACTAAATGCTGATTTAATTTTTTTTTTTTTAAATCATTAGTATGATTTGAAGAAAAATCTTTTTTTTTTCAAAGTATAGGAATCCTGATAAGTCTTTAGAAAAAAAAAATTCATTTTTTGATACGCCAATTCAATTTTTTTTAAATCGTAAATGTATAAAAAAAATAACTATATACATTTCTAAGGCATTAAATTAATTATATTAAAATTGTAATAGCAAATTAACTGCATCTAAAATAAAATTATTATCGTAACACTATATAAAATAATTTAGTAAAACTAAAAATTGCAATCGAAACAAAAAATAAACAAAAATCAAGGAATTATTTCAAGAATATTTTTTAAAGACATTTTTCATAAATAAATGAAAATGAAAAGAAATAGTGCAATATTTTTTTTTCTTTTCAAAAAAAAATTAAATTAACAAAATTAAATTAACAAAAATAAAACCCTTAACAAAAGTAAGAAAAAAAAAAAAGTATAAATAAAACAGATTCGGCTAAAGCTTTAACAGCAATAAGCATGATTAAAACTGCATGAAATTAAGATATTGGCAAAAATCTTTAAGCCCCGCTTTGAGTTTTTTCCTAAAATTCTTGATTTTTTTAGATTCAAAGAATTTGTATTATTACAAACTACTATTCTGTTATTTTCATGTTTCGGCTGATGTAACCTCCGCCCTTCTTCAGGTGCATTTTGTCAAACTTGGAAAACTATATGGAATTTCGAACTGAACCCTCTAATTTAATCCATGGAGATAGATTGTTCTCGTTCTGTCAACCATGACCTGGTAGAAGTATTTATTATTATGTTATTCTTCGTTATCATCTTCTGTATTAAGGATTGAATCTTCTACTTCCAGAAGACTTAGTTAGAACTGATTACCAATCGACGCCTTTAACTATTTCGCAACGGTTCCCTATAGACAATTCTAGTATGATTACAGATTAAATAAAGATTCAGTTCAAAATTCCGTATAGGTTCTTGTTAGGACAACTAACGAAAACGAATTACTTCCCTTGAACCATTTCAGGAGTTAAGAGTTATCACCCTTGGAAATAGAGTTCTGCCCAGAGAGAAAAACAAAGATCACGTTTTCAGACTGTGAATATCACAATCGCGTACAGCGGCAAAATAATTCATTATTTCATTCTGTGTTCAGTTTTAATAAATCTGTTAAACGTTTCCCTTGATAGTTCATCCATTTTCTTTACGAGTTATTATTTATTATTACCTAAATTACGAGGTTATAAAAGTTCTGAGACTAATATAAACATTTCCAAGTTTGAAAAATGTACCTGAAGAAGTTTGGAGGTTACATCGGATGAAATGTGAAAATAATAACCAAGATAAGAATAGTAGTCTGAATAATCCAAATTATCAATCCTTCTTGTTCGTCTATTCATTTTAACGTCACTATTCCATTGTTCTGGGGGTCAGACGTTTTCTTATATCATGCAAACCCAATCTCCAGTTCTTATGCTTCAGCGGGTCAACTGCTTTCAAATTCCACTCTGTGTGGTCTTGTCCAATCACTCATGTTTGACTCGGAAATAACATTATTAAATGAAATGACTAATTTATATATGGGACCGGGAACATATATATGGTAAGGGTCTAGTTTGGAGTTTTGTAATAAAAAATTATGTATAGGCGATGAAAATGTTTTTTTTTTTTTAATAATATTAAATGAGTAACCATTTTGAGTAAATATATATATATATATGTGTGTGTGTGTAACAAACCTGATTTTTGCCAGCATGTTCCATAATTTTCTCATAAACAATCTCATTCATTATCTGAAAGCGTTTCACGGCTTTCTTCTCTGTGATTCCGATGAACTGCTGTTCAAGAGGCACCGGTCGATAACTGTTATCAAAGAAAAACAGACCACGGGCAGCATCAACTCTCAAAAATGTTGATATATCTTCGTAATTAGGCAGAGTAGCGCTGAGGCCAACAAGGCGGACTTCTTCTTGGGTTGTTTCAATATTACGAATTGTCCTAAAATATGAAATTAAAAAAATATTGAAAGATATTTTAGTATGTTTTGTGCTTAACATTTTTTATTGCTATTTAAATAATCTTTTTTTTTAACATAGTTCACCCCAAACAAGGCAGGTCGCAACTGTAGACGTAAGGGGCTACTGAGAAATAGGGTGTAGGTTTTGTAGGGTCATTCTAAGTTGGGAGCTGTGCAGCAGGATGTCTGTTTACATTAGTTTAAAATTTCTGCATGTCAGTACAGTCGGGAAACAGGGAGCAGGGAGGGAGTTCCAGAGGCCGGCAGTATTGGAAGGGAGAGTGAAAAGGGGAAAATAGAGAGGAAAATGGGAAAGGAGAGAGATGGGAAAGAAGGGAGTGAGAAAAGAGAGAGAGAGGGAAAAAGGGGGAGGAAGATAGAGGGGAAAAAGGGGGAGGAAGATAGAGGGGAAAAAGGGGAGGAAGATAGAGGGGAAAAAGGGGAGGAAGATAGAGGGGAAAAAGGGGAGGAAGATAGAGGGGAGGAAGGTAGAGGGGAGGAAGGTAGAGGGGAGGAAGGTAGAGGGGAGGAAGATAGAGGGGAGGAAGATAGAGGGGAGGAAGATAGAGGGGAGGAAGATAGAGGGGAGGAAGATAGAGGGGAGGAAGATAGAGGGGAGGAAGATAGAGGGGAGGAAGATAGAGGGGAGGAAGATAGAGGGGAGGAAGATAGAGGGAAAAGGGGAGGAAGATAGAGGGAAAAAGGGGAGGAAGATAGAGGGAAAAAGGGGAGGAAGATAGAGGGAAAAAGGGGAGGAAGATAGAGGGAAAAAGGGGAGGAAGATAGAGGGGAAAAAGGGGAGGAAGATAGAGGGGAAAAAGGGGAGGAAGATAGAGGGGAAAAAGGGGAGGAAGATAGAGGGGAAAAAGGGGAGGAAGATAGAGGGAAAAAGGGGAAGGATGGATAAAAAAAGAGATGAAAAAAGGATGAGGGAAAAGGATGCAAAAAGAAAGAATTATAATCACCTTGCAACCAGGGATTCAAGCACTGGTCCTCGGTCATCATGCAGTAAATGAATTTCATCCTGTAAAGAAATTAATTTTATGAGTTGATGTACACAAAAACCTTCATTTACTCCCCACTTCATGCTTAAAACAATGTTTTATTATTTTTTCAGATTTAACTAATTCTCTGATGAGGGTTCAAGAAAGAAGCAATAAGTAAATATAGTAAATATATAAAAAATGCTGCCATTGTTAAATGTCATTTTAAAATTTTGCACCTATAAACACGTGGTAAAATAGAATAGCAAATATTCTTATTTTTCACATACATGGAATAAAAATTACCAGATTTACTTTGAAAAAAGTATTTTTTGTGCAAAAGCAGGATCCAGATCTAAATATTTCATTTAATTAATCAAGCATGAAAAAGTTTTTAAGAAATGTAGCAGGAACTTCTCTGGAGCATTGTACTAGCATCACAAATGCTACTACCACAAACTTGTGACAGAAAATGTACACAGTGAGACAAATTCATACTGGCACACGGCGATCAGCACTGGAACTACTGTAACATTATGTGGGGTTGAGATGGTGGAATTCTTTCGACCCCAACCAATTGCCGGTCGTCGTCTTGTTGACAGACACCGTGTAAAGAACTGTGGTCGTAGGTAATATGCCGTAGGTAGTCGTTGCAGTGACGTTGATCTTTTTCTTTTTGTTTCAGCCATCAATTTTTTAATAACAGCAGTTGTGAAAGTTATTAAAAATGACAGCATAAAATCATTTGGGGTTTAACAATTAAAAAAATTTTTTTTTTTATTTACACTATACATATATACCTTGATTGGATTAACCCATTCCCCATAGGGGGAGGGAGTAGCTGTCAAGCACATCCACTTCTCTTTCGCAGTACAATAACAAGAGAAAGATTTTATCAGCTTATCTGTTAAATGTCACTGAAGTCTTCCTGTCTGTAACGCAACTTCCTGCTTTTAGATTTCTAGTGGAATTTTCCACTTAATCTAACCTTCATGTGGACAAAACCGGTTTCTAACATTATTTTAACATGGCCATCTCCAAATATTGTTACACACTACTACCGAACTGTTACAGTTAAGAGGAAACTACACTCTCTTTATTTTCAGAAACATTAAAAAGAAATCAAAGAATTATATCAATAAAACCATTTGTTTTCTGTAGTATTGAGTTGTTCATCCTTATATATTAATTGTGATCCTCAGAGGTCAAGCGACAGGCTGGAACGTCTCATATTAGAACCAAGACTCTTCGGAAGGACACTGGCACACAAACTCTGTGAATGTTTCACCATCATCAATTGATAGATGACTCAAGACAATATATATTAATCTTCTACACATGCACCAAAATGTTAAAAGAGAAAAGAAACAAAAGGATACTTACAAATATCATAAGCCGAACTGTCTGAGTGTATGTTCGTTCTCCTCCCTTTCTTGTAATAATATCCCACTTCTCAGGTGTGCACACAATCACTTGAGTGGCTGTTATTTGTTCCTTGGTCAGTTGGTGGTCACCGGTCAATTCAGCTACTTTTAATCCGTATGATTTCAACCTCTATTCAATTATATAAAGAAAAAAACATAAATAATATTAGTGTGATTTACATAAAGCGAATATTTAAGACAGACATTGTTTCTCATAGATAAAAGGGCTGCCTTGCATAGTTTGGAGCCTATAACAGGAAATAAGATCTATATATTACGTAGTCCCTCTTAGGCAGGGTGCAAAAAAGAATTTCTACCTTAATAGGTTCTGCACTGGTTGCCAAGCTCGAGCCTTTGTCGCATCGCTGCATCCATGTGCTTGTTTTACAAGTACTTTCACAGAATGTGCTCCAGTGAACTTAGTGCACTTGTATCCCCTCAATTTAAATAACCCGACCCACCTGATGAGCAACAAAATCACACCCTTTCTCTGTAAAGATCCCTTCATACCAGAAATTGTTCTACTCTAATAAGGAAAAGCGAGAAGAGAGAGAAATAGAGATGCAAAAGAAAGCAGACATATTGACAGACTGAAGAGGGAGACATAACAGAATTTTTTCTACTCTAATAAAGAAAAGCGAAAAGAGAGAGAAATAGAGATGCAAAAGAAAGCAGACATATTGACAGACTGAAGAGGGAGACATAACAGAAATTTTTATACTCTAATAAAGAAAAGCGAGAAGAGAGAGAAATAGAGATGCAAAAGAAAGCAGACATATTGACAGACTGAAGAGGGAGACATAACAGAATTTTTTATACTCTAATAAAGAAAAGCGAGAAGAGAGAGAAATAGAGATGCAAAAGAAAGCAGACATATTGACAGACTGAAGAGGGAGACATAACAGAATTTTTTCTACTCTAATAGCCTCTTATCTTTGGAATTCCTTCCGTGCTTTCTTTTTTCTGGGCTGTACAAACATGCAGAATTTTAATTGTAACGAGAACAAACATCTTGCTGCTCAGCTCACCACCAAGGTTTCCTCCCTATGAATCTAGCCCCTATCACAGTAACCCCTAAATAAATATTAAAGTAGAAGAAAAAAAAAAAAGAAGCCTTGATATTTGCTTTCATCAAGTGTTTTTTATGCAGTCTTTATACCTCAATATATATATATCTATAAGTGGTTGACCGTAGTCAAAGGCGACCCAAAAGCTCCCTTTTCATTAGCTAATACACTGAGGTGTACGAGAGGGCACCACTCTTTTCCGAGACAACCCACTTACACTCAATCCTCACCTTATAAGGCTGAGTGTTTAACAAAGGGGCATCAAGTACTATTTTTTTAAAGTCTTTTGTATGACTCAACCGAGGATTGAACCCTTGTCTCCCAGCCCATTAGAGAACATTCTTACGGTTATGTCAAATGGGACGGTTTATATATTACTAAAACTGTGGAGCTTGTCCCTGTACACACTGGAGGACGTCATCATTTTGTAACAGCATCCATTAAAACAAATATAGGATAGCCGTGCAAAGTGGATGACATCACAAAATGGAGACATCATCCATCAAACTAGAGAGAAAGAGGGTAGGAGATCCATTACAATGTATTAACCAAACAATACTAGACGAACCATCTAGACTCCTGGGTCATCAGTGCTGATATGTGGGATTCCGCTTCTAAAGCTTGTAAGAATCAGAATTAGTACAAAATTTCAGGAGTTATAATGTGGGTACAGACCCAAGGGAAAAAATTTACATATTGTTTTTATACTTAAAATAATGTACGTAAGAATATCGAACATTTAAAAAAATTTTATGAGCTAATCTTTTTATATAGCAAATATAATTCACTTTTAACTTCATACATTTAAAAAAATATGGAAATTCCATGTTTTGATTAGAAATAATTGCTAACGATTAACGATAATTAAATTTGTTTTATTTTAGTTTAAAAAAAAAATAACGAGAAGAGAGAGAAATAGAGATACAAAAGAAAGCAGACATATTGACAGACTGAAGAGGGAGACAGACAAAAGCAGAGTGGATGGCTCAGAATTGTTAGATGAAGGATTGCATTCAATCGCAGTCAGTCCTCTTAAGACTAAAGGTCTTAAATGAAAAATGAAATGACTACCCAATATGTGAATAACAATTAGATTCAAATATTTTTATTTTTCCTGTGTAGAAATTTTATTTTTTTTGTTCATTTTAAATTCGAAAAGTGCTAGAGATGTGTAATAAAAAGGGTCAGGTGTCATACCTCAGTGAAATTTCCCACCATTTCTTGTACCAAAGATTTCATGGGTGCAATGTAGATTATCTTGAACTCATCTGTGTTGATGGTTCCATCTGAATTGATGTGTTTACCAATTTCTCTCAACATACAAAGTAAAGCAACATTTGTCTTACCAGCTCCCTAGAAAAAAAAGGAGGAAAAAAAAAGGGTTTTAGGATATCTGCTTTATGGCATAACATTTTTGAGAGTTACTAACCTGTAATAGTACAGAATAGTTAACACTCGATAACTCGTAAACCAAAAAAACAAAACAAAACAAAAAAAACTACATCATTTATACAAAATGCATTAGAATGAAAATATCGACAAAACCTAGTTTTAACGTGTCAAAACAATTTATAAGATTTTTTAAATGCTAACAGTACAGAATAATTAACACTCGATAACTTGTACCCCCCAAATGGTGGAACCTGCCTATTTTTAATGCGTGGAAAGAATTTGTGAGATTTTTTCTGGTGTTTTTTTACTTTCACAATGACATGTTAGACCTCTCTTAAAAATATATATAGCTGAAGAAATGCATAAACTTTGTTATGTACTTATGTGGTAGCTGAAAAGAAAATTGTACATCAAATATTACGCAAATTCATCCAGTATTTATTAAATTAAAAATAAAAAACTATTTTATCGGTCGGCCACCATATTGTATCTATCAATCGCCAGATTTTATTATGGGTCGCCAAGTTATCTCCCTTGCCTAATCAGTACGATGAACTGGTTACAAAATGTCTACTGATACGTAAAATCGTTTTTTTTGTTGTTTTTTTTCTTATTTAATAAATACTGGATGAGTTAGCGTAATTTTTTCTGTACAATCTTATTTTCAGCTAACACGTAAGTACAGAACAAAGTTTATAATTTTCTTTAAATATTTTAATGTCATTGTGAAAGTAAAGAAGCACCTTGTTTCTAAACTGTAAAAAATCTTACAAATCATTCCGCACATCAAACCTACGCGGGTTCGGTAGATAATTTCATTCTCATGCGTTTTAGATAAATTATGTGTTTTTTTTTGTTGTTGTTTTTTTTTGTTTAAGAGTTTTAGAGCGTTAACTATTCTGTACTTTTACCTACTAATCACAGCTATTTTTTAAAAATATACAATCCAATGATGATGACACATTAAAAGTTCACTTTTAACCTAAGATTCTTTTGTGCCGATCCATACAAGCATTTTTAAAAATCAATGCAAATATTTTAGTACAGATGGCTCTAATAGTCTATAATCTTGTTTCTAGCCTAGTAATGTTAAACCAAAAGTGTACAATTTCATATATGTATACGCTCAATGTCCATTTTATAGTCTTTGTCACCTGTTCAAATGGGTTTCTTTGTTCTTTTTTGACATTTACTGTTTTTTCGCACACATTTACAAATGGCCTTGAAACTATATTGCATATTCTACGCTTATACTACCATTGTCATTGTATTACTAAACTACGGTTACAGGCAATAAATATATGCCTCCTGTTTCCCCGACAGTACTGACATGCAGAAATTTAAAATTAATGTAAACAGACATCTCGCTGCAGGACCCAGTTTAGGTTGACCCCACCCAACCGTCTCCACTTTTCTTTCTTCTCAGTAGCCCCTTACGTCTAGTGGCGGCCTGCCTTGTTTGGGGTGAACTTCGTTAAATAAAAAAAAAAAGTATACACTAATATTTGTGAAAATGAGACATCTTTTTGGTTATGGAAAGGCCTAATAGCTTATGATGATTTTCCTGCTTCCATAAGAAAAAAAGTCGTATTTTTATAAATATTAGTATATATATTTATTGCGTTGAACCGTAGTCTAATAATACTAAAACAGCAATGACAATAGGAGTGTAAGCATAAAATATACAAAAAAAGTTTTACTTTTATAAATATTAGTGTATATATTTATTGCGTTAAACCGATGGCGAAAAAAGTATATCTATTTATTGATAGTTTATGGTACATAGATTAGATTTGAAGATATAATTACAACACATTTTTAATTTGTATTATTTGGACTACTGTTCTCATCTTGGTGTTATTCTCACGTTTCGGCCGGTGTAACCTCCGGCCTTCTTCAGAACAGTAATCTGAGTAATTAAAATATAAATTATCAATCCTCATCTAAAAATTCATAAAAAAAAAATTCTCATGTAGAATATTTTTTGCACGTTTCCCCATTATCATATTTTAGACAATTATTGTAAAGATAGCAAAAATGTAAATATGTACGATTGTGTATATTATTTCCCTGTCTACTCAAAGAATTTCACTTAACAGAACAACTATAAAATGAAATTAAAACTAATCGGAGAAAAATCTTTAAATGTTCCTTATTTATATATTAGAACATATACCACACAAAATAAATATAACGGATAGACGTAATACTACTTTTGCTGATATTTAAAAATAACAAAAAACATAATTTCATGGATAAATTTAACAGAAGATTGAAACCCTGATGCCACCATTAAAGACGCAGGCATACACACAAATTTCTTTGTACAAAGATCAATTTCAAAGAGATAAGTATCAGAACGTTTTGGAATTTTTGAGATGAGCGTTGATAATTCATAGAATTTGGTATATTTGGACTACTGTTCCCATCTTGGTAATTCGTAATTCTTTGTATCATACAAAGAATTGATACGAAGAATTGTGAATCCCAGTCATGGCAGATGAAACGAGAGCATGCTACCCCCGTGACTTTAATAAAGGGTTTCGTTCGAAATTCCGTCAAGATTTACGAGTTCGACAGAAATATTCCAGAGTTCCACAAAGTACACCTGAAGAAGGTCGGAGGTTACATCGGCCGAAACGTTGTGATAAAAAACATCCAAGATGAGAACAGTAGTCCGAATATACCAAATTCTACGAAGTATCAGAACATTTTCAACCTGGCTCTCGAGATACGCAACATAAATATCTCAAGATAAGTATTCCTATGTTAAGTCTTTTTCAAAATTATTTCTGATTCTATAAATAGGAATACTGAAATTTTAAAAAATAAAAGTAAAAAAAAACTCACAGTTGGTGCACACAGTAATATATTTTCAGCTGATTCCAAAGCTGTTTTGAAAAGCCGACTCTGTATACGATTTAAACTTTTGAAGCCTTCAAACGCAGGTTGGGCATATTTTGGTAGGCGATCAATGGGAACCAGAGTCTGAAATAAGACAAATTACCAAATAAAATACATTTAGAGTAATATATTATTATTGAGTGAATAAATTTCAACCTTTTTTTAAAAAACATTTTTATTCTTATACCTTACAGCTGTTTCGTCTCTGTCTAGAAAAGTAATAGATCAGTTTGTAATTATGCATTTTTCAAAGTCTTATCAGAGTGAAAATAATTCATCTGGGAGTTGAGCAAAATCCATTTTGCAATTTTCCACTTAATGTGATCTCCATTTTTGGTTCTAATGTTCAAAAATTGAGTGGGTACTTCTTCCTTTGTTTTGTATATGGTTGTCATAAACGGTTTAAAATAATTCCAGAGTTACTTGCCCTTTTTTATACACTCTAGCAAATTATTATTATTATTATCATTATGAAGAGATAAAAAGCATAATCACATTTTGAAAAGATAAAAAATATTTAAATATTATTTAACAACTTTTCAATATATTTAGTTTTAATGGTTTAGTTGGGTTGTTTTGTTTTACGGCATATCAACTCTTTTTCAGGTTATTTAATACAGAATCTGGTCATTTTGGTAAAAGTTTTTATGCTTAAAGTTCTTTATATCTTTAAATATCTATTTATTGTGTTTGGTTTAGTTTTGTAGAAGAAAAATTGTTGTCTTTGATTTAGCTTTGCAGAACATGATTGAGTTTTGCAAAGGGAAAGGAAAATACAATAGCATCAATGTTTGGTGCATTTTAAGTCAGAAAGGTGATACCTTCAGACAGCCTTATCTGGTAGCACCAGAACATTTTGTTTGAAAGAAAATTTTGAAATACATAAAACTATTAATTTTTTTCTTTGATTTTCAATACTTTTTTTTAAATACTTAAGGAGAATCTATACAACAAAAAAAATATATATTTGAATACTAACCTCATTTTGATCAAATGGTTTTGGCTTCAAAGCAGGTACGTGGACTTCTTCATAACCTAGAAAAAACAAAAAATTAAATATTTTCTACATAAAAAAGCATCAACACAAAGCTCCTAAGAAAGAAAAAAATATCTTTTATGTACAATGTTTTTTTTATACCCATATGTAATGCTGAAACACTGGTTCTTCGCAGATCACCAAAGTTAACTCGTCAGTATTTAAATGGGTGACGATTTGTGAATATCAGGTGCCATTAGTTTGGAATTAGAGATGACTGTAAAGACTCTTTTTCTAATATCCTTGAGCAAGGTATGAATCTACCCCTACTCCCCTTTAATATTACGTGGGGAAGTCTTTTGACGTCACAGATTGTCAGAAGTTTCGTAAACAGTTGTGTTGTTAGTTGACACATTTCATTATCTAGTTATCATGGCGATCACAGGGTGTAGATTTGATCTGTGTCTCATCATCATTTGGTTTCACGTCTGTTTTACGTGCTAGCATGCGGTGAACAGCTTTTAGAAATTTACTTCCAAACTAACCTATCTCTGGCCAGGTCTTTATTTATACCTTTCTCTAAAATCCATTCTGATCACATCCTCCCATGATTTCCCTGGCCTTTCCCTATGAACTTCAATTACTAACCCAAGAACTCTCACCCATTCTTTCAACGTGATCATGCCAACAACGTTTCTTGTTCAGTAGATATCTCCTTATACTGCCTAGATTTAATCTTCCTCTCTCTCTTCTTTTTCACTGTTGTTAACAGCCATTGTACATATGTTGTGATTTTAGCAGCCGTCATCTTCCTTTTCAATAGCAGCAGTTATAAAAGTTATTATTAATAATGACAGCATACAATGATTTGGGGTTGAACAACTCTTTGGGGTTTATTTTTCTTTACAGTATACATTGGTGTTACATAATACCCTATATGGGGTGGAGCAACTGTCTCAAATACGTTTACTCTCCTTTGTAGTTCAAAAGCAAGAGAAAGATTTTATCAGCTTACCCAATTCTTACTCTTGATTTCTAATGGAATTTTTCGCTTTTCTACTTGATCTAATCATAAATGGAATTTTCCTTTCCTACATCATTCTAATACACCACATCCAAATATTTCTACATCTCATGCTACGAGTGAAATAGTAGGATAGACTGGACCTCCCAAGTCTTGGTAGGCCAACTAGTCGAGAAGAAGGAAAACTTGTAAATAACGACAGTCATTCTTTGCTTATCCCAGCATCGATTGTAATCTCCTTGCCAATTCCATGTCAGAGGGTGCCACTACACACCAATTTTTTTAGCTTTTTGTCTTGGCTGGGGATGGGGCATCCTACTGGATGCCAGATATTCACCAACTATTTCAAAGACTCCAACCAATAGATCTTTTTAAGATTCTAACTGTCCCTTTAATCACAATTGTTTATATCTCTCTTGCACTTGGTTCACCGGGTATATTTGCCAGGTAGTTTTTGAAATTCTTTTCCATGAGCCCAGTTGCTCTTATAATTACTGGAATAATGGAGATCTTCCTAAGATTCCAGTTTCTTGTCATGTCATACAGAAAACCTTGGTATTTCATTATCTTCTCCCACTCAGCTCGGTTTAAGCCAGCATCATTAGGGGCACTGACTTCAACTAGGGTTGCTACTTTCTCCCTTTTGTCCTATATCACTATGTCAGATTTAATAGATACGTTTTCTAGGTAAGTAGCTGCAAGAATTCTGCTTTAGTGTGAGATTGCAGTAGCGCAAAGCGTTCACTATTTTGTGAACCTTATTTTCGATGCTTCGTGCATTTGAATGTCAAAATAGTGAGCGTTATATGCTAGTGTGGTCTAACACCGAGTGCCATAGTTTTTAGTACATAAAACAAATAAAAACAACCACTCACCTTTGCGTTGTTTTCGGAATGAACCATCAGGCAGCTGACATCTTTTATTTGCCATCAAATGACTTCCTTGCGTAAAAATCAAATCTTCTAAGTCCAATAACTGAACACTTCCAACAGACTGAAAAGAAAATACAAAATAATGAGCACTCAGAGAGTACAGACCTTCAACATGATCAACTGACTTTGACGAGTCGAATTTCAATAGTCTTTCAGTTTTAAAAAAAATATATAGAAAATCTGCATGATTTTATTTGCCACAGAACAACACGTAATCCGTTGTCAACATTGGTATATTTTTCATCTTTCCTCATTATCTACATCGCTTCTTTTCTTCTTTATTTATGTCATCCTCTTACTATCTTTCTCTTATGCTGCTACTACTACTTCCTCTTTTCATCACTTCTCGTCACATTTGCCCTTCCTACTTACCATCTAATACATTCAATGTTCAAGCTAGCAAGATTATCAGAGTTTTAGTATTATATAGATCATTTGAATTATAATAAACTAGAAAAATACTCGTCATGGACGGATCCATATTATTAATGTTTGTCTACTCTATTTGTTTTAATTTTGTCAAACAGGCTTACAATCGAATAGCATTGTTATTAATAAGTTATTAATTCAAAAGTCAGTCCAGAATGGTGGAATTCATAGATACTAGATACCACATATATTCATTTTTTATTTAAAAAAAAAACAAAAAAACAAAACAAAGTCATGAATTTTAAAAGAAAGTTAAAGAAATACATTAGAAAACCATTTATCTGCCCTTGAAATCTTAAGAAACAAGATGGAGGCTTAGTGAACGAATCGCTGTTATGATACGCAGAATGGAAAAATACTTGTAATTAAAGTTCTAGTGGATAATCTTTTCAACTTTTTTGTACAGTGAGTAAGAATATAACGCTGAATAAGTATATAATATTGTTTTTATAAAAAAATAATTTTTTAATACAGCCGCTGAACAGCACAAGCACCCAAATCTGATATATTAGAACTTTCAAATGGAGGATTGTGTCCATATTTTGTCCTCTAAAAACCCTTTAAAATATCCAAACAAATTGAAATTTGTGGAATATTTATTAGTTGATGTTTAATACATATTAAAATTTCACAAAAATCTGAGTTATCTGAATTTTCACAAAGGGGCTTTCACCCTCACCTTTTTTGCATAAAATTAAACTAAATACAGCCCACATCATTATCAGATCTAAGCTTCTCTTTAAGACATGTTCTTATATCATTTCTCTCCATGCAACAAATGTCCTTAACCCTCATTGGCCAGGTTCCATTTCCATACATCATTACACAGTGATGCCTTATTGCCTCTTTCCTTGGTTGTCAGTTGTAATGCTCTGCTGGTTAGTAATGGTAGAAGTTTCCGAACAGTGTCAAAAATTTAAATCATTATACCTGATCCATCCCATCTGCATGCATAGATTCCATATCTGCGGCCATACGTGATTGGCGCGCTTGGTGTCTGCGTGCCCTCTGCTCACTGACAATATCTTCCTTTTCTGTTGCCTGCAATGCCAACAAAATGGTAGACAATTCTGTATCTCCTTCCATTTTCTGTTCGATTTCTTTCTTTTCTGTTGCGCTTTGGGCCTGCGCTAACATCGTACAGTACAACACTAAAAATAGAAATGAAAAGGTTACAATTAAAATTGGTCATAAATCAAATAGTCTAAGTCTTCAAATATTGTCCTGTGCCCAAGCAGATGCGATACTGCAGTTGTAGCAAAATTCATATAATTTTGATACAACTGCAGTATCGCTCCTGCCTAGTTGTGTATAAATAATGTCAAAAACATTATTTTTACACATACGGCTAGAGTAAGGAAAAAAGTGGAAATTTGAGGTATAATTTACTTTGAAGAGAAAATATTTATTTTTTTTTTTTTAATTTAAAATGAATATTTCATTCATTTGATAAATTTAATTTTAAATTAATATTTCATTCATTTGATAAATTTAATTTTAAATTAATATTTCATTCATTTGATAAATTTAATTTTAAATTAATATTTCATTCATTTGATAAATTAATATTTCATTCATTTGATAAATTAATATTTCATTCATTTGATAAATTAATATTTCATTCATTTGATAAATGTTCACTAATATATTTATGTTAATAAGAATTTTATTTAGACAATCAAACTATTTTAGATCTATGCAGAGAGGTAAAAAAAATCCCTACGCCAAACTTATTTAAATAGGTTAAAAAGACAAAATATTTTCGTCAGATCGATGGTTTTGTGGATCAGTTTTATTTTATGCCATCGTGGGACTGAATCTCATACAAGACAATTGACTTGGGCCCAGATTAATATCGATCATCATCACAGACTTTAATTTAAAAAAAATTTTAATGAAAAATGTATGAAAAATATTTAATAGATGTTTTTAACTTCTAACCTTGGATATAAAATTCAAGAAAAGTTAAACTTGGCAAAGATGGGTATTTCAGTTAGTAACATATATATATATATATATATATCAGTGTAGTATTAACACAGCATGACGTCGCTAGCTATAAATGCATTGTTTCTTTCATTAAGTTGAACGCTCTTATGACGTCAAGCCGCCAAAATAAGTGTTAAAATTATCACTGTTTATTTAGCTATCCAGCGGTGGCCGAATGGTTCTAGATGTCGTGATTTGAGTTGTAAAATACTCGTAGCCCGGGTTTCGAATCATGCGACCAGTAGTGAATAGTTATATCTGTATGCTGATGAGTCCCGATTAAAAAGGACAAAACGTATATGTATGTAGATAATAAACAAAAACAAATATTTATTATATATATATATATATATATATATATATATGTGAAAAAATAAAAATAATAAAATAAAAACATGGTTATTGGAATATAATATGAACCTGACATTATATATATATATATATATATATATATTTCTTAATGTTTTGACAAATAATTAGGCTAGATAAAGTGACTGTTTCTGGTGAAATTAAAGACTTTATTGGTGAGTATTAAATAAAACTGATCGTCGTGGAGATGAGTGGAGTGATAGGCCCTGCCATGCACGAATTCCCCAACAGCCTTGGTCTGTTAATGATGCACATCAGGGAGCATCATGAATTGACTTGACTTATGAGCGCCTCTCCATCGTCACTATTCATGAAAATTCCTTGAGCCTGCTCTCGGCCTGCCAAACCAGCAGAACATAAGATGCAACTCTCTGATATTTGCAGATTGATTTAAAAAAGGATATTTCATTAACTATAAAACTAATCTCTATTTCTATATGAATAAAATTATTTCTAAATTTAAGAACTAAATAAATAAAACATTCGCTTAAAGATGACAAGAGAGAAGAAGAAGAAGATAAGAAATCATTGTTTGATGAAACAAGTCTCCCCTACAATGATCATGAATCATTTGAAGCCTTCACGGCAAGATTAACATTTTCAGTTTTCAGAGAGAACTGTCATAAGAGGGAAAAGAAGGCAAGGCATGACAAGACGAAGAGAGGAAGGGAAAAAAGAGAAAAATACAGGAAAGGAGAAAGAAAGATAAAGCAAGCGAGGGAGAAAGAAATAAAATCCATCCAAATAGGAAATAAGGTCTAGTACTTTGGCAGAAATGAGCTTTTTCTTAAAGAAAAAAGAAAACAAATTTCGACCATAAAGCAGAGAAGTCACATCCAGTGATTTAAGTGGAAATTCGCTGTCTGCATTTAAAAAAAAGCAAAGAACCTCCATCCCTGATTAGTTTAAAGGTGCCTTGTCTTTGCATATAAGATGAAGAATAATTTTCTTAAGTGTATCTTTTAATGTCATGGACTGTACATTTCCTACATTGTCCACTTACCTACTTGTCTGTGTTGCCTGAGTAACTTAATGAATTCAAACTGACTGACCCCCAACAGTATGACCAGTTGGTTTTCAGCTTCACGGTCATCTACAGCCGTCTACAAAAAAAAAAAAAAAAAAAAAATCAAAAAGTAATATCGATACAGCAACAAAGAAAACAGAAAAAGAAATAAAAATTTGAAACACGATAATGTGGTCTGTTAGGTTGAGCTAGGTCTGTTTGTTTTATGGTAAATTAAACCATTTTTAGTTATTAAATATTAAAAAAATACCTTTATTTTAAGCGATTAATTGAACACAAACTGATACTTTGCTCACAGCAGGATCAACAGTAGGTTTTACGTTTTCCAACAGTATTAGTGTGGAAATAGATTCACAGTATGTGAACTTTACCACTCACATTCCATAGGTCAGAAGGTCTTATTGCTTAAGAATTTTTGTGGATTAATGCCAAACCATTTTTTTGTAATTCATATATAAGTACAGTACTTATTATAAATGCTTTAAGGCAGACAACTTTTGCAAACATATTTCCTTTCTTTTTTATAGTTAGAGTAAATGTGGACTCATACATTTTCCAAGAGTACTAATGAACAAGATCAGTCCTAAGGGGGGGGGGGGGCAGTAAGTAAGATCAGTCCTAAACGGCTGCGGGGGCCAGTAAGCAAGATCTGTCCTAAAGGGCTGCCAGTAAGCAAGATCAGTCCTAAAGGGCTGCCAGTAAGCAAGATCAGTCCTAAACGGCTGCCAGTAAGCAAGATCAGTCCTAAACGGCTGCCAGTAAGCAAGATCAGTCCTAAACGGCTGCCAGTAAGCAAGATCAGTCCTAAACGGCTGCCAGTAAGCAAGATCAGTCCTAAACGGCTGCCAGTAAGCAAGATCAGTCCTAAAGGGCTGCCAGTAAGCAAGATCAGTCCTAAACGGCTGCCAGTAAGCAAGATCAGTCCTAAACGGCTGCCAGTAAGCAAGATCAGTCCTAAACGGCTGCCAGTAAGCAAGATCAGTCCTAAACGGCTGCCAGTAAGCAAGATCAGTCCTAAACGGCTGCCAGTAAGCAAGATCAGTCCTAAACGGCTGCCAGTAAGCAAGATCAGTCTTAAACGACTGCCAGTAAGCAAGATCAGTCTTAAACGACTGCCAGTAAGCAAGATCAGTCTTAAAGGGCTGTCAGTAAGCAAGATCAGTCCTAAAGGGCTGTCAGTAAGCAAGACCAGTCCTAAAGGGCTGCCAGTAAGCAAGATCAGTCCAAAGGGGTGCAAATAAACTAATTTAGTCGTACAGAATACCAGTAAACTAATTCAGTCATAAAGGGTACCAGTAAATAGGCTTAGTTATAAAGAATGAACGATGGTACCTATTCAAATAAAATGGTAGTTTATCTGATTCTCCTTTCTTAAAACCTAACATTCTTCCACTAGTAAAATCCCCTTAATCTCTGGTTGTGAAATGTTAAGTTCTTTATGTTTCTTGAAATGTGCATAAAAACTTCATAGAAAATTGTGTAGTTACCTTCAGTATTTCCAAGACTTCTTTGGATCTTGTCTGAGCAACAGTGGGATCATCAGGATAATATTTGTTCAATTTCCGCTGTAACCAAAACGCATCGATATCTCGGGGATGAAGACCACCTTCCAGTTTCTTTTTGTTTTCCTCTCTTTCAGCCAACTAGATATGAAAATAATAGAATTGTAATTAATATATGGAAGTGTATGATTGAATATATTCAAACTTGTTTTTCATATAATGCTCAATATACATGGTAGAACTTTCACAGTAAAAAATATCCCGTAGTATAAATATCTTTTTTCGAAAGCGATTCACAAAATGGTTAAGATTTCCAAGAGGCAGCATGGCCATTAGCTTCACGGTTTACCTGTGATCTTCAGGTGTTTGAGGATGGGAAATAAACCGCAAGTCTAGCAGTTATACTGCCACTTGGAAATTTTACCATTTTAAAAATCTATTTTAAAACGCAATAAAGAATAATTTGTACTATATACATGTATATAAGTGTTAAAGCTAAATCTATTTTATTATCATGTATTATTAATGTAGCTCTATTTTATTATCATGTATTATTAATGTAGCTCTATTTTATTATGTATTATTAATGTAGCGCTATTTTATTATCATGTACTATTAATGTAGCTCTATTTTATTATCATGTACTATTAATGTAGCTCTATTTTATTATCATGTATTATTAATGTAGCTCTATTTAATTATCATGTATTATTAATGTAGCTCTATTTAATTATCATGTATTATTAATGTAGCTCTATTTAATTATCATGTATTATTAATGTAGCGCTATTATATTATGTATTATTAATGTAGCTCTATTTTATTATCATGTATTATTAATGTAGCTCTATTTTATTATCATGTATTATTAATGTAGTTCTATTTTATTATCATGTATTATTAATGTAGCACTATTTTATTATCATGTACTATTAATGTAGCGCTATTATATTATCATGTATTATTAATGTAGCTCTATTTTATTATCATGTACTATTAATGTAGCGCTATTATATTATCATGTATTATTAATGTAGCTCTATTTTATTATCATGTACTATTAATGTAGCGCTATTATATTATCATGTATTATTAATGTAGCTCTATTTTATTATCATGTATTATTAATGTAGCTCTATTTTATTATCATGTATTATTAATGTAGCTCTATTTTATTATCATGTATTATTAATGTAGCACTATTTTATTATGTATTATTAATGTAGCTCTATTTTACTATCATGTATTATTAATGTAGTGCTATTTTATTATGTATTATTAATGTAGCTCTATTTTATTATCATGTATTATTAATGTAGCTCTATTTTATTATAATGTATTATTAATGTAGCTCTATTTTATTATGTATTATTAATGTAGCACTATTTGTCCAAAATCTGCTGTCTTTATTCAGTTCTGTTCCAATTGTGAGATGTTGATTTTCTTTATATATATATATATATATATATATATATATATATATATATATATTATTTAAATAAAAACAATATTTAACCGTAATCTATTATACAAAGGGGAAAAGTCTGTATGTATTTATGTATATTTGTATGTCTGGAAAAGGCTCCCAAGATACTCGACAGTATCCATAAAGTTGACATTTTCTGAATCCTCCACCTTCCGGTCACCCCATAATATCAAAAAATTGGAAAAAAACATACATTTCTTCATGCTGAACTGACACGGATCTTCTCTTAGGGGTGCATCAAATTTCATTGTTTTTCCTCACAGTCACGTTGTACGCATGCACGCCGAGCCCCGATTTCAAACCATTTAACTGACCTATTTTTCATCAATTTTTATCCGCTGTCCGTTTGGCCCGATGAATAAAGATGAAGGACAATAACCTCGTGGTTGATGGTTCGATCCCCACCGACTCCCCAATTTTTTTTTTTTCAACAGTGATCTAAATATACACCGAAGGTGGGGAGGGGGACGACAGAGTTAGTACTTACTTTTGCTCCGGGCAACAGGGAGAGGGAGGGCTAGTAAATATATAAAACATGATTTAATTAAAAACAGTTGACAAACTTTTTTTTAATGAAATAATGTTTCATATATTTATTATGGTTACATATTGTTTTATTTAAAAATTATCAACTAAAACAACAATACCATAACAGAAATATATATATAAGTAAATTTCGCGTACAACAAAATCATAGAATAAATTTCAGAGGAAAATTTTTTTTATCAATGAAACAGGCAGGTGGAAAAAAAAAAAAAAAAAAAAAAAATTGCTAAAATTCTTCAACTTAAACAATTTTTCCCCTCATATCTCATTCGATTTTCTTAGTTTTTAATTTATCATTCTGACGTTTCCTCTTAGAGGTCAGACGATAAGGCCTTACGGAAAATTTTAACAATTTTCTTTTTTTTTTTCCACCCGCCTGTTTCATTGATTAAAAAATGTTTCCTCTGAAATATATATATATATGTGTATTGTATGATGGCTGCAAACTTGCGTTCAAGCACAGCCAACTAGTTAACTATTTGCCACTGTGTCATAAAACCACAGAAACATTGTGATGTTTTCAAGCAATGCCTGTGCATGAATCTTTTTAAAATGAAGAAAGGCTTTGCACAGAACAAATCCCACTCTGTAAGCCCCAAAACAAGAGCAAATGTACATCATTGGAAGCAACAGTCACCACACGTGTTATATCAGAGTTTTCCCTAACCTAGATGCTTGCCTTAAACAAAGGCTTAAGGGGACATTTCTCCTGGTCGTTTTACCGCACCTTCAGACACTAATCTCAGTATTTCTCTGCCCCGGAATGTGTACATACACAAACACACTAACTAGGGGGAAATTATTCAATGATATGTCACAATATTTTTTTATTTTCCAATGCATCTATAAAAAAAAAAAACTATTTCATTTAATGATACTTACTTGTGAAATAAAAACACAAAAATGAAATACATAAAATACGAGCAGAAAGCAAAAAAAATATCAATATCAAAAATTATAAAGATATCTCATTAAAATTAATGATTATCTACAAAATTATCTTAACAACTTGTTTTTCGACCACCATTGCAAAGAACTTTCTTTTCTTCTTCTGTGTGCCTAACATCAAATGGAATTTCAATGAACTGAGTTTCGTTCCAAGAACTCCCCATCTGTAAAACATGTTGCCAGAAGATCGCTTCCCTAAGGACTACAAGATCGCCGTCTTTAAATCTAATATTAACACTTGGCATAAACCATCCTCATCAATCATTTTATAATATTCATCATTATTCAACTGTCTATCTATACATCTCATTAACTCTTATCCTCTAGTGGCTTTTAGCCTTGATAAGTGATGAATCATCAGTAAAAAGTGGAGAGAGAGAAAAAAAAAAAAAAAAAAAAAAAAAAAAAAAAAATCAACCAAAATCAAGAAGCAATAAAAAAAAAAAAAAAAAAAAAAAGTAATTAAATAAAAAACAAAACAAAAAAAACAACCAAAATATCTAAAAATGTAGATTGTTAAATAAAATGTTTTACATACATTTGCTCTAAGTGTTGCATCCATCTCGGCCTCTTCTCCCTCATCGTCTTCTTCCTCTTCCTCTCTGACTTCTCCGTAGACATCGGCATTATCCTACAACACAAGCAGAAAAAAATATAAATAAAAATAAACTATGGTGAGTATGACTTCATACTTTTCCCAACGAGGTTCGTGGGTAATTGGACATAATAGATCTAATAGGACTAAAATTCGGATTGCAGATTCCATAATCCATGAAGGTGTAGAGACCAGAGTTATCTTTCCTTGGGGACAAATTGTTTTTTAAGCCAGTTATGCGTTTTAGTAAAACTTACTTAATCATAAAAAACAAAAAACAAGCTTCTCTTCTTTCACCACCAATGCTCGGATCCTTAATTTTTACCCCAGTTGAAATGAATGACTCCTTGAAGTTCCCGGTTCTAGGACTGACTTTAACTCCAGACTTGAAATGGAAAAATGGTTGGATCATTCTACCGCTCCAGAAAGTATCTATCTCACTCCTGATGCAGTCTTCTACCTGTATAAGAGTCAAATACGTCCCGAGATGGAGCACTGTTGCCACATCTAGGAAGGTGCAGCTCAAAGCACTGTTTCCTGACTTGACAGAGTACAAAATCGACTTCGAAATCTTGTGAGGGATGGGGGTCCGCTTTCCTTCCCTACAAAAGAGACATTGCTAGGCTGTCTCTACTATCATTATTTTCATGGTAGGTACTCGACAGAGTAAAACATTCACAGCAAAACAAGTCTAGCTACAACCACTGTAAATAAGTTTCCTTTCTCCCTCTGCATACTTAAAACCAAACGGAACTTCCACGAGTAAAGTTTTTTTCCAAGAATTACCTGTCTATGGAACACATACCATGCGACTGCTCCCCAGCTGACTACAACATTATCGTTTTCAAGTATAATGCTGACAAATTCTTACTGAGTCGTCATCTTAGATAATTAATTTCTGACTAGTTTAAACCATTGTCTCCGATACTGCTGGTTGTCTACTTGACGAACTCATTAATCCTTATCCTTGATTGACCTTTCTTCTTTTTGTGGTCATACAACAGTTTCTCCACTTTTTTACGTAGTCCTTTGCCTTATCTTTCTCTGCAAAATCTTTCAAGCTGCACCGGTTGGGCAGTAGAGGGCAAACAAGGCAGTGTTGCATCGTATGGTTTTCCTCTCAACATTCGCAGAGGGTTGGGTCAGTTTTGTAGCCCCATCTAGCCATGGAAACTTTTGATAGTGCTATTCCTGTTCTTAGGCGATTGAGTGTTTTCCACCGGAGCCAGGGTGCTTCTTAACCGGGAGGGAAGGCCTCAGAAGAGGAGATTCCCATGTCAGTAGGAGGGGGGGGGGGTAGGGGGGGCATTTTTCTAGCCTTCTGGTTCACAGCTGTAGTCTGGTCTTTTCCTGAGATGTTGTTATGGGTTCAACATGGCTGAGGAAGCTTGGCCTTTGATAACGATGACTCATTAGTAAAAAAAAAAAAATGTACAAAAGATTTTTGTTCATTTTTTTTTCACGCTTATGGACAAATATGTTTTTTTGGAATTTTGAATTAAATAACTATATTATGTTATTAGATTATTAAAAACGTAAATATTTTTAAATCACAAACATTTAAGTTTTGAGAAAAAAAAAAAAATCAAATGGTTATTTTATTACTACCCAGGATATCCCTGAAGTATTTTACTTGAAATTTTTTTGTCACAATTTTTTTCTTTTACTATGCTGGTTTTTTTTTTTGCCAAATAATCTTTTTTTAAAAAATAGGATTTCAAAAGTTAAATTTAATTATTACGGTATTATCTGTTCATTAAATTATTAATTGAACTAAATTGATATAAAACTATAACTAATTTTTTAAGGTAATGTTACTTTAATCTCTATTTATAAAATTATTGAATGTAAATAACTTACAAAACTTTCAATAGGTGAGGATTTGCTAAGAATTTTAAAGCCAAGAATGACTTTCTATTTGACTGTTAAAATGCTTTCAAACTCTTTTCAAATTGAGAAGGGTCATGAAGGGATTCTGTTTTTTTTCTCAACTATTAAGAAAAGATTAAAATAGCTAATTTGTTTATGAAGTAACAAAAATGCATTCTGGTGGACTTAATTTTTTTTTTTTAAATTGTTTTATGTATTGGTTTAATATTGCATTTTTGATTTCAATAGTAAATAAAAATAATTCAGTCTGTGCTGTCTTGTAATTTTATCAATATAGAGATTGAAAATTCCATGTAAAAAAAAACGAAGATAAAACAGGTTTTGCGATTGCAGAAAATTTTTCCTCCCCACATATTTAATTAAAGAATATAACAGTTGTCTAACTTAAGTGTAAAAATGTGCAAAAAAATTAAAATAAAATGACTTCACTGCAACCCAGGTACATAAAAATACATAATCAATAAAAAATAATATATATATATATATATATATATATATATATATATATATAAAACAAATAAAAATAATCAATAAAAAATAATATATATATATATAATATAAAATAAATAAAAATAATAAAAAATGCATAAAATTGATGCATATAATCGTTAAACATTACCTCATCTTCTGATTCTTCAAACTGTACATTCACGCCGTAAGTTTCATCAATATTTTCATCTGAAATTAAACAAACGTCAAAGATCAAGCACATTGGAAGAATATTTTTTTCTCTTAAAGTTTAACTACATAAATTTCTGCTAATTTACTGTATCAAATTTACAGACAATTGTAAAATTTATTTGATGATTCTTTTCTACCCCCACTGAAAAAAAAGAGCACTATTTAAAAAAATTTTTTTTTTTTAAATGGTCCAGTTTTTTGGCATTCTGGTTTGGGTAAATGGAGTGTTTGAAAGGGTAAGCATAATGCTCTAAATATTGTGTATAGGCGATAAAATGGTTTTATGCTATTGTTTTTATAAATATCTGAAGAAAAACATGTTTGAAATGTGTAAATATGCTACAAGAAGCATGATTTTCACAAAATGGAGTCTTACGGGATGCTGTCATGTTTTGCATCGCTCAAGACAAAAAAAGTCCCCTATTACTACGTAATACTAAATTGATTTTAACTCCAAAACGTTGAAACTGTTTAACCCTTCAAACTCATCATTTACTCTGGTTTGTCAGTTTTCCTTTCTTTCTTCCCTCTTTTCAGGTCAACATAATAAGTTCATACCTTGCGCATGTGATCGAATATAAACCATACAATACAGATGGTTTGAAAAATACATATTCACATCCACATCAAGAATTTTCTTTCTTGCTCCTGACCACGTGATTTCAAAAATATATATTTAAACGTTTGAAGATAGTTAACAATAAAATTTCACGTTGGGATTATCATCATTGTCTTGTCTTCCATTGATTTACAGAAAACAACACAATTTTCTCGGAGACGAAACAATTATTAACTAGAGAAAATAAATGATTGATTCTGAATTATCGGCAAATCATCTTTATCAATATGCTGAGATTGATCTGCCGATGTGATAAAATCATCGAACTTCTGACAATTTAAAATGACGATTCCAAAGTATTAAACGGATAACTAGGGAATAATACATCTTTATTCAATGTATTGGCAGATTAATATTTGACCATCTTCGCCATTCACTACTTTAGCCAAATGAACTCGTGTTGATTTGACACAGCATCTCACATTTATTTGCATGTTTATCTCCCTTTTTTGTTCTTTCACTCTTGGTTTTTCTCTTATTAAAATATCTTTTCTTCACATTAATTTCACTAAATTTTATTTTAGTTAGTTTTTTCCTTAATTTCACTTTTCTTATAAATATAAAACACTGATTTTTTTCTCAAATATTATTATGTTGTTTTTATTTAGTATCGATCCTGAAATAAAATTGACTATGTCTACAGTTTGTAGAAATTTCAATTTAGTAATTTTTTTAATCTAAACTTTAATTGTTTCTTGCTCAGGCATAATCAACACAAACCGGCTAAAATTTTTTTACATATTTAGTTCGCCATAAGGTTTTCCATTCGACTACCAGAGAATATTTGCAATCCTTTCCAAAATGGTTTGATAGTGATGCACTATATCTATGTTTTTCATAATTAAATATACTTTGGGTGTTTTGTTATTCGTTTTTTCAGTAGTATATATTGTGGCTTGGTAGATTATGCTTCTTGCTAACAGTTATTTTGTAGAAGGCAATTCATTCTTATTTTACAGTTACATTTTTTTTCTTAATTTTCCTTTTCTTATTTCTATCTGAATCACCATTCTTTCTTTTGTTTTTATATATTACTAGTGAGACCTGTGTCTCGGTGTTGCCCGGGAAAATTGAGGAAACCACGAATCACAATCCCCAAACGTAAATTGACTGGAAAAAACTCTTTTCACCCAAAATACTGTTTCTATTCATGATATAAAAAGAACTACGTGTTATAATAAAATGAAAACCATCATTAAATTAGAAAACAATAAGAATAATAGTGAATTAATGAGATGTCCTTTTGCCATAAGTATATTTTTATACTACTAATATATAATAAATATATATTATGAGTGAGTGGCCAATGGCAAAAAAAGACGAAATCAAGATGAATTTCCCAACCTGGGAGGCAACCAATTTCCAAACGGGGGGTGGTGGTGGGGGGATGCCATCCCCTGTATGTGTAGCAGGGGAGTCACTATTACTACTAGAAATAGAAATCTTCTTTAACCAATCGCATCTATTTGCCTCAATTTAGCTTCGTTTATAGTCCCTATTTACTTGCCTCCCCACGAGAGCAGAGTTAGACACAATGTCGGTTTTTAATGTAGGGAAAATGCAGCCCTCCAAAAAGGCAAACTCTGAATTGGGACACAAATAAAAATTGCCTCAGTCTAGAAGGTTCTTGTCATCGATCAAGGACTGAAAAGATGAAGTGTAGTATCAGAACAGATACTAACTCCAAACAGTTTCAACTTAGAAAGTCAAAATTAAAAGAAAGACACCCATGCATATGTACGGGGAAAGAGAAAGGAAGTCATTTTTTGATGAGACACAAGTCTTCTAATTTCACTTATCCCCCATCGTTTCAAGTCTAAGCTTTCACGACAAAATTAACATTTCAGTTTTCATAAACTGTCATAAGAGTTTAAAGAAAGACGAGAGAGAGAGAGGAAGGGGAAAGGAAGAGGAAAGAGAGAAAAACAGGAAAAGAGAAAGAAAGTTAAAGCAAGAGGGAGGAAGAGAGAGAGAGAGAGAGAAAATCTAGCCAAATAAAAAAAATAACCAAGTAGGGCTATAGCAATTTGGTAGAAGAAAAAAAAAGCAGATTTCAACCAAACAGTGATTTAAGTGGAAATTCGTTTTTTTTTTTGGATTTAAAAAAACATGCAATTCCGCTAAAAAGTGGAGAACTCACAACCATGTTGATATCATATTTTCTGCCTTGACAGACAATTCAATCATTTTAAATGAGTAAATCACAGGACAACAAATTAATAAATTTGTGTTAAAATAATTGTATTTCCTTTTCATGAATGTCAAACGCGAACAGAGACTGTATGTTACTTTTGTACTCATTTTGATCAAATTAAATATACTTATTTAATATCCTCTGTGATGTAGTGTCAGAATCTAAATGCTTATCGCAGTCTATTTCCCAAAATGTGAACAGACACACACTGACACCGACAGATAGTACAACTTTTGGTGCTAATTTACATTCAGACACATGCGATATATGCAGTTCAAAATAAAATAACAGGAAAACTTCTGGATATACTTACGTATCAGTGAAAAATATTAGTGTACACCAAAAATTACAGAAAATAAGCAAGTAGAATTTTAATAAAAAAATAAAATTATCACATTTCCAGTCATGACATCATGTAATATTGCTTATCAGATTTCCAGTCATAGTATCATTTTATATTGCTTATAATATTTCCAGTCATAATATCAGGTAATATTGCTTATAATATTTCCAGTCATTATATCATGTAATATTGCATATCATACTTCCAGTTATAATATCATGTAATATTGTTTAACATATTTTCTGTTATGATATCATGTAATATTGCTTATAATATTTCCAGTCATGATATCATGTAATATGGCTTAACATATTTCCAATCATGATATCATGTAATATGGCTTAATATATTTCCAGTCATGATATCATGTAATATTGCTTAACATATTTCCAGTCATAATATCATGTAATATTGTTTAACATATTTTCTGTTATGATATCATGTAATATTGCTTAACATATTTCCAGTCATGATATCATGTAATATGGCTTAACATATTTCCAGTCATGGTATCATGTAATATGGCTTAACATATTTCCAGTCATGATATCATGTAATATTGCTTAACATATTTCCAGTCATGATATCATGTAATATGGCTTAATATATTTCCAGTCATGATATCATGTAATATTGCTTAACATATTTCCAGTTATAATATCATGTAATATGGCTTAACATATTTTCTGTTATGATATCATGTAATATTGCTTAACATATTTCCAGTCATGATATCATGTAATATGGCTTAACATATTTCCAGTCATGATATCATGTAATATGGCTTAACATATTTCCAGTCATGATATCATGTAATATTGCTTAACATATTTCCAGTCATGATATCATGTAATATTGCTTAACATATTTCCAGTCATGATATCATGTAATATTGCTTAACATATTTCCAGTCATGATATCATGTAATATTGCTTAACATATTTTCAGTCATGATATCATGTAATATTGCTTAACATATTTTCAGTCTTGATATCATGTAATATGGCTTAACATATTTCCAGTCATGATATCATGTAATATTGCCTAACATATTTTCAGTCATGATATCATGTAATATGGCTTAACATATTTTCAGTCTTGATATCATGTAATATGGCTTAACATATTTCCAGTCATGGTATCATGTAATATTGCTTAACATATTTCCAGTCATGATATCATGTAATATTGCTTAACATATTTCCAGTCATGATATCATGTAATATGGCTTAATATATTTCCAGTCATGATATCATGTAATATTGCTTAACATATTTCCAGTTATAATATCATGTAATATTGTTTAACATATTTTCTGTTATGATATCATGTAATATTGCTTAACATATTTCCAGTCATGATATCATGTAATATGGCTTAACATATTTCCAGTCATGATATCATGTAATATGGCTTAACATATTTCCAGTCATGATATCATGTAATATGGCTTAACATATTTCCAGTCATGATATCATGTAATATTGCTTAACATATTTCCAGTCATGATATCATGTAATATTGCTTAACATATTTCCAGTCATGATATCATGTAATATTGCTTAACATATTTTCAGTCATGATATCATGTAATATTGCTTAACATATTTTCAGTCTTGATATCATGTAATATGGCTTAACATATTTCCAGTCATGATATCATGTAATATTGCCTAACATATTTTCAGTCATGATATCATGTAATATGGCTTAACATATTTTCAGTCATGATATTATGTAATATTGCTTAACATATTTTCAGTCATGATATCATGTAATATTGCTTAACATATTTTCAGTCATGATATCATGTAATATTGCTTAACATATTTTCAGTCATGATATTATGAAGATAAAAATCATCTCACCTGTTTGCATTTTCTCTTCTGATCCCCAATCTGTTATTTTCTTGCCCAAATTTACCAAGAGGGCAAACCTCTCATCAGCCAAGGCCGACAAAAGACTTTCAACTTCCTTCTTACGTTCCTTGTCTTTCATCCGATCATTCTTCAACACAGCTAGGACTTCATCTGCAGCTCCGCACAAAACATCCCGTGGCTGATAAGAAAAATAAAATAAAAAGATTTCCAAGTTTCAAAATAACAAGAGCTACATGAGTGACATATCAAAATCATCAAACTTATCCTGTCAGATTTTTAAAAGCAGACCCAAATAGCATTTAAACTAACAAATCAAACTTTGCTTCTGACTAGTCAATTTTCATTTGTTATTGTTGTACCATGTTATTGGCAATATAATAATGTACTGCACCACAATTTATTTTAAAAATTAATTAGTCTGCTCAGATGATCTCTTTTTTATCTGTTTATTAAGTAATTTATTTATTTCATTGCATCGTAAATTTTCAGGTCAGGGTTAACACCAGACAGACAAGACATGCTTCAAACATCCGGTCATTTGTGAATTTTGACATGTTTATTGCTGGGTGCATGAGGCCCTCCAACAAGAGAATGCCGACAGATCCGTAATCAACTATTCTTGTACAATTTCAAAGTTCCCCATCGAAAGAATTGGAACCCCCCCCCCCCCCAAGTTAACGTGACTTCATCTTTAACCTTGCTGCAGTGAGAAGTAGGTCAATGCTGGTTTCATTCCAGTTGTGCATAAATTTACTCAAGTTTAGAATGGATATTGTTATATTACATTCGTATGGGCTTCCATACGTGCTCCCGAAGCCGGAAGTCGTTAGCTGACGCGTATTAAAACTGCCCATATCTGCCACCATTTTGTATTCCTTTTTTAGTTGAATAAAGCTTGGCTTCCAAGTAACACGTGTTTTTTATTACAATTTATTCAACTAAAAAAGGAATACAAAATGGTGGCAGATATGGCCAGTTTTAATACGCGTCAGCTAACGACTTCCGGCTTCGGGAGCACGTATGGAAGCCCATACAAATGTAATATAACATTCTTCCTTGCTAGAAAGAAAAAACTAGTGTCTTCAATAATTTAAGTTTTACCTTTAATACATCTACACTCGCTGATCTCCACAATGGACTGTGTCATCCGGGGATAACTCGACTGCTTCATTTTGTAAGAGCAAAGAATCTCCCCTTTTCTACCGAAGAGGTAAAGAAGATGTGTACTTCTTGTAGGATTTGCGCAGAGCTAAAACCTCAATTCTATCGCTTACCAAAAGAACTCTTATAAAAGCAACAAAACCTATGGAACGACTTAGTGTTGATTTCAAAGGTCCTCTTCCTAGTGTATCGACTAATTGTTACTTATTAATTATAGTTGATGAATACTCTCGTTTCCCTTATCCCAATATGCATGCAGCAACAGTTATCAAATGTTTAGATTTGCTATTTAGTCTATGTGGAATGCCAAGTTATATACATTCAGATCGAGGCACATCTTTCATGTCCAAGGAGCTGACATCTTATCTCTCCCAGAAAGGAGTTGCCACTAGTAATAGCACTCCTTATCATCCAACCGGAAACGGGCAAGTAGAGAGAATTAATGGCATTATATGGAAGGCGATTCGTTTAGCTCTTAGATCGCGTAACCTGTCTGAAAAGCATTTGGAACTTGTACTTGCCGAGGTGCTCCACTCACAGAGATCGTTGTTGTGTACGGCAACTAACGCCACATCGCATGAACATTTCTTCGCATTCCAGCGCTGTTCCTCCGATGTAAACTCACTTCCCTCTTGGCTAATGACTCCTGGACCCGTACTGCTAAGAAGGTTTGTAAGGAACAAAAACGAACCCTATGTAAACCAAGTTGAGCTCCTTAACAGTAGCCCGAGCTATGCACGCATTAGGTACCCAGATGGACGAAACTGTGTCTGTTCGTGATTTAGCACCTTGTCCCGACGCCCAGACAATTTTAAGGTTTCCTATTGATGAACAAGAGAGAGGGAACCACTTTGTAAAGGATGATATACAAGGTCATAACGGAGCCTATGATGACACGTTGGTCCAGCCTGAACTAAGGCGATCCAGTCAGGTACCAAAGCCATGTCATAACGGGGCCTATGATGATACATTGGCCCAGCCTGAACTAAGGCGATCCAGTCGGGTACCAAAACCTCCCAATCGATATGGAGATTGGCTGGAGTAGCAAGTAAAAATATATATATTTTGAAGGAATGTAATATTACTTTCGTAAAGGTGAAAAAAAAAAAAAAAAAAAAAAAAAGGTAAAACTTAAATTATTGAAGACACTAGTTTTTTCTTTCTAGCAAGGAAGAATGTTATATTACATTCGTATGGGCTTCCATACGTGCTCCCGAAGCCGGAAGTCGTTAGCTGACGCGTATTAAAACTGGCCATATCTGCCACCATTTTATATTCCTTTTTTAGTTGAATAAAGCTTGGCTTCCAAGTAACGCATGTTTTTTATTACAGATATAAAAACTATTCGTTGAAACAACTTTTCATCAAAAACAAAACACTAAACGAAAATATACCAAGATCTACTAAACAAGAAACTTGAAGATAACAATTTGGCCCAACACATTGTTGCTTGTGATTAAACGTGATGTCACCGTCGCGAGCAGTAATTAAAATGGCAGTCTCGTTGGTGCCATTTTTTAACTATCGAAGATGCAGGTCCGTATTAAATGAAAACATACAAAATAAAAATCTTTTGTTTTATAGCCGATAAAATGCGCTATATATTCTTCTCTAATGGGAGTATTCTGCCCTCCCCTGTATCTCTGACTATGTTATTACAACAGATTACCTGACCAACGTTATATCCATTTTATTATTAATATATGGGAGACATAATTTATGGGATTATGTATCTTAAAGACAACAAATATAGCAATCAATGAATGGATAATTCCTTCTAGAATATTTCATAACATATAGACTATTGAAAATTCCTGGCCTTTGAGACTGGGATCAGAGTGCAGATTCTGTTCTGTCTCCAGTAGAGGCAGGAGAAATCCTTCTTGACTGCGGCAATTGTTATTTTGTCACATCTAGAGTACCCCGTTTTGAGTAGCTGGATAGTAGCCATATAAAAAAAGATGACTGCTAATATGAAACATTTTTGAATAATCATATAAAAATAGAAATCAGCAATGGAAATAATTCATTTTAAATTAAAAGAATATAACAGTTGTCTACCTTGAGTTAAAAAACGTGCAAATAAATAAAAATTAAAAACTAAAATGACTTCACTGCATCCTGGGTATCACCGGGTAGGTACAGATAGTAGTACATAAAAATGAAGAAAAATCGATGTTAGACAATTTTTGAGAGCGCCGCGCCCTAACCTAAGCTTTTCTGGGAACGGGGCATTCTTCCAAATGCCATACGATCACCCGCTATTTACAGACTCCAACCGAGAGCTCTTTTCAGGATTCTGGCTGTTCCCTTGAGTGCAGTTGTTTGGATTTCTCTTGCACTTGGTCCACCAGGTATACTTTCTAAATACTTTTTCAAGTTCTTCTTCATGAGTTCAGTGGCTCCTATGATAACTGGAATAATGGAGATCTTTTTGAGGTTCCAGTTTCTTTTAATATCGTACATTAGATCCTGATATTTTGTTATTTTCTCCCTTTCAGCTCTGTTTAGGCCCCCATCATTAGGGACACTGACCTCAACCAAAGTTGCCACTCTCTCTCTCTCTCTCCATCTATGGGTCATTTAATGCTGAATAAAGTTGTCAAATATAATTCTATAGGTAAGATAATTATTTATATTCTCAGAATACATTGCTCATTTGAAAATATTACTCTGGCATTGGTAATTCTCTTTGTTCTCAACACGATTGACCGCCTTCTAGTATCTATTTTGGGAGAAAAATAAAAAGGAGAAATAAGGTTTTGATTTTTTGAAGAATCAGATTGAATAATACAGTTGGGGATGAACTTATAGATACTAGGGCATGACGATCTACCGTCTAGCCGAAGTGGAAGAATGGCTCAGCCACCATGAGGAATTACGAGTCGACACCCACATCCTACCTACGGGTGACCCCATTTTCGAAGTTGGGGGGGAGGGCTTCTCTGCATGGGGTTGCAGTCGGTGAATTTGTGGCCCCACCGATAAGGCGACATAACCTAAGAATTAAATAAACTAAAATATAAGATTCAAAAAAAAAAGGGGGGGGGGGGAGAGAGAGAGAGAGAGAGAGAGAGAGAAACAGGGAAAGAGAAAGAAAGTTAAAGCGAGAGAGAGGAGGAAAGAGAATTTGCCAAATAAAATAATAAGGAAGTACGGCTTTAGCGATTTGGTAAAATACAGACAAACAGAAAACTGTTTTGATATAAATTTTAATTCATTAAATAAATTGTCTTTTCCTTTTCTATGATTATGGTACAATTTCGGAAATGAAAGGAAATAAGAGATTTTTCAAAATTTTCTTCTAAATCGACATGAAAAATTATATTAAAAAAAAAAAAAAAGATGAAATTGCCACAAACAAAAATTTGATCAATGTTGCGAAGAAACTTGGACAAAGAAAAAGATCCAAATAATCAAAAACAATTTTTTTTTTAAATTAAAAAAATTTTTTTATTTGAAAAACATCTAAAATAAAAATAATCTTTTATATAAAACATTGGCTATTTTATATATATATTAACATATTTAGCCGCATTAAACTAAAATTAGTTTTATACTGAGAAGAGTTCATTATCTGACTGATATAAAGAAATCAATTATTATTATTTTCATTTTTCGTTTTCTTGTCTCATGCCTGAGGTTAGACATTTCGTGAATGACTTCCAACTTTTCCCGTTTGTTGCCATTTTGCTTATGCCGTCTGCCAGGATCATGTCGCCATCAACTGATCCCTTCAATGTCTTAAGCGGCTTACCACGTTTCTTTAGGTCATTGACATCAATGCGGGACACATTTTGGAGCGTTTCGGATGATTGACAGGCAGTCGCATGGCCGTATCAGTTGAGATGTCGTTGTGCAACATAATTTCTCATAAAGTATGTCGCGCAACGGCATCAACGAAGTTGAAATGCCAAAAGTTTAAATAATAGAAAGTCTAGACATGGAGGATCTTGTGTAGAATTTGGTATATTTGGACTACTGCTCTCATCTTGGGTGTTTTTATCACAGCGTCTAGGCCGATGTAACCTCTGACCTTCTTCAGGTGTACCTTGTCGAACTCGGGAATCTTTCTGTCGAACTCGAATATCTGGACGGAATTTGGAACGGAACCCTTTATTAAATCCACGGAGGTGGCATGCTCAGTGCGGGCGATACAAAGAATTGCGAATTACTGAAGACTTCTTCCCAGTCATGGCAGATGGAACGAGAGCATGCTACCCACGTGGATTTAATAAAGGGTTCTGCTCGAAATTCCGTCCAGATTCCCGGGTTCGACAAGGTACACCTGGAGAAGGTCGGAGGTTACATTGGGCGAAACGTTGTGATAAAAACACTCAAGATGAGAACAGTAGTCCGAATATACCAAATTCTACAAATTATCAACCCTTATCTCAAAAATTCCGAAACATAATATGGAGGATCTTGCTAAAACTCTGCATAAAAATTCCTAAATTAAATACTTTAATTGAGAGAAATTTGTGGCGGGCATAAAAACTGCTGCCCTAAATTAATTTTTTGGCGCTTATTGAGAGAAATACACAGGTGAAATATGGCAGTTCAAAATAAATTAACAGGAAAACTCGTTGATAGGTACCTACACCAAAAATTATCTAATAGAATTTTAATAAAAAATTAAAATAATTGGTGCTTATGCTGATTAGCGGACATATGAAAAAATATTTTTATATAAAAACAATATATTCTTATTAAGCATTATATTCTTACTCACTGTACCAAAAAGTAGAAAAAATTATCCACTAGAACTTTAATTACAAGTATTTTTCCATTCTGCATATCATAACAGCGATTCGTTCAGTAAGCGTCCATCTTGTTTTTTAAGAAGATTTCAAGGGCAGATAACTGAAATCTTCTTAAAAAACAAGATGGAGGCTTACTGAACGAGTCGCTGTTATGATACGCAGAATGGAAAAATACTTGTAATTAAAGTTCTAGTGGATAATTTTTTCTACTTTTTCGTAGTGAGTAAGAATATAATGCTTAATAAGTATATATTATTGTTCTTATATAAAAATAATTTTTTCATATGGCTGCTAATCAGCATAAGCACCAAATAATTTACTATTCGTATTCAACAAACTCTGACCTATAACACCGCATGGCGTCTTCATATTAGAAGACGGGAGATAATCTTTACGAAGCGCTGGCTTACAGATGCATAATAGTGTAGGTTTAATGTATATGAGTATGAATGAATTTTATTAATTACTAAAATTCTACTCAATAATTTTCTTTAATTTTTGGTGTAGATAACTATTTTTGCTTGATACCTAAGTATACCAAAGAGTTTTCCTGTTAATTTATTTTGAACTGCCATATTTCACCTGCATATTTCTCTCAATAGGCACCAATTTTTTTTTTCTATTAGTAGCGGAAATACCTGTCCCGGAGAAAGGTTAATAATACTGAGATACAATTTGCTATTTTACCCCCACAGTTGGGGTGAAATTACGGTTCATACCTCAAATCAAATCTATTGGTAAAAAATAGCAAAGTGCAAAAAGCCATGTAAAAGTAGTCGTTCGAATAATCGAAATTATTAATCATCAGCTGAAGAATTCCGAAACTAAATTACTCTGCTCACCTTGTATCTTGTGTTCAGTAAATCATCTTTTCTATACTTAATACTTGTTAAAATTTTCATCTGTTATTTTCTCTGTCCACCTTAGTACTCAGGTAACAACAAAAAAGTTAACTTTTTATACTGAAAGGAAATGGAGGTTTCACATCTTTCCAAATTGTATTAGCATATAACCTTCTATTCATTTAATGTCATTTTTCCCTTGTTCAGGGGTCAGACGTTTTCTGATATTATGCAAGCTCACTCACCACTTCTCACAGTTCAGTAGGTCAGCAGTTTCAAAATTCCACTCTGCAGTCTTGTCCAATCACTTGCTTCCAAGTTTTCTTTGGTCGACCAACCTTCCTAAGATTTAGGATATTTATGCTTCTGCAACAGTTTGTCCAGGAGGATGAACGTTCCACATGACCATACCAGTGTAATTGATTAATCCTTAGAATAACCTCTATGCTGGGCAAGTGTAGTCCTTTTATTTATCTTCCCGCCACAAGGTAAGATGTGACACAAGATCGGGAAAGTGGGATTTGAAAAACAAGCGCTCGAGAATTTGAGCACTCTGCCCATTTAAAAATTGCCTGGGCAGCCCCGTCGGCATTCCCCGGTAGGGGCGCCTCAGGCGATTAGCAATAAACTAACCCCTTCTCAAAGGGTGAGAAGGCAACAGCAAATTCTCTGACCTCATGTGTTGGGTTTGGTCAGATTTCACATTGCAGATCCATCGGATCATGGGTCTGTCATTCTGCAGCAAACAGGAGAGAGAGGACTGGGCGAGAGCCCAACATTCACTGCCATATATCATGACACTCCTGACACAGCTGCTATGCAACTTACCCCGGATGTAGAGAAGGACAGCACGTGATGTTATTAAAGGCAACAACTTACAAAATCTTGCCCAAGCTGTCTTCACTCACCGAGCATAATAAATCCAATAGGATTTGAACCCAGATATCAGCAACGGTGTCCTTTACACCAATCACATATGCCCGTAGGATTTGAACTCGGATTAACAAATTCCATAGCCAGCATCGCAATCCATTGGGCCAACCGCACACCCCTTTTTAAATATAAGAACTGGCGCCGATAATTTGAATTAGGATTTGCTTTCTCACTCACTCACCTGGTCTCCAAGAGCTGCTTGTATAAAGCTAAGCAAAACTTCATATGTCTGCCGGGTCTCTTGGGTTTTCGGTCGGTACATGATGCCAACCATATCATTGATGCCTTCCGACAACAGGCTGGTCCCTTTCATCTTCATCACCTCCCTTTGGGCCTCATCTCGCTTTTTTCTCCTAAAAAAAATAAAAATAAAATAAGACAAAAAAAATATATAATAAATTGTGAATGAGTAGAGGACTTAAAACTATCTAAAAGAAGTGAATTCATTACTAAAATTGTCCACCCTGTAGCAATATTTAGATTTAGGTGTGTAAAATGCTGGAAACGGTATTTTCCACAAAAGGCTAGAGTGAGTATAAGGTAACAGTAGTGGAAAATTACCTTAGAAGTTAACAGAGATTAGAGTTAGAACTACATGTCAGACAAGTATGAACGTGCATCTGTGTGTTCACTGCACAGGCCGTGATCGTCCACTTGTTGTGCTGATCCAAAGTCGTGGCTCGATTCTGACACTGGTCACCGTGCCAATGTGGTCTCAGTCAGTCCTGTAACAAAAGAATTGTTCCTCCAAAAAATCACAACTCTAGTTTAAAACAAAGGTTTCTTTTTTGGGGGTGGGGGATGGAGGGAGGGGGTTACAATGATATTCGTTTTCTACCGAACAACAGACTTGCAGATGAGAATTCTTAGTGCGACCAAATCAAAACCGA
This sequence comes from Sepiola atlantica, assembly GCA_963556195.1. Lineage (NCBI taxonomy): Eukaryota > Metazoa > Mollusca > Cephalopoda > Sepiida > Sepiolidae > Sepiola > Sepiola atlantica. The sequence continues at coordinate 32,644,259 of OY744523.1, read as the reverse complement.
AGTCCAATAGCTTAGAGTCCAAGGACCTACCATTGTTCCGTCCGAGCAGGTAGAGTTGGGGCTGCTAGATCCGCCTTTGTGCGTCTCCAACGGTCTTTATGAGAGCGTCAGGTCTCAATAGCAACATGTTTACCAATCTGTCATCCAGTCGATCCTCCTTTATAGCTGTGAGACTTGGCCAATGCCAGTGGTTTATTGGTGGAAGCTGGAATTTTTTTGACAATGACTGCCTCCATCGCATTTGGTGTAGCCGGCATGTCGACCGTGTCCCAACTGCTGTTCTGTCAACACTACAATCTAAATCATCTGTCGTTTGTCTTGTGGAGGGGAAATTAATTTGCGATGGCGCAAGCGTATCATCGGACAGCTGAAGACTTTGGAAACAACCATCAAAGAGTTGGCTAAGCTTTCAGATATGAACATGCGTTCACTGGTCATGATCGTCTCATCGTGCCTGGTGCAAGGTTGCCGTTCATTATAGATGTTTATTTTTTTTGAGATTACAAATGGTAAGTTGTATGATTTTGGTTATTCGGACTACATTTCTCATCTTGAGTGTTATCAACACAACGTTTCGGCTGCTGTAACCTCCGGCCTTCTTCCAAATTGGGAATCTGGACGGAATTTCAAACGGAACACTTTATTTAATCCACGGGGGTTGCATGCTCTTGTTCCGTCAGCCATGACTGGGAGAAGTCTTTAGTAATTCGCAATTCTTTGTATCACCCGCACCGAGGATTGAAACTTCAACCTTCAGATGACTCAATCAGGTATCTGGGGGACCTCCACAGTGAATGGATGGGATTTAACAGATTGTCGGGTTAGTCTAGTGAATCTAACTTAGTACTATATCCACTGCGCCACAGGTCCTTGCGGACAGTTCTAGTATGAATTTTGGGAGTCTTAAACCTATACTTGTTTTTTCTGTGTAGTCTTACTATTTATCACTATATATCAGTACTTTTATTACTACATATCACTGTGTGTGTGTGTGTGTGTGTGTGTGTGTGTGTGTGTGTGTGTGTGTGTGGATATATATATATTTTTTTAACATAGTTCACCCCAAACAAGGCAGGCCGCCACTGTAGACGTAAGGGGCTACTGAGAAAAAGGATAAAAGTTTGAAGTTTGGGGAGAGAGGGATCAACGTAAATTGGGAGCTGTGCAGCGAGATGTCTGCTTACATTAGTTTTAAATTTCTGCATGTTAGTACCGTCAGGAAAACAGGGAGCAGGGAGGGAGTTCCAGAGTTCAGCAGCAGGAGGAAAGAAGCTTTTAAAGTAGAAAGCTCTTCGGCATCTGGGGACCTCCACAGTGAATGGATGGGATTTGGCAGATTGTCGGGTTGGTCTAGTGAATTTACATTGTGGGGGCACCAGAGCAGCAAGTTCATCAGAGCACAATCCATTGAAGTACTTGTAAAACGGGCACAAGGAAGCAACATTGCGGCGATGGGACAGAGGCTGGAGCTTGGTGGATAGTGAGGGACTTATTAAGTTGGCGACTCTTTCTTGTCTAAGAGGGAGAGACTAGTGGATGATGCCTCAGCCCAGATGTGGCAACAATACTCCATGCATGGTTGGATGGTGGCTTTGTAAAGATATAAGATAATGTCAGGTGTGAGAAGTTTACTAGCACGGGAGAGGGAGCCAACCTTCTTTGCAGCAGCCCTGGCAATGTCTTCAATGTATTTATTCCAATTCATGTTATCTGTGAAAGTTAGGCCGAGGAGTTTGAAATGATAAACTCTCAGGTAGGGTGTTATTTGCCATGACAATCGGTGGTTGAAGAGGTTTCTTGTAGTTATTAAAGGAAAGTAGCTTTGTCTTTGCGGCATTAAAAGTTACCATCCATTTTTTACCCCAATCCACTACAGACTGGAGATCATTTTCTAAGGATTCCACCATTGCCGCAGATATGCATGCGTCGGTTTTGCCCACATGACGAGAGTAGAGTGTGGTGTCGTCAGCAAATATTCCTATCTCAGTCTCAATGATATCAGAGAGATCATTTATAAAAATCAGGAACAGTAGATGTCCAAGGATGGATCCCTGGGGTACACCAGCATTTATGTCATGTTGCTTAGATGAACGGCCATCGAGGACAAGCTGGATGTTTCTTTTTGTTAGGAAGGATTTAATTATATTAAATATTTGTCCAGTAATACCATATGAGTGCAGTTTTAGAAGCCCTTCATGCTAGACCTTGTTAAAGGCCGTGGATATACCAAGCGCTACCGCCCTAGCTTCACCTGCCTTGTCCAGTGTATGATATCTGCGTTCAGAGATGACCGTGGGATATCTGCGGTAGATCGTGCTTGACTATATCCGTATTGATGATCAGAAAGAAGTTTAGCATTACTTAAGTGCCGGACTATCGCTAGATTGATTAATGATTCAAAGATTTTAGCAAAGATTGAAAGTAGACTGATTGGGCAGTAGTTTAGAGGATCAGTTCTATCTCCAAAATTCTTGAAGACTGGTGGTAACACAGAGGTAATTTTCCAACTATCAGGGAAACAATATTCAGCAAGGCATTTGTTGTATAGTTTGAAGAGGACAGGGGCCAGCTCAGCAAAGCATTTCTTTATTATTATTACAGGTATAAGATCAGGTCCACAAGCTTTGGAGGGCTCAAGGTTTTTTTATGATGTCTCTGACCTGAGATGGGGTAATAACCAGGTTCTCAACTATGGCTTGAGTCCACAATGGGAATTTAGTGAGGATGTGATTTGCTGAGTCCAAAGTGGATATTAAGGTGAAACGCTGGGCAAGTAGTTCAGCCTTATCAGTTGCCGTGCCAACAACATCCTTGTGATTTGATAACGGGGGAATTGTCGATTGTCCATTGTTCATCACACTAATGTACATTTTCCAGAAATCGCAAGTTAAAGTATTTTTTACACCTTGAATTTAAAAAAAAATATCAACTATCCTGAGATTTAGACATTGGCCAAAACGGGCTAAAATTCGCTATTTCTATAAAGTACGGATATGTTGCTATTTTCGATATTTTGACATTTTTTATTTTTCCTTTTTTTCATGTCAGTATGATGGAAAATAAGTTGAAAATAGGTTTAAAGCACTTTTTACACCTTTAATTTCAAAAAAATAATAAAATATCCTAAGATTTACACATTGACTAAAAATGGACTAAAATTTGCGATTTTTGATATTTTTTTCCTTCCATTTTTTCATGTCAGTATGATGGAAAATAAGTCGAAAATAGGTTTAAAGTACTTTTTACACCTTGAATTTAAAAAAAAATATAAAATATCCTGAGATTTAAACATTGGCCAAAACAGGCTAAAAATCGTAATTTCTGTAAGGTACGGATATGTCGCAATTTTCGATTTTTTGACATTTTTTATTTTATCGTTCTTTCATGTCAGTATGATGGAAAATAAGTCAAAAATAGGTTTAAAATACTTTTTACACCTTGAATTTTAAAAACAATATCAAATATCCTGAGATTTAAACATTGGCCAAAACGGACTAAAATTCGCTATTTATGTCGCAATTTTCGATTTTTGACATTTTTTATTTTTTCGTTTTTCATGTCAGTATGATGGAAAATAAGTTGAAAATATGTTTAAAGAACTTCAAAAGAATTTCAAAAAAATAATAAAATATCCTAAAATTTAAACATTGACTAAAACGGGCTAAAATTTGCGATTTTTGATTTTTTGACATTTTTTTCCTTCATTTTTACACGTCACTATTTGTGAAAATATATCAAAAATAGGTTTAAAATACTTTTTACACCTTGAATTTGGAAAAAAATATCAAATATCCTGAGATTTAAACATTGGCCAAAACGGACTAAAATTCGCTATTTCTGTAAGGTACGGATATGTTGCTATTTTCGATTTTTTGACATTTTTTATTTTTTCGTCATTTCTGTCAGTATGATGGAAAATAAGGCGAAAATAGGTTTAATGTACTTTTTACACCTTTAATTTCAAAAAAAAATAATCAAATATCCTGAGATTTAAACATTGGCCAAAACGGGCTAAAATTTGCGATTTTTGATTTGACATTTTTTAGTTTTTTCTTGTCAGTATTATGGAAAATCAGTCGAAAACAAGTTTAAAGTACAAATTACACTTTGACTTTTGAAAAAGTATAAAATATCCTGACATTTCAAAATTGGCTAAAATTTGCTATTTTTGTAAGGTAAGGACATGTTGCGATTTGTGATTTTTTGAAAAATAATTTCTCATTTTTTCACGTCAGTATGATGGAAAAATCAGTCGAAAATAGGTTTAAAGTACTTTTTACACTTTGAATTTTGAAAAAATATCAAATATCTCGACATTTAAAAATTGGCTAAAATTCACGATTTAATAATAATAATCCAGGCCAGGTAAACATCCACAGGATACTAATCCAAAGAAATTTAACCGGGTTCATAAAAAGTACTCAATATCAAATAGAGCTTTTATATATGACTATTTTTTTCTCCCACAGATATGTACAAAATCTGTGACACTAGCACGTCGATGTTATCGATCAACAGCTGTTATAAACTGAGATCTCATCAGGCAGAGTTAAAATCCGATCTTAACCTTAGATAATATTTGGGAAAAAATATCATATACGGTTAAGATTAGATATTAACGCTGCCTAATGTGATTTTAGTTTATAACAGCTGTTGATCGATAACATCGACATGCCAGTGTCGCAGATTTTGTACATGTCTGTGTAAATAAAAATAATCATATATATATATATATTATAACCTTATCTATTATTTATAATTAATGGTTCCCATATTGTATTAAATTCTATAGTAGGTCTGCTTAGTAAGTCATTATTGGCCAACATATGCGCTGCTTCTTTGAGTTGCCTTACTCTCCACCGTTCTTTTCTATGTATAATGTTTACTTCATCCCATAAGGGTAGATGGTTTCCCTTTTCTCTCCATATGTGGTCAACCATATCTGATTTTTCAATATCTCAACGTATTACGGCTTTCCGGTGTTCTTCTTGCCTTACTTTTAGTGGGCGACATGTCTCACCTTTGTATATTTTCCCACACTTATATGGATCGCAGAGTTGAGTCGCTCCCGAATACTGTCCTGATGTCATATGGATCGCAGATTCTTTGGATTTTTTCCGACAAGCCCTTCAGATATGGTATACAAACTGTGGTGAGTTTTCGGGTGGTGTCCCTTTGTGTTTGGTCTAGATATCTTGGAGCTGATGTGATGCTCTCAGGATAGCTATTTCGATTGAGGATTTCTCTTAAGCTGTCCATCTCCTCTTGATATGTATTGCTGTTACTACATATTGTCTTTCAACATCGAGCAAAGACAATATGTAATGAAAATACTATTTCAAACTCAAGCATAACAGACTAATAAAAATACTATTTTGCAACAAACTGACTGACATCTACAATTAAAAAAAAATAGAAGAGAGTTTACCTTAAAAAGTATGAATGCAGAATATCTAAACAAAAGATGTTAAAATAATAAATTAGAAAAAAAAAACTCACTTGACTTTGCGCTCTTCCATTTGTGGTGGTTTTGTTCTTTTCGATTTGTCCCCCATTCTTGTTCCGTCAATTTTGCCCACAAGGGACATAACCTCTCCAGTAGCTTCATCTCTGGCTCGACGATCAATAAGAGACCGATCAGCTTGGAGTACAAGATTAGAATTCTGAAAAGAAAAAAATAATAATATGCAGAAAATAGACAGTAAATTTTTTTATTCTAAAATTAACCTTAACCTGCATCAGGAGATTGAAAAATAGACATGTTGGAAAGAAACAATAAAAAAAATTTTTTTTTTTAATTAAACATTGTTTAAATATAAACTAAATCTATAAAGTTATCTGATAAAAATATTGGGTACTGGTACAGTTTTTGAACCAGACAAAACAGACTTTTGCCTGCGCAGAAATATGTAAACAGCCGGAAAAAGTCGAATCAAAACAAACTGGTGTCAAAATCAAAATGAAAGAAAAACACTCACCGTATGTTTATTTTTATGACAATTTATTTACTTTTTGACAAAGGAAATCAATGAAATACATTATTTTTTCTGGATAGATTGTTTTTTTTTTTTACGACTAAACTAATAATTGTAAAGAACAATATCAATGAAACAACAATGTTTTGTTTTTTTTACTGATACAGCTTTTGAACCGGACAAAAAAGGTTAGGGTTAAACCCCAAACAAAAAACAGTCCTGTTTTTTGTTCAGTTCAAAAGCTGTAAAAGTTTGTTTTTTTAGTACAGGTAAAGTTGTTGTCTGCTTTTAGAGCCTTCTGATTGGCTAAGCGCTTCGGCATCTACCGGCTTTTTACGTAAACGTCCATAAGATACAAAACAAAAAGTCTGTTTTGTCTGGTTCAAAATTTGTACCAGAAGCAAATATTGTGTATATGTAAATAAAAATAAGTGTATTTGGTAAAATTTTTAAAATAAAATCGATTAATTAGTAATTTATTTAAAATAGTTAATGAATAAATTTAAGTTTCAAAATCCTATTAAGAAGTAATTTGTTATAAAAAAACAAAAACATCATGCACACTTCACCTCTGGCTCTTAACAGCTTGCCTCTATATAAAGCTCTATATGTTTATATGTATAGGCTTCACTTCGAAACTAATCAACTGATCATTATGAATTTTGGAACACAGCTACTAGGCATAATGGTGGATAATGGAGACTATATTCAGTTTAATTTAGTTGTATGCAAAGCAGGAGTTTAAGCCCTTCATGAAAATTCAAATACCTACGATTTTTGTGAAATTTTAATAAGTATTAGACATCAATTAATAAATATTCCCCAAATTTCAGTTTCTTTGCAGTATTTTAAAGGGTTTTAGGGCATAATAGGGTCATAGCTTCTCATTTGAAAATTCAAATATTTCAGATTTGCATTAAATTTGATCATTAGATTTTAGATTAAGCAAGATTAATTTCTTCTTTACCCCTTAAACTTAAGCCTTAAATTTTAGACATTTTCTAGAATCAAAATTATGTAATGTATTTTGATCAGAATAAGGATTATAGACATGAGGTTTATAACATTATATGTTAATTTTAATCTTTGTAAAGGGGAATAAAAATGGTGCAAACCAGTTCTGTTTGGGGAATTAATTTTACCTGTCCTGGGACCGAAACTCATATTTCACGTGCACTATAGTCAGAGGGGGATATTTCCAACATAATGAAGGGCATGTTTTCGTCCTTATCATCGTAAAGTAAATTCGAGACTCACAAAAAATATCATTTCTATTCACTTGTACTAGTACATAGTAAGTGGGTATGTTTGTGATTTTAATTCACAGGTCTATTTCGACATGTACATATGTCAGCGAGTGCCTTCAAATGTCATCTAGACTCTGGGTGTACTGAGAACGGATGTGACATCAGCTGAGGGGGAGAAAACGGATAAAGCATCAGTCGGGTGGAAGAATTTGAGCGACAAACGTTTAAAGTTTAAGCCCCTGTATCTATGGAATTTGCCGTTGAAATAGTGAGCAGCTAGAGATCACCCAATGATTGACTTCAAAGCGTCAGGCTTGGTCGGTCTTCATGAGGGACACAGTGGTAAGGACGGATGGAGCCCGCTCAACGCACTCCAAGTGAATGCTGTATCAAGTACAAGTAGTAATCGCCTAAAGACAGTATAATCTATTTTTATTTTTTAGGAGAATTAGCACAGGGTGCAGGGCTTAACCCTTCTTTTAATGAATCACAATAAAAACAATTTTTTGTATTCATTTTGATCAACTTTTTTTAGTTATGCAAAGATTATGTAGTAGTGATTATCAATATATACCAAAATAAATAAGTTAGGATGCAGATATAACTTATTTGAATTAATGTGATTACAGAAAAATAGTTTAATTAAAAGAAAAAAAAAACTTATATTAAGACACAATCACTAAAATTGCTTGCAAAAACAGACGTGTTTCTAATTTTTTTCTTCTTTTAAATTCACCCAAAAACAAGGCACAATGCCACCAAGACATATTACTGGGTTACTGTGAATTTGGGGAATCCTATAGTTTTGCAGCGAGACGCTTGTTCACATTACATTTAAATGTCTGTATGTTAGTACGGTCAGGGAAGCAGGAAGAGAATTCCAAAGGCTAGCAGTACGAGGAAAGAAGCTATGAGAGTAGAAAGCTCTCCGGCATTTGGGGTGACGGGGTGCGACCTTGGTAATTGACGGGTTGATCGAGGGTATTTACGTAGAGGGGGCAAAAGTGCAGCAGATTCATTGGAGCACATTACATTTAAGTACTTATTAAATAAGCACAGGGATGCAACATTGCGGCGATGGGACAGAGGTTGGAGTGAGCTTGATAGTGAGGGGCCTATTAGATTTGAGACTGTTTTTTGAATCCTCTCCAAATGAAACGAAATCGCCGGTAATAATATTTATTTTATCTGCATAGAAGAAAATGAAATCCTAAATAATTTCAAGTTAAACGATTAAAAACGAGTTTATGCATGTCTTTTTGAGTATCCACATCCAAAATTTAACTATTTAAAATAAATAAATAATGTCTTTTTGAGTATCCACATCCAAAATTTAACTATTTAAAATAAATAAATAATGTCTTTTTGAGTATCCACATCCAAAATTTAACTATTTAAAATAAATAAATGTCTTTTTGAGTATCCACATCAAAAATTTAACTATTTAAAATAAATAAATAATAAGGCATTTTGAGTATCCACATCCAAAATTTAACTATTTAAAATAAATAAATAATAAGGCATTTTGAGTATCCACATCCAAAATTTAACTATTTAAAATAAATAAATAATGTCTTTTTGAGTATCCACATCCAAAATTTAACTATTTAAAATAAATAAATGTCTTTTTGAGTATCCACATCCAAAATTTAACTATTTAAAATAAATAAATGTCTTTTTGAGTATCCACATCCAAAATTTAACTATTTAAAATAAATAAATAATAAGGCATTTTGAGTATCCACATCCAAAATTTAACTATTTAAAATAAATAAATAATAAGGCATTTTGAGTATCCACATCCAAAATTTAACTATTTAAAATAAATAAATAATGTCTTTTTGAGTATCTACATCCAAAATTTAACTATTTAAAATAAATAAATAATGTCTTTTTGAGTATCCACATCCAAAATTTAACTATTTAAAATAAATAAATAATGTCTTTTTGAGTATCCACATCCAAAATTTAACTATTTAAAATAAATTAATAATGTCTTTTTGAGTATCCACATCCAAAATTTAACTATTTAAAATAAATAAATAATGTCTTTTTGAGTATCTACATCCAAAATTTAACTATTTAAAATAAATAAATAATGTCTTTTTGAGTATCCACATCCAAAATTTAACTATTTAAAATAAATAAATAATGTCTTTTTGAGTATCCACATCCAAAATTTAACTATTTAAAATAAATTAATAATGTCTTTTTGAGTATCCACATCCAAAATTTAACTATTTAAAATAAATAAATAATAAGGCATTTTGAGTATCCACATCCAAAATTTAACTATTTAAAATAAATAAATAATAAGGCATTTTTTCATGGCAGGACAAAACCGATCCTTAGAAACGTTATCTGGTTGGAAGTGAATGATCATTTTAAGTTAAAGTTATGTGAAAGTAATCCGTCACTCTAAAGTCTATAATAGTCTTCTTTTTTTCTTGTTATCGCAATCGTTTTCATCTTGTAATCACCTAAAAAAAAAATTTTTTTTTTTTTTTTTAAAGGATTAATACAGCATACAGGGCTCCAATAATATCACCCTTTATTTTTTTAATGAATCATGATAAAAACATTTTTTTTGTATTCGTTTTCATCAACCTTCTAAGTTATGTGAAGAATATTTAGTAGCGACAATCCGCAGCGGTCTACCCAAATAAAATAAAGTTAGAATTAAATGCAGATATAACTTATTTAGGCAATCATTACTATTCTTCTTCTATTCATTTAACGTCACGTCTCCCTTAAGGGGTCAGACGTTTAATGCTATTACGCAGCTCACTCTACACCTCTCACGGTTCAGCGGGTAAGCAGTCTCCAAATTCCACTCTGCGATCTTGTCCAATCACTTGCTTCCAAGTTTTCCTTGGCCGGCCAACCTTCCTGCAATTAATGACATTCATGCTTTTGCAACGGTTTATCCAGGAGGATCAACGTTCCACATGACCATGCCAGCGCAATCGATTTATTCTTAGGATAAGCGCCATGCTGGGCAAGTGTAGTGCTTTCAGCAAATTCTCTGACCTGATGTGTTGGGTTTGGTCAAATTTCACATTGCAGATCCATCTGATCATGGATCTGTCATTGTGCTGCAGACAGGCGAGAGAGGACTGAGAGAGGGCCCGGCATTCACTGCCATATATCCTGACACAGCTGCTATACAACTTACCCCGGATGTAGAGAGGGACAGTACGTGATGTTATCAGAGGCAACAATTCACGAAATTTTGCCCAAGGTACCCTCATTCTTGTGACTACTGAGTTTACATCCACCAGCTGCACTTAGCATATCTCCTAGATAGCATAAACAGGCTACTACCTCCAGGGTATTATCATCTACAACTAGCAAAAATTGTTCTTCTACTGGAAGCCCACCCCTACCAATATAGATAGCAGAAAGAGTCTACTACCAGGATATTGTCATCTAGTGCCATCTCTTTGTGGTGGTGGGGGGGGGGGGCGACTATCAATAAGATGCGCCTGTCCCATGCATCTCCTACACTTAATTATCGACATAAATTATTTTAAAAGATATACAGTTTGGAAATTGGTCAAAAACAATTTATTTTGGTTTAAATACTCATTTGTGACCTATTTTAAAATTCGCGTAAATACCGATTCTTAGTAAAATAGTCAGTAACGTAAACAAACATGGCTACTTTTGATCAGAATTGGTATTTACTCGAAATTTAATTGTTTATAACTTCTATTAAATATTTCTAACGCAAATAGCCCACAAATGAGCAGGTACACCAAAAATAAATTGGGTGCTTTTCCAGTTTAGCGAATATTTAAAAAAAATAATAATAATAAAACAAACTGAGAAATATCTGTTTGATGTACGTACCTGTTGAATATATCCTATACCAAAAAAGCACGTAAATTAATCAAGTAGTTTTTTTTTTATAAAAGAAAATTAAATTTTAGCGATGTTCGAAGAGAAGTGTAAATATGACAGCCATTTTGAAAGTTTTCAAAGGGGGATAACCGTAACTTTTGCGAACTTCCTAAAAGCAATTTTAATTTTATCTTTTTTGTCTTCAGAAATTGTGTTTAGTTTAGCCAATTTCGGGCATAATGACAGCTAACAGAACGAAAAAAAGGGTGAAAAAAAAAAATAAGCAACAAAGCGTTTTTTTTAATTCGATTTAAAACTGGTGTCTAGATGTCACGTGATCAAATGGAGCGATTTTTTAAGGAAGTTCACAAAAGTTACAGTTACCCCCCTTTGAAAACTATCAAAATGGCTGTCATATTTACACTTCTCTTCGTACATCGCTAAAATTTAATTTTCTTTTATAATTTTGATTACGTACACCAAACAAATATTCCTCAGTTTTTTTTGTTTTGTTTTTTTCGAAAGTATCTGCTAAACTGAAAAAACACCATTATTACTCTTATTTACATCAGTGTTATTACAAAACAAGTTTAATAAACACACAAAAGATTATTTTTAGAACCATTCACTAAAATGTTTGCAAATACAAACGTGTTTCTAAATGAAACGAAATCACCGGTAATAACATTTATTTTATCTGCGTAGAAACATTAAGTCAATAGAAAGAAAACGAAATTCTAAATAATTTCGTGTAAAACACTTTATACAAGTAAAATCTGAGTATTAATTATATGTTAATGCGATTAAAAAAAGATCACTAAATATGAGGTCGAGTGAAAAATGAAAGGCAACTTTTCCGTAAAATAAAGAAACATGGCTGGTTGGGTTTTATGTTGGAGACACGTGCACTCTAAAATAAGTTTGAGTAGATTATATACGAAGAAAAAGAAAAAAAATTAAAATTAATAATTACTTACCGCTTTGTATTCATACTGAAGCGATCTAGCCGCAGCATCCGCCATATCGAGTAAATTATTTGTTGTCCACTTTTTTCAGTTAAAAAGAAAACAACGTAATCAAAACGTTTGACGACATAAATGGCGGCACCGGAAGAAAGCGAATATCAGTCCCTTACAACATAGAAAACAAAGCGAAAAAAAATTAACTTCTGAATTTTAAAATAAAACTTTTATTAAAACATGCTCTTTTTTTAACTTACTGCTTGTTATTGAATTAATGCACTGATTAAATTTAAATGTATATATATATATACTTTTTCAAGTCTAATATTATTTTTCGTTATCGTATACGACATTTTATTCTTAAGTTAAGTTTGTCTGAAAGGAGATGAGTTAGTGATATTTAGATACTTACCTGTCGTCGTCGTCATCATCATCATCATTTTCTGTCTAACGTGCGTTTTACATGGTTACATGTATTAGATGGCTTTTAGAAATTGACTTCCAAACTAACCTCTCTCTGACCAGGTTTTTATTTATCCCTCTTTCCCTCAAGTTGATTCTTATCACATCTGTTGCGGGGCCGACCAGGGGGGTGTTGATCGGCCACACAACTAAGAAAGTAGACACAAGCAAATTACGGCAATGACAAAGAAGAGAGGACAAACACAAATGAACAGTTCAAAATTCGGTGCGTTTATTTTACCATATGGTGGTAATAACAATGGTAATGAGATTTGGTTGGTGACGTCACTGGAACGGGAGAGACTGAAGTGGCGTCTCTGGAGGCAGCAGACTGGAACGTCCGGCGTGGTGTCGTTGGATCAGGAGTGGTGCAGGATGCTGGAGCAGGGGTCGGAGCTGCAGGGTGCTGGTGCAGGAGAGTGCTGCAGGGTGCTGGAGCAGGAGAGTGCTGGTGCAGGAGAGTGCTGGTGCAGGAACTCGGGACTGCAGGGTGCTGGAGCAGGAGAGTGCTGGCACAGGAACTCGGGACTGCAGGGTGCTGGAGCGGGAGAGTGCTGGTGCAGGAGCAGGTGCAGGAGAGTGCTGGCGCAGGATGCAGGTGCAGGAGAGTGCTGGCGCAGGAACTCAGGATGCAGGAGAGTGCTGGCGCAGGAACTCAGGATGCAGGAGAGTGCTGGCACAGGAACTCAGGATGCAGGAGAGTGCTGGCACAGGAACTCAGGATGCAGGAGCAGGTGCAGGAGAGTGCTGGCGCAGGAACTCAGGATGCAGGAGAGTGCTGGCGCAGGAACTCAGGATGCAGGAGAGTGCTGGCGCAGAAACTCGGGACTGCAGGGTGCTGGAGCAGGAGAGTGCTGGTGCAGGAACTCGGGACTGCAGGGTGCTGGAGCGGGAGAGTGCTGGCGCAGGAACTCAGGATGCAGGAGCAGGTGCAGGAGAGTGCTGGCGCAGGAACTCAGGATGCAGGAGAGTGCTGGCGCAGGAACTCAGGATGCAGGAGCAGGTGCAGGAGAGAGCGAGCTGGAGCAGGAACTGGGGATGCAGACAGCAAAGAGAGTAAATCACATTCAGTAGCCCTGAAAAGGGCTGTTTGGATCTTTGCTGCTGGCTGGGTCCGCGTCTCTGGCTGGGCACGCGTCTTCTCTTTTTTAGTCGAAGACGGGAGATCTCATGTAACATGTGTCAAGTTACTTTCGTCGGTCCTGTGAAAGGGATTAATTTCGATAAATAAATACCGAAAGGATCTTTCGTGGTACCACGTTGCCGATAGGTGTCTTGGATGTATTTGTACGGTTATCTGGGTGGTTGGCGAAACGCTTGAGATTAAGAAAAATATTCTCCGGACGATTTCTGCTTAGTCATGGTGACAAAAATGGCGATAAAAAAATTGGGTTTTTCCAATCTTCTAAGAATAACGTAAAAGCACAGGGAGCGGCCAGTACATTTCCATGGAAAGGGTTAAGAGAAAGGCAGCTGCTGCTGCTGATGTCCCGATCATGGCAAAAAACAATCAGTGACTCCTGCTGCTGTTATGGCCTTTCCAAGATGGCGTCTTTTTACAAATGTAAACAACGTCGCGGTTTTGTTGAACCGCGACAAGGCCCCTTCCCTGGATAATTGATCATTATCAATTAAGAATCAAGGAAAACATTGTGGTGAAGAGTATTGCAGAGGTATAATGAAATGTACCTGCAAGGGTGGTCAAAAAATGAAAGATGCATGTGTGTTTACGCTGTGGTCAAGCATTGACAGTGCAAGTGGATCTGCTCTGTTGAAAAATGTTGAGTGCGAGCGAATCTTGGCGACGTTGTTCATGTTGATTAGTCGGCGTGATGCGGAACTGATGAAACGAACGTTCAATTGTCAAGATCAGCGGTGCGTTGTGGTCAAAGTCAAGTGTGTAAGAGTTCGGTAAGGTCTGCTGTGCACATGAATTTGCACAGTTGATGATGAGTGAGCCCAAGTGTGTTTGCGCGGATGTTGATGATCATTATCAATTAGAAATAAATATAAGTTTTGTATTTCTCAGGGAACGTGACTTTCCTACCCGAACGGGTTTTCCTGGCTGGAATGGTAGGTCCTTCTGGTCGTGACGTTGTTCCTGTTTGGAGGGGTTGTGTTTCGTTGGGTTCTGGGGCAGGTCGTGCGACAGTAGGTTTCGGGAAAAGTTGTTTCTCCGATAACGATTTCTCCAGAAAGGCTGGTTTCACCCGATCGATGGAAATAGTGTCCGTTCGATTTCCTCGAGTGATGGTGAGGTGTTTCTCGGAGCACTGTAACACTTTGTATGGGCCTTGGTACGTTGGAGTCAGTGGTCTCTTTATCGCATCATTTCTGATGAAAATAAACTCACAGTCCTGTAGCTGATGTGGGACGTGAGGGGTCGTTGCTGATTGTCTGGGTGGTGTGTACTTCAACCGAGCCATTCTGTGGCGTAGTTCCTGAATGAAGGGAGTTGTAGCCGTGGAACACGGTGTGGTATGATCGAAGTATTGACCGGGTAGAGAGAGTGCTGTACCAAAAACCAGCTCTGCCGAAGTGCATCCAAGGTCCTCCTTGAGTGAGTTGCGGACGGACAAAAGGACTAGGGGTAGTTCGTCCACCCAGCTGCTGGTGGCATGTTTTGTTGCAAGAGATGCCTTCAAGGTTCGGTGGAATCTCTCGACAAGGCCGTTGGCACAGGGGTGATATGCGGTGGTCTTGATGTGCTTGACGCCGAGCAGCCGGGTAAACTCTTGGAATAGTGAAGATTGGAACTGTGAGCCGCGATCTGTAGTGATGATGTTGGGTACACCGAAAACCGCGATCCACTCACGCAGGACTGTTTTCGTGACCGTATTTGTTGATGTATCCTTGATGGGCACTGCTAGAGGCCACCTGGAAAAACGGTCCACGATTGTGAGGAGGTACTGAAAATCCTGGCACATTGGTAAAGGTCCCACTATGTCGATGTGGACATGGGTGAAACGTGCGTCAGGGTTGCTGAAAGTGCCGGGTGGGGATTTGGTGTGCCGGTGTACCTTACACTTTTGGCACTCAAGGCAGGTTGAAACCCAATCACGGATGTCAGTGTTCATATTGGGCCAAACGAAACGATCGGTGATAAGTTTGACCGTTGCGCGTTTACTTGGGTGTGACAATCCGTGTAGGTGTTTGAAAATTTGTTTCCTGAGTGCTGGAGGTATATATGGCCTGGGGTGGTCCAATTTCATGTTGCAGTATAACGTCTTACTGCTAAAAGGGGCTGGAAATTCCTTAAGTTGCAGTGACGTGTTGGCCAAGATGTCAGGAAGGGTCGAGTCAGATTGTTGAGCTTCCGCTATCAGGTCCTGACTAAGTGGGTCCTCTTGCAAGTTATTCACGTCGAATCAGGACAGGGCATCGGCGACGGTGTTATCTGTTCCTCGGACATATCGGATATCAGACGTGAATTGCGAGATGTAATCCAAGTGTCTGATTTCTCGAGCAGTATATTTGTCCGAGTTGTTGGACAGTGAACTCGTTAGAGGTTTGTGGTCGGTAAGTATTGTGAAATCCCGACCTTCCAGTAGGTGACGAAAATGTTTCAGGGCCAGGTACATGGCCAAAAGTTCCTTGGAAAAGGTGCTGTATCTGGACTGGGCTGGTGACAGTTTAGCGGAGAAAAAGGCAATGGGCCGGCGTTGGTCATTGAAATCTTGTTCTACCACGGCACCAACTCCAGTGTCCGAGGCATCCGTCGTCAAGTAGGTCCAAGAAACACCTCACCATCACTCGAGGAAATCGAACGGACACTATTTCCATCGATCGGGTGAAACCAGCCTTTCTGGAGAAATCGTTATCAGCGAAACACATCCATGTTTTCCTTGGTCTTTCCCTGTGAACTGAATCTGCTACCTCCACTGTTCTACGTCTAATAACCCTTGAAGTTATCCATTCTTTTAACGTGGCCATACCATCGAAGTCTCCTGTTCTGCAGACATCTCCTTATACTGTCCAGATTTAATCTTCCTCTAGGATCATCAAATGTGTGGCGTGGTCCCTGGCCTTGGTAGGGCCATTTCTAGACGATGTTGCCGTCTTTGGGATTTTACCAAGAACCACGTCGACAATTAATAAAGATTATAAAATGGGGGTCATAAATGGCGAAGGAAAGAAATTGGAATATATAAGGGCGTGCATGCATATTAAATATAAATGGAAAGAAATGAAATATTGAGAAATATTAAGGTCAGCAGCTAATAAGTGCAAACTTAACACATGAACAGACTTTTGTAAATGAAAAATCAAGGAAAACATGATTAAATAACAAAACATTTATACAACTATAAGTTTACAGTAATATAAAAGTCAGTTTTAGTGAAGAAATGTTAAAAAATTTTTTTTTTTAACATAGTTCATCCCAAACAAGGCAGGCCGCCACTAGACGTAAGGGGCTACTGAGAAAAAGGGTGAAATTTTTTTTTGGGGGGGGGGGGGGGGGGGGGGGTCAACCAAAGTTGGGAGGTGTGCAGCGAGATGTCTGTTTACATTAGTTTTAAATTTCTGCATGTTAGTAACGTCAGGAAAACAGGGAGAATGGAGGGAGTTCCAAAGTCCAGCAGGTAGGATGTTATTGTGGGGAACGTGAAGGGGGTTTACCTGTGAAACGTCCTCGTGTTTGTCTGTCCTGTGCGCTGGTGATGAATGAAAAAAATTCAACATGGCGTCCGTGAACCTTTATTACGTATGGTTCACGCGGAGTCTCGCGAAGTCACATTGCACGCATGCAAATTAGGTGTGCCTCAGCCTAATAAAAGCGGGTCTCTTACCGTCTTCGAAAAACCGGTGCGAAGTAAATGCACGTGTGACGAACGTAGAGATCTGCTTTGGAAGCTGACAGATGACTTTGTGATCTACAGACAGAGTGATTTGCGTTTCTTTGGACCTTCGTTTTTTTCTCCAGAGTGATTTGCGTTTTGTTGGACCTTTGTTATTACTGCAAGCTATTTCGGCCATGGACAAATTCGACTTGAGATTAATACCCGAGTTCGACGGCTCCCCCTCCGGACCCTCTGTAGTCGAATGGTGGGAGAAAGCCGAGCGTGTCTACAGACTTTGCAAGATAAAGGATCCTGCACTGGTCATCCCACTGAGGCTGACCAAAGGAGCATATTCGCTGTATCAGCAGCTCGGAGACGAATCAGGCTTGGAGGAAGTTAGGCAGGCGCTATACGCAGCCTTTGCTGTGGACCCTTTCGTCGCCTGGAGACAGTTCACTGAACGGCGGCTTGGGCTAGATGAGACTGTGGACGTCTACCTGGCCGATTTGAGGAGGCTAGCCGCGCCATTCGGTGGAACAAGTGAGCGAATACTGGGATGCGCTTTTTTGACTGGACTCCCAGACAGTGCCAGCAGACTGCTGCGAGCATCGTCCAGACTCAGTGAGATTGGGCTTGACGAGTTGTTGGCCAGAACCCGAAACATTTTGAAATAGGACACAGAGCCGGTTTCGGCAGCTGCAGAAGCGTCTTCACCACCAACAAAAGACGTGAGATGCTACAAATGTGGCGGACCGAACCATTTTTCAAAAGACTGCCGAAGCCGAAGCGGTGCAAAGGACGCGCCCGATCGAGGAACGTTAAAACGCGTGCGTTGCTACCGGTGCAACAAGCTGGGTCATGTGGCAAGAGGTTGTCCGGGAAACCGGCAAGGGGAGTAAGCTATAGCGCCAGTCTTCTCCCCAGATCGTCGCCAAATAAGGCGCTACCCGCAGTGAGCGTGCGTGTAAACGGGCGTGAGCGCTTCGCGCTCATAGACACCAGGTGCACGCAGACCCTCGTGCACAAGGCATGCTGTGACGCATGGGATGAGGAAAGGGTCCCGGTATTCACGATTGGCGGTGGCTCGATTGCCTCTTGTGGCGTTAGCATCATTCGCGCAGGTGTCGACGATGGGCCCACAGTAACCATACGAGCCTTGGTTGTAAACGGTGACCTGCTCGGTTATGACCTGCTCCTGGGAATGGACGTCATCAAGGAATTGGGTGGTGTATGCATTGATGGTGAGGGTAGGACACATTTCGCAAAAGTGGGCCTTGCTCTGAGTGCAGCCATGAAGCTGGAACAGCCTGACTTTTGTGCGGAATTCGACCAGTGCACAAAGTCCTGGACAACCTCCTGGAACTGGTTGGAGGAGCAGCCACCCAAGAAATTATGCAATAAGGTGCTCAAATACAAAATTCCCCCCGGAGCTCGTGCAGAATACGACAAGGAACTACAAACTTGGATTAGTAATGGATGGCTAGTTCCTTATTCAGAGAAGGAATTGGGTCCCCCAAAGTGTCTGATCCCGTTAATGGCGGTTATCCAACAGAATAAGCAGAAGGTGAGGACGGTGCTCGACTATCGAGAATTGAATGAGCACGTGGACCCTTTTACAGCTCGCGCGGACGTATGCACTGAAAAGTTGAGGGAATGGCGGCAAGCGGGATCTAAAGTATCTGTACTGGATCTTCATAAAGCATACCTTCAAGTGCGTGTACACAGATCACTATGACCCTATCAAACGGTGCTCATCAAGGGGAAAAGGTACTGCCTAACCCGCATGGGATTTGGACTTAATGTGGCGCCATCAATTATGCAAATGATTGTTGACGCCATTCTGACTAAGGATGAGCGCATTCAGCGGGCAACATCTGCATATATTGATGACGTGTACATGGACGAGGAAATTGTATCTGCGGCGCGCGTGAGGGAGCATCTCTACAACTTTGGCCTTCTCAGCAAGGAACTGGAAAGGCTACGGGATGGCGCACGGGTACTTGGTTTGCAGGTCTGGGAGGAAGATGACGTTCTGTATTGGAAACGAGGAAATGAAACTCCGGACATGCCTTGTGTTGTCACACGACGAAACGTATTTTCCTTGTGCGAAAAGTTAGTTGGACACCTTCCTGTGGGCGGCTGGCTTCATGTTGCGGTGGCGTTTATCAAGCGGAGAGCCTCCGACGTCACCACTGGATGGGATGACAAAACTCATGGCGTCCCTCTCAATACAATGCTCAAAGAGGTCCTTACCAGAGTGCACAAGGAAGACCCAGCGTGGGGCAGATGGTGCATCGACAGCCAGAACCTTAGTGTGTGGGTTGATGCAAGCTCTCTCGCCATTGGCGTATCGGTGGTCCATG
Source organism: Sepiola atlantica (assembly GCA_963556195.1). NCBI lineage: Eukaryota > Metazoa > Mollusca > Cephalopoda > Sepiida > Sepiolidae > Sepiola > Sepiola atlantica. The sequence continues at coordinate 32,624,626 of OY744523.1, read as the reverse complement.
ATGGAACGGTGGTGGAAGACGCTTGCTGGTTACACCCAGAAAAGGACTCCCAGCACATAAACCTGGCAGAACTTGATGCAGTTATCAAGGGGATAAACTTGGCAATCCTTTGGAAGACGACCACCCTGCGACTATTCACAGCTTCTGCTTGCGTCCATAAGTGGATTTCAGATACTCTCACCGGGAGGGCCAAAGTCACGAGCGAGATGCTCATCCGACGGCGGGTCGACACGATCATGAAGCTGGTGAACGAATACGCGCTGTCAATAGAGGTGTCCCTGGTCAAATCCAGCCTGAACAAAGCAGATTGTTTGACGAGAGTACCTCAAAGATGGCTTGATGCCATAAGAAAGACTATTGAACCCATGCAGCCCGCCTGTGCCGCTTCCGTGAGCCCCGTTCGATCTAATCACATCAAAGAAGTGCACCAACAAACCGGGCAACCTGGGGTCAAGCGGACCCTATATTTCGCTAAGTTGGTTGGACCAGGAGTACAGAAGGCAGACGTCAGGAAAGTGGTCAAAGACTGTGTAGCATGCCAATCCATTGATCCAGCACCCGTTCGCTGGGAGAAAGGAAAGCTGGGAGTGAAAAGCCATTGGAGTCGGATATTACTCACCACAATGGCGAGGATTTCCTGACTCTCATTGATTGCGGTCCATCCAGGTTTGCGATATGGCGCATGCTGCCCCGGCAAGATGCAGCCATCATCGTCCGTCAGTTAAACAGTATTTTTCTTGAACATGGCCCCCCAACGGAGATATTAACCGACAATGGCGCTGCATTCACCAGTGAGCAGTTCAGAAAGTTTGCTGATGGCTGGGGAGTACACCTGAGGTTTCGATGCGCCCACGTACCGAGTGGAAATGGGGTTATCAAGCGGAATCACAGAACCGTCAAAACCATCGTGGCCAGGACGGGCTGCACGGTATTTGAGGCAGTCTACCTGTATAACGTAACCTCAAAGGATAATCTTTCACCCTCTACAGCACCGGCTGACACCTTGCACAGGTATCACGTCAGGGTGAAAGGCATAGAGACAAACCCGCTGCCCGAACTGGATGTAACCAGAGAGAAACTGAAAAAAGGAGATGTCGTCTGGATTAAGAACCTGCGCGGCAAGTGTACGACGAAATACGGAATTGGATGCGTCACTGAGGTAATCAGCCCACAGGCGGTGCGAGTCGACGATATGCCCGTCACGTTAAAGACCTACGGTTAGCAACGCAACCATCACTGGACGACAAGAGCGAGTCGGAGTCAGAGAGCAATGAGGCATCGCTCTGGCTTGCAGCAGCCCCATCTGACAGTGACTCGGATATCAGCAGTATCCCAGTGGACGCGATGTTTCTCGACCTTCAGACCACGGACGAGAGTGCAAGCGAAGATGAGGCTTGCGTTGTCCCCCTCCGAAGAAGCAAAGGCGATCGATGCCTCCCTGCCATCTCTGTGATCATGAGATAAGGGGGGAGTGTGGGGAACGTGAAGGGGGTTTACCTGTGAAACGTCCTCGTGTTTGTCTGTCCTGTGCGCTGGTGATGAAGGAAAAAAATTCAACATGGCATCCGTGAACCTTTATTACGTATGGTTCACGCGGAGTCTCGCGAAATCACATTGCACGCATGCAAATTAGGTGTGCCTCAGCCTAATAAAAGCGGGTCTCTTACCGTCTTCAAAAAAAACGGTGCGAAGTAAATGCACATGTGACGAACGTAGAGATCTGCTTTGGAAGCTGACAGATGACTTTGTGATCTACAGACAGAGTGATTTGCGTTTCTTTGGACCTTCGTTTTTTTCTCCAGAGTGATTTGCGTTTTGTTGGACCTTCGTTATTACTTCAGTTATTTGCCATGACAATCGGTAGTGAAGTGTGTTAGAATCAGGTCGTGTTCCCGACTATAAGCGAGTTCATAAAATCAAGCAATTATTGCATGCAAAAACAGAGTAATAATTAACAAACAAAAGAAGGTAGTTCAAATAAAGTTTATTGAACGTGTGTGTATGTGGGATGATGACGTGTGTGGTGTATGTATGTGTGTCGATAGAAAACAGTTCTTGAAAAGAGTATGTGAAGAAATGAGTCCGGCGTGGGAAAGTCCTTGAAAACCGTATACAAAGAAAATGAGTTGAGAACTCTTACCGTTGTTGAACACGTGTTGACGGAGCGCTGGTGTTAAAATATTTTCCAAACCTATCACTACAGTAGCTCTATCTAGGATATTGGCCACTTTTCTCCTGGACAACGCCGAGTACTTAGAAAATCAAGGAGGCATCCAGAGCACTACTAAAATCACTCTTATTGATTCCTCATCCGTTTCATCTGCACACTCTTAACGTAGCCTTCCTATGATGTTATTGATACATCCGGACAGAAGTTATGGTAAGACCTGATGCAACCGGACAGAATTTATGGTAAGACAAGGGATTATGGGACGTTTTCAGTGACTCAGCATTTTTATCTGATTAGTACATGAATACGTTGGATAATAAGGTTTTTTGGAATTTTCTGGAAAACTAAGTTATATGGTAAACTGAAATGTAAATGCCATCAACTAGACCCTAGAACCTCTATCTCTGCCAAAAATCAGCTGAATCCATCAAATAGTTGATGAGATACAGGGTGGCACATACGTACGTACGTACACACGGATAACACAAAATCATGCCTGACCTTTCTGGATCTCTGGGTTGCCTTGACTAATGATGCTGAAATTCTACACACTTATAGAACCTATCAAAAAAAAAATTTGTGCAAAGTTTTAACTAATTTGATTTATTGGTTTTTGAGTTATGATTCATCAAAGAAATGAGATTTCTAGCATAGGCCGTTTTTAAAGTCTATTAAGGGATAGAGCGCTATCGCGCCTCCCTTGATAAAGTTAGGTAAGTTTATATGTTTGTATATTTCTATGTATAGGATTCACTCCTAAACTAATTAACCGATCATTATGAATTTTAGAACACGGCTGCTAGGCGCAAGAGGTCGTAATGCGGGATATATCTAGTATGGTTTAGTTTTATGCAAAGAGGGTGTGGAACCTTGTCATGAAAATTCAGATACCTCCAATTTTTGTGAAATTTTAACAATCGGTATTTAGACATCAATTAATAAATGTTCCCCAAATTTCAGTTTCTTTGGGGTATTTTAAAGGGTTTTTAGCGGGGTATAATACAGGCAGAGCCTCCCATTTGAAAATTCAAACATTTCAGATTTGCATGAAATTTGATCCATATTCATGAAACACCAATTAAGTAAGATTCCCTGAATTTAAACATAAAAGTGGTGCAAAACTAAGATCATTCTTTTAGTTATTTATAAATGTAAGAGTTAAAAAAAAATTCGAAAGTATTCATTTCAATATTTCATGAGACGTTCGAACTCTTTATTACAAAAGCGAAATATTCTTACAAGAAATTAATTAAAAGAAAAGACAAAAAAAAAACGAAAGTAAAAGGACTCCCAGGCAACACCGGGTAGATACCGCGAGTTGCTTATATATCCAGCTTTGTTATTTGCATGGACGACAAAAAAGCACCGAGATTGTTTTAATTCGATAAAAATGGCTTTCAATATTTCATGAAAATTTGCTATATATTTTCTGATTGGTCTCGGTTTTCAGTATACTGTGAAAATCTAGAGTGGAAAGATGCCATCAGTTTCATCTATTATTCAATCAAACGATTTTTGGTATGTAGTCCTTATAACCAACCCACATTTTTATATATAGTATAAATGAATGCTCTAACTATCCTTTGAAGTCAAGTAATTTTGCTCAAATATAATATTGTATTTACAAAAGATTTCTGGCAATAAATTAAAGAAAAAAATATTTGGCCACTAATCGGTTAACTAGTAAATATATTTGAATGTATACATACGGAAGGAGGATATATGTTCTAGTATATATATATATATATATATATATATATATATATATATATATATATATATATATATATATATTACATATTATTATTATATATATATATACATATTACATATTATATATATATATATATATATATATATATATATATATATATATATATATATATATATATATATATATATATATATATATATATATATATATTACATATTATTATATAAACATTAATCTGGAACAAAACTTAGATCTAATATATGGAACGTTTTTATTCTTGTCTTTTAAGGGAAGTGAGGTCTGATCAACTCTGCTGGGAAACCATGAGATAAAATACTGTTTTGTTTTTAAATTCCCAAAACAATTTTTCATAGGGAAACAACTGATAATCTCTTAAATAATGTTAAGACTAGCGTAAATTCTTGGAAGCAAACTAATATAGTGACTGTAAAAAATAAATTGACTTACAAGAAAAGTAATTTTCCACCGAAGGACTTGGGATAAAAGTGTTGTTTTTTTTTTGGGGGGGGGGAGGGTTTCCATATAGTTTTAATGGTTGAAAAACCTCCGAGACTATATATTTATATTGAAGGACTACGATATTTTGTTCTTTGTAATGAATTCGATTGAATGAATAAATTCTCAATACTATTAAAAGTAGAGCAGTTATAACAGAAGCATGATTTATATATTGCTGCGTCTCTTTGCCTAACTCTGATGCTCACAACCGCACACGCATACTCTTCGCAGCCTTTTTTGTTTGTAGCCACATGAGCATGCTCCTTTGAGAGTGCTCGATAAAGCATTCGCATAACTACTGTATATAATATGTAACACTAGTGCACAACTGGTGTTCCCCGGGAATGAATTTTGAGGAACTTCAATCTGAATTGTAAGAAAATGTATTGTATTGTTGAAAAAATACAGTAAAAATCGTTTATATATTAATAAAAAAATGGTGAAAGTTGTTAATTCTAATAAATTAAAGTGTGAAACATAAAATTGACTTATATACAACAAGAATACCTTCATTTTCCTAATACATAACAATGCTGCTAGTGTCGTATGAATAATGGTTCCACTCGGGCGTGATTGATAAGGATACTATAAAGGTAAGTAAAATACCAGTTAAAATGTGTATTGGCAATGCTTATATTAACAGTGCTAAAATAGTAACAATGTTTATATTTTTTATAAGAAAAAATCCTACCAGTAAAATACATAGCGCTGTTGTGCTCGCATACCCTTAATGACAATAAAAGTGTAAAAATTTGGAAATTTCTTTGCTTTTGTACATTTAGTGTTTAGTGTATATGAATTTTCATCTTAACCCTATTAAGGGCATATGATTTCAATATACTGGCATTTTTCATGGAATTTAAATAGATATAAGAAACTGAGAGCCAAAGGTGCATGCTGTATTGTTTTTCTTGCCAAATTATTATTTTTTAAAAATAGGATTTTGAAACTTAAATGTATTCATTACATTTTCTTATTAGTTAACTATTTTAAATAAATCATTAGTTAATTAATCGATTTTTATTTTAAAATTTTACAAAGCACACTTATTTGTATTTATGGACACGTAACCACACACAATATTTGATCAGATAATTTTACGAATAGATATGGGTAATATTTTTTTTATTTCTGATCTTTAAACGTAAGGATAGTTATTTCATCATCATCATCATCATCATCATCATCATCATCATCATCATCATCATCATCATCATCATCATCATCTTTTCTCGTTTTTTATTTTACTCGTTATTTTTGGGTTAAACATAAACGAGACCGACTTTTGGTCAGTGATTAATTCAAAATGTCGGCCGATTAAGTAATGCCTCCATTTTCGTAATGCCTCAACTATGGCGTACGCTTCTTTTTCTATTGCCGAGTGTCGTTGCTCGGATCGCGAAAGTGTTCTTGAAGAAAAAAGCTACAGGACGACCGGATTGTCTCAGTGAGGCAGCTATCGCACAGTCGGAGGCATCCGTCTCAACTAATAGAGGGATAAAAGGATCCACAACAGAAATGGCAGACTGAGCAATGTTCCTTTTCATGTTTTGAAATGCTCTGATGGCGGAACAGGACAAAGGAAAAGTAGATACTTGCGTCAATGGGTGTATTTTTTCTGAAAAAGACGCAACCCATTGGGAGTAGTGGGCGAACATACCGAGGGGTCGACATAAAGAGGGCATGTTTCCAGGGATTGGTAATCCCATTAGGGGGTTCAGTCGCTTGGGATCCGGCGTCATGGTGCCATTTTTGACAATGTATCCCAATAATTTGATGCTTTTCAAGTTGTAGGAACATTTTTCACTGTTCAAAGTCAGATTATATTTCTTGACAGCAGCCATGAATCGTTTAAGATTGTGGTCATGTTCAGCTTGGTTATGTCCGCATACTGTGACATTGTCTATATATGCAACAGTACCCTTCAATTTTTCATTGGAGATTATTTCATCTATTACCCTCTGAAAGCTAGCCACACCATTTGTTATCCCAAAAGGAATTCGGCAGAACTGATATAGGCGACCGCAGGCCTCGAATGCCGTGTAGGGCTTATCCTCTGGCTTGATAGGTACCTGATGGTAGGCACTTCTGAGATCCAAAGTACTGAAAATGTGATATTTTGCAATATTAGAAATCATTTCATCAATACGAGGCAGTGGATAGGCATCGAGTAATGTGTATCTGTTGATGGTCTGGGAATAGTCAATGACCATCCTTTTCTTGTGATTTTCAGTGGCTGTTACGAGGACCTGGGCTCTCCATGGAGATTCACTTGGCTCTATAATTCCTTCTTTAAGTAGTTTTGTTACTTCTGCTGCTATGAACTGTTTGTCCGTTTCTGAATACCGTCTTGATTTTACTGCTACTGGTTTGCAGTCAGGAGTTAAGTTTGTAAAAAGTGACGGGTGCCGCACTTTGACAGCTGCTAGTCCACATACGCTTAGGACCGGCTTGGGGCCACCAAAAGGAATTTCAACGCATGAATGTTGTTTTAGAAAATTGTGACCCAAAATCACTTCGCAGCAGAGGTTTTTCATTACTGATAATTTGATCCCTTGATAGGAGTTTCCTTTTAGTTTCAGGTTAACCATGCAATATCCAATTACATGGGACGATAAAGATGAATTTGCCATTGATATTTGGTTGGAACAAGGAAATATTTCCCATTTATTCGCTTTTACAATACTGGCATTAATAAAACTTTCGGAACTGCCTGTATCAATAAGAGCATGAATAGTCAATCCATTGATTTTAATCCTCACGATTGCTTTTGAGAGGCAGCCGGGGAATGCAGCTGATATTGTAATTGGTGCTACAGTAGCAACGTTTTTTTTGAGAAGCTGACCAGCAAACTTTCGAAAAATGTCCCTGCTTATCACACTTGTGGCATCTAACATCTCGAGCCGGGCAGGACGAACGAGCATGTATACGAAGGCCACAAAAGTAGCATGTGGATCCAGCTGAAGCGGCAGTGATAAGTTGTTCGTGATCGTTAGAAAGGGGGGTGGCAGCATCTTGAACAATGGAAGAATTTTGAACATGCAGAGGAGGGGCTACGATAGCAGCTCCTAAAATATCGGGTTGTAAATAGAAGACAGACTGCTTCTGTGCCATGTCCAACGTTAGAGCTTGTTCATAAGCTGTTGGCAAGTCTAGGTCTTTATTCTCTAGTAGTCTTTGTCTTATTTGGTTGGACTGTATTCCATTAATAAATGCGTCCCTGATAAAAACATCTCTCGCTTGGTTCGCAGTTAAGGCTGTAAATTCACACTCGCGACTTAATGTCTTTAGAATCTGAAGGTATTGTTCAAGGCTTTCTTCTGGTTGTTGACGCTGGGTAGCAAGTAAATGTCTAGCAAAAATAGTATTTTTTTTCTTGACAAACATGGCTTCTAAAATGTCCACCGCAGTTTCATAATTTTCACATTCAGATAAATTTCTATAAATAGCAGTAGAGACATGATGTAAAAGAAGGGTATATTTCTCAGTACCTGTTAAAGCCGCGTTTGAAGATAACTGTAAAGCTGTAAGGAATCCTTCGAACATTTTTCTCCAATGCCGCCATTTGTCAGTAGATTCCGAGTCGGCCGTATCAAGGTCTAGACGATCGGGTTTCAAGTAACGTTCCATAACGAATGGTTAAATAAATTGTAATAAAAACTGGACGCCGAATATAACTTAAGGATAAGCTTTATTTAACCATTTGTTGCTTACTGAGACAAATAGTGTTTTAACATTCACTCTTAATATACACGAATGTAGAACATTCCATTATTAATTAAAGGGGTGAGACGGGCATCAATTATCTTTGTTACTACACCCATATATAATGTTATCTCGAAAAAGCAGCAAAGTGTAGTTGTAGTATGTGTTCAGAAGAATGTATAAATTCGTAATAATTTATGTACGCGAATGCCGACAGCAAAAGCAGCCATGTTGAAAAGCTGTTCGTTAATTGGTATATTCCATTCTATTCTGGAATGTGAAAAAATGTGTATGGAATATGCTAACAGAACGGCCAACAGAATTTAGTGTTTAAATCTGCATAAATAGTGAACGTTCTTTGTTTAACATAAAGAATATGAGAAGAAAAATAAAGTAAGAATCATGAATAGTTAAAGAAAAGTTTTACTGAATACGAATAACGGTCCATGTATTTGACATCCAATCTGATATTCCTTTATTCCTGAAATACAATCAAAAAGACTGGAAGAATGAAAGTTAAATTGAGGGAGCGTTTGTTATTTTTATTTAAAATCTAGTGTAGTATGTTGGCAATAGTAAGAATTAAATAACGAAATAATAATGGCAATTTAAGCAAAAGTATCTATATTAAAGAAATTCCCTGGTGAATGTGAAGGATGTGGGAGTAGATAATTGTAGGAAAGCGAAATATGTGGAATATGCAGTTGGGAGAAGCAGCTATTCCGGAATAAAGGTTAGAAATTTTAAAATTTGATGAAATGTACTCATATTTTCTAGAAACACACATTAGGAAGTGCTACAAGTGGTTAGTGGAACAGATTAGCATATGAAGCTTTTGGTTCAAAATCTATAATAACCAAAGCAGCAAGTAAATCAACTTTACTTTATTATATAGATAATTTATAATACCTGTTGTTGAAATTTCAGAAAAATCGGAGATATCTGAATTTTCACAGAGGGCTTCTAACTCCTTTTTACCCCTTTGCATAAAACTAAATTAAACTAAATATAGCCCACATTACGCCTAGCATAATCATTGCTTAATTAGTTTTAGAGTAATTTATTAAAAATATACACTTACCTAATTTTATATAGAGACAAGAAACTGATAGCCAAAGGTGCATCCTGTGTTTTTTTTTACAAAATTATTTTTTTTTGTTAAAGAGAAGAGGTCTACTTGGTGATGGCTTCCAGTTTTGAAATCGGAAATTGACAAACAGTGTTTATCAAAAAACAGTTATCCATTATATTTTAGGTCGGATGGCTTATTACTAGCTATAACTTTATTACCATTATTATTACTGTTGTTATTAGTATTATTATTACTTAGGAGTGAGACAGGATATATGCCGCCTTGTGACCTTTACACTTAAACACTGACTGTGTAAAAAGAGTGGGAAAATGGAAATGAAAAAGTTTGGTGAAAATAGAGGATTGTCAATCCTCTATTTTATCAACAAACGGCATGGGCAGAAAAACAGAAACCAACCAATTTTCCTGTTTTTCATTGATTAAATATTTCACAAATATATAACACCATTTCATTCTCCCCATGTGATCCGTGTGTCTCTACAAAATGGAGTCAACACAACTTAACTGTAAGCATGGATCTTAGCATATTTTCTAAGAGACAATATCTTACTAAGCTAAGGTCTGTGCCCCTACAGAAATTGTTCTGACCGGACAGCGTATCAATCACTCTGCGAGTGTGGATAAACTAATGCAAAAGAAAATAGATTGTAACCATATAACTGCTACAGATGCCATTTTGATGACTACTCGACAAGAGAAGATAACTCAGCATTAGCTTGTTCATGAATACAGTACTGAATTATTTCAATAAGGAGGTGGTCATATTGAGACTCAGTCATTCTCTTATTTAAAGAGTTGACTGTTTAAATTAGATTTGTAGAATTCATTTTCAAGAGTTAACTCCTTTAAACATGACCCTGATGAAAGATTTGTAACTTTGATCCTGGCTTCTGATAGTGCATTTTAGACGGTGGCAGGGTCTTTGGGGATTGCCAAGAACCACGCTAACAATCAATATAAATGTAGCTAACTTGGCGAATGAAAAAGATGGATAAAAACATGAATGTTATGAATGGGTCACCAGTTAGCAAGTGGTAAATTTAACACAGGAACAGCGTTTTGTAAATAAAAAAATCAAGGAAAACATGATTAAATAACAAAACATTTCTGTAACTATAATTTTACATGAATATAAAAGTCATTTTTAATCAAGACATGCTCATTTGGGAAAGTTTATGCAGACACGAAGGCTAGCGAATAATAGGCAGCGTGGCACTGTGTATGTGTAGGCCGCCTTTGTTCAGTTAGTGTGTGTCTGAGTGGGTAGCCATTCGTTTCTGTTCGTCTGATTCGTTAGTGTGAAAATAGGTGCGCGCGAGATGAGGAAGCTTGTACGTGCATTTTAAGTGTTCCTTTTTGCCTTCCCTTTGTTCAAAGGCCTGGAGAGGATGAGTATACGTTCTGGTCCTCTTACGATGTTCGCTGGCCTAGATCTGCTCTTGTTAATTCATTTTTTGGATTTTATTGAGATTTTAAATTTCGCTTCAGCTGGTCACATTTTGGGTTTAAATTGGGTTATTGGCCGAAAATTATGATTTAGTGACAAGATGTGAAAACTCTTTATTTGCTTGTGGAAGCAAAGAGTAGAAGGTATCTAAACGAACCGGAAAAGAAAGAGAGTGCCTATTCAAGCCAGTAGCTTTTTGCCATTCGTTCAAATCGCATCTCCCTTCACTACAGATTTCCTGGCATATTTATAAATAAGTAGCTGACTTTGTCCGCTCGCTATCACTTCACAAAGTCTGCTCCTTGAAATACTTGAAACATTAATTTAAAATAATAAGCATTTAATTCATAAATTTGTTGTAAATATGAAACAAAATCTTTCTCATTTGTTCAGATTGTGACGTGCCATATCAATATCTTGGATGAGTACTCCAAATATATGGCGTCCCGTGCAAGTACCTCAATTATGTGACGGATAGAATTATTACCCAACATGACACTTATTGACATTTATATTTTGTCGGAATTTGGCTTACGGGTATGTTCCCTGAATTCTGTAATGATGTCCACAGTAAAACTCACATGATGAGATAATTGGTAAAAGAAATACAAACACACATGAAAATAGTTAAAATGAACAATTTTATGCGAGAAAGTAACAGGCATATAACTCAATGAAAAAAATAATGAAAAAATGTTTCTTTTCTCGGAGTTCGCCATCGTCTGTAATACTTAAAGCATATTCATATTTGTCAACAGTTCATAGTTTAAAGTTCACTTATCTGTTTATATATTTTTTTTATCCTGATGGAACATTATATCTTTTTTCCTCAGTCATGTTTTTTTCTTCACTGTCTTTTTTCCTCGTTAAATCATCTTTTTTCTCCAATCTCTATTCCACATCATAGCGGTCCCAAACTCAAATCTCAACTCAACTCTTAAAAAATATCTGCCAAAAGCCAAAAGTCGTCTGCTCCCTTCCAGTTTCAGTTTATCTTTCTTCCCCCCTTCATAACATCACATGCCCGTCCTCTCTCCCTCTTACTTCAGTTAAGCCCTGAAGAATGAAGAAGAAGGAAAGAAACCAGCAGCCGATACAATCAGCTATGCCCACACCTCTTTGCCAATCCTTCACCACCTCTCTCTCTTTGCCCGGTGATGTTAAGAAAGAGAGAAAGAAGCAGACAGCCTAACACACTGTCATTCGTCTTGCCTTTCTCTTCTCTTACGCTTATGCAAGTCATGTAACGCGAGGGCACGCATTTCTGTCTATATTTTTTATAGTTTTTGTTTTGCCTTTTTATCCTTACAATGTTCTAAACCCGATCAATCACTATTCTGTTTTTTTTTTTATTATTATTTACGTGTTAATTTTCGCAACAAAAGACAATAGATAAATAAACATCAGCATTTTAGTAATTTCGATGCAAATTTATTTATCTTTTAAATGTGACCGTAAAGAAAAGAAAAGAAAGAAGAAATCAATTTGCCTTTTCACTTGCAATTTAGAAATAGATTGCAATTTGTTGAAAATCAAGTCAGTCCCGCTAAAGAAAGGAACATTTTAACCCAAATGCTAAATATTTGTTTTGGAAATAAAACAATATTATGAAACAGAACTATTGGTTATATTAAAATCAAAACAATCATTGAATTTAAGAACAATAACAAATTAATTTTAATTAATAAAATGTCCTTTTTAAAAACCAATATGCAAATTAGTTAACCTTCCGACTGATATTGCATATATATAAGTGTATCTGTTCCGATGGATAGTGCACGCCTGTCCTGTGCAGTTCTAGGAGGTCCACCCTCCCAGGCTTAGCCTCCCCTCTTTGGGGAGGAGTAAGTTTATTGCTTACTGTCTGAGGCGCCCCTACCGGGGAATGCCGACGGGGCTGCCCAGGCAATTTTTAAATGGCCAGAGTGCTCACCTCTCGAGCGCTGGCTTTTCAAACCCCACTTTCTCGACCCGATCTTGGGTCACATCTTACTTGTGGGAGTAAGATAAAACTGGCCTTGTGCCTAACTCCTGGGGAGGAGTAAATAAAACTTCAAAGACCTTTTTTTTTTGTCTGTCCTGTGCAGTTCTAGGAGGTCCACCCTCCCAGGCTCTGCCTCCCCTCTTTGGGGAGGAGTAAGTTAATTGCTTACTGCTTGAGGCGCCTCTACCGGGGAATGCCGACGGGGCTGCCCAGGCAATTTTTAATGGTCAGAGTGCTCACCTCTCGAGCGCTGGCTTTTCAACCCTCACTTTCCGACCCGACCTTGGGTCACATCTTACCTTGTGGGAGTAAGATAAAAACTGGCCTTGTGCCTAACCTCCTGAAGAGGAGGTAAATAATACTTCAAATATTGGCCCCTATAGACCGGTGTCGTCTTGTCCTTCGGGGCTTGATTCCGCCGGTCTGTGGGTTTGTCCTGTGCAGTTCTAGGAGGTCCATCCTCCCAGGCTTCACCTCCCCTCTTTGGGGAGGAGTAAGTTTATTGCTTACTGCCTGAGGCGCCCTTACCGGAGAATGTCGACAGGGCTGCCCAGGCAATTTTTAATGGCCAAAGTGCTCACCTTCTCCGGTGCTGGCTTTTCAAGCCCCACTTTCCCGACCCGACCATGGGTCACATCTTACCTTGTAGGAGTAAGATAAAAATGGCCTTGTGCCTAACCTCCTGAAGAGGAGGTAAATAATACTTTCGAATAGATAAAATTTTGTCGTTCGGTTCTAATTCTATAACGCCCTTTAATTTGTCACGTTTTAGGGGTTTCATATCTAAACAGCAGAAAATGAAAGAAATTGGGGAGAGGTTTAGACTTTGAACTAAATTAACTGTTCGATCTTTGATATGCTTCTGAATGAAATAATTGTTTTTTTGGCATTCATGTAGTATAGTTAACAGCCAAGAAATCAAAAACAAACAAAATATACTATAAATTACTTTTACCAAACACAAGAAAATTTAATTTTTTACCGACCTTCATAGTTTTAAATTTCTGAAATCGTTTGAAAGTTTCTTTTATTTCAATATAAGATTCTGTCAATACTTGCTTGCTTATCGGCTAACAATCCAAGATGTCCGCAGGCAGTTGTGGCTTTTAGCTTCTCTGTCGTATAGTTAGCAACCAAAAAATCGAAAATTAAAAAAAGTTACAACTAATACTCATTAAATTCAATTTTCGACTGATCTTTATATTTTGAACTTACTGAAACTATTTTAAAGGTTCTCTTTATTTCAAAATAATTTGCAGTATCCTGAAGCTTATGCGTCCAGCCATTTTTTTTAAAGCCTCGATTAAATTCTGAAATAAAAAACACTTACAAATAGTTTCAGAACTGTAAAACTATGCAGGTCGATAGAAAATTAAATTTTCTTACGTTTGATAAAAGTTATTTGTTGTATATTTTTTTTGTTTTCAATTTTTCGGCTGTTAACTATACTACATGAATGCCGTTTTTAAATTTATTAATTGTACAATTCACATTAAAATGACATTAAAAGGTGATAAGATTTTTCTAAAATAAAAGTATTGGTGTTTTTTTACGTTTAGCCCAAGGCTGCTAACAGAAAAATAACTATGAGATTCTATTCTTTTCATTGTTGTTGGTGGTAGTGATGGAAGCAGCGGCGGCACTTGTTGTTGTTGTTGGTAGGAGTAGACGCAGCGACGACTGTTGTTGTTGTTGGTAGGAGCGGAAGCAGCGATGACTGTTGTTGTTGTTGGTAGGAGTAGACGCAGCGACGACTGTTGTTGTTGTTAGTAGGAGCAGAAGCAGCGATGACTGTTGTTGCTGTTGTTGTTGGTAGGAGCGGAAGCAGCGACGACTGCTGTTGTTGTTGTGGGTAGGAGTAGACGCAGCGACGACTGTTGTTGTTGTTGGTAGGAGTGGAAGCATGGAATGACTGTTGTTGTTGTTGTTGGTACTAGTAGACGTAACGACGACTGTTGTTTTTGTTGTTGGTAGGAGTAGACGCAGCGACGACTGTTGTTGTTGTTGGTAGGAGCGGAAGCAGCGATGACTGTTGTTGTTGTTATTGTTGTTGTCGTTAGTAGAAGCAGCAGCGCTGATGGTTGTAACAGCCGCGGGTCTCGGTGGCTAGCGGTCCCTCTGCCTGCCTGTTGCCTGATCCCACTATTTATACAAAAGTGGCGGACGTAGTAGTAGACATATGTCTTCGGATGAAAAGATGGCCCCTGATTCAGAAAATTGTGTTTCTTTTGGGTCGCTCTTTTTGCCACAGTGAGCATGGCACATGAGCAATCCGCGTGTAATTGCTATGGTAACAGCATGATCATGTGCTGCAACTTTTGTGCTACCACAGCGATTACAGAACGAGTCCCAATGCAGCTGAATCCACTTTTAAGCGGTCGGGAATCACGTACACAAGGCTCACTTGGGTGGCGGTCGTCACGGTAACACGTGCCAGACAGTATGGCAGCGTCTTCAAACCAAAATGAGATCTAAAAACATAACATTGGTAAAAAATGTTCAAAATTTAAAGTGCTGGTTCACTTTACTATTGTAGCTTTTTCACCGACAGGTGGCGCAGAAAAGTGACACCAGAGTTATCTGCCCTTCAGATTATAAAAACTGGTCTAAACGGAAAATCACCCTCTTGTCTATTCAATTGGCCTCGCAGAACGACGCTGACACCAGCGCTCTGTCTCACTCTCTTCTATTTTCAATCAGCCTCGCAGAACGACGCTAAGACACTAGCGCTTCGTCTCAATCTTTTTTCTTCAACTGGCCTCGGCAAAGCAACAACCAACACACGTTTCTTCCGTCAACACGTGTTTCAAACAACGGTAAGAGTTCTCAACTCATTTTCTTTGTGTACGGCTTTCAAAGACTTTTCCCACGCCGGACTCATTTTCTTCACACACGCATCTCAAGAACTGTTTCTTATCGACATATATACACCACACACCTCATCATTCCATGTACACACACGTTCAATAAACCTTATTTGAACTACTTCATTTTGTTTATTAATTATTACTCTGTCTTTGCATGCAACATTGCTTGATTTACCGAACACGCTTATAATCAGGGAACACGACCCTCGATCCCAACACTATAAAAATTTTATGTAAAATGATGATCCACTTCCTGACTTCATAACGTAGGACATGCCCTTCCAAAATGTCCGTCATTTGTTAATTAAAAAAAAAATTATTTCAGAACTATTCGTATATTTTAGATTTTTTTTTTAATTGTTACCCCCCCCCCCTTCCTTTTCTCCGGGAAGTAATGTCTCAGAAAATGACCTTTTGAGACCAAACAGATAGTACACTTTGATCTTAGTCCAAAACACAAAATTTGTTTATCTGCCTCCCAGAGTGCCAAGGTGAGACACAAAGTCAGTTTATAGTAGGAATCCAGCTACCCCCCCTGTGATGATAAATTTTTAAATGAACATTTTAAATGCTCACACTTACTCAATTCAAAGTCAAGAACTGTAAGGTGCATGATTGTGGTCGGGATTATATGCTTATTTATAATTTACATGCGAGGTAACTCATCTGCTTAAAAAGCGGAGTACAACACCAGTAGAAGAGAGGACGATTGCCATTAGAAGCAAGCATACATGCCAAGAGTGAAAATGTTGCTAGTCAACATTTAAAAGTGAAATTATTAGACAAAAGGGAAAAATCTAGATCAGAGAGGAAAAAATGGCTGACAAAATGGCCACTCTGGTTCTGCTTCAAAAATAGCCTGGTCGATCCCGTCAGCATTTCCTTTCGAATGAGGATGCGTTAGATGACAGGCAATAAACCCATTCCTCTCTGAAAAGCAATAAACCATTAGCAACTTCCAGAAGAAGGAGCTTATTTTAGCATAGACTGTAAGACAAACTCCTATAATATTTTTGTCACAACAAAGGTCGTCAAACGAAATAAAAACAAAGCCTTTTTATAAACAGCAGTGATATATTTATTTGAGTGACCTGCACCGTTGGGTGTAGGTAACCGAAAGTCAAGACAGTGTAGAAAAGGAATTGAAATAAGAAAGTAAGAAAGTTCGGTTGGCTGCTGAAAGTCTTCTGAGAGCAATATATATTCAGATGAAGATAGCTTTGCTCAGCGTCGGAGACAAGAAAGACGACATCTTTCTTCATTGGTGTCAGGAAACTCTCTAGGGCTGCTCTCTAAATCTCAAGGGGTCTTGAAGTAGTCCTTCAAGGGCCGGTTGAAATTAATACATCCCAGAGGCTGATAGCTTATTGTGTGACCAAACCACCTAACAAGTGTTGGTATTAAATACCCCTGGAAGAAAGTTCAATTCTCACACGTGAGAATGCAGTAACAATTATGTAGATAAGTGCAAAATAGAAACAGGGCAACAGCTTTTGTAAGAAGGAACACAACAACAATCGTATATAAGTTTAAAACTGTTTTACTTGTGAGAAAACATTAGGGCAAATATATACAACAAATGGTGAGTTCAAAGTTCAGAAAGGAAGAAGTTAATTTAGGTTTGCGAAAACGTGCTTCGCGAACTTATCTTGTGGGAGTTCTGGTAACAGGTTGCATGTGCACCCGCCTCAATTCTGGCTCTTGTCGAGATGTAGTCACTTCAGTCCAAGATGGTTGGTAACAGGAAGAGCTTTATCTCAGAAGCATCCAGCCATGGTCCTACCAAGTTCATAGGTGGGTCGAAAAGAGGCCGGGCAACAGCGTACAAGCATTTTTATGGGCTGACTCACGTGACCCCTAAGGGAGTAGGGGTTGGGATGCCTGACAGCCAATCCGTGAGACCCTTAAGGGACAAGGCTGCAGCCAGTAAGTGAGGGGGACATTAATAAATTCTAATACAAGGGCTGCTCTCCGCAATAACAAAGAAATGTTAATGTTTATGACTGTTATAGTAATGTCTGAAAAAATGATCTGATACTAAACAATTACTACATTTTGAATTATTTATTTAAAAAAAAAAAAAGAAACAGATACAATTTTTATAAATTAAGCGCAAGTCCCTCAAAAGTATGGGAATGGGGGAGGGGTCGATAGTCATCTTCTGCCTATCCCACTCTTAAGTAGACTCATTTTGACCCATTCGTCTATAGGATTGACATGTATCCCAATCCTATAATATTAACTGACCAACGGCGTGGGCAAAAAAAAACAAAACACAAGCCACGCCCCAAAATTCCATCTAAAAACGAAATTAGATTTTTCTTACAAAAACTGGCTCCCAGCATCATATTTAGCAAAGAAAACAAAAAATGGCTGTCACGTTATATGCTTTCATGTATGTCTGCCACACCTCGACGATTAAAATCCATTTTCCCTGCTAAAATAAAACCATGTGCTGGAAGCCGATAAAATGTAATTTAAGCTCAGATTTTCGTAAAAAAAAAAAAAAGAACTCTAACATCTATATTACGCTAAGCTTCACCTAACACACACACACACGCAGTCGTACGTTTATACACCCTGACAAAAAGCGACATGCACACAACAATGCCTACACTGTCCCAAAACAGTCAAGTGACAAGTAATCAATTCTTAACACGCACACACAGTCATATACTTACGTGTCCTGACAAAAGGCGACACACATATTCATACACTCAACGAGTTCTAACGCAAAGCATGACGCAAATGCCTACACTGTCACATGCATATACACACTCATAAATTACAGGCATGAACTCATACATTTTATTACTTTTCTAACTGAACATTTTAAATGAACATTTAATGTCTTGTAATTTTGTATATATATAAATATTGTGTGTTCTTTAAATAATGTTTCCTTCTTCCATTGAACATTGTACTCTTTTTCTAATACTTTTATAACAATTTAAATTTAAGCGTGGATCTTAGCATTTTCTCTAAAACACAACCTCTTAACAAGCTAGGGTTCATGCTGCTACATGTCCAAGCAGTGTTTCTTTCATTCTTTCACCATTTGCCCATCACTTTCACTTCCGCAGTCACCACAATACCACATTTACTCTATTGAAACGTTTACCCTACTTGAAATATCCCCAACTGTTTCAAGTCAATTTTCAATTTTGCTTCTACTCCCAAAACACTTTCTTTCAGTTGCAAAAATAGCTTGGTCAATCATGTCAGCATTCCTTCACGAATAAAGGGGTTTCATACAACAGGTAATAACCCCTCCCCTTTTGAAAGGAGGCGGCAATACCTGGGAGAATGGCTTTCTAAGACCGAACAGATAATACACTTTGAATTATTTGCCAAAAATATAAAAAAATTACATTTAAAACAAATTAGGCACAAGGCCATCACAAGTGTGGGGTTATGAATGTCGTTAGTCATACTTGATCTAAAGTGATAAAAATGTCTATCGTTTTAACTAATCAACTCAGTCACAATACCACATTTATTAAATGTTATTTAGTTGTACTTGAAATATACCCAAATTTATTTGAAATTTTATTTTTCATAAATATATTTATATACACAAATTAATTGGAATAAAATGGGGAGTGGGAAAACAAAAATCCGGTTTCTTTGATAAACGAATAGATGTCATGTTCCTATTTACTTGACTTCCCACAAGGGCAAAGTTAGACACAAAGTCGATTTTTAATGTGGGGAAAATCTAGCTCCTCAGAAAAGGGAAGTACTGGATTGGAATAAAAATAATAATTGCCTCAGTCTAGAAGGATTTCTCCTTCACTGACCGAGGAGAGAATAGACTAAGTGTAGCATGAGGAAATATAGTAGAATTTAGTTTCTAATTATCTAAACTATTTGAATGAGATCAAGGGAAGATAATCAATAAGAAAACTTTCCGGAAGTTACGTAATAAGAAAAACTCCTGCCCTGATTTCTACATCCGGTACTTTTATTTTTTAAATCTAAAAGATAACTTCAACTTCTCCTCCACGCTGTTTTGTTGTTTTTTTTATCTTCGTTTAGATTATGTCTAAACGTCGTATTGATGTCAGGGATTCTTCTTCTTCGTCATCCTTTCACAAAAGAGGAAGGTAAAAATATTATTCTATTTTGTTTCCCCTTTCATTTTGCTAGAAAATGTTGAGAAAAAGTTGAACAGACTAATATTCTTTCACGATTGTTTGGTGTGTTCGCTTAAGGTGTTACTACTTATAGAAAGATAAATAAAATGTAATTTTAATCATGATAACATTGAAAAAATATAAAAATTAGATAAGTTTCTCTTGAAATCTGATCACATCGAATAATTTCTTTAATAAATAATTAAAAAAAAAAAGTTTTAAAAAGCATGCCTCGGAAGATATTAAAAGTCTGTAAAACGTTCCTGTTTCTCCCCACGCTGTCAAAATAAAAAGATACTTAGCACCCAGAGAATTTCAGTGCTTATGTACTTAATCCCAAGTATCGACGGAAATTTCCGATTCGGTCCCGGAAATGGCCTAAGCAGTTAACGATTTAAAAGCCACCTTTTCTTTTTTTCTCTATTTAATTTGTGTTTTTATTTCAACTTTACTTTTTTTTTCGAGGAGCTATTCCTATGCTTAGTGTCGTCAACCTTTTTACATTTTTTTCGCGGTTTTCAAATCGTAAACTGTCTCGACCATTTCCGGGGCCGACTCAGGATTCTTCTTCGATACCTGGGACTGACGACGTAAGTACTTTAGTTTTCTGGGTGCCTATTCATTACAAGTATTACAATCTATTTTGTATGTGTGTGATTGCACGCTAACCCTTCCGGAAATACATAGAAAAATAATTTAATATTTTTGGTATTTTTTACTATCACACTCGGCGATGTTCAGATTCTTTTTTAAATTTTTTTTTTTATCGATTACATGTAAACAGCCTGAAAAAATATCCGCAAAGGAATTAAAATATTAGATTTTAGAGTCGGGATCACTTTCCTATATAAATTTAACGTAAAATGAGCACCCATATCTTGGCCGGTTAGCGGTAAATCGAGACATGTAACTGATTAGTTTTTTTTTTAGTTTATTTAAAAGTTTTTTTTATTTGTGAAAATTTAGGGGTGATTTTTATTTTTATTTTATGTGTCCATTTAAATTTTCGGCACTTGTATATATCGGGTACACGAGTCAAAATTTATTTTAGAAGAGTTCCAAAGGTGTAAAGGGCAGGTAACTCTGTTTTTTTCAGTACGCAATTTCTCCGAAAATGGAAAATATCCATTTTTTTAAAATAAGAAGTCATGCAAATTCAATATTTGAGAAAAATCAATATTGAAGAAAATAGAATTTGGGAAAATCAACAGCATATTTTTTCATTTCAAAATGAACAGCCATCGGTTTTGGTTTAAAACATTTTTGATTTTTTTTTTTTTTATAGTTTAAAAAATAATTTTTTTTTCTTCAGAAATTTGTTAAAAAAAAAACTGTAGGGGGGTTGCGAAAAATTTCCGCCGCCACATAAATTCTGATAAATAGGATAAGCCACCACTTTTTGTTGAGTACTTGTTAAATATGATAATTCGCGCATATTCAAGGCTTTTGGAGAAGCTAGAAATTATGTACTTAAAAAAGAGTTATCTGCCCCTTACACCATTGGAACTCTTCTAAAATAAATTTTCTACTCGTGTACCCAACCTATACAAGTGCCGAATTATCTTTTCTGTTTTAAATATAAATGGGTGGGAGTGGGGATTTTTTTTTGTATTTTTATGTTTCGATTTACTGCTAACTGACCAGAATGTGGGTGCTCATTTTATAATGTTGGGAAAAATATATGTGAAACATCTCAAACATAAAGTATCTTTTTCTGGCTGTACCCTAAAGTGGGCTGAGGCAGCAGTCGGGAGGGGAAAGGTTGCTAAAAAGAAATGCTCTTTAGTGACCCACCTAACAGGGTCCGATAATAATATGTTCTATGTCAAGAACAGAGTTCTCAGCTGGAGCAAAGGTGTTCGGTCCGCCATCCACTGAAGGACATGTATTTAATTGCTTCCCATTGCAGCAATATGTGGCACAAGGTGGGGAAGAATCAAGCCAGCACCCCTAAAGAAGGAGCACTCTGGCCTAGCAAAAATAGCCTGGGCAGCCCCGTCGGCATTCCCCGGTCAGGGCGTCTCAGGCAGTAAGCAATGAACTTACTCCACCCCAAAGAGGACAGGCAAGGCCTGGGAGGGTGCACCTCCTAGGACTACCCAGGACAGTATACCTCAGCCCGGCAGATAAAAGGCCACCGAAATGGCCCAGTTCTGCCGGACTGATTGTCGAGAACGAATCATCGACTGGTATTATCCCATCCCGACGTCCTCAATCAACCGAAGTTAATGAAAGACTGAACGGGATGGGGCGAAGGACCTCCGCAAGAGAATGGCAGAACCTAAATCTATAGGGTAGTAACAACCTGTGCCACCCTATTTCAGACTTGCCCACTTCGCTTCTGGTGATAACACCCCCCCCCCCCCCCCCCCGTCAAATGCATCAACTCCCATCAGTAGGCACAACCATTCATTTTTTTTTCACAACAATTAATTTATATAGAAAAGTGATACTCCCACTCTAAAATCTAAAATATTTATTTATTTTTTAAATTCTTTCTTTGCGGATATTTTTTCGGTGCTTCTGCTGTTTAGCCACGACATTAAAATATTTAAATAAATGTATAAACTTTGTTATGTACTTACGTGTTAGCTGAAAATAAGTTGTACAGAAAAAAATGACGCAAATTCATCCAGTATTTATTAAATCATAAGAAAAAGAACAAGGGAGATAACTCAAATTTTGTTTACTGGTTTAACAAAAATGGCTACCGAATGATAAAATCGTTTTTTATTTTTAATTTAATAAATACTGGATAGATTTGTGTAATTTTTGGTGTACAGTCTTCTTTTAAGCTACTGCAAGAATTTCTCTTCTCAAAGACGATGGCTAAAGATCACGAACCGCAACGCTAGAAAATTCACGCTTACCTTGATTTCATGAATGACGACAATGGAGGTGACTTCTTTTCATTACAGAACGTTGTGAGATCTGCGTGATCAGCCTGTAAGTTGCGATCATCACGTAGTAAATTTCAATAACATGTAGACACGAGGTTACATTATAGCTCGGTCGGAGTTGGCGCGCGGTTAATACCTCGCAAAACACAAGAGAAAATGCTGAATGATCCATGGAGTTGGGCACGAGGTACATCGTTGCCTTGCGAAATCTCAACTGAGTCAAAAAAAAAAGAATTAAAAAAAAACTATGTGCTTAGCAAAAGTGCAAAAAAAAACCTTAAGGTCAAATGACAAAGGTCACTTTCTCCCTCCTGTAGGAGGGGGTCAGCAAGTGTGACGGCTTAACAACACTGCGATTTCCAACACACTTCCAAAAGAGGAGCAAAAAAGTAATGGATAATCATCAATTTTTTCAAGTAATTATATGTAATATGTTGTTCTGTTTGGTATGGCATATTTGTAATTACAATATTGTTTTTTTTTTTATCTATTTTAGAATTTGGTATACAACAAACCTCATACACATAGAGTAATAATCAATTAATTTTCCTAAGTAACAATAATATTTTTCAGGTTGTCTTCCTTGGGGTACCCAGAAACCCATTAACCTCAACTTTGTCAAAGTCGAATATGTGCCGAGGTGGCAACAATTCAGATGTGCTTCCTTAATTATTAGCTCAGTCAGATGATGATGCTTTCCCAAAAGAATAGAGTGTTTTACCTGATATGGATGAATATTGGAGATCTGAACATGACCAGAAGCTCGAATTAAACCTTTGTTGTCCATAAATAATCCAAATCCCGCAACTCTTGGCAGAATATTTCTTCCAGATGGTAATTTTAAATATTGAATTTCTTCAGGAAACTCCTCCCTCCCGCCAAAAGCAGCCGTTTAGCTCTACCAGAAGAATCAGTCTGCCAACGTTTTAGTTTGTTGACGAACAATAAAACTTTCTGCAAAACATTGACCACTCTTGTCAGCGATGAGAAGATTGATACCTCTATGGGCAAGGCATTCCCTTTGGGCGAAGAATCATCAACAAACATACAGGAAACAATCCTTTTATTAGTGTTGGTCAGACAGAGGAGAGGAGCAATCGACCAACCAATGTTGGCCTGATGTATCCAATCAGGGCCGTAAACTCATAAATTATAATGGTGCTTGAATTTTGATGAGGAAACACCTCTAGTAAGTAAATCCGCCGGATTCTCAGTCGTAGAAACATACTTGAATTGGACTGAGATTCCAAGTTCACCATTTATCTCTTCAACCATACTTTTTAATGTCCTTAATATGGTTCCCAACAAAGATTTAGCTGCTTTCCTGCTGAGGACCTAAGACAAAACCACTTGCGCATCCGAAACGAGATATAGGGACTGGATAACAATCGACCTCAATGCCTTCAAAATGTTGGGAATAACTCTAACGGCAAAATATATAGCCATAAGTTCTAGAGTAGGTAGGGATTTCCTTTTAAGGGGGGCTATCTTTACCTTTTCAAAAATCAATAGGCATTCATTTCCCTGCTTAGCATACAGAGCAAATCTGTAAGCTGCCTTAGAAGCATCACAAAAATACAGGAATTCGGTAGGAACGTGTTCTCTCAAAGCCATTCTAGGAAACTCCAACTCGCTCAACGAATTTAAATCATTGACCAATGAACGCCATTTTTGTTAAATTTTTCTGGGATTTTCTGATCCCAGGAC
Organism: Sepiola atlantica; assembly: GCA_963556195.1. Taxonomy (NCBI): domain Eukaryota; kingdom Metazoa; phylum Mollusca; class Cephalopoda; order Sepiida; family Sepiolidae; genus Sepiola; species Sepiola atlantica. The sequence goes on along the minus strand of OY744523.1, from coordinate 32,600,385 downwards.
AACTTATTTTTCCAGAGTTCACTAATCAAAACTTTACCGTGAATGGTAACTGGGAGACACAAGGATAGAGGATCATAAACCTTGGAACACTGAGCCAATATATTGTGCTTAGTGTTAACCTCAGGGTCAATCACCATAAGTGTGAGGCTCAAAACCGGTATCCCAACACTTTCTCCGAAAGAGGAAAGGATGCACTCCTATCTATCATCTCCTGCAAGCTCTAATTATTCAAGTTGCAGGATTATAAGTCAAAACCAGCTTCTTTCAGCCTGTCACGTACTGAATGGTAAGTTGAATAGAGAGATTTGAGATTAACGCTGGTCTTGACCATATTATCAACATAAAAGTTGTTGCAAAGTACAGATGACGTTTCATCATAACTGTATCGTTCAGCATGATACTTGAGTATAAAACTCAAGATGAATGGGCTTGCATTAAAGCCAAAGATAATAGAATTATATCTGAAAGTGCGCAAAAGGTCGCCCACTCTTAAGAAAAAACAAAAACGATTTTTATCTTTATCGGCCCTCAAACAAACTTGTAAGAGTACGTGATCATCCTTCCTAAAGGTCAATAACAAATCCAACAGCTTGGCCATCAAATTGACACCCGAATAAGCTGCATCATTTAAGGACCCCCCCTCAGCTTTTTAAAGGAAGAATTAAAAAACAGGACGAATTTTGGTGGTAGCACCTGTCCCTTCCTTAATAACTGGGCGATGAGGGACCCAGCAATAATTTTCAAACTCATCCGGAGAAACGTGAACAGGCTTGATAATTCCTAATTTCTCGTATTCTCGGAAGACTTGTAGGTATTCTTTATATATGCCCTTCCTCTCTAAGGAGTCTGCAACTCTTTGCGTAATTTTCAATGAAGCCACATAATTTGATTCAACAAGAGATATTTTCTCTTCATCCCATGTTAAGTCCGCATAATACTTCCCATTTTCTAGGACAATATTTTTCTTGAAATCATTAATTTTGTCTTCATCATATGACGACAAATCAGAATTGCTATCAGCGCCTTTGATGTTAACAAGGGGTCGTTTGAGGCTTCACCTAAACTGGATATTCTGGATGGAGCAAGCCTCTAAAAGTAATAATAAATGTTAAAGAGTTCTTTGTGACGGACAATGGACTATCTTTGTTCTGGGAAAGAATCAAAAAAATGTATGCACTTTGTGACGGACAATTGACTATTAGTGGACATTCCAAAACTGGAAGATAAAAAGTGTTTTATTGTTTGTGGTCGATTAAAAATACCAAAAAAGTCATAAGTGTGTCCACAGACATTGCCATCAAATTATTTGTGAGTGCAAGATTTTGACCACAGAGAATTATTAAGTACAAAGCTTGGAATACTTCAGCCATTCCTGCTGGAATCGGGAATGGCTGAAGTATGCCGAGGACTTGGCTAGCAATCGGCAGAGGTGGACTGCCTTTATGCGAGATGCGATGTACTCATTTGGACCCGATTCAACCCACTCTGGGTGAATGCAGTTACAGTTATTAAGTGCAGAAAGTGTCAACATGTAAGTATGCGTGTGTTTGTTCGGGCGTTCACTGCACTGGACGTAATTGTCCCACACGTTATGCCGGTCCAAAGATGTTGTTTGATCTCGTCTCAGTACTGTAACAAAAAACTCTCATTCCAAGTAACAACCATGAGTTCAGTCTATCAACAAGTAACAGATTTATTTGTTGGTTATAAATGATACTGGTGTTCCCAACTTGAATGGCAGAATTGCAAATGAGATCTCTCTATCCTGGCAAAATGGAAACAAGTCCCACAGTCCTTTGGTTAAAAGCCCCAATGGACCCATCCTGTCTGACCGGCACCAACTGGCCCATCTGGTCTTGCAAAGCACCCAGCTTCAACTGACTGCCAGCTTTCCCAGCAAACCCCAACTTCCTGTCATGCCCAGTGGGCTGATCTCCCCTTCAATCTCTTTCTTCCTGGCCGGATCTTTCTCACTGATCATAAACCCCCCAGGCACTGACCACTTGAGATATCCCCGGAGATAAATGTCAGACAGAATTATCAAAGCGACAATTCATGAACTTCCAAGCATGGGGCCCACCTTTTACGAGATACTTAATTCATTTCAAAGAGAAATAAACTCTTGGGTGGCTCAAACAAAACCAAAGATATTTTCACTTTATTTGGTGCCCCAGCCCCCCTCTCTTTCCTTTGGCAGTGCATCTAAAACTTGCAACGTCCACCATTCATATGCTTTACTTAATAAAAATGCAGTAGGCTGCATTTTTACAAGGGTATCACAACTGAAACACCTTATTTGCCAAAGAAGAGAAATGTATAAAACATATTCCAAACTGAAATAAACACACTAAATTAGAGTAATCAGCATAGTATTGACAAACCCTAACCTGTTTTTGGCCTTTGTTTTGCATTTTTTACTTTTGTAAAATATTTGAAAATAAATATTTATTGATTATGAACTGGAACAGGAATGACTGACAGTGTAGTTGGGTTTCAGACAGGTTCCCACAAAGACGCAGCATTTTGGAAGTCAAGGCAAAAGGGTCTACTGTTATCTGGAGCAACATTTAAATAACTGTGGATTTGTCAAAGCCCATAGAGCGAATGTGGTATTGTGGTGGAAGTGTCTAGTTCAAGAGAAGATTATAGACCAGCACGACCCCCCCCAATCAATTTATTGTTCTTGTGCCTAATTTGTTATAAAAATTATGTAAATTTTATAGCGAATAAATATAGTACAAACTGTTAACTGATTCAGAAAATTTGTCCTTGTAAAAAAGATTGTAATATTTTGAAACACAATGTACAAAAGAACAAATAGATGTGCATTTTTATTTTTTTCATTTAGACTTCGTTGTTATTTAGGGTTTTAATAGTTATTTAAATCTTATTTATATATTACTAGCAGAGGTACCAAGCGTTGCCCGGGCCACTAAAAACAAAATTGAAGAGGTTAAAAAGTGTAACATACTTCTATTTGTTTTATTCATTTGAAATATGTAGCTGACAATAAGTATCACAAACCAGCCTAGTTTAGAGTGCGAAAACGAGTAAATAGAATGAAATTCCCTTCAATTTTCTTTTTATATACCAGCAGGGCTACTTGGGGTTCTAATTTTTGTGAATAATCTGATTGATTTTAAAAAGATGTCTTGGGACAAAATCAGTGTAAAATACTTTTCCCCGGGTGAGGTTCGAACTTATAACCTCTGCCTTTGAGTGTGGCATGCTAACTGATTGAGTCATTGAATCAGTTCTGTATTTCATTCGAATCTTGCTTATTATTTTAAAATCTTCATATGTTTTTTTTTCCCCCCAGAGATGAAGAACGACACCGAGAACGAGACAATGATAGAAATGAAGAAAAAGAAGAAAAGAAACCTGAAAAGAAGATGTCGATCTTTGAGCAGTTCAATATTCCAAAACCAAAAATACAGTTAAATCCATTTACAGGTAAATATATAAAAAGCTAAAACAATTCGTTCAATACTTTTTTTATTCAAATTCTTTCACAATGTTTTGGGCAAAATTTATTTTCCAGCCATATATATATAAAAAAAAAATACCTTGGAAACAACATTTTTAATCATATATATTTTATTCGACCATTACAATAAACCAGTGATGCGATTTCCACTTAAATTGCTAGAGCCTCTCATGGATGTTTATTTTCCGCTTTTTGGTAGAAATAATTTTTTTTTTTTTTTTTAAATAAGAAAAAGCTAATTTCTGCCAAATCACTAGAAAACTAAAGATGTTAATTTTGCCGTGAAGACTAAGACTTCAAACGATTAATGACAAGGATAGGGGAGTTAGATAGTTTTTGTTTCCTCGAAGAATGACTTCCTGTTTACCCCCCCCCCCCCCCCCAACCTACACACAGTGCCTTTCTCTTAATTTTGATTTTCTTAATTGAAACTGATTAGAGTTGTTTCAGACAAAAGTTGTTTTGTTTTTTATTTTGCACTGCCTCCTCTCCCTCTCCCCACGCACGGAGAAGGGGGGGGGCATCGTGGCTCTTCAGGTTGGGAAATCATTTCACTTGCAGCTTTTCTTTGCAATTGGCTACTCGCATGCCTGATAAGCATACTCCTTCTCATGTAACATTGTGGTGTGTGTTTTTTGATCTCACTGACAGAAAACAGCCAACTCTCTCATTGACATGTTGTAAATAGTTGGCTCTTTAGTTGTGGCAGTGATGTTGATCTTTTCTTTTTTCTCTCTTTGTGGCTGGAATAATGGAAACAATTAAAAAAGAACAATAAATAACTCCATTATTTGCTCTGGTGTTTCGTTTACTTTTTACAGCATTTAGATGAACTGCACTTTCTGATCAACCCAAATGTGGTCGTGGTGGAAGCGCCTTGAAAACGTTGAGCACCCAGGAGACAGAATCGATCTTGCTTCTCTGCCACGTATTTCCTCCTATGACGCAACTTTTGGTACACGTCAGCCTAACCCCAGACTTATCCTCATTAGAGGATAAGTTCAAGATTGGGTTTCCTTTTTTCTTAGTTGTTTTAACCTTGTAGGGAAATTTCCGTTTTTAACACCGTTTTTACACCTCCACGTTCAATATGACGACACTTAGAATAATTGTCTGTGTCAGCTTTCTTTATGAAGACTTTTAAAGATGCGTTCATCTTCATTTTGGGGTTATAATAAAAAAGCTATAGTTAATAAAAGATTGTAAATTCCATTTCTCATTTCGAACTACACAGAGAAACACGTCTGTTCGGCTTGCTTCCAAAACCCAGACTGGCAAAACTCCGTTTCCCACACAAAAGCCTGTGACGTCACAGAACCCCTATGCGCAGGTGCACCTTGATCTTTGACCTGAGGTCTGTCAATGTGGTGGCCCTGTCAACGCTTGTGAGCTCCAACTGTGAGAACCAGTTTATTTTGCACTCAACTGTACAGGTCCACCCGCACTAAATCGTGCAAGCCAAACCAAACGATCTCCCTCACACATACGCTCACTTCAACATACGTCTGGCCTCACAGGGCCATTATCCAACAGTTGTTGTTCATTCTGGGGTGCCTCAAATCTATTTGATCCAAATTGTTATACTCTAAATGATTGTATGTTGTTATTTATAACTTTTACAACTGCTTTTATTACAAAGAAGACGGCTGTTAACAAAAAAGAAAAGAAAGACATACAGAAACTTAGGTTACTATATCTCGCACTAACCAGGATGTTGCAGGTGAAAAGTGTATCCGGAATGTTGCTGCAGTGATGGGGATAAGATGAAGGTTTGGGCGAGGTTCATCTAGCCTTCTGTCGTTACCAAAGTCTCAAACGGTTCTTATTTGCAACGTCTTCAGTGTAATGACAGTTGGATGTGTGGCAGCAAACTAGAGGAAAGAATCCATTAAACCGTGATCTATCTGAAGCTTGCTATGTGTGAGATTTTGGATACCTTGTGCGCTCAACGTCTCAGGTGGTTTGGCCATGTACAGCGTACCACTTCCTGCATTAATTCAATAACACGCATGGATACCTCAGGCACGAGGGTGCGTGGTAGACCAAGGAAAATCTTGCTTCAGTGCGTATGAAGTGACTTGCAACATGATTTGTATCAACCCTTTGGATCGATCAGATTGCATGGAGAGTAGATGTGAGATGTTGCCTAGTGTTGCGCACCTCGGAGTCCAGGATACTTGCAGCACCTTAAATACCAAAACATGATGATGATGATGATGATGGCCACCCTTACAACGAGACGTTACTACCGATACCGATTGAGCTGACTACTTACATGTCAATGATGACCAGCTGTTTACCATGAGTCAAACAATTGGTCCACTGTATGCTACAATTTCTTTCCTCTTTCTTCATACTTTTTTTAGATTGCTCCTATTAGATGTTTGTCTTCTCGAATGTAAATAAAATTAACTAAAGGAATCTTTTCTTGACTGCTGATCAAAATTAACTATGTATTACATCTTCAACTTAATTTTGATTACCCCAAGTAAATCATCGATGTCACTTGTCAAAATTAACTATCGATCACATCTTTAACTAAAATGAACTATCGATCACATCGTTAACTAAAATGAACTATCGATCACATCGTTAACTAAAATAAACTATCGATCACATCGTTAACTAAAATGAACTATCGATCACATCGTTAACTAAAATGAACTATCGATCACATCGTTAACTAAAATGAACTATCGATCACATCGTTAACTAAAATGAACTATCGATCACATCGTTAACTAAAATGAACTATCGATCACATCGTTAACTAAAATGAACTATCGATCACATCGTTAACTAAAATGAACTATCGATCACATCGTTAACTAAAATGAACTATCGGTCACATCGTTAACTAAAATGAACTATCGGTCACATCGTTAACTAAAATGAACTATCGGTCACATCGTTAACTAAAATGAACTATCGGTCACATCGTTAACTAAAATGAACTATCGGTCACATCGTTAACTAAAATGAACTATCGGTCACATCGTTAACTAAAATGAACTATCGGTCACATCGTTAACTAAAATGAACTATCGGTCACATCGTTAACTAAAATGAACTATCGGTCACATCGTTAACTAAAATGAACTATCGGTCACATCGTTAACTAAAATGAACTATCGGTCACATCGTTAACTAAAATGAACTATCGGTCACATCGTTAACTAAAATGAACTATCGGTCACATCGTTAACTAAAATGAACTATCGGTCACATCGTTAACTAAAATGAGCTATCGGTCACATCGTTAACTAAAATGAGCTATCGGTCACATCGTTAACTAAAATGAGCTATCGGTCACATCGTTAACTAAAATGAGCTATCGGTCACATCGTTAACTAAAATGAGCTATCGGTCACATCGTTAACTAAAATGAGCTATCGGTCACATCGTTAACTAAAATGAGCTATCGGTCACATCGTTAACTAAAATGAGCTATCGGTCACATCGTTAACTAAAATGAGCTATCGGTCACATCGTTAACTAAAATGAGCTATCGGTCACATCGTTAACTAAAATGAGCTATCGGTCACATCGTTAACTAAAATGAGCTATCGGTCACATCGTTAACTAAAATGAGCTATCGGTCACATCGTTAACTAAAATGAGCTATCGGTCACATCGTTAACTAAAATGAGCTATCGGTCACATCGTTAACTAAAATGAGCTATCGGTCACATCGTTAACTAAAATGAGCTATCGGTCACATCGTTAACTAAAATGAGCTATCGGTCACATCGTTAACTAAAATGAGCTATCGGTCACATCGTTAACTAAAATGAGCTATCGGTCACATCGTTAACTAAAATGAGCTATCGGTCACATCGTTAACTAAAATGAGCTATCGGTCACATCGTTAACTAAAATGAGCTATCGGTCACATCGTTAACTAAAATGAGCTATCGGTCACATCGTTAACTAAAATGAGCTATCGGTCACATCGTTAACTAAAATGAGCTATCGGTCACATCGTTAACTAAAATGAGCTATCGGTCACATCGTTAACTAAAATGAGCTATCGGTCACATCGTTAACTAAAATGAGCTATCGGTCACATCGTTAACTAAAATGAGCTATCGGTCACATCGTTAACTAAAATGAGCTATCGGTCACATCGTTAACTAAAATGAGCTATCGGTCACATCGTTAACTAAAATGAGCTATCGGTCACATCGTTAACTAAAATGAGCTATCGGTCACATCGTTAACTAAAATGAGCTATCGGTCACATCGTTAACTAAAATGAGCTATCGGTCACATCGTTAACTAAAATGAGCTATCGGTCACATCGTTAACTAAAATGAGCTATCGGTCACATCGTTAACTAAAATGAGCTATCGGTCACATCGTTAACTAAAATGAGCTATCGGTCACATCGTTAACTAAAATGAGCTATCGGTCACATCGTTAACTAAAATGAGCTATCGGTCACATCGTTAACTAAAATGAGCTATCGGTCACATCGTTAACTAAAATGAGCTATCGGTCACATCGTTAACTAAAATGAGCTATCGGTCACATCGTTAACTAAAATGAGCTATCGGTCACATCGTTAACTAAAATGAGCTATCGGTCACATCGTTAACTAAAATGAGCTATCGGTCACATCGTTAACTAAAATGAGCTATCGGTCACATCGTTAACTAAAATGAGCTATCGGTCACATCGTTAACTAAAATGAGCTATCGGTCACATCGTTAACTAAAATGAGCTATCGGTCACATCGTTAACTAAAATGAGCTATCGGTCACATCGTTAACTAAAATGAGCTATCGGTCACATCGTTAACTAAAATGAGCTATCGGTCACATCGTTAACTAAAATGAGCTATCGGTCACATCGTTAACTAAAATGAGCTATCGGTCACATCGTTAACTAAAATGAGCTATCGGTCACATCGTTAACTAAAATGAGCTATCGGTCACATCGTTAACTAAAATGAGCTATCGATCACATCGTTAACTAAAATGAGCTATCGATTTCATCTTCAACTTAATTTTGATTACCCCAAGTAAATCGTAGATGTCACTTGTCTCTTTTTATTTCCTTCCCTGAACCAAACCCATTCATTGTTTTCTTTTTCTTTTTATGCAGGTTTGCCCTATACCCCTCGTTACTATGAACTTCTACGAAAGAGAAGTGTACTTCCTGTCTGGGAATACAAAGAGAAGTTTACAGACATCGTTAACGACAATAAAATTCTGGTGTTAGTTGGTGAAACTGGTTCTGGAAAAACAACTCAGGTAAGTTCTCTTAATCGATATCACATTTCTTTGCTTTTCTTGTAAAAATAAAAATTCTGATATTGCTATCAATTTTTAAATGTCGAAACAATCTACATTAACAAAATTGTCAGACCAGGTATCGTCTGACTGTGCCAATTCATATCCAAACATTGTTATAATTTTAAACGGTTTTATTCATTTGGTGTAATGACTAAAATATACTGTATTGTCGAGAGCTACAGATTCGACCCAGAAACAGAACCCGTCTGTATCAATATTTTTCCCCGATTCCGATTCTTTTAAAATTTCTAAATATTTAGCTATTCAGTTGTTTTTTTTTTTCAATTTTTGGATTACTGTAAAAACTCATGTAATATGTACATATATTTTCGCAAACGTATAAATACACTTGTAGGGTGGGTGGGGGGTGATGATCTATAGATTTTAGTTTTAAAATCAATAAATATTTATCATTTTATCAATGAGAACCAGCAATGGCAAATTAAGTTAAAAACAAAAGAAAAAAAATTAAAAGAATCGTTTTTGGCATCGGAAAATAGGGAGAAGTTTTTCTGATACCCCAAAAAGTTCCAATTTCTCCGATTCCGATTAATCGACCCAAAATTAATCCAGACCTATTCTGCTGATGTTTTGGAAAGTGACCAGCACTATGAAGTAGATGTAGACAAAACTCATTAGTAGAAATTCCACATCTGCAATCCGTGATTTAAATGAATAAATATGAAAATTGAGCCCATTTATCGCACTGGTGAGGTCAAAACGCCATATTTCAAGTCAATTCAACTTCACAAAATAGAACCACAGCAAAAGCTATTTTTTATAGACTGCTCATGTATATGCGATATCAGTCGTTAGGTTTATTAATTTGCATATTGGTTTTTAAAAAGGACATTTTATTAATTAACTATTGTTATTTCTTAGTTCAATGATTGTTTTGATTTTAATGTAACACATTTTTTGTCTTGCAATATTCTATTTATTCTATTTCCTATCAACTACGAATAGCCAGAAATTTATAGAGTCAAGAAATAATTGTAAAGTATTGATAGGTGAAGCAAAGAGAAGGTATACAGAGATAACCAGAAAACGCATTGTCACAGAAACTAGATACTCACGATTTTTGGAAAGTCTACAATAGTGTGGTGAACAATGGACAATCAACAATTCCCTCACTATCAAACCACAATGATGTTGTTTGCACGGCAACTGATAAAGCTGAACTACTTGCCCAGCATTTTGCCGTAAACTCAATTTTGGACTCAGCAAACCACCCCCTCCCTAAATTCTCATTGCGGACCGATGCCACACTTGAAAACCTGGTCATCACCCCATCTCAGATCAAGGGCATGATAAAAAACCTTGACACCTTCAAAGCATGTGGGCCTGATCTTATACCAGTAATAGTAATAAAGAAATGCTCTGCTGAACTGGCCCCTGTCCTCTCAAAACTCTACAACAAATGCCTAGCTGAATCTTGCTTCCCTGATAGCTGGAAAATTGTCTCTGTGGTACCAGTCTTCGAGAATTTGGGGATAGAATTATCACCTCAACCAGTCTATACCCGATCTTTGCTAAAATCTTTAGTAGGGCACCTAGTTAATGCTAAACTTTTTTCTGACCGCCAGTATAGATTCAGGCAATCACGATCTACTGCGGATATCCTAACGGTCATCTCTGAACGCATATATCATACACTCGACAAAGTAGGTGAAGCTAGGGAAGTAGTGCTTGATATATCCAAACCCTTTGACAAGGTCTAGGATAAAGGTCTTCTCATAAAAATCTACTTATATGGTATTACTGAACGAATATTTAATATAATAGATCCTTCCTAACCAAAAGAAATATCCAGCTTGTCCTCGATGGCCGTTCATCCAAGACACATGAAAGAAATGCTGGTGTACCCCAGGGATCAATCCTTGGACCTTTACTATTCCTGATTTTCATAAATGACCTCCCTGATGACATTGAGTCTGAGATTGGTATATTTGCTGATGACACCACACTTTACTCTCGTCATGTGGGCAAAACCGATGCGCACATATCTGAGGCAATGGCTGAATCCTTAGAAAATGACTCCACGCTGTAGTGGATTGGGTAAAAAATGGATGGTAACATTTAATGCCCCAAAGACAAAGCCTCTTTCCTTCAATAACTACAAGAAACCGTTTCAACCACAGATTGCCATGGCAAATAACACCCTACCTGAGAGTCCAACGTTAAGACTCCTCGGCCTAACATTCACAGGTAACATGAATTGAAACAAATACATTGAAGACATTGCCAAGGCTGCTGCAAAGAAGGTGGGTTCCTTCTACCGTGCTAGTAAACTTCTTACACTTGACATTATCCTATATCTCTACAAAGCCACTATCCGCCCATGCATTGAGTATTGTTGTCACATCTGGGCTGGTGCATCATCCACTAGTCTCTTCCTCTTAGAAAAGGTCCAAAAAAGAGTAGCCAACTTAATAGGTCCCTCACTATCCACCCAGTTCCAGCACCTCTCCCATCGCCACAATGGTGCATCCTTTTGCCTGTTTTACAAGTACTTTAATGGATTGTGCTCTGATGAACTAGCTGCTCTAGTATTCTCTCAACGTAAATACACTAGACCAACCCGATAATCAGCTAAGTCTCATCCATTCACTGTGGAGGTCCCTAGATGCCGGAGAACCTTCTACTCCAATAGCTTCTTTCCTCGTATTGCCGGTCTCTGGAACTCGCTCCCTGTTTCCCTGACTGTACTGACATGCAGAAATTTGAAACTAATTTAAACAAGCATCTCGCTGCACAGCTCCCAACTTAGGATGACCCCCAAAACTTAGACCCTAATTCTCAGTAGCCCCTTATGTCTATCATGGCGGCCTGCCTTGTTTGGGATGAACTATGATAAAAAATTAAAAAAACCTGGATAGTGAGTGAGTGATTTAAATGTTCCCTTTTTTTAAGGGGACTGACTTGATTTTAATTTCTAAATTTTAAGTTACAAGTACGGGGGTAAAGTGATTTCTTTCTTTACAATTATATGTAAAAGATAACAATTATTTTATCAAAATTAGCAAAATGTTTAATGTTTATCAATATGAATAAATGCAAAAGTTCTTGTATCATGTTTACAACAAAGTTAGGAATGAAATGTTTATTAAGATATTTGTTTCAAGTAGCCAACTTTGTGAAGCGATAGCGATCCGGTGAAACCAGCTAGTATTCGCATAACTTAAAAAATTGTCTCTAGCTCAACCGACCATAATGTGGATTTATTTTTTTCTTTCAGATTCCTCAGTGGTGCCTTGAATGGGTGCGAGCACGTTACCCTAAAAAAGGTGTTGCATGTACCCAGCCGAGAAGAGTGGCGGCTATGTCCGTAGCCCAACGAGTTTCTGAAGAGATGGATGTTGGTCTTGGCCAGGAGGTTGGCTACAATATACGATTTGAAGATTGCACATCGTCTAAGACGGTTCTAAAGTAAGTGCTTTTACCAAAATATTATAGGGATGGGGATGCAGGGGCCTAAATTTGTTTCATAGATGTAGAGGATTCTTAAATGAATGAAGGATTTATTCAACCAGATTATTGTCTCTTAGCTGAAAGGTCAAGGGGGTAGAGAGAGAGAAAGTTACTTATGTTTTAAATTAAGCACATGCTTCATTTCATTTAAAAAATTCTTTCTTAGATCATCAAGTTCTTTCTATATATGCTATTATTGAACTATTTTAAGCAATTTAAGTTTTTATGTGTGTATTGCTAATGTAACCTTTATTTTTAGGTGTATGTTTTGAATCAGGAACTTATACGGAATTTTGAACGGAACGCTTCATTTTATCCACAAGGGTAGATTGTTCTTATTTCATCAGCCATGATCAAATAGAAGTGTTGATTAAATATTAAGTTATTCTTAGTTATCGCCTGCAGTAAGGATTGAACCTTCAGAAACTTTTATACTTGTCTAATTTTAGGATGAGGAATTAAAAAACAAAAGGTTTTCTTTCTAATATTGGAAGATTTTGGAGTTATCCATGTAAAAAATAAATAAAAAGGGATTGCCATCAAAATCTGTAAATCTGTTATAGAAAAGAAATCAGCAGTTAATTTTTAAACAAAAACTTATTATAAATTTCTTGAAGACTTATAACGGCCAACCGGACTTTGTCAGTGAAGCAATTGAAAATCTTGTTCTTGGTTATTGTGATTTTTTCTTTCCTCCGATACAGGTTGAAATAAGTCATGAATTAGAGAGGCCTCATTCTTCAATTTTTCCAGTTTTTTGCTCAAGAAACCTTTTGTCTTTTGCAAAGATACTTTTTCCTTGTTCAATTTTTGTCCCTCATTCTCCAAGAACTTTATTTTTTTCTTAGTTTTTTTATTTTCTGCAAGTATTTTGCAGTTATATTTTTTCAAATTAGAATTTTCTTTTTGTACGTCTTATTTTGAATGTCATTTTTCTGTCTCTTAACTGATTTATTAAGTTTAGAAAGTTTCTTTAGAAGCTTTGCTCTTGATATTTTGAGTTGAACATTTTCCTTGCTTTGGATCGATATTTTCTGAGAAGCCATTTTATACTGTTCTCTTGTTTGTAAATTAACAGCCATGTTGAAGAGCTGATCCTGAGATTCTTTAAGGGTTGTCATCATTTTGGCAGCAACAGATGGTTGTTCTGGAGAGGCTAAATTAGGAGGTTTATCTTGAGAAGGACAATTTTTTTATAGCTCTGTATTTTTTTACATTCTTTTGAAAGTTTATTTACTATAGCAAACAAAATTTTTCATTGTAATTTGCAGACAGAAGGTGATTCAGCCACATTACCATTATGTTAAACGTTAGTTGTTTCTTAGTTGAATAATAATAAAGTTAAAGAACTGCCCCATTTGTCAGAGTGATGTCATTGGGAACACTTTTGAATAGTGTTGCATCTTCCAGTTCTTGCAATGAGATTCCGATTGCAGAGAGTTCTTCAGCTACAAAATAGGCATGATATGAATCATCTAAAAAGATTAATTCAGCTTATCCTTTGGTAGAAAAAATGACTTTAGCTTTCAGAAACGTCCATTGTATTTGTCCAATCAATCGTGGCTGTTCCACCTTCATATCTGGAAAGAGTTTGCAGAACCAACCTGAAATTAAAAAAATTACAATTCTTTTATCAAAAAAGAAATATTAAAGAAAGCATCTCAAAATATTTCATGAATTTTTTTTTTAAAGAACTGTTCTATAAACCTGATATCTTGCCTATAGTAAATGATTTTGTTGTTTTCATTAGTGTTCATAAAACCATGACCGTAACAAGTTGAACTCAAAATAGACAAAACCCAGACTTCATCAGAACTATATTCAGATGACTTAGATGTTATTACAGGATCAATAACATCCCCAAGTTCAATTTTCATTAACTTTTCAAAACTTTTTCCAAAAAGGTTTCGCTAAATTTCTGAATAAATAAAAAGTATTCTAATTGTTATTTTAAAGAAAAAATATTTTGCTAAACTTCTGAACAAATAAGAGAATATACCGTTATTTTAAAAATTACAAAACAAAGTGTCATTTTTTACGGAACTTTTAGTTTTAACAAAAAAAAAGTTTCGCTAAACTTTCGAATAAAAAGTATTCAACTTCAGTTCGATGTGTTCAACGTCACTCGGGGAAAATGACAAAAAGTTCAAAACACAGGCTCTTTTTATATTCAAGCCGTTCGCGATGTGTAACGACTTTTTAATTATTTCTATTGAATATTATTGGGTAAACTCTGCTTTATATAATGGTATAAATGACAAGTTTTTTTTAATTAAACTTTTATAATATTTTATTCACTAAAGTTTTCAACTTAGAAATTTTTAATGAAAATTAATTTAAAATTCTATACTTAGCGTACCAAATTGAAGAATAACCTTTCTTTTATAAGATGGAATGATTTTTCAAAGTTGAACAAGTAATATCGCGAACGGCACATACGTTAAAAAATAGGACTAAAATATTGTTGTTGAAAAAACGCGGAACTAAACGCATTTTTCATTAAAATAGTTACATAATTCAAATCAACTTGTAAAAAAAACTAATCATCGTACAAAAAAAAAAAATGATATCATTAGAAAGAAGAGAGATTAAATTTTATTTATATACTTATTTAATAGATATAACCTGATAAATAGCAGAGATATTGTAAGTTAAATTTTACAAAAATTTCATGGAGATGTGAATAGTAGTCCAAATAATACATATAATTTTTATGGTCGTGATCCTGATAAGAATATTTACATATTGGTAGCCATAACTGCAACCTTATTATATAAATAGAGATTTTGTCTGGCTGTCCATCACTCACAACTTTTTAAAACGTAATAAATACATTGCGGAATTTGTCTCATTTCGAAATATCAGAGATCTTAACTACTTTTAGAAATAAAGAATATTGTATTAATGGTAAAAAATAAATTCCTTACAAATAAGTTAGTGCCATGACCGGAAACCGAAACCTTCATCTTGAGTCTGAGAATCTATATATTGAGCTATTTGGACTTTCTTATTGAATAAAGCTTAAAACATTTCCATAAAAAAAATAATTATAGCTTTGGTATGACGTCATGTTTCAAAACATGAATTTAAACATAAGCGATAATAAAAATAAATGGTGCTTGTTAGTGGCTTCGGCCAAACGAAAAATTATTTATGTGTGAAAACAATATCATGTCCTTACTCACTGGTATTTTATTGTTCAATGTTGAAAAAAGTAGGAAAAATTATCCAGTAGAACTTTAATTACAAAGATTTTTACATTTATCGTAACGTACGAGTAACCTCGATGAATATGACTCCATAGGATACAGGTCGGCAGAAAGCAGGGGCAGGTAAGTTGCGGTGGTAGGACAGAAGGCCACTGGACAAAGTCCACCGGACAAAATAAGTCAAACCTGGACTAAAAATAAATTAATTATTAAAAATATTTTAAAAATATTTTTATATTTATTATATTTACTATTTTTTAAAGATTGCATCATAAAAAATTGACGCACCCTTTCTACTACTAACCCCAAGTCCGTGTGGCAAAAAAAAAAATACATTTGAAATTGGGGGATCAGTTTTGCACATAATTTTAACATAAAATGATCCCCCAATTTTGGGCCATAATTTTCAAGGGCCCCCAATTTTGGGCCATAATTTGCAAGGGCAGGTAATACTCATTTAAAAAACAAAAAACAAGAAAAAAATATTTTTAATAATTAATTTATTTTTAGTCCAGGTTTGACTTATTTTGTCCGGTGGCTTCTGTCTGGTGGACTTTGTCCGGTGGCCTTCTGTCCTACCACCGCAACTTACCTGCCCCTGCTTTCTGCCGACCTGTATCCTATGGAGTCATATTCATCGAGGTTACTCGTACGTTACGATAAATGTAAAAATCTTTGTAATTAAAGTTCTACTGGATAATTTTTCCTACTTTTTTCAACATTGAACAATAAAATACCAGTGAGTAAGTACATGATATTGTTTTCACACATAAATAATTTTTCGTTTGGCCGAAGCCACTAACAAGCACCAAATAAATAAATAAATGGGTAAACATCAAGTGTTGGAAATTATCTTAATAGTCCCAAACAATTTATTTTGCTTTAAGTACGTATTGTATATAAATCTTTCTCAATTATATAATCATTCCAGCCTAGTATTTAAATAAAACTAATAAAATATATATATATATATAAATATATATATATAAGTTTACAAAAAATAATTTTCGTTAATTAACCTTGGTTATCCTAAATTTCACAATTGTTTGTGTAAATCGTTTTTTAAAACAAACTTTCTCAATATTTAAGGTATTGAAAAAGGTATTGAAAGGATACATGCTTTTCAAAAATATTTTTGAATTAAATATTATGGCATGTATTCTTCAGAATTGTCTGGACTCGTTGGTCTAGTGGTTTCCATCAATTTTGATAGCTCATTGTAATACAGCTTCCTATTCTAGTAGCTTCTTTCCAAGAACCGCAGGCTTGTGGAACTCTCTTCTTGCTGACTGTTTTCCTCTTACCTATAGTCATGGTCTTTTCAAGACTAACGCCAATAGGCATCTCCTGTCTTTGTGATAATCATTTGTGTTTTTGTTAGCTCCTTAGTGTCAAGTAGCTTCATACCTTGTCTGGAGCGATTTCCATTAAAAAATATATATATGAGTAGAAAGTGGACCTGGGATTTACTTTCAACAGCATCATATCTCTCGCTTCCCTTATTTTGTCTTTTAGTCCTCACTTTCCATGGGCGATGTTTCTGACAAAGGGGGAATAATTGCTGTTTTCTGGGTCGGAATCTATCCATATAACATTTATCGTTGGCTAGTTTTTGAATTTAAAGTTGTATTTTTAATAAAGTGACTTCATGCCTTATTTGTAGCGATTTCCATATATATATATATATATATATAGATTACAGATAATATTTGTCACAAGATTACTATCTAGAAAAAAAAAAATGTTCATTTTTTTGGATTTATTCCTCAAACTTGGTTCAGTTTGTCTTCATGACTTGTTCTGTCAATTTAACTCTATCAATCCACCTTTGTCTTTTGGACCAATTAGGTTTCAGGAACCCCAGAAAAAAGCAAATATGAAAAGGACGAATTCGGGTCTACATCGGTTTCTTTGACTTCATGACTTGTTCTGTTGATTTTACTCGATGAACCAGCTTTTGGGGTTTATGACAGCCTTGAGGCAGTCTCAGACCTTTGTCACTTTTTTCATGTTGAAGCTGGATCTGTTGGTGTCTTGTTCCAGTGCACCCCACATAAAGAAGTCGAGGGGTTGCAGCCCTTCAAGCTAGGAGACCAGATGTCGGGTGAAGTGTGGTCAATGAAGTTTTCTGAGAGCCAGACTTGGATCTTCCAGCTGGTATGTCAGGCTGCTGCCATATGTTAAGCCTACTTGGTCGATTCAGAGTTGACTACTTCCTCCAGAACGTGGATGTAGCCATTGGTGTTCAGCTTGAGGTTGTCTGTGAAGAAGTGGAGTGGTATGATGTCACCTTCACTGACGACACTGAAGATCATGGGTTCTGACAACATCAGATTGTCGATCATGTGTTTTTTTTACTGATGTCACCTCATAGTCAAATCCTCAATCTTTCAATTCCTTGCTAACCTTTGCACCATCCTCCCGCTGAGGCAGTCTGAAATCTCTTTATTTGTCCTTCTGGCACAGATTCCAAGGAGTCTCTTCCACAAATATGGAGGTTAAACATTGTCCATAATCAATTATTCAAAAAAAAAAAAAAGAATGGAAATATCGTCACAATTTCATGAAGACAAGACTGACAACAAAAGTAAAAAAAAAAAAAAAAGCATGCATCAAGGTAGCAGTTGAAAATTGCGAACAAATATCATGCACACCCTGTGTGTACTAAACTGATGATTGTAAACTGAAAAATATTAGTCCTAGTGCTCAATATGAAAACTAGAGCCGAATGATAGTAAAATAAGAAAACTAAATAACCATTATTGCAGTTTCATGTTGGAACCATTGTCAGACGTTTTAAATATAGGAAAGGTTGCAGGTTCAGTTCACAGGGGAAAGTGGAGGAAAACATGGGGGGGCCGCGTGAGTGATAAAAATTGATTTGAGAGGAAGAAAGATAAAGACCTGACCAGAGATAATTTAGTTTACCAAGTCAATTTCTTAAAGCTGTCCAACACATGCCAGCATCTAAAGTGGACATTATTCTGAATATGATGATAAAAATATTTTTTTTATTTTACGTTCAAAATGTCTGGTAGTTGTTATATTATATAGATAATGAATGTTTTGTTTCTTTCTCTCCAGGTATATGACAGATGGTATGTTGCTGCGAGAAGCTATGTCAGATCCTCTTTTGGAAGCATACGGTGTCATTATGATTGACGAAGCCCACGAACGTACTTTGGCCACTGACATCCTCATGGGTCTCCTTAAAGAAGTTAGCCGACAGCGAGATGATATCAAGGTTATTGTAATGAGTGCGACACTTGATGCGGGGAAATTTCAGGTATAAATATTTTTTTAAAAGATGATTTGAATAATGATGATGTCAGAAAAATAAAAAAATTTTCCGTAAAATGTTTTTTGGTCATTTTATTATAGATTTAAAAAAAACTTTTTTATTGTTTTTGATTTCAGTTCTATTTTGACAATGCCCCTTTGATGAGTGTTCCGGGTCGGACACATCCCGTGGAAATCTTTTACACACCAGAGCCGGAACGTGATTATCTCGAAGCCGCAATTCGAACTGTCATTCAGATTCACATGTGTGAAGAAGGAGAAGGAGACATTCTTTTGTTTTTAACTGGCCAAGAGGTAACCAAATTAATTTCCTTTTATTATGTTACATCTTCTGTTTAATAAAGTAAAATTGGTCTATTCCTCCACTTATAGAAACATAGATGAATTCTGGTAGAAGGACATGGGTCGTCCTATGGCACCAGCTCTTTGTCTTCATCTTTGTATGCGTTCAGTGATGATAGCAGCGTTATAGTTGAATTTGATTTCTTGGTCAATCCAGAACTTATCCAACCGCTTCTCAAATGTCTTTACAGTTTTGGCTTCAATTACACTTGATTGCAATCTATTCCATGAATCAACACAGCGATGGCTGAATGAATATTTTTTCAGGTTCAAACATGCCCGTTTCTTGTAGAGCATCTGACCCCCCCCCCCCCTCGTTTCCATCTCTTGTATTTTTTCTTGTCAATGGTTTATCTGCATTGAAGTCATATTTTCTAAACAGCAATCATGTCCCCACATATTCTTCTATAAGCCAAACTTAGCAATTTCAGAGCTTTCAATCTTTCTTCATAACTGAGTGTACAGTTCTGGAACAAGTTTAGTAGCTCGCCTTTGTATATTTTCTATTATTGCAATGTGTTACTTCTTATATGGTACCCACACTTGATTAGCATATTAAATATGAGGCCTCACAAGCGCTTTAAACAACATAACCAATGAACTTCGATCGAGTTATTCAAAAGATCTGCGGATTAAACCGAGCATTTTGTTGGCTTTGTTGACTTTCTCTTTCATGTGTTCTTCGAAATTTAGCCTACTGTCTATTACAACACAAATATCTTTTTTCGAGTTCGTATAATCCATGGGTTGTAGACAATCATTCAGAGTATATTGAAATACATTTTTAGTGTTCTGTTACCTATACACATAATCTTGCATTTTTCTGGATGGAATTTTAACTGCCATTTTTCAGATCAATCATACATGCAATGGATATTTTCCTGTAGTTTCTGACAATCTTCATAATCTCTGATTTCACGAAATAACTTGGTATCGCCAGCATACAAAAAGGCTTCACTGTCATTCTTCATAGATTTAGGGGGGTCATTTATATATACAACAAACAAAAGAGGACCAAAAACGGATCCTTGAGAGATACCACTGGTCACATCTTTGACCGCAGAGCTCTCGTTGTTCACTACTGTCTGTTTTCTGTCTGAGAGAAATGCCTTGATCCAATGTATGTATACTGGGCTCAATCCGTACAATTTTAACTTATGTATTGACAGTGATTCATTTTGTCAAACGCCTTCATAAAATCACAATATGCAGTGTGTATGCAATATCCAGCATTTATAGAATCCGTCCACATATCAAGTACAGTCAGTAGCCGTAACACAGTTGATCTCTTTGGTATGAATCCAAATTGCTTATCTGTAAATAGTTCAGTTATCGATAGATTCCGTCCTACAAAATCAATATTTTATTTTAAATGGCCATTTTCTTGTCTACAACGTTGGTCCATATTGTTAAAAACAAAAACATTTAATTAAGACATTCTTTTATTTTTGACTGACCAAGAAGTAAAAAAAAGAATAAAAATCCCTCCTCTCACTCTCTCTATTCATTTAGCGTCACTTACTGCTGTCCAGGACTTAGACGTTTCTTGATATTTCGCATACTGACTTTCCAGTCCGTATGATGCAGCGGGTCAGCTATATCCAAATTCCACTCTGTATGGTTTTGTCAATCACTTGCTTCCAAGTTTTCTTCGGTCAGCCAACCTGCCTGCGATTCAAAACATCCATGCTTCTGCAACGGCTTATCCAGGAGGATTAATGCTTTACATGACCATACCAGTGTAACCAATCCATCCTTAGGATGATGACCTCTATGCTGGGCAAATGTAGTGCTTTCAACAAATCCTCCTACTTAATGTGTTGGGTTGGTCAGATTTCACATTGCAGATCTGTTTAATCATGGATCTGTCATTTCTCTGCACTCTGACAAGAGAGGACTGAGTGAGGGGTCCACATTCACTTTACTTTCACTTTAGAGTACTGGGTATGACCTTAAACCACATTCAGTTGTGAGGCCTCAATTTTGTGAGCTTTGGGGGAGTGTGGAGTTGCCTCATAGTTCTGATTACTGCCAGATCCATTTTAACGTAGAATGTTAGTCCATGTCAAAGTTCCTTCTATAGGTGAAATAGACTGTTTCTTAACAAAATATATTCCTATACAATAGATTAATCTACAAACCATCAGTATGTAAAACGTGCAGTTTCAAGGCTTCTGTGCTGATAGAGATGTGAACATGCACTCGTGGGTTGCATAAATGCAATGCATGTGAATAAAAGATATGCTGCGAGTGATAAATATTTTACTAAGAAATGAGAAATATGTTTGGTTTAGATTTGACTACCCAGAATTTGATTTGTCCACTTGAAAAAATGTTTCTTTAGATACAAGGTTCCTTGCTGTGTTTATGACCTAGATACGGGACCCCCTTGACAGTAGTTTTTTTATGTTCATAGATTGGCAGCTGATTATCTCAATTGGTGTTTTCTGGTGTGGTCTCAGGGATATCTATATACATTCCAGCAGGTGGGAGGGGAGTTAGTTGTTTTTTTGGGCATCTAACAGTTAGTTGAGATTTGTGTACTTTTCAGACAGAGAGAGATTGTGTTTGGTTGGACTTGTATTTTGGTTTGGCTAAGAATTCTCAGTTGCAAGTTTGCTGTTCAGTAGAGAAAAATGAGTAATATTGTAACCTCCCAAAAATAAACCTTTGTTACTGGTTTCAAACTGGAGTTGTGGTTTCTTTGGAGGGAGAATTCTTCTGTTGTAGCACTGAGACCACGTAATTGACACTGCAACCAGTGTCGGAATTGAACAACGACTTTCGATCAGCACAACAAGTGGACGATCACGGCCTGTGCAGTGAACCCACGTTCACAGAGATGTGAACATCGTGCATGTTCAGCAATGTTGCATAAATTCATGTGTGATAGTGGAAAAATATCTGGATTTGACCACCCTGAAAATTTGCTTGCGATTTTGAAAAAAACAAATCGTCTCTTAAAATCAAGGGACATGCCGAGAAAGCAAGCCACATGAGATTTAAAAAAAAATTTATACCCACTTCAAACAACAGGGATGTTTTCTGTGGAATTCCGCTTTTTTTGTAATTCAGAAAAGGCAGAAATTTTTTTGTTTCTAAATAAATAAGTTAGGACATTAAGGAGGCGATAGAAATTCCATTGTGGTTAAATGTGATCGGAAAAGCAAATAGAAATTTATTGTATTTTCAAGGTTAATCTTGTCAAAATGCTGGAAACAAAAGTAAATTTTATACCAATTATGTTTATATTCGTATTAGAATTAGTAACTGTTTACCTGTATCATTTAACCACCAGCTACTAGCAGAGAGCCAGCTTTTGTTGAGATGTCTGTGGTCGACTATTGTATCTTGAGTTGCTGCTTTTCTCTTTATATTCAAAGTGATCGGCTCTAAAATGGCTTTTTTTTTTCTTTTTGAAGCAATAAACAAAAAAATCAAAAACATGATGCACAGTTGACCTGGTACAGTAACCAATTTTTTATTGCTTCAAAAAGAAAAAAAAGAAGCCAACTGTACCAGGTCAACTGTGCATCGTGTTTTTGATTTTATTTTGTGTTTCTTTTCAATTTTGCTTTCTTTTCTCCAGAGTCTATATCATCCTATAATAGAAATAAATTATATTTTAAAATATCTTGATGAACAACTGTTGCGATTGATCTTGTCAACAAAAGCAAACTTTACACCAATTACGACTAGATTCGTACCAGAATTAGTAATGGTTTATCTATCACTTTTGATAATTATTTTTGTAAAGTGTAATCTATTGTTTTTCTGCCCCTTTTCAGGAAATTGATGTAGCTTGCAAGCGAATCCAACGTGAAGTCGACAACTTAGGTGCCGATATAGGTGATATGAAATGCATTCCACTCTATTCAACATTGCCTCCGAATTTACAACAAAGAATATTTGAGCCGGCTCCTCCAAAGAAACCAAGCGGTGCCATTGGCAGGAAATTGGTCGTATCGACTAATATAGCAGAGACTTCTCTTACGATTGATGGCGTCGTGTTTGTCATAGATCCAGGATTTGCGAAACAAAAGGTAAGTTTCTTTTATTCCAAAATAATGGTGCAGTTCATCCAGTCTTTTGCTAAGGTTACTGGAAAAATGGTAGGATCGGTCGACTGTTCCAGAAAAGTACCTGATGCAATCCTTTACCTTTATAAGAGGCAAATACGTCTTAAGGTGGAGTTCTGCTCTTGTCACTTTTCTTGTCTTGACAAAGAACAAAATCGATTTTGCAATTTAGTGGGAAATGATCTTTTCTCTTCTCCACGCGAGGGGACATATCAAATCTCTTGTTTTTGTTTTTCTCCTGCATTTTAACCTGTTTTCTGTTTGTCTTTTTTCACACTCATATATATATATATATATATATATATATATATATATATATTCAAAATGGCGTATTAGTGGGTTCCCCCACGTGTGAGTTTGCTCTTTTCTTTGTTTTTTTTGTTTGGTTTCACCCAAAAATGAACCACTGTATAGTGTAGGTTTTTGCAAGACACTTTAATCCAATAACTTTTTACTCTTTGTGAATTTTTCTGAGGATTTTGTAATGTTGCAGAGACGATATTGACATCAAAATGTTGTTTGGCACAAGACAAATGAAACGGACCGTAAAAAATATATATCACAAAAAATGTTATGGTTTTTGGAAATGTGAAAAAATAAAAATAAAATAATAAAATAAAAACATGGTTATTGGAATATAATATGAACCTGACTTCAAGATTTCAAGGGCAGATAATTGAAATCTTAAGAAAGAAGATGGAGGCTTAGTGAAAGAATCACTGTTATGATACAAAGAATGGAAAAATACTTGTAATTAAAGTTCTAGTGGATAATTTTTTCTACTTTTTTTGTACAGTAAGAATATAATGCTGAATAAGTATATAATATTGTTTTTATAAAAAAATAATTTTTTAATACGGCCGCTGAACAGCACAAGCACCAAGGTTTCTAAGTTTAAAAAGACGCACCTGAAGGTTAGAGGTTACCTCGACCGAAATGTTGTGAAGATAACCAAGATAAAAATAGTAATCTGAATAATACAAAAAAGAAAAAGTGAAAGAATAACAACAAATGTCTGTATAAAATAATTGTTTTCTGTTAAGAGAAAACGTAAGACCATAATATCAGGATATTCAAATGTTATTTCTCATTGATCCTCTTTAAACATGGGGAAGTGGTTACAGTGATAATGACTTTATTCTTCATGGTACACATTTCATTCTTGTTTCTTTTTTTCTGATACCGTTACAGGTTTATAATCCTCGTATTCGAGTTGAATCCTTGTTGGTGACGGCAATCAGCAAAGCCAGCGCCCAGCAGAGGGCCGGACGTGCTGGCAGGACATGTCCTGGGAAATGTTTCCGTCTCTACACGGAGAAAGCCTACAAAAATGAAATGCAGGAAAATACATACCCAGAGATTTTGCGATCTAATCTTGGATCTGTCGTGTTACAGTTAAAGAAACTGGGCATCGATGATTTGGTTCATTTTGACTTTATGGATCCACCCGGTAAGCATGTGTTTGCTTTTCTAATTTTTTTTTACTCACCCAAGAACTCTTATCCATTCTTCAACCTGGCCATACAACTGAAGTCTACTCTTCTGCACATATCTCTCTATATTGTCCAAATTTAATCTTACTGAGGGCATCAGATCTAAGTCTGTCTTTAAGACTTGCATTACATGTCCATCTTAATATTCTCATATCATTTCTCTTCATGCGACGCATGTCCTCAACTCTCGCTGGCCAGGTTCCACTTCCATACATCATCACACTGCATACACATGCCTAATAGATTCTTCTCTTGGTTGGCAGTGGTAATGCTCTGTTGGTAGTAATGGCAGTCAATTCCCTGAACTTACTCCATCCACTCCTAATTTTTGCAATCACACTAGCACCTGCTCCATCCTGTGTTCCAATGGTATCACCAAGGTAACAAAACATCTGAACAACTACAATAGCTTCGTCTTCCAGATATACTTTGTCCTCATCCGAGTTTTCATCCATCTCCATTGTCTGACACTTCTTGCACACAAATTCGTTATTCTCTTGCAACCTACCAGTAATTCCATTGCACTTTTTGTGTATGTTTTCGTCCAAAATTTTTGCCTTACCTCGTTCTAAACAGTCCTAGTTTTGGTTTTGTCTTTTTTTACTATTTAGGCTTAATAAAAAAAATAGTAAAGCTAGTCTACTAAATGGTTTCAAATGACCTTTATGTTCGCTTATACCCCCCCCCTCCTCTTTTTGTTTTGTTTTGTTGTTCAGTGTTCATTTAACTTTGATGGAAAAATGTAATTCTTTTTCAAATATTTGTCCAACTTTAATTATTTTAATCCTTATTGATTTCTACATGAATGAAAAATTGTAATCATTTTAAAAACTAAAGTCGTTTCGTTTCTTTTCAGCTCCAGAAACGTTGATGCGTGCTCTCGAGTTATTGAATTATTTGGCTGCTTTGGATGATGATGGCGAAATAACAGAATTGGGTTCAATGATGGCCGAATTCCCACTTGACCCTCAATTGGCCAAAATGGTGATTGCCAGTTGTGATTGCAATTGTTCCAATGAAATCCTTTCCATCACTGCGATGTTGTCAGGTAGAAATAATGATTCTATTTCACTTACTAAAAACAATGCTTCCTCCGCCCTATCCCTCCCCCCACATTTGATTTTTTTATTTTCTACTCTTTCTGTTGTTTTTCTCCCTACCGCTCATTTAATTTTTTTGCAAAATCAAAGTATTCTCAAACAATTTAATTAATCAGTTTTTTCTATTATATTTCTTAACTTATGTGGCAAGTCTTACTTTTATTCCTAAAAAAAGTTTTTTAAAAAATCGTCTTTGTCTTATGATGCAATTATCGGTTTTTACACAACTGAGTTGTCTTCGCCTTTTGTCCTGGTGAAGCACACAATATCAAATTCGTAAACAGTTTCCATGTGTATCCTGCTCAGGCGAGATGATTTTAACATTAGTTTTTGCGTAAAGGTATCACTGTCTTACCACCTGGTATTCCCAAATGGTCACCCATCTGGTTCTGACCAAGCTCAACGTCACTTAACTTCGGTGATCAAACGAACTGGTGTGTCAAGATGATTATGTCGTATAATAGTCTCCACTTATGCTTGATAAGTTCTGTCTTCCCAGGTGATGACAGTTGTTTTAACTCCCCAAATTTTCTGTTTAACACATTTCTTGCATGAATATTGTGTCACTTATTGTTATGGAAATGTTTTGGAAATAATATTCAGAAAAATGTCTGCTGGAAAAAAAAAAATTTGATGCAGGAGTCAGATTAAATAAATTCTGACTCCTTAAAAAAAATTGTCGACTATCGATTCCTCCCTCAAATTTTCCCATTCGTAACCCCTCCCGCCAAATTTTCCCATGCCCCCCTCTCCAAAAAATCCCCCCCCCCCAATTCGTCCCTCCACAAATTTTCCAATTTGTTCCTCCCTTTTCATCTCCCCCTCCCTCTCTAAATGTTCCGACTCCCGACTTCACTCCAAGATTTTTTCCTTTCTTTACAATACGAAACCCTTTCTACAAAATGATATTTTTTTAAAAAATTTATTTTATAAGGAATAGTAATATCTTTTTATCTAAATGTGATAGATTCTAAAATAACCTTTTTGTGGTAAGATTAAAAATAATTTTTGACAAACTTGTTTGAAATGTTTAATGCATAATTTCTGTTTTGATTTTTTTTCTTTCAGTTTCTGCTTGTATTTTAATGAATTATTTAATTATCACTAGACACTAACAAATGGACTAAGGCATTCAAATTTTCTATACTGTTTTAAAACTAATTGCATTCAAATCAGGGACTCCACAATCCTGTAAATCCTATAAAATGTGTTATATGTCTTATGATGACAGGACATGTTCTTTTTTAAAGGCCATTTTCGCATTTAGTTGAATAACCTTTTTCTTTTTCAACATATTTTAATGAACTTTGTTATAAACACTCTACATATTCAAAATAAGCTTCATATAAGATTAGCAGGGATATCTGCTGTTGCCCGGGAGCATGAATAACAAAATAGAAGAATTAAAAAAGGTGTGTAACATCTTCTTTAAAAACTTCCCTCTCTTTCTACATATCCTCAGTCATATTACTTTTTGAACACTCTCTCCTTGACTGTCCCTGTCTCTCTGGCAACTGGTTCAGTATAATAGAAATAAAGAAAAAAAGAAAGCAAGTCATCATCAGTGGCATCAGCTGATTGACTGACCTAGTTTCAGTATTGTTTTTGAAACAACTACCAGTAAGAATATGAAAAGTAATTTTTTAATTCTTTAATTTGGTCACTGGTGATCCAAATGGAATGAATGTTACAGTATTTTTTGAACATAACTAGAATGGGGTCCCACGGAATCCAATGATGTAAGGTTTGTAAATGTATCTTGGGTAGCTTCTGAGTTTTAACCGGATACACAGACAGAAATGATTTTCCTTTATATAATAGATAACTTCTGAAAACATCATATATAAATAGATTTTGTCCGTTAGTCACAGTTTTTTTTTAAACGTAATAGATACAGAATTTGTTTCAATTAGAAATATTAGAGATCTTAACTACTTTTAGAAATGGAAAATACTGCATTAATAGTAAATAATAAATTCACACACAAAAAAAAAGCAGATGCCATGATCGGAAACCAAAACCTTGATCTTCGGTCTGTGGTTCTACCAACTAAGCTATTTGGACTTCTGAATAGAGCTGAAAACAGTAGCTTAACAAAATAATTATAGCTTTGGCATGATGTCATAGATTTATGATTTACGTCATGTTTCAAAACATGAATTTAAACATAAGCGATAATAAAAAATAAAAAAAATAAATGAAAAGGTAAACATTATCAATAGCGTTTGAAATGATTTTATTTTGCTTTAACTACGTATTGCCGTTAAAAAAAAACAATTGAATATACATTAGAATTTGGACCTGTAGTATTTCAAATTTTATTTTTAACTTTTGTTTTTGTTTTGGGCTGTGAACTGGCCACAAAAACATTATTCAAAACTACCTGTAAAAAGTTGTGTGAACTGTAGCAACTACTCACCTCATGTACAAGACTCATAGCCATGCTTATAGCTCCTATGTTCGCAGAGCGATGCTCCATGTAAGTTAGACCTAGCCTTTGGCCAAAGCAGATTTGTAGCACAATAATAAGTAGACAGATTTGCAATGTGACGGCTGATATATGCTGGAATAGTTTGGTCTCATGGACATTGATTTTATTTTTTTTTTTTTATCAAAAACCCCAAACAAGGCAGGACTCCACTGTAGACGTAAGGAGCTACTGAGAATTACGGTGTAAGTTTTAGGGGTCATCCTAAGTTGGGAGGTGTGTAGCGAGATGTCTGTTTATATTAGTTTTAAATTTCTGCATGTTGGTACAGCTGGGGAAACAGGGAGCAGAGAGAGAGAGAGTTCCAGAGGCTGGCAGCAAGAGGAGAGAAGCTATTAGAGTAGAAACCTCTCCGGCATCTGGGGACTTCCACAGTGAATGGATGGGACATAGCTGATTGTCGGGATGGTCTAGTGTATTTACGTTGAGGGGGCACCAGAGCAGCAAGTTCATCGGAGCACAATCCATTGAAGTACTTGTAAAACAAGCACAAGGATGCAACATTGCGGCGATGGGACAGAGGCTGGAGCTTGGTGGATAGTGAGGGACCTATTAAGTTAGCGACTCTTTTTTGAACCTTGTCTAAGAGGGAGAGACTAGTGGCAACAATACTCCATGCATGGGCGGATGGTGGCTTTGTAAAGATATAGGATAATGTCAAGTGTGAGAGGTTTACTAGCACGGTAGAGGAAGCCCACTTTCTTTGCAACAGCCTTGACAATGTCTTGAATGTATTTGTTCCAATTCATGTTACCTGTGAATGTTAGGCCGAGGAGTTTGAACGTTGAACTCTCAGGTAGGGTGTTATTTGCCATGGCAATCGGTGGTTGAAGAGGTTTCTTGTAGTTATTGAATAACCCCATTCCACTACAGACTGAAGGTCATTTTCTAAGGATTCAGCCATTGGCTCGGATATGTGCGTGTCCGTTTTACCCACACGACGAAAGTAGAGCGTGGTATTGTCAGCCAATATACCTCTTTCGGACTCAATGTCATCAGGGAGGTTGTTTATGAAAATTAGGAACAGTAAAGGTCCAAGAATGGATCCCTGGGTATACCAGCATTTATGTCATGTTGCTTAGATTAATGGCCATCAGGGACAACCTGAATCTTTCTTTTGGTTAGGAAGGGTCTAATTATATTAAATATTCGTTCAGTAATACCATATGAGTGAATTTTTATAAGAAGCTCTTTATGTCAGACTGTGTCAAAGGTTTTGGATATATCAAGCACTACTGCCCTAGCTTCACCTGCCTTGCCCAGTGTATGATATGTGTTCAGAGATGACCGTTAGGATATCTGCAGTAGATTAGGCTTGTCTAAATCCATACTGGCGGTCAGAAAGAAGTTTAGCATTAACTAGGTACCGGACTATTGCTAGATTGATTAAGGATTCAAAGATTTTAGCAAAGATCGGGAATAGACTGATGGGGCAGTAGTTCTGAGGATCAGTTCTATCTCCAGAATTTTTGAAGACTGGTACCACAGAGGCAATTTTTCAGCTATCAGGGAAGCAAGATTCAGCGAGGCATTTGTTGTAGAGGCCAGTTCAGCAATGATGTCATGATATTAATAGAGAAAAAAGCCTTCGTTGGTATGGACATGTGGAACGCTTGAGTGGTGCCATCAAGATAGCTTGAAATGTGGAAAAGAGGCCGACCTAAGTTTCCTTGGAAAGAACTGCAGAGAGATTGCATAGCGTGGGAACTCTCTATAGTTGATCCTTATGATAGTTTCTTGGAGGTGGGTAGAGGTCGCCAGTCCCTTTTTATATCTTGGTCAAACAAGATGACGACGTTAGGTTTTGCAGTTTTTTCAGGGAGGTGTTGACGTCCTCCCACATACAGCTCCTGGTATTCCCAAATAGTTACCCATCTTGTACATAATTTCGATATGAAGCTCAAGTTAAAACTTCTATATAACCCACAGAGCGAAATTGCTAAACGTTTATAGTTAAAAACTATATCCCAAAATTGGAAGCTTTGAAAAGTCTACATATATTTAAAAAAAAGAAATAATTTTCGAAATTTACAGGATTTTACAGGACATTTTGTGGCATCCCTGATTCAAATACAATAATAATGATTTCAGTTTTGAGTTAGGAGATTAAAATCGATTCATTATTGTTTTAAAATGTTTTGCGCAAAAGTGAAACAAATGATAAATTATGGTTACTTGAGCTCTGAAATTCATTAAAAAAGTGGTTGCTATTAACTTGAATATTTTCACATTAAATGTTTTTTTATAACTACAATTTTAGTGCAAAAATTGAGCCTGTGAGTTTGAAAAATAGCAATTCTCACACGTGGGAAGTCGGATTAATAAAAAAAATAAGAAAAAAAATCTGACTACGAAGCCATTATTAAAAATCCTGAATCTGACCCCTGCAAAAATTTCTGACTCGTGACTCAGACTCTGACTCCCAACACTAGAGATTAGGAGTCGACTAAAAACAATTGGACACTTGACTCTGAAAACAGTTTTAAAAACCCAGCTTCTAATGCTCGTAAATATTGCAGACATCTGATATCTTCAAAAATTGTCAACTCATGACTTTCGATTCTCCATGCCGGAAATAAAGAGTAAGCTGAAAAGAATTTGACTCTTGGATCTGAAGTCAATTTTAAAAACGTCTCCGACTTCCCACATTTGATAATTCTGAGTTAAATTTTATTTTTATGGTAGAATATTCTGATACATGGGAAGTCGTATGTAAAAAAAAAAAACCCACAAAAAAAACTGGACTCCCAAGCCATTTTTAAAACCCCTGAATTTGACTACTACAAATATTTCCAACTTTTACTCCCAACGCCAGATATGAGGGCTCAAGTGAAAACAATTAGACTCTTGACTCTGAAAACATTTTTAAAAACTCGGTTTCTGATGTCGACAAAAATTGCTGACTCGTGACTTTTGACACCACCTCCAATTCTGACTCACAGTGCCAGAGATAGGGGGTTAGCTGAAAAGAATTTATCTCTGAAGTCAGTTTAAAAAAAAACAACTCCGACTTCCCACATCTAATAATTCTGAATAAAATTTGTTTTTGTAATCATTACGATTACCAACATAAATTATTTTAAAGGAAATACCCTTGGGAAATTAGTCAAAATCAATTTATTTTTCTGTACCTAGTTATTTGTGATCTATTTGTGTCAAAAAATATTTAGATGTTGTTAGAATTTTAAATTCCATAAATATCGAATTTGAGCAAAGTAGCCATCTTTGGTTACATTATTCACTAAACAAAGATGGCTACTTTGCCCCAATCCGATATTTACAGAATTTAAATATTTTAATTAAATATTTATTTTTTAACGCAACTAGCTCACAAATGAGTAGGTAAAGCAAAATAAAAAGATTTTGACTAATTTCCGTTAAAATAATTTGTCGGTAATAATAATCATTGCTTTTTTTGTTATGAAAAAATATTTGCATGTTGTTAATATTATTTATCGATTCTCTAAATTAATTTCTATTGAACTTACAATGTTTTAAAACTTCAAAAGGTTAATATTCTAACTCCGATGTATTGCGAACACTACAGCTGTGTTACTGCATCTTGTTGTCGGGTTTCTTTGGCCGTGCACCCTCTCAATTGGCATTTTAATTTTCTTGAAAATTTTAAATGTCGTTTGGAACATTGTTTGAGCAGAGATTCTTTTTATTCAGACTTGATCATCAATATACTTAGTTTTGTCTATTTAATTTGATTAAACATTGATTGAATTGTAAATATGAAAAAAAAAATCCATATTTAAAAAAAAAAATTAAAATCAATTAAATTAAGAAAAATTGATTAAAAAAAAAGAAGAAAAAAAGTTCTGCTCAAACTGTATTCATTATTTCTCCAGCAATTTTTTCCTTCTTCTTTCCCCTCGCAATGATTTCTTTTGTATACAAGTTGAATACTTGTTTATTAAGTGAATATAAAATCAATTGAGTTTGGCCAAATTTTTATTTTACCTTTGTATTTAAAATTTTTTAATGAAAATAAGTTTTAACTAATTATTATTACAACTAGCAGGAAGACCCGATATTGCTTGGGATTAAATGAGGATCACTACCATGTACTTTTTCACTATGCTCATAACACCATATTAGTTTTTTTTTCTTTTACTGAACCCCTCCTCCCTTTTTGCCCCTAATATAGTCAGAAAAAGCTGAAATGTTGGAAAACTCTTTGAATTAGTGTATTATACAGATGGTTCAAATTTAAATAAAATTTGATATGCATATTTGAAGTTTTAAAGGAGATTCTGTTCTCATGTGTTACTTAGAGGTGGGGGGCACGTAGAGATTTGGGAACACTTCCATTGTCTTCCCTGCTGAATTTTACATAAGAATACACTTTTAGATTTTATGTAGATTTTCTAATCTTTCTTTCTATAGGGAACACGCAAACATCACATACATTGAGTTTTCTATATATAGATAGATAAAAAATTTTTTTGTTCTGACCAATTAAAAAAAAACAATTTTCTTATTAAAAATTAAAACAAGGTTATTGATTAAAAATAAGAGATTTCCAATGAGGTGTAACTGAATTGATATTAACTAAGTAAATTTAATAAAATAAATAATTCCTTTTCATACCAAATGATTTACTGAAGAACTTTGATTTTAAGACTTTGATTTTAAGACTTTGATTTTAAGACTTTGATTTTAAGACTTTGATTTTAAGACTTTGATTTTAAGACTAAAAACTTATATATTATTTTGATTATTCTGACTCGTATTCTTTTTTCGCTTTTTTATATTCATGTTTCGTTCAATGTAACCACTGACCAAAGTTAAAGTGTTTTCTTTTCAAACTTGGAAACCTTCAAGTTGAATTCGGGAATGGGCATGGAATTTTACACTGAACACTATTAATATTAATCCACAGGAGTTGATTGTTCTCATCCTGTCGACCAAAACATGAATATAACAACCAAGATGAGAATAGTTGCTCGAATAATCCAAATCATATAAATTATCAATCACCATGTCCAACACATGCCAGCATGTAAAAAAGACGTTAAACTTGATATGATGAGGATCTAAAAAATTTCCGAACAGATCATTACATTGTTAATGTGTATTAAGTGTATCTTACCATCTCTACAACATCACTACTTGGCGATTGTGCAGTATAACAAGAAAAAAAGGGGTGAAAAAACAACAGATAACAAATAACTGTTACCAAATGCAAGAAAATTTACTTTTCTACTTACCTGTATAAATTCCAAGTGTGTTTACTGCTTGTACAATTTATTATCTATGCATTTGCTATCGTCACTTTTACTTAGCCAATCAAGCTTGGTTTCCAATATGGCCGTCAATTTTGGTAGGACTCTGTCGCGAATTTAGGCTTAAAAGGTAAAAAAAATGTGAAAGAAAAGGGGTTAGTGGAACCGTAACCCAAAATCTTAGGGTGGTTGGCAATCGGATTAGGGTAAGCTTTTTTATTATCTTTTAAGCCTGCAATTTGCGACCAAGTTCCACCAGAATTGTTGGTAACTACACTTGCTTGGCTAAGTAAAAGTAATGATAACAAATGCATAGATAATAAATCTTACAATCAGTAAACATACTTGAAAATTATACAGATAAGTAGAAAAGTAAATTTTTTTGCATTTGGTAACGGTTATTTGTTTATTTGTCTTTTTCACCCATTTTTTTTTTATTGTTGTTAACTCTACTGCACAGTCGTTAATTACTTTGTTAAATTATTTCTCTCTTGTAAAATAGTAATAGTTATGACCCAGAATTATATCTAGAAAGGGATAGATTTACCCCCTCCCCTCTCCTAAGCTTCTATCAACTTTTTTTTTTCTGGCCAAACTCTTGGTATTAGTATATATATCCGATCCTAACTACTACTACTATCACTACTACTGCTGCTGCTGTTCTCTTCCTCCTAAATTGAGTCGGGTGCACTGCCTAATTCTGTGGCTTCCTTTTAGTCACCCATCATGTTGTCTGAGCACTAATGACGATGGGGATGGGCCATGCTTGGCCCCCACCCAACCCTCCCTGTTTAGTCCCGCAGTGTTTTGTGCGTCCCACGGAGATGAAGAAGGCTGCAGACGAGGCCAAGATGAGATTTGCACACATTGATGGTGACCACCTCACGCTGCTCAACGTCTATCATGCATTTAAACAAAGTAAGTACTCAGAACACAAGTTCTTTTTTTTTGTTTTGATCTTTGATCAATTAACAATTTTATTTATTTGCTTGAACATTAATTAAAGATTAAGACAATCCTCTTAAAAATATTATTTGTAAATGCTGTGTAAAGTAGGTGTTTGCTTTTCAAATGAAAATAAATTTTTGAATAAGTACCATCCCATGAGATGTAGGCGCCATTTTTTTTGTACTTTGTAAAAAACAGTGAATCTCTGTAAGTTTCTATTACTGAAATAGTCATTGGAACGAATAGAATATTTAAGCGATGAAAGCGATTGGAATTTCAATTTTTTCTGACTGACGGATGTGAAACAGGACTGGGTAGTCAGAATCAAACACTGATTTGACTGATACATTGCTATTTCTGACTTTAAAAATCCGACTGACATTTTATGTATATATATATATATAAATAAATATAAACCTTGTATGTATGTGTGCATTCACTGCACTGGTCATAATCGTTTCCACACGTTGTGCCATTCCAAGGTTGCTATTCAATCTCGTCTCAGTGCTGCAACAAAGAACTCTCATGCCAAGTAAAAAACATGAGTCCAGTTTATCAACAAGTAACAAATTTATTTGTTGGATGTTATAAATGATACTCATATTCCCAAGTTGAATGGCAGACTTGCAAAATGAGATTTCTCTATGCCGGCGAAATATAATATAAGCCCCACACAGTCCTTTGGCTGAAAGCCCCAATGGGCCTACCTTGCCAGCCTGGTCTCAGAAAACTTAACTTACTGTCATTCCCAGTGGGCCAAGTATTCTCTCCCTATCTCCCCCTCCTCCTGATCGGCCACCCAAGCATTCGTCACTTGAGATTTCAACATGAGAT
This sequence comes from Sepiola atlantica, assembly GCA_963556195.1. NCBI lineage: Eukaryota > Metazoa > Mollusca > Cephalopoda > Sepiida > Sepiolidae > Sepiola > Sepiola atlantica. The sequence goes on along the minus strand of OY744523.1, from coordinate 32,565,106 downwards.
AACAGAGAGACGGTGAACATCACAGCATGAGTCCCGTCTTTTACGAGGTACTTCCTGTATTTCAAAGAGAAATAAACTTCTGGGTGGCCCAAAATGAAACCAAAGATATTTTCACTTTCTTAGTGTCCCCTCTTTTTTCCCTTGGCCGAGCATCTAATATTTGCAATGTCTGCCATTCATATGCATCACTAAAAAAATGCAGCCTACTGCATTTTTACATATATATATATATATATATATATATATATATATATAAGGTGTGATAAAGTTTTGAAATTTCTCCTATAAAAAGTATATTTATAATTTTTTAATGTCCATCCACCCATTTTGTAACTATCACCCGACCATAAGGTGAGTTGGCTCCCACCCATCTGATAGGATCTTATGTCGCTGCATACAAGACTTTGTGATTCTGAACCTCCTGGCTGCAATTGTGATTCATTCTCAATTTCATCAGTGAAGGCCCAATATGAGTTCATGGTTAGGATAAATCTTGAAGAACCAAGTCTCCAACTGATCGCACTGTCCTTTTTGTCAAAAGGTTAGATAGAGGCTTCAGAGCTATTGAGTCAAATACCCAGCTTGTAGCAACACACCTGGCCAAACAAGCGAGGTCACCTTTTGATAAGGTCTTTGTGATCAGAGGAAGATTTGTCCTCTGATGAACGACTGCATTACTGTCCTCCTCAAGTTGCTATTACATTCTTTACATTCACGGAGAATGTTGCGAGTGGTAAAAAACTGTTTTGGGTCTTGTTGATACAGCTTCTCATTTTCTTCTTGATTTGACCCGTCTTGGTAACAATGGATCCCAGATACTTTGAAGTTGTCCGTTTGTTTTGCGATACACAGATCACAATGCTTTTTCCATACTTAACGTATCCTTGGTTAGTAAAATCCAGAACATGGTCTTTCGGAATTAAATGGCACACTATTCCAGGGATGGTAATTATAACATTTATCATATGAATTACTAGTTGTTCCTAACCAATGTTGCCCAGGATTAAACAATATATTCATTTAAAGAAATGGATTTACAAAAAGAAAAAGTTGTGAACACAGATCGAAAACAGGACCTTGTTCAGTATGATCCTCTGATCTGCTATCATATGAGTCATATACAGCAGGTTGGTTATGTTATAAAGCTAAATTTTAGTAAATGTAATATGCTGATGCTATTTGTTTGTCAGTCACTGTTAAAAAATGTCACCATTGTAGAATAATTCTGAGTGGGATACAATTTTATTTAACAGAAAATGAAGAGAAATACATTTTTTTCTTGTAAAGGAAATTGAAGAATCAAAATAAAATATTGAACTTGTAGGTCGTATGCTATCGATGACAATATATATGAAATAGGCTAGCTCTTCTATGTTATGGAGATACATGATAGATATATTGATAAATGAGATCACATGTGGAGAGAGCTGTGTGTTCATAACAGCCATTTTGGATGATCTGCCAATCCAATCTTTTTCAGCTATGCCAAAGAGTTTGGCATTGCAAGGGGTGTAACTCTTCTAACAACTAACAATGAATTATGTCCCCTTGTTCTTGAGGATTTACCTTGCACTTAAAATAATGTGTTTCTTTTAGCAATTCAAGTATCAACAATGTCATAATGTTGATCCATCAGCAATAGTGTTCATTGGAAGCTCCCCTGACTTGTCATCTTCTAATTACACTCAGCTGGTGTTCAAAATATTTTGCTCAACTTATTGCTTCATTTATGTAAACTCGATATAATTTTGTGAAAATTTTTAAATTACACACAAAATGTGGTACAAGGCTATTGAAAGGGGAGGTATCAAGAAGGCTGGTCATCAGTTGTCTTAATGTGATACTATAGACTGCCTTCACTCCATATCCAGGACTACCGGGAGAGATCAGCTAAGAAATAAATGACAATATGAAAGCAACAGATCCATTATGCTACACAAATGAAGTGATACCATGGACACTTAGCCATTGATGGGGGGGAGGGGGGGGGGTCAAGATAGAGAATTCAGACGGAAGTTTCTAGTTTCTGGTGAAAGTAAGCTGAGGAACAAGCGGTTCCGACAGTAACTGAAAAAAAAAACATTTAGGATTTCTATTCGGAAGAGACTGGCTGTTAAAGAGATGGACTAGAGAAATAGGCAGTGAATATATACAAAAATTAACAACAAAAGAATGTTTGTAGCCCCTTACACCATTTTAAAATATTGCAGCAAATCAAGATTTCCCAGATGAAAAGGATGCTAGTTTTACAGAATCATTTAAGTACATGCCACCAAAGCAAAAATCCATCCTCCATGTTTCATTTATGTACTCAGTTATTTTTCATGGGTCCAATTTCCAAGGTTAAAAGTATGAATATAATTGTAAAAAAATGTCTGTAGCACAGATTCAAATATTTAAAGTGTAGCACCATATAAGAATGATTTTCTCCTGTGTATGTCTTATTCACAAAAGTGTCATATCTTCACACTTTTGTCAATTAAAAACAAAACTCCTTTTTGTTTATCAGTTTATTATCCATCTCTCTCCCTGAAATTATTCCTCGTTTTTGATTTTAATTTATTTAAACGTGTGTCCATCTCTTTTGAAGATATCACTTTGTATGCAGACACTTTCCGATCCTTGGACTGGGATCATTTTGTAAACCTTGTAATTTAGGTTTACTCAATAATATTTGATAAAGAAAAATGGATAAAATATCAGCAGAAACTTTTAACAAATTTATTACAACTGAACACAGAATAAAATAATGAGTTAATTGCCGGTGTAACGCGAGATGAAATAAGACAGTCTGATCCGTGGTCAATGTTTTCTTTTCTCTCTCGGCAAGATTCTATCGACAAGGGCGATAACTCTTAACCTTACCGAATGATGCAAGGGAGATAAATCGTTTTGTTAGTTATCCCTAACAGATCAACGTATAGTATCTGTTCTGTCCTTGATTGGAGAATATTAAGACCCTTCTCTACCGAGGCAATTTTTATTTTTGTGCCAATGGATATCCCATATATTAAACCGATCTGGGATCACATTCAGACCTCCTCCATAAAAGTGTCCAATCTCTACACCTTGACCAAACAAAAAACGTTATTCCTTTTTGATTATGACTTTCAGTATTTCTTGTTCTCTCCTAAATTTATTCCTGGTTTTTTATTTTCATTTGTAGATCATGAAGATCAGCAGTGGTGCTATGATAACTTTGTCAGTTACCGTTCTATGAAGAGTGCCGACAATGTCCGACAGCAATTGGCTCGTATCATGGACCGGTTCAATTTGCGTCGTTCAAGTACAGATTTCACCAGCAGAGACTACTACATCAACATCCGAAAGGCGTGCGTGTCTGGCTTTTTCATGCAGGTCAGTTGTTCTCACTTTTTACCTTTTTAAATAATGATGCTCCCCTTTGAACGAGTGAGAGATGATGCTCATGTCAAATACATTCGGTATTCAAATTCTCACAGAATAATCATGAGCAGACCTCTTGGAGGGGGGTATTTGAAACATTTTTAAAAACATTTAATGCATATTGTTTAGATCACTTTGTAAAAACTTCAATTTTATGAAGTTAAAACTTTGTTTTCCACTTGGCATAAAAGCAATACACTTCCATAAAAATAATTGAGTACTTTTGGTTATCAGTATCATAAAAAAAACAAATGTAAACAAATGAATAGTTTCATTTAGATACGATATAATTTCTCCCACTTCCAGTATTCATTTTGTTTGCTCAGTTGGTAGATTACTCGACGCCCAACATTGGGGACTCAGTTTTGAATTCTCTGACAATTATTTCACTTGTTTTATATATATATATATATATATATATATAAATAAATGTGTGAAATGTGAGTTAATTGTAATTATTTCCCCAAGCAGACATCACCGTAGTCCACAAGAAACTAAGACAACTATAAACTGAAGATATCAGCTTTCTGACCCAAAATGCACCAAACATTGATGTTTTATTTTTTTTTCTCTTTGCAAAACTGAATCATGTTCTGCAAACTTAAAAACAAAAAACAATTTCCCTCTTTCCTGTCCCTTTACCTTCACCTTCTGTTCCCGTTGCCTCTCCCCTCTTTCACTCAACCAAACACCATGAATAAATACTTGAACATGTAAAGAACTAGAAACATAAAAAACTTTTACCAAAATGACCAGATTCAGCATTAAATAACTCAAAAAGGGTTGATATGCCGTAAAACAAACTAACCAAACGTGCGGTCTTGTACAATCACTTGCTTCCAAGTTTTCCTTGGCTGGCCAAATTCCCTGCGACCCATGACGCCCATGCTTCTGCAACAGTTTATCCAGGAGGATCAACGTTCCACATGACTAGATCAGCGCAATCGACCCACCCCTAGGACAACCTCCATGCTGGGCAAGTGCAGTGCTTTCAGCTAATCCTCTGACCTGATGTGTTGGGTTTGGTCAAATTTCACACTGCAGATCCATCTGGTCATGTATCTGTCATTGTGCTACAGATGGATGCGACGGTACAATGACAGAATTGTTGCTTTGTTTACAGATGACTTGGGCTTCGTATCCTGTGTCTGGATATGTTCTACTGAAGAGCCCAAAGGAGAATGAAACTAGAGTTTCTGATTTCCAGTTGCTGTTTTAGTTTGTTGTGGGTTGCAGTGATATGTCTGATTATAGAAGTAATCTCGCTCTCTGCTATATATATATATATATATATATATAAGTAAGCTATGAAAATATATTTATGGCAATTAAGCTACACAGAGGTTCCCACGTTTCATCCCCGGGGGGAATATTCAGGCTAAAATGCATGGAGTAGCCTGAAGATTCCCCCCGGGAATAAAACGCGGGAGCCTCTGTGTAGCTTAATTGCCATAAATATGTTTTCATAGCTTACTATCTAGCTCTACTTACGTACTGAGCACTCTTGAAGTAAATACTGAAAATTGATACATTAAAAATTATATCTCCTAATAAAATTTTATGTGGATACATGAAATACTAATATATATATATATATATATATATATATATATATATATATATATATATATATTTGTCCTCACGACTCAATGGTGTGATCCGATGTAGTAAGCGTATCAACTCAGTGATTCGAACAGACACAAGATCACCTCCAACCGTGACCACTCTGGTCTGATGTTTCACCATCTTAGCTAAAGAACCCATTACTGACAATGGAGGAAATTATATCGCTTAAATGAATTTTTTAATTTGTTTAAAAATTTTACGATACTGCTAACTTAGAAAACATATTTTCTATCTATCTATATGTGTAAAACTCAATGTATGTATGGGTAATATTTGTGTGTTCCTGAAAGAAAGAAAGGTTAGATAATCTACATAAAATCTAAAAATGTATTCTTATGTAAAATTTACCGAGGAAGACAGAAGTGTTCCCGAATCTCTAAATGGAAACCTAAGGGGAAGAGTAAATTATTGCTTACTGCCTGAGGCGCCCCTACCGGGGAATGCCGACGGGGCTACCCAGGCATTTTTTTGTACGCCAGAGTGCTCAAATTCTCGAGCGCTGGCTTTTCAAATCCCACTTTCCGACATTGTGTCACATCTTACCGTTGTGGGAGGTAGATAAATAACATGTGTGTATGTATATATGTATATATGTATATAGGTATATATGTATATATATATATATATATACACATACGAGGCCTGTCTAAAAAAAGTATCTGACCTTAGGCCAGAAAAAATATTTCAAATACGCAACTGGGTTGGGACCTTAATCCCCTTCAAAGTAGGCCCCTTGTGTTTGTACACACTTAGCCCACCGAACCATCCACTGCCAGAAACACCTCTGGAAGTCTTTAGGAATGGTGTTCATCTCCGTTGTCGCGTTAGATTCAGCAGGTGTTTGGAGAAGATGCGATGTGTAACACAAATTAAGGAATGGTTCAACCGATTCAAAAATGGCTGCACATCAGCAGAGAGTGACCAGCGTTCTGGCAGGTCCCAAACTGCTCGGAGTGCAACTGTTGTTGAGAGGGTGTGAAAAAGAGATAATGTGGAACGTATTTCAAATATTTTTTCTGTTCTTAAAGAAATTAGGGTGCATTTGATATTAATGATACATTTTGGACTTGTAGGCTATTTTTTAATTCCTGTGACCTTTGTTACTATTGGTGATTAGTTGATACAGTATATGTTTGACGTTATTTATAAATAATAAAAAAAATGTTGATTCAAAATTGGTGATCCGTTTTGAATAAAATTTGGTGTCAGGTTTATGTGCGAAAAAGCTATCTATCATCATTAGCTGACCTGAAGTATTTGCTTTTAAAAAGATGGAATTTAATTTTGACTTTCCAACCACTTATGTTTTTGTCACTGTCAGTTTGTTATTCTGTTCGTCTTCTGAGTTTCTAAAAACGTTTTTAATTAGTTTTTCGTAAATTTTTGCATGGCCATCAATGCAGAAATTGTAGACAAATTTTTGTGAGAAAATTCTGGTTTGTTCCGAAAATGTCGATTTAAAAAAAAAAAAAAAAAAAAAAAAAAAAAAAAAAGTTCCATTATTAGTTTTTGCTCAGAATCCATCAAAAGTTAGGATTAACTGTTATTTGCATGAAACAAATACTGCCAATATCAAGAAAAGTCTGATTTGTCCCGTAGGAGGATTGAAAAATGCCTCCCAAATTGTTAAATTTGCACTTTTTCACAAATAATTAAAAGTACTAATTAGTTTTTCTCTAAAATCCTACAAAAATGGTGCTTAATAGTTGTTTACATTATTCAAGGAGTAGTGATCGCAGGGGGAGGTAACTCATGATTAAAAAAATTTTTTTTTGTAACTTTGAATACAAACAAATTTTGAAAAAATCTTAATCTAGTTAATGCATCAAATCTAAAAAAACAAAAAAACAAAAAACAAGCATTTTTTTTCTGGAATATTGTGTAATTTTGCTCATTTAAACAATCGCCATCACGGATGCCATCTGCATTAGATCTGCAACACAAATTGGTCCAAAAACCTCCTTTCATCTTTTTCTTGAAATCTTTTTTTTCAGGTATTCCAGCCTTGGCATCGAACTTGGCTCACCTTTTTATAAAAACCCACCCAGGTGAAAAGGTTGTTCGGTATCGGCTGTTAGATTCTCAATCCATCTACGACTGCATTCTCTATTTAAAAAATAATTTTTTTTTTTTTAAATATTTAAAAAAATATTTCTTTGTGTTTTTCAGCCACTATTGTTTTAATTTAAAGATTGCTTGAAAATTTAATTGAAATTAAGTTTAAAAAAAAACAACAAAAAAATCAACTCTGTTGTCGATTTTTGTATACGTTATTGTATATGTATTTTTGCTTTTGTAAATCTTTTAGTATAGATAAGTTTGGAAAACCTATTTATAATTAATTTGTTTTCTCTTGTTAATAGTCAGATATTATATAGATGAGGTTAAAATTTATCTTAATTTTAAATAGATTAAATCAGATTCCATTTTGTTTTGTTACTCAGAGTTGAGTTTAGTACAGCGATGTCCCTAGTGCCATGTTAAATATAACTAAATTCTGCACTCCCACTTGCTCGGTTTTTCTGAGGATGAACAGAAATGACAGAGCTATAATTCAATGGATTTGTGGTGTGCGTTTTGACGAAAGTTCTGACTTCATGCTATTGATGCTGAAGTTGCCCAGGCTGGAGTCATCTTTGCAATCCAACTGCCTATGATGGTATGTAGATGTTAAACGAAGCTCTGGTTGGATAAACAATGGGCACACACCTCAATTGAGGGTAATCAAGGAACAGGCAGGCAGAGGGAGATTTCAAATCACTCAGTCATCTTTGACTTCCAACAATGGCACGATCCCAATATTTTTCCTAGTTCCGGTACAATTACCGATTCGATTCCGATTCTTTTAAAACCTCTAAATATTTAGCTATAGAGTTGGTTTTTTATTTAAATTTTCAGATTACTGTAAAAACCCATGTAATTTTATTTATCTTCCTCTCACAAGGTAAGATGTGACACAAGGTCGGGAAGGTGAGCACTCTGGCCTACAAAATATGCCTGGGCAGCCTCGTCGGCATTCCCTGGTAGGGATGCCTCAGGCAGTAAGCAATAAACTTACTCCTCCCCAAAGAGGGGAGGCAAAGCCTGGGAGGGTGGACATCCTAGAACTGCACAGGACAAACCCATAGACCGGCGGAAATGAAGCCCCGAAGACCAAGACGATACCGGTCTATGGGGTGCAGTATCCATCGGAACAGATACTACACTTTGTTCCTGGCCAAAAGGAACCCATGTAATATTTGCATATATCTTTTCACAAACGTAAAAATAAACTATAGATTTTAATTTTTACTGCCAGTTAAAAATCAATAAATATTTATCATTTTATCATTAATACCAGTAATGGAAAATTTAGTTTTAAACAGAAAAAAAAAAATCGTTTTTGGCATGGGAAAATGGGCACACATTTTTTTGATTCCGATACTCCAACAAGTTCCAATTTTTCCGATTCCTGGTTCTGATTAATCTTTCCAACACTAATGGAAAGAAAATGGTCAAAATTGTCTGACCTTTATTGTAAATAAAGGTCAGACAATTTTAACAAAATATGAATATAAATAAGTATTTTTTTCCTTCCATCTTACACCCATTTAATTTAATGTGACGAGATGTTTTTTTCACCATTTTGTGTGCCCTATTCAAGTTGCTATAACTTACTGTTTATTTAAAAAAAAACATTAAACACAAGAAAAAGCTGTGACCTGTTAGGTCACCCATTGAGCTCGGGTTAGATTGTTAGAATGAGGAAAAGGTGGGTTTGCAAAGGTAGTTAAATATTAAAAAAATAAAAAGACAAAATTGAAACTAACATAAATGCTAGAATTTCATAGAGAAAATCACTTTGTACCACCACGGCCAACGTGCAATGCACATCTGATTTAAAGGGAAGAAACCGTTGTTAATTCTACACGACGATAAAAAAAAAAAATACCCAGACGTTGATATTTTTCTCAGTCCAATAAATGATTTCTTTGTACTGTATCGAATTGCAAAGAGTTATCTTTCACTTGTTTGGTAATTCGTCCAAATTTGAAAAAAGAAATGTTAAAATGTGCCATCCATTGGTTTTTGCTTACATATCTTAAACTTCCATTATTGTCCTAAAATAAAATTTAATTTTACATTTTATAGTGTTGAAACTCTAAACTTTTGCTCAGTGTTTTCATCTCTGGTCTTTCAAATTTTGCACATTATTTTTATACTTTTTATCTCCATTTTCAGTCCAGACAAATTTATTTAAAGAAAGGGTTTAATCAAATTAGCTATATTTGTTAAAATAGAATATTCAAAGTTTAATTAAATGGGTACAATATGGTTTGGTCATTAATGTTTACAAAGCATATTTGTAACTATTACTTCTACTCCTAAGGTAAGTACTTGTTTTCAATTAACTGGAGACAGTAATAATAATTTTTTTTAATGAAAACGTGTGAAAGAAATATTAGTGTAAATATATATATATTTTTTTAAGGGAACTTAGTGAATTTGGTTAAGGTTAATGTTTACTTGTGTTTGGATAATAAAGCCAGAAAGTGTGTTGAGTATTTATCATTCTGTCATTCTGTCATTCTGGTAATTAATATTAACAAATGCAGTGATTGGTCAAATGTATAAAAAATGATGTGGATTATCCAATGTAGGGAAAGGGAGCACACCTTGTTCTGACTAAAAATTATAGAGTATTAGAAGAATACATGTTGCAGGATAGGTAAAATAAATTCTCAGAACAGAACAGTTTTGCACCACTTTTATGTCCATTCACGAAGATTAAAATCAATATATAATGATACTAAACCTTATGTCTAGTATCTTTGTGCAAATTTTGGTCAAAATCCATTACATGATTTTGATTCTAGAAAATGTTTAAAATTTTAGGCCTAAGCTTAAGGGGCCTTAAGAAATTGAAATTCAGGGAATCTTGCTTAATTTGTGTTGAATGAATATTGATTGAATTTAAATCAAATGTGAAAAAATAAAATTTTCAAATGGGAGATTGTAGCCATATTATGGCCATCCCTTTAAAATATTCTAAAGAAACTGAAATTTGGAGAATATTTATTAATTGATGTCCAATCTGTATTTTCACAAAGCACTTCCACCCCCTTTTTGCATGAAATTAAATTAAACTAAATATAGCCCATATTACCCACCCTTACGCTTAGCAACTGTGTTCCAAAATTAATAATGATCGGGTCATTAGTTCAGAAGTTTATCCATTACAATGAGATATATATATATATATAAGTATAAATTTTTATTTATACAAACATTATTGGTTACATATGTGCATACATGTTTCGGTTGCACTCTTCACAGAAAGTCAACCTCATCAGACCAAGGATTCCAGAGAAATGGGATGGATTTGGAAACTTTTCTCCCCTAAATAAATCTTTGTTTGGGATTGGTTATTTTCTATTTCTTATGAATTAGTATCGGATTACCTATTTTACTTGTTGACTCTTATCTTTTTTATTCTTTTTATGACCTGCCTATTCTTTTTTCCTTGTTTTATTACCTACTTAGCTTTGGTTACCTTTCAACTTTATTTAACCTTCCAAGTTTTACAAACCCATTTAGGTATAAATATCTTATCTATATATAAAATACACACATGTAAACAGATTTAATAGATACACAAGTACATATAAACAAACAGACATAAATATACCCACATGTCTAAACATGGACACACACAGATCCACTTTCAAGCAAAAATACAATTAAAATACATATGTGCGCATGAATATACTTTCAGTATATAAAACAGTTTTAATATATAAAATAATTTCAATACAAGAAATACACACACCTGTACAAGTAAATCCATGGTCTGATGAGGTTGACTTTCTGTGAAGAGTGCAACCGAAACATGTATGCGCATATGTAACCAATAATGTTTGTATAAATAAAAATTTATACTTATAAACAGCTCTACTTGTTATTGAGCACTTTTTATAAACACTTGAGTTTCAACGGATTTACATCTACAGAAACTAATACAATACATGTACACTATATATATATATACATATGATTAGAAAGAGAGATAACATATACACATACCTAACTTTATATACATGTACCCCCTAAATGTTAAAGTTTACAAAAAAAATAATGTGCCCATGTTACTCACTGTGTTGCCTAGAATATATATTCCAAAATTCATAATGATCTGTTTATAAGTTTAAGAGATTATCCTTACATAGAAATATATATAGAGAGAGATTTAACGTAGAATTACAATTACAATATGGAAATATGAAATAACAACGGTGCTACAAAAGTATGTCTTAAAAAATGTCTTCCTGGTGTACGTGGATGATAGTAAATAAAATAAAACTTTTCTTTTATTTATGACATATTAAAATGAAAAATAAATCTAGTCTAATTAAAATATTTGTTTTTAACAACACGGACCAATATATGCCTTATCTGACTTACAAAACAGATCGTTTTATGAGACTTTTGTTAAGACAGCTATCAAGCATTAATGTAGGATACAATAAATTAACTGTACTTCATACATATTATATATATATATATATATATATATATATACACTTTTTATCTCAGTTTTCAATCCAGACATTTGTACAAATGTATTTAAAGAAACAGTTTAATTAGTTTAATCTATATTTGTTAAAATAGGATATTGAAAGTTTAAATAAATGACGAAAGGAACAGTCTATCAGGCAAAGTGTGATGATGTATGGAAGTGAAGCCTGGTCAGTGAGAGTAGAGGATATGTGTTGCATGAAGAGAAACGATGAATAGATGTGTAATATTAGTCTTAAAGACAGGTTTAGATCTGATGACCATAGAGGCAGATTAAATCTGGTCAGTATAGGGAGATGTGTGCAGAACAGTGGACGTTGTTGGTTTGGTCACATTTAAATAATGTATAAGTCGATGTAGAATAGATGTGGTACAAAGATGCATTTATTTTTCCTTTTTTGATTATCATTTTTAAGTTGTTCTGCTCATGCATAGACGAATCTCTTATATTTTGGTGTAATATATTATTATATATGTTAACATAATATATTAAAGCTTTATGGATAGAGTTTCAAGTGCTCAATACAACGTAGAGCTTTACAGCAATAATCACCTATTGAATTTTGAATGATTACACAAATGAAACCCTGTTTCTGTTATAGATTTTTTGGGGCCATTAATTTGATCTTCTATTAATATTTTTATATATCTTTTCTTTTTAAGACCCCCCCCCCCCTCTTTATTTGTATGTGTATATATGTGTCTGTTTCCTGCCTTTTAGATTGCACATCTGGAACGAACTGGCCACTACTTGACCGTCAAGGATAACCAAGTTGTCCAGCTGCACCCTTCGACATGTCTCGAGCACAAGCCAGAATGGGTCCTTTACAACGAGTTTGTACTCACTACCAAGAATTACATCCGTACAGTTATAGAAATTAAACCAGACTGGTAATTATATTTTGTTTTCTAATTTTGGTGAGCTTAAACGTACGAATAAATTTTGTATACAATTCATGAATTTGTAAATTAAATCTGTGATTCTTGAGACATCGTTTAAGTTTATTTATCTTTCAGATTTTCAAATTGTCATCTTTCGAATCAAAGAAGTTCGTATTTATTTGCCTTCCCATAAAGGCAGTTAGACACAAGTTCAGTTTTTAATGTGGGAAAAATTCAGCTCCCCAAAAAGGGGCACTTTGGATTGGGAATAGAAATAAAAATTGCCTAGAAGAATTTCTCTTTTACTGATCGAGTAAAAAAAGATGAAGTGCAGTTTTAGAACAGATACTACACTTTGCTCCTAGTCAAAAGGCGACAACCATTTTGAAGACTAGACCATGATTTAGTCTGACTGAATTTGTGAAAGTTTGCCATGTTCGTCTATATCATCAATACAGCAACACGATCTCTTTCGTCTCGGGGGATTCAAAAGCTCCATTTTCTATCAGAACAACCTAAATAGTCAACCCTGAATCAAGAGAGATTACTCTTATCTCCAAATGGTCCAAGAGAAATAACTCATAATTCACAGAATTATATTCTCTTGCCGATTACTACGTAAATTTGTCCTTGCATCATGTAAACATTCAAAATGGTAGCCATTTACAAACTCTTTTCTGAAAGATGACAAAATTTGAAAATCTGAAATATGACAATACAAATGATGTAAATTTAAATTTGTTTTTAATTTGAAATTTTCTTACATATATTAGAGTTTAAATAGTTGGTTGAATAATTTGATCTTTGATGCTTCGAGTGTGGCATCGTTTGTCTTTGATAAAGATATTTACAGCTTGTGATTTTTGTTTTTCCTTTTCAATTTCTTTGAAAAGTTTTAAAAGTTGTAAAGGAGAAGGTAATACCTGGGAGGATTGTCTCATGATAACAGAGCAAATACTAAACTGCCCCTTACCCCTAAATAAGAAAGGAGGTAATGCCTGGGAAGATATAAGAGAACAAATAGATTATAAATTTTTAATTTTTTGTTATTTTTTACTCCCAGGGGTAAACTCGTTACACTATGACAAACAAAAAACAAACTTCTGCTGTGGCGTGATAATGAAAAAAATATGACTAATGATTGACTTATCGATTTCTCTTGTTCTTTCAGGCTGATCAAAATTGCTCCGCAATATTACGACATGGTGAACTTTCCAGAGTGTGAAGCGAAGCGACAACTTGAGCGCATTATTGCTCGATTCTCCAGCAAGCAACAGTCTGAAGGTTATCAATAAATTAAAAAACAAAAAAAATTAAAAAAAAAAGCATCTCATCCCCTCTCCCATAATGGCAGCTGCAGAACTTTTGCCCACTTCTGTCAACCCTTCAAAACCAATAAGGGGGAAGGGGTCGCTGAGTAGCGGTTGACTGCACAATTACCGCTTCCTTTTCTAGGGATTTGAGGAGATTCGTGTAACATTTCCAACCGTAACCTCTTGCGTTACCAATTCCTTCTCTAATCAATTGCTGAAATTCCACTGTCAGAATATATGGATGGAGAGAAAGAAAGGAGTTTGAAAGGAGTGAGAGATAGAAAGAGGTGATAAGGAGAAATGCATTACCATCAAAAAGGGGGAGGGAGCTTTTACTAACCCAGACAAAGATCAGACATTGACTGATTGTCAAATTCTTCTTCACTAACCTTTTCAGTTTTAGATACACCAATAAACATTTATAACTGAACAAACTTGTTTTTTGTTTTCTTTTCCAATTCGTAAAGTTGGTTCTCTCTATCGTTGCAAATGCTTTCTCACACCTGAGGCTATTCTCTATCTCTACAAATCTACTGTCAGACCATGTATGGAGTACTGTTGTCATATTTGGGCTGGTGAATCTCTGTCCCATTTGAAGGTTCTTGATAAGGTACAGAAACGTGTCTGTAATTTGATTAGCCCTACCCTACCCTTTCTTCTTTGCACCCTCTCTCCCACAGACGTGATGTTACTAGTCTCAGTCTTTTCTTTAAATACTATTATGGCATGTGTTCTTCAGAATTATGTGATCTATTCCCCACATCTTTTGTCCCAGCTCGTTTGACTCATTGGTCTAGTGATCTCCATCAATTCACTGTGTCGATATCTCATTGTAATACAGCTTCCTATTCCAGTAGCTTCTTTCCAAGAACTGTAGGCTTATGGAACTCTCTTCCTGCTGACTGTTTTCTTCCTACCTATAACCATGGTGTTTTCAAGACTAAGCCCAATAGGAATCGCCTGTCTTTGCGATAATCATATTTATTCTTGTTAGCTCCTTAGATCAAGTGTCTTCATGCCTCGTCTGGAGCGATTTCCATAAAAAAAAATTCAAACATTCCTACATTTCGTTTCGTTCTTTATTTATTAAGATGTGAGTTCTCCGCTTTTTAGCGGAATTCCGCTTTTTTATCCATAAAAAAAAACGATTTCTGCCAATTCGCTACAGCTTTACGTTTTTATTTATCATCGCTATTTGGCTGGAGTTTATTTCCCTTCTATTTTTCTTTCCCTCTCGATTTATCTTTCTTTCTCCTTTTCTGTTTTTCTCTCTTCCTCTCACCGTCTTGCCTTGCTTCCTTTTTCATTCTTATGACAGATCTCTCTGAAAATGTTAAATTTGTCTTGAAGGCTAAGACTTCGTACGATTCATGATGGGGTATGAGAGTTAGATGACTTTTGTTTCATCAAAGAATGACTTCCTGTCTCCTTCCCTACATGCACACAAGGTTTCTTTCTCTTAATTCTAACTTTCTTAGTTGAAACTGATTTGAGTTGTTTAGGAAAAAAATGTTATTTGTTTGCATTGTCCTCTCCACCCACAGGAAAGAGGGGTGAGAGTAGGGGGGGGGGTTGCTACCTCAGGTTAGGAAAGTCATCTCGATTTAAGCTTTTTTTGTTCACATTCCTGATTATTTTGTTTCCATTTGTTTTTTCTGAGGATGCAAAGGAATATCTCAGTGGCTATGGTTTGATGGATTTGTGGTGTGCGCCATGTCGACAGATAGTTCTGACTCCCTGCTATTGACACTGAAAGTGCACAGACTTGAGTCAACTCTGCGTTGCAACCGCCTACAGTGGTATGGACATGTTGAACAAAGCTCTGGTTGGGTAAACAGATGTACGTACATCCCAATTAAAGATAAGCGAGGAAAAGACAGGCTGCGGAAAAACTTGGAATGACTCCGTCAAAGATGATCTCAAGCGATGGCACATCAAAACCAATTTAAATGATAGTTTCATTGATGAAAATCACTTTATGTTGCCATGGATAACGTGTTACTCACATCTGATGTGGAAGAGACGCATTAAATGAAGAAGAAATCTCTTGAATGATGTGAAAGTAATGCGTGTGAAAGAAATTGTGACACGGCTAAACCAATTATTTGCGACTTGTAGTTGGAGAAAGCTGATTAGGTAATGAGAAACTTTATCTCCAGGAGAAAGGTGTGGAGGTTGAACGAAGAACACATGAAACACGAGTTTAGAGAGCAAGTCTATGAGTGTTTAGTTATCGACTCGTTTCGGGAAATGTAGATGGAGGTGAAGGATACACTGTTAAAGGTAACGGACCAAACTTGTGAGTTGACAAAAGAACCTTCAAGACGTATGGTGGTGGAATGAGGAAGCTGAGATGTGTATCAAAGAAAAGCGGAAATAATGGGGTGAGTGGAGAAAAGCTTTAGTGAATAAGAATATGTATCTGGTTGCAAAGAACCCCCACCCCCCCACCCAATCAGTAACTTGACATGCAGCAAAATCACACCTCTTCACTGAATACAGAATTCCCAAGAATACAGAAGGCTTTCTACTCTAATAGTTTCTTTCCTTGAATCTCTTGACTTTAGAATTCCCTCTGTTTCCTCGACTGTACCAACATGCAGAAATTTAAATGTAATGTGAACAAGCATCTCGATGTACAATTCATACTTAAGATGCCCCTATAAATCTAACCTCTAATTCACAGTAGCTCTTTATTTTTCAGTGACAGTGTGCCTTGTTTGAGGTGAATTGAATTTAAAAAAAAAGAAATCAACGAAGCCAAGGTGATTTCCAGATATATTAAAACGAATGACCAGAAGAATGAATAGTTATAAGCTTATAAGATATCCCAAACCAAAATTTAATTTTCATTAATTCTAAAAACTTACTGTGGACACATAGATCATTGCAAAGCAGACAATGATGCTAAATTTATTTTGTTAGCACAATTGACCACTGAATTATGACCATTCAAAATTTATTTAAAATTAGATATTGGCCTTCTTGTGTGCTATTGGCCTGGAAGCAAATTTTCAGTGTATAGCTAAAAATGCAGGCTTTGAACAAGTGAAAAATCCTTAGAAATGTAACGTCATCTTGTGGTATAATGAGTTAACAAAAAAACGCATCCAGTCACAGAAACTAGGCACTCGTGATTTCTGGAAAATCTACAATAGTGTAGTGAATAATGGTCAATCAACGATTCCCCCACTATCAAACCACAATGATGTCGTTTGCACGGCCACTGATAAGGCTGAACTACTTGCCCAACGCTTCGCTTCTAACTCTACTTTGGACTCAGATAACCACCCCCTCCCCAAATTCCCTTTGCTGACCGAATCCACACTTGATAACCTGGTCATCACCTAATCCCAGGTCAGAGACATCATAAAAAACCTTGACACCTCCAAAGCTTGTGGGCCTGATCTTATACCTGTAATAGTAATAAAGAAATGCTCTGCTGAACTGGCCCCTGTCCTCTTCAAACTCTACAATAAATGTCTAGCTGAATCTTGCTTCCCCGATAGCTGGAAAATTGCCTCTATTGTACCAGTCTACAAGAGTTCTGGGAATAGAACCGATCCTCAGAACTATCGTCCAATCAGTCTGCTGCCGATCTTTGCTAAAATCTTTGAATCCTTAATCAATCTGGCGATAGTACGGCACCTAGTTAATGCTAAACTTCTTTCTGACCGCCAGTATGGATTTAGACAAGCACGATCTACTGCAGACATCCTAACGGTCATCTCGGAACGGAACGTATGTATCATACACTCGACAAGGCAGGTGAAGCTAGGGCAGTAGCGCTTGATATATCCAAAGCCTTCGACAAGGTATGGCATAAAGGGCTTCTGAAAATACGCTCATACGGTATTACTGGGCAATTACTAAATATAATTAGATCCTTCCTAGACAAAAGAAAAATTCAGGTTGTCCTCGATGGCCATTCATCTAAGCAACATGACATAAATGCTGGTGTACCCCAGGGATCTATCCTTGGACCTTTACTGTTCCTGATCTTCATAGACGATCTCCCTGATGACGTAGAGTCAGATTGGTTTATTTGCTGACGACACCACACTTTACTCTCGCCATGTTTGTAAAACAGATGCGATCATATCAGAACGCAATGGCTGAATCTTTAGAAAATGACCTCCAGGCTGTAGTAGATTGGGGTCATAAATGGTTGGTAACTTTTAATGCCGCAAAGACAAAACTCCTTTCCTTCAATAACTACAAGGAACCTATTCAACCACCGATTGTCATGGCAAATAACACCCTACCTGAGAGTTCATCATTCAAAATCCTCGGCCTAACCTTCACAGGTAACATGAATTGGAACAAATACATTGAAGACATTGCCAAGACTACAGTGCTAGTAAACTCCTCACACCTGACATTATCCTGTATCTCTACAAAGCCACCATTTGCCCATGCATGGAGTATTGTTGTCACATCTGGGCTGGTGCATCATCTACTAGTCTCTCCCTCCTTGACAAGGTCCAAAAAAGAATCGCCAACCTAATTGGACCCTCACTGTCAACCAAGCTTCAGCCTTTGTCCCATCGCCGCAATGTGGCATCCTTGTGCTTGTTTTACAAATACTTCAATGGATTATGCTCCGATGAATTGGCTACTCTGGTGCCCCCTCGACGTAAATTCCCTAGACTAACTCGACAATCAACTAAATCTCATTCATTCACTGTGGAGGTCCCCAGATGTCGGAGAGCCTTCTACTCAAATAGCTTCTTTCCTCGTACTGCTGGCCTCTGGAACTCTCTCCCTGCCCCCTGTTTCCCCGACAGAACAGACATGCAGAAATTTAAAACTAATGTAAACAGACATCTCGCTGCGCAGATCCCAATTTAGGTTGACCCCCCCCCCCCCCTTCCTTCTCTCCTTTTCTTTTCTCAGTAGCCCCTTACGTCTACAGTGGTGGCTTGCCTTGTTTGGGGTGAACTATGTTAAAAAAAAAAAAAAATGAAAATTAAGAAGCAATAATTATTAGATCAAGCCAGCCTAAACATTGAGCAAAATCTCTCTTGAAAATATGTACAAAAATGACACAGAAGCACAACTTTGATTGTCATATAATATTCAACTCAACAGCTAACACATTGAATCTTCATACTATAATTTATAGCACAATAGAGATCAAGCTAAATTTTTCTTTTAGTATCTGTTCCGATAGATACTACACCCTATAAACCGGTATCGTCTTGGCCTTCAGGTCTTGATTCTGCCGGTCTGTGGGTTTGTTCTGTGCAATTCTAGGAGGTCCACCCTCCCAGGCTTTGCCTCCCCTCTTTGGGGTGGAGTAAGTTTATCGCTTACTGCTTAAGGTGCGCCTACCAGGGAATGCTGACGGGGCTGTCCAGGCATTTTTTGTAGGCGCTGGCTTTTCAAATCCCACTTTCCCGACCTTGTGTCACATCTTACCGCTGTGGGAGGTAGATAAATCAAAAAAAAAAAAAAATTAATAAAAACTTATATTAGGACCATGTAAACACAGACGGAACATAATTTGATAATAGGGCAAAAATTTAATTCACTAAAGTTTTCCACTTGCATTTTTTTGTGAAAGACAACTTAAAGTTCTATATTAAGCTCACCATATTGGGGAGTGACTCTTTTTTTTTTTTATATGGGACTGTTTTTATATGTATAGACATATTGTGCACATTAAGTTGAAAAACACCAAAATTAAAAAATAAATCAACAGTCATTGAATATAGCTACGTAATTTGAAAAATCCGTAAAAAAAAACTATTAATGACACAGAAGAATGAATTGTATATTTATAAAGAAAAAAGATTAAATTTTGTTTACATCCAAATTGCATCAAAATAGACGAAAAATAAATGAGTTGTTACAAAAATTTCACTATATTTACATTTTTTCACACACTAAACTCTAGGCTGGTTTGTGATACCTACTTGTACCCAATCTAGACAAATGCTTTATCTAGTATTACCAAACATCTGTTAATCTTCTCAAATTATTTAAACAAAAATTAAAGTGCTAGCTCTGAGTGAAAACTAATAAAAAAATAATTTTCTTCTCGGCCTTTTGGCTAAGATCAGAGTGTAGTATCTGTTCCGATGGATGCTACACTCTGTAGACCGGTACTGTCTTGACCTTTGGGCCTTGATTCCGCCGGTCTGAGGTATTGTCCTGTGCAGTTCTAGGAGGTGCACCTTCCTAGGCTTTGCCTTCTCACCCTTTGAGAAGAGGTTAGTTTATTGCTAATCGGCTGAGACGCTCCTCCCGGAGAATGCCAACAGGGCTGCCCAGGCATTTTTTGTAGGCTAGAGTGCTGTTCCTCTAAAGTGTTGGGTTTTCAATCCCACTTTCCCGACCTTGTGTCAAATCTTCCCGCTGTGGGAGGGAGATATAAAAAAAAATAAAATAAATAAAAAGTTGGCCGTCACTCTTTGCTACCTGAGCTATACGATTGTAGAAGCAGCTTGTGGCCATGTCATAATAATGCAGCCAGCTCGGGAAAATACAAGGGTTTCATGTGGTCAGTCCTTTTTGTAACATAGGTTTTCACAGGATATCTTTGTGCTGTTATTTTATTTATTTATTCTATTTTGTTTAGAGAAAAAAAATCAATCAAATTACGAGATATTTCAGGGTGAGGGAATCCGGGAAAGTCAATACATTCATCTCAACTTTTATTTATTTATTGAAAATGTTACATTCTTTAATATTAATATTTTTTTAATAAGAAATACATTGTTTGTATATGTTTCGGATTTTTTCAGATGAGCATTGATAATTTGTATTTGGATTATTAGAACTACTATTCTCATCTTGGATGTTATTTTCACAATGTAACCTCTGACCTTCTTCAGACGCATCTTGTCGGATGTGGAATTTTTATGCCGAACTAGTGTTCATTTTGAAATTCTCTATAGATTCTAAAGTTCAACAAGACTCACCCGAAGAAAGCTGAAGGTTACATCTGCCGAAACTTTCAAAAATTGACATCCAAGATGAGAATCGTAGACTGAAGAATCCAAATTGTGTGTGTGGGTGTGTGTGTGTGTGTGTGTACATATATATATATATATATATATATATAATAGAGAATGGTAGTTAGCTTGAAGCATTGCTGGGAATAGTAGTAGTATGTTTAAGAAGGCTGAGGGCAATGCAAAGTGCCGGGTAGGTTGTAAGCTGGGAAGGAACAAAGATGATAAAATATTTTTCCTTTGGTGTTTATTATTTTTGACAAACGGAAGTCTTTTCCCGAAATATTAAATAAATGATTTTTAATAATCATCCGGACAACACACAAACAGCCAACACCACACTTCCTGTTATGTAAGATTTTAAGAAAAAATAAATAGTAAGTCCCATTTTGATTTATTATTTTTGTTCCTTCCAGCTTACAACCTACCCGGCACTTTGCATTGCTCTTAGCCTTCTTAAACATACTACTAATATATATATATATATATATATATATATATATATATATATATTCCATGATAAATGCCAGTATACTGAAATCATATGCCCTTAATAGGGTTAAGATGAAAATTCATATACACTAAATGTACAAAAGAAAGGAAATTCCCAAATTTTTACACTTTTATTGTCATTAAGGGTATACAGTATAAATCTCTATGCATGAGTGGATGAAGTGTGTGAGGTGCGCTGAAGAAAAATTCCTACCAGTAAAATACATAGCCCTTAATGACAATAAAAGTGTAAAAATTTGGGAATTTCCTTGCTTTTGTACATTTAGTGTATATGAATTTTCATCTTAACCCTATTAAGGGCATATGATTTCAGTATACTTGCATTTATCATGGAATGTCACTACTTTTGTAAAGTCTATGCCTGGTCATTTTAAAGTTTTTTTGGAATTTTCTGGAAAACTAAGGTATATGGTAAACTGAAATTAAAATGCCATTAACTAGACCCTAGAACCTCTATCTCTGCCAAAAATCAGCTGAATCCATCAAATAATTGATGAGATACAGGGTGGCACATACATACGTACGTATACACAGATAGCACAAAATCATGCCTGACCTTCCTGGATCTCTGGGTTGCCTTGACCAATGATGCTGAAATTCTACACACTTATAGAACCTATCAAATAAAAATTTTGTGCAAAGTTTGAACTAATTTGGTTTATTGGTTTTTGAATTATGATTGATCAAAGAAATGAGATTTTCAGCATAGGCCATTTTTGAATTCTATTAAGGGATAGAGCGCTATCGCGCCTCCCTTGATATATATATATATATATATATATATATGTCTAAAGAGGCTTTGAGTCATTTTAGACAAAGAAAGAAAATGCAGTTTAGCAATTTAAATTCCCAGGGATACTAATTAAATCTAAAATATTGCAGACTTAGCATTCGCATAAGCCGACTTACTGCTGGAAAATTTACAAATACAAAAGGGATTCTTATATACAAATACAAAAGAGATATACTTATATAACTGAAACAAAAACAGGGGACCTTAACTTAAATTGTGAAATATTAAACGGGGATCATCAGCTATTTACCATGTAACTGTTTCGGAGATTTAAAAACAAAACAGTTATAAAATTCATGGCTCTTGAGTGGTACTGATCAAATGACCACTTCCCAATAACCAAATGTAGGAACAATTCAGTTATTATTTCATATATATATATATATATATATAATAATAATAATAATAATAAAAAAACATTTAAGACTACAATGTGATATGGTCATTTACTTATCAGATAATAATATTAGTATTATTAAAACACTACACTTAAGACCCATTTTGCGATATGGTAGTCAGCAAATAAAATTATATAGGAATTGCCTATATATATATACCTAGTTTTTTTTTTTTACATATATTTATTAATTACATTAACATCGTGCCCACACCCAAAATGTATGTCTGTTGAATCGGATTGGCCTTCTGCAACGTCGGCCAGAGCATTGCCGAAATTTTACACTTGACCCCTCACATCCACAGCCGATGGGTGGAAGTACACCACGGCACCGACGGCGTGATACTTGCTGACCGCCAATGCATCTGCTCCATGGTGTCCATGATCCCCAGGTATTCTGTTGGCAACTTCCCCACATGCTTAGATCCATGCTTGGAAGAGAATCACACGACACAAGGAGATTCCTATAATGAAATGGAAATGTGTTTGAATTGTTCATAAGTTGAAAAAGTGAAACCATCCATTATAATAATGTGTTTTATATATTCTTAACACATCACTCAATAAGTCTTGGGCCTAACTAATAAAACAACAACTCTTAGGCAAAATTTTATTCATTAACATAGTCTTCTTTTAGTGTGATACACTGATTCTAACGATTCAATGTTTTTTTATAGAACGATTTATCTTTGCCCTCAAAATACACCTACGTTTCTGATATTGCTTCTTCATTGGAGCATTCTTTTTAGGTTTGCAACCAGCCAGTTGTTGCTGTGGGCCATATGTGGAGAATATGGTGGGTGCGGAAGCAATTCGAAGTGCACTTCATGTAGTTTTGCGATCATTTTATGACATGGTGCATTGTCTTAGTGAAAGAGCACTTTTTTCTTCATTTGTGGCCGTTATTTTGCGATTTCTTCTTTCAAACAAATATGTTTCCAATCTCCTCCCCCTCAATATACGTCTCAAATAACACATTTCCCCCTCTCTCAAGATATTAGATATGTTGTCGCTCTCTCTATATCTATATTGAAATGGTGAGTGTGAATTTCCCTTTTTTCATTTTCAAAAATATAATCACCTCGCTTGGATGCTTGACAATGCCGAAAGGTTGAAATAAATTATTGCACCGGTGATTATGTGATTCCGTGTTATTTTATTTTAATTTTATTCTTGCTCTGTTTATTATATTGACCTCTCATACCCGGATTTCCTTCTGGAATTTATTTCACTATAACACAACGTTTGTGACATGTTTTGGGGGTGGAATGAAATTGAAAGTGTAAAAACGAGAGGAAAAAATAACCACTACATGAATCTACTAAGCCGGCTTTCGTCCACACTCATTAGAGTATTAACGTGGAAATAATTCAAGCATTGCGACTAAACACTTAAAAAAGTATAATCCCATATAATATTTACTATTAATGGTTCTTCCTTTCTTAAGGTAATCGATTAACAAAATACCTTGTACATCCCAAAATACGGAGGCCAAAAACTAACCTTCTGATCGTTGCATCTGTGATTACTTTAGACGGCTTTTACCTGTTGCTGTCCACTCAGCTGACTGCCGATTTGACCCCGGAATGAAGTGGTGGATCCATGTTTCATCTATTTTACATATTGACCGTAAACACTTTTTTTTTTTTTTGTTGCGTTTAACCAGTATTATTGTTTTTGATCGACTGAGCAAATGCAGCACACAATTTAAACACAGTATTCTCATTGACTAATGTTTATGTAAAATAGTGAAAACACTGCCTTCTGATATATTCGACTTTTCTGTTATCTCATGCAACTACAATTGACAGTTGGTCAAATGGAGTTTGAACTTTTTTAATGTTCTCGAGGACAACTGACGAATTTGGGCGACTTGAACGTTAAGCATCATTTTTGTCTATACGACTGCGTTTAAATTTTGCATACCATCTTTTAATCGTTGTTTCAGATGGAGCAGAGTCTGAATAACACTTATCAAGCCATCGTTTTGCTTGAACAGTATTTTTCGTCATCAGAATGCAATGCTTTATCAACATACAAAATTATGATTTTTCTGTTGTTTTCAAAATTTGCAACAATAGCTTCACTTAAATAACTAATTTATAAACTAATAATCTGGTTCGACTCAAATTTTGACACATGTACATTTGAAGGTTAGTATTTTATAAAAATCATATAGATTTTTTAATTTATTTTTTTAATTATTTTTAATTTTTTAATTTTTTTTTTATTAGTGGTGCAATTTATATTTCAGGCCCATGACTTATTGACTGATGTATTATCTAATATATATCTTAGAAAAAAATGTAACCTGTTTGGTCACTCATTGAACTTGGGTTAGATAGTTTGAGTCAGGAAAAAGTTGAGTTATAAAGCTAATTTGAATATTAAAAATAAAGACTAAATAAAAAATTAGTCTCTTTCTGCTCGCTATATATCGCTCTTTTTTCTTCTACAGCTGTGGGTTAAATAGTATTACTACTTGTATACATGTATTGTTTTTTTTTCTCTCCATGTATTAATGATTGAAAGCTTTTTTGAAATATATTTACTTAGTATACATTTTTATTTAAACAAACATATTTCGTTACACATGTGCATACATGTTTCAGCTGTGCCCTCTTTTGAGAGCGAACTTCCTCAGACTTTTAGAAAATTCCTTTTCCCTGGAGCATTCTTTTGAATGATCTGACTGAGAGGACTGAGGACTGACTGGAGCATTCTTTTGAATGATCTGACTAAAGATCTGAGGAAGTTTGCCCTAGAAAGAGTGCACAGTGAAACATGTATGCACATATGTAACTAAAAATGTTTGTATAAATAAAAATTTATACTAAAAAAAACAGCTCTACTTGTTATTGAGCACTATTTATAAACACTGGAGTTTCATTGGATTAACATCTAGGAACCCAAGATAATACATGTACTATACATATTTACTATATATTAATAGTATAAAAATCTACTCATGGCAAGTAAGCTACATAGTTTATTAAATAACATTTTACCATAACTAGCCTTCTACATAATTTAAATGTATTTTAAAAATGTATTTTGCGTTACAGTAGCTGTGAAAACTTAGAAATGATTATTAAAACTGACAATAATAAATATTAAATGATAGAAATAAAATTGGCTAAAAAAGTAACAAATAATAATAATCTGTATTTATGAAGTTGGACCATTTATTGTGCTGACAGTGAGATTAAAACGCCCAATTCATATTCAAAAATAGAATAACAATAGCTTTCTAATACATCGATTGGGTGAATTTCCCCCTACAAATTAACTGTTAGCAAAATGCATAATCTACCAAGCTATAATATATACTACCGAAAAATTACTACTGTTCCAGATGACGCGCCTAATTTTTGTGACTTCACGTCGACAACGATCAGGCAGGTCGCGGAATAATATCATTTTTTCTTTCTTTTATCTTATAAAAACATTGACAAAATTTTATCCCCCCCCAAGATTTTAATCTCTGTATTTTTTCTTTGAATTTATTCGTCTTATATTAGCGTCTGCCAGTTTTCCAGTTAGAGCTTGGCAGTTTGAATGCAGGGCTTGGCTATCGCTAAGAACGGGAGCCCTAACCCCTAACCCTAACCCATTTTCTTTCTTTCTTTCTTTGTTTTATGTTAGCAAGAAGAAAAAAAAAGAAAAACAGCAAAACAAATGAAAAAGAAAACATTGACAAATGTAATTTATCATCAGTGTCTTTTTGCATATTAACTGTTGCATTGTTGTTTGTCTGCCACCATGTGCATTGCAGCCGGATCTATCATAAATAACACTCAACACAATTTCATGGTTCAACTCCTTTGTTTTCTGGCCTAAGAAAACCATAAGAGAATCATGGTATTAATCTGCCATTGGCACACAGATTCTCGTTAGATCACCAAAGTTAAGCGACATTGAGCCTGGTCAGTACTAAATGGGTGACCATTTGGGAATACCGGGTGCTGTATGTGCTCTCTGCTTACCTTGTCATTGTTTCCAGTCGTCCTAAGCTTCTTGCTATTGGAATGAAGAGGTATAGATTCAGGAGAGGTGTAGTTGGGGATTGCGCAAACCGTGCCTCACAATTACATGCACAGCCACACTTACAGGGGTATCCATTGTGTCTCAAAATTGAACAGAGGCCTTATATACCTACCTTGAAATTTCTCCTGTTCTGAGGTGTATTCCTCCCGAGTATTTACTAAACATCTGTTTTGTACGAAGTCTAGCAGGGAAAGAGCACATCTAAGTATCCACTTTTCACCTGTGAGGTCACATCAACACAAGACTTCTTCTCCCTCCCTCAATATACAACATAGCTTTAAACTTTTTTCTTTCTTTCACAACCTTATTTTCACATTGCCTATTTCTTTTTCTATTTAAATAATTATTGGACATATTCTACTCCGATGAAAGAAATTTATAAGTTTATGAATATTTAAGAAAATGTTGATTGATGTAATTTAAAGATGGACCTTATTTTTTATTTTATTTTTTAAACTTAGTTCACCCCAAACAAGGCAAGTTGCTACCGTAGACGTAAGTGGATACTGAGAATTAGGGTGAAAGTTTAGGGGGTGATCCTAAATTGGGAGCTGTGCAGCTGATGAACTGTTGGCATTTGCAAATGATCTTTTTTTCTCTTCTTGGGGTTGTCCTGAAATGATTTTGCTTGCTCTTTTTCAGCAGAACTGAGAAAAATGCTGCAAGGGGCAGCATTTTTCACATAGGGATGGGTAGAGATGTAAACATGCACTAGTCGGCATGTTTACTAGGTTGCCTTTATTCCGCTGACAGTGAGATTAAAACGCCAAATTCATATTCAAAAATAGAATAACAGCTTTCTAATACATCAATCAGGTGTATGTGACCAACACCCTAAGATGAACAAATTTGCATATTCCTTTGCAAAAAACATCTCATTAATTCACTATTCATTGTTATTGTTTTCTAATTCAATGATGGTTTTCATTTTATTATAGCAAATAGTTCTGCTTTGTATATTGTGGAAATTTATCATTTTATGCATGCAAATAACAGATTTGCTGTGAGTGAGAAATATTTAGCGGAAAGAAAAGAGGCAACATAAAGAATTGTAAATATCTCTTAATTGAGAGTATACCACCCAGAATTCGATTTGCTCACTTGAAAAAGTTAATTTCTTTAAATGGGGGTTAATACTGAGAAATGGAGCTCTAGAAAAAAATAATGTTTCTACAGATACAAGGTTTTCTACTGTGGTTTTGACTCATTCAGGATCTTCCAAATTTCATTGCTGGCCAGATATGAAACCTCTGGGCAGTAATTATTTGATGTTCATAGATAAGGCTAGCTAATATTTTCAAGTGGATATTTGGGTGTTTTTTATGGTGTGCTAATAGTAATGTTTATGCATATATTCCAGCAAATAGACGGGGGTGGTTGGGTGGTGAGTTGGCTCTCTG
The DNA here is from genome assembly GCA_963556195.1 of Sepiola atlantica. Lineage (NCBI taxonomy): Eukaryota > Metazoa > Mollusca > Cephalopoda > Sepiida > Sepiolidae > Sepiola > Sepiola atlantica. The sequence continues at coordinate 32,537,216 of OY744523.1, read as the reverse complement.
AGCATCTGGCGGTTAGTTGTTTTTCTGGACATCTCACGGGCAGTTGAGTTTGCGCATTTTTCAGAGAGAGATGGGTCCTTGGGCTCTGAGCTAGTGGACTTATGTTTTGGTTTGGTTGGGCTGAGAATTCTCATTTGCAAGTCTGTTTTTCAGTAGAAGAAAACAGGTATCATTGTAAGCTCCAAAAAATAAACCTTTGGTACTTGTTTTAAACTGGAGTTGTGATTTTATTTGGAGGGAGAATTCTTCTGAGACCATATTGACACTGTGACCGGTGTCGAAATAGAGCCACTACTTTGGACCAGCACAATCAGCGCACGATCACGGCCTATGCAGTGAATGCACACAGCGCACGTTCATAAATTATATATATATATATATATATATATATATATATATATATATATATATACGTCTCGTCACACAAACGTTAGAAAGAGAAAAAAGGAGCCAAACGAAACCATTCCAAATGTTTACAGGGATATGAATTCTCCACATTTTATAGGAATTCAAATTTTTTTAAATTCAGAAAAAAGCGGATTTCCACTTAAATCAATAGAGTCTCCCATGGATGCGAATTCTCTGCTTTTGGGTAAAAATCCGTTTTTTTTTTTTTTAAACAAGAAATAGCTGAGTTTTGCCAAATTGCTCAAACTTTATCTTATTTTTTGTTACAGGATTTTATTTCTCTTAATCTTTCTCTCACTCTCTCTTTCTTTCTCTTTATTCCTGTTTTTTTTTTCATTTCATCTTGTTTTGCCTTGCTTTCCTTTTCCTTCTCATGACAGTTATCTCTGAAAACTGAAAATGTTATTTTTACTGTGACTGCAAACGATTCATGATGGGGTAAGGGGAGTTAGATGACTTTTATTTCATCAAAGAATGACTTACTGTCTCCTTCCCCCACATGCACACTCAGTGTCTTTATTTTAATTTCAACTTTCTTAGTTGAAACTGATTGGAGTTTTTTAGGAAAATAAATGTTTTGTGCGCTGCCCTCTTTCTCTAGCCCCACACACGGTGAGACCGTGACCCCACAGGTTGTGAAATCAATCTAGATTTCAGCTTTTTTGACATTGGCTACTCACATCCCTGTGTTTAGAGGAAGGGAGAAAGCAAATAGCAAATCCAACAAGGCACTGCCATCTAAAATGAATTTGGAAAGAAATCCTTCACTCTGTTTCCATAATGAGATATTCTTTTTCTTTTCCTTTCTTATTTCTATACCGATTGATACTTTCTTCTGTCTTTCTTTTTAAAACTTTCCAGTTTGAGAGGTTTTCTTTCTTTTTTTGACTTTCCAGTTTGAGACGTTTTCTTTCTTTTTTTGACTTTCCAGTTTGAGACGTTTTCTTTCTTTTTTTAACTTTCCAGTTTGAGACGTTTTCTTTCTTTTTTAAACTTTCCAGTTTGAGATGCTTTCTTTCTTTCTTACTCCGATTGAGATGTTATTTTATATAAATATGAATATTAATGTGAACACTAGCGAAGCATAATTATTTTTTGACGGAGGGTGTACTCTCGTGTTTGCATACATTGCAAACAATGCTAATATTGAGTAGTAAGTTATAAAACCCACTGCATAAATCCATAATTGGATACTTAAGCAATAGTAAATACAAATATTTGGAAAATTAAATTCTGAAAACTTTGGTTATTCACTTTCATTTCATTGTTATTTTTGTTAATTTTCTTTTAGACACTACTCCCACCACATTGTCTGTTTATAGTAAATCTTGGAGACCCCACACCAATAAACATATGTATAGTTGGCTAACAATGTTAAACATCAGAGTTTAGTAAGAGAAAATTAAGTAGATTTTATTTTTCCTAATTGTTGATGGCCGGACAAGTATATATCAAAGTTAAAAATGTTAAGTAAATGGAAAAAGGTGTGCAATATTCTTTAAATAGGGCAAAACTCTATTTGATGAATTCAGATGTAAACTCTTTGTTTGATAGACTGGGTATCCCATTGGCCAAATGAACTATGGCATAGTTAGATCCAGATTAAAATATTCTAGAAATCCCTCAGTTGCCTATATAAAGTGTTGTGTCTGGCACATCAAATTACCTTTAGTTTTTGTCAGCAGCTCGAACAGACATAAAGAAAACCCATAAAACTGTTATACATATACTAACACAAGAACTTTCATCCATTCTTTAAACGTGGCCATACCATCGAAGTCTCCTGTTCTGCACACATCTCCCTATACTGTCCAGATTTAATCGTCCTCTGAGCTCATCAGCTTTAAGCCTGTCTTTAAGACTCATATTACATATCCATTGTATTATTCTCATATAATTTCTCTCCATGCAACACATATCCTCAACCCTGACTGGCCGGTATCATGTCCATACATCATCACACTGCACACGCATGCCGTACAGACTCTTCCCTTAGTCGACAGTGGTAACACTCTGCTTATAATGGCAAGTTCCCTGAACTTATTGCATCCACTTCTCACTCTTGTAGTCACACTAGCACCTGCTCCTCCCTCTGCTCCAATGGTATTAGCACGGTAACAACTTCCGAACAACCTCAATAGCTTCGCCATCCAAATACACTCTCTGCACATCTGAGTTCTCATCCGTCTCCATTGTCTTGCACACAAACTGATTATCATCTCTGAATCTACCAGTAATTCCAGTGCAGTTCTTGTGCCCAATGTTTGCAAGTACCACAAAAAAATTGAGTTGCACCCGACTTTCTTTCTACAAACTGAGCAGGGGACGTTTTCTCTTTCTGGAGGCTTTTCACCACTACAGCCACTGCTCATCATTTTGGTCTTGGTAACCGCATATCAATTATCTATAAGTATATTAAAAACTACCTCTTCTTCAGATTAAGACTCGAGCTAACTTTGACCTTAACCCTTACTCTAACGCTAACCTTAACAACGGGGTCAAAGTTAGCTTGTGTCATAATCTGAAGGAGCACCAAAAGAAAATTGTGTTTATGTTTCATCTATATACTTACTTTTCATCTGGCACCAGAAATGCATTCCGCTGGACCCGAGAAATATTAGAATTTAGACAGATCAGCTTTGAAAGGGTCATTTGTCGAATTTGGTCTAATTGATCTGTGAATAGAAAGGTGAGAGGTTTTATTGACCATTTAAACTTTTTTGTTTGTTACGTAAAGAAGTGGATTTGAGAGATATCAGAGATTCTGATCGGTTCAACTGTGTTATGTGTGATGAGAAAAGGAACTTGATTTAAATAAAATTGATGTCAGGCAGATACAAAAGAATTATTGAAGGAAAGTTTCTAAGAATCAATTTTACGAAAATAGTTCGAAAGGGGGAGTGTATGTTGAAAGTGAAAGGATAAATGAAAAAAAATGTTAGTTTGAATGGTCTCCGTCGTCCTACGCAGTCAACACGTGGAGTCCACATGAATAAATAACACTCGATGTTCAAGGGAATATATAACGATTTTATGTCTTATTTTAACCAATCACTGGAGGCTTAAACCCGACCAACATCCAAGGATGGGGAACTGCTCAAAAACTGGAAGATCAACCCCCTCTCCAACGAACAGCTAACAAGGCACATGAAAGAAGAAAGGAAATTTCTTTGCAATTGTGGTAAAAGACGAGTTCCTAAAGAGAAACTAGAGATTTGCAGCTCAGTCAAGCACCAATGGTCATATTGTCAGTTAAGGAACTTCCAGGAAAAACTCTAAACCGTCTGAGGATTAAAACTTGCCATTACTAACTGAGGCTATGCACGCCGTCCATCCACGTGTGAATTTGGAAATTCTATTATAACCATCGACAATGACCTGTCTATCTAATCCATGCAACATCACACTAAGAGTCAAATACGTCTTAAGATGGAGTACTGTTGCCACACCTGGGGAGGTGCCACTCAGAGCACACTTTCCTGCCTCGACAGGATACAAAATCCATTTCGAAATCTAATGAGGGATGTCCTCTTCTCTTCCCTACATCCTCTTTCTCACAAAAGAGAGGTTGCTAGTCTTTCTCTACTCTATCGTAATTTTCATGGTAGGTGCTCGACTGAACTTCAATATATGGTCCCCCCCTGTAAAACATTCACAACAAGAACTCATCTAGCTACAACTATTGTAAATAATTTTTATTTCTTCGTCTGTGTACCTAAAACTAAACATAACTTCCATGAGCAAAGTTTCTTTCCAAAAACTACTCGTCTGTGTAACACAATACTACATGGCTGTTTCACAGCTGACTATAACATGGTAGTTTTCAAGTCCAATGTAAACAAATTCTTGTTGAGCCGTGCTCTTAAATCAAATCAAAGATCTGGCTCCATATAACAATTTAGCTATTGCTTGTGTAGACATGTGAGAAAGGGTAATTTGTAAATATCATTTTTAGAAGTTACGAAAACATACTAGAGTAGGGGCAGATGTATTGCTTTCACTCGTGTTTTTAAGTTTGAATGTACATTTGTTTGTTTTATTTTGTATGCGAATTAAGGGGAGATTAACGATACTAAAGGTTTTCATTGATCGAACAAAATCACTAGATTAGAAAATGGTGAAATATGTTATTTTTTTAAATTTATTAATGTCGTAAACTGAATTTCTTTTAGAGCATTAGTGAAGAATGTGTTCATTTTATAAATCTTCCAGGCCGAAATAAATCATTTTCTAAAGAAACCGAAACGAAGTATATTTTTTATAGATTTAATAAAATGGTTGTGACAAAAAAGGTAATGCAATGAACGTGGTGATTAACAGCCCCGTAAGAGAACGCCATTCACCGGGGGAAACAAGAGAATTCAATCATAGCCTCGTTGATGACGGATACCGGTGCTAGCAGAGACAACTCGTAATGTCTTTATTTTAACATCCGAGACAGCGAGTCCAGAGACGTAGTTATGTAAATGAAGTTGGTTTGAATAAGCCTGATTTAAGTCGATAAAAGAAGAAAATAATTTGCATTTGGGTCGGGAGTTTATTCTGAACTTGATGTTGTGAATAGTAGAGGTGAAGAAAGACGGAGAAAGTGTTCAGTGAGATGAATTATTTACTGTGACTACAATGCCATTATTGTTTTCATATATATATATTTAATGGCCCTGTAGTCTTTAACGTGGTTGGTTTGGTGGCCGCATCGTCCTAAGCGTTCAGACAAAAGTTAAAATGTTGACTTGACTGAGGGTTTCGAATCGTGTGACCGGCAGAGCAATCACCCTCCACACGAATGATTCCTGGTAAAAAGGATGAAACACATGTGTCGGTGGATAATGATATTTATCGTAATATTGTTTAACACTTTTAATATTAAGACGGGCGCTTTAAGAGAATTATAAAACTAGTTTCGGCCAACACTGTTACCGACAGCTTTATATATACGTCCCCTTACTTAGACATGAATAGATCTTAATTCTGTTCGTTCAACGTGGTTGGTGGCCGCATCGTCTTAATCCTTCAGACAAAGATTAAAATGTTGACTTGGGTGTCGAATCATGTTGACCGGCAGAGCAATCACCCTCTACACTAATGATTCCCGATAAAAAGGATGAAATACATGTGTCTGTGGTAAGAATTGAATAATATTTATCATATCTCCTTCTCTCGCGCTATATATATATATATATATATATATATATATATATATATATATATATATATATATATATATATATATATATTTAAACATGTTTCAACAACAAAAATCAAACTGTGACTCGTCAGAATCAAATAGCGATCTGTCAGTACACAGAGTTTATAAGTTGGACGAGACGATCGTGTCATACTAATAACTTCTCAATAGAATTACATTTAGTAGAATGTGTGTCCTTACTTAATGTGAAGCCGACCGTCGGATCCTTTCGTTCGTACCAAAAACGATCCGCCATTTTTAAGATTTGAAATTGACGACTAATGATGCAGGCAAATGTCGGTCCAACAACGCCACCCTGTATAGGATTCTCTGACAGTCCCCCCGAGAACAGGTCTATGTCGTCCGGATGGCTACAATATAAAATGAAATCATGTTATCTATTGCATATATAACAAATAAAATTAAGTCGGTCGGATTTTTCAATCGATATTTGATTCTACCTAGCAAGTGTCATACGACTTAATTTTATATATTAGATGTAAGATAAGAATATATATACTTAACTACCAAAACACTTTCTCATCGGCTTACCATGCATCTCTCCGACACTAGCTCAATTTGGCAACACCTAAAAAAACATGACTGCCCTTTTCTCAATATAGACACATTTTAGTCAAAAATTAAAAAAAACAACAATACACCACGATACCAACATAAAAATCTAAAAAATATTGGAGCCATTTACATTAAAACTAGACACCTACAATTAATAATATTAATTTTAAAGTGTCTAGCGTAGTAATTAGCATTTACAAATTCTTAGCCGTTAAACAACACCCTTTGAAATTTGTATGCACATTCCGCGTAATCACGTTCGCATGCAACATCTCATCACTACAGACGCTCATTTTAAAGTCGTAAATTACTAACTGTTAAAAAAAAACTCAACAGTAAAGACATAGTTGTAAACACAAGACTAACACCGCCTCATGATTATTTGATGAATCAAATCGAAAGTACTCGCGAAAAAAGAAAAAAAAATGGAACAAGAAATCCTCAGAACTTATGAACAAATTTAATAGAAATACTAAATGGACTATTCGAAAAATTGAAAAAAAGTCTCATTAAACAAAGCCACTCCGTGTTCTTTAATGACATTTTCCTGAATGCAAACATGCTGCCTAAATACACACACGCGCACACACATAATATAATAATCATTATTCAGAAAATATTTCAAATTTCATCCCAGACAATTGTTTCTGCCCATTCCGAAAATATATATTTTCATGATTTACAAAATCTCATATCATGCATATCATGAAAAAATATATTTTTCAGAATGAACAGAAACAATTGTCTGTTAATAAAGTGTTTTTTGGATGAAACCTGGAATATTTTCTGAATGATTATATATTTTATTATATTATGAGCTCTAGTCGTATTGTACACGATTGAGCTACTACATAAACTTTTTATGTGAACTTAAAGAAATTTATAATATATATATATATATATATATATATATATATATATATATATATATATATATATATACCATCGGAGACACAAGAGGAACAAAGAAGAAAGATAAGAAACACTTACACGTAGATACGTTTGATTTGATCTGCAGATTCACGACTGTGATCTATGAGTCCACCGGGCCCGATTCCAAAATGAGAAGCGACAGAAAAACCGCACGATTGACGCCAAATATTGTAAGGGGGCAGTCCGTGGTCGCGCCCTCGCTGGATATTTAAAGCTGCCAAGTCAAGGCTGTTACCGAAAGCGTCTTCGAACAGGTGATCTGTCAACTGAGTGCTGATGAAACGGTCGGAATTCTGCGCCGAGTCTGCTAGCAGACCGCGAACGAACGCATCAACCGATTCCTGTTTGTTCTGAAAATATATTTATATACTAGTTCAAAAAACACATCTACAATGGAAAATAGGTGACAATGTTACATTATAGGCTGGCCTTGTGTCAACTTTTGCTGAAGCAATAGGTACTCTAGAAAGTCGAAAACGATCCGGATCAGAATGTTTGTAGTGGCTGGAGATGCGATTCGAACAAACAGCAACAAGTGAATAGCTTGAATAGCCACCCTCTTACTTTCTCTGGTGTGTTTCGATACGTTTTTTCTTAATTTCCAAAAGCAAGTGAGTTTTCACACAACGTGTTAACTCAATACTTTTCAACCAATGAAAATTGTTTCAAACCCAAGATCTAACAAGCCTATATCAAATTAATAAGTCGATGCGAACTGAGAAACCCATATAAGAGACAGTGAAATAAACAGAGTTCTCAAGAGACCCTACCCGACGCATCTTAAAAGGGATCCAAGAACGTACCCCCCCCCCTCGGGCATTTGGTCGGGGAGGTGAGAAGAAAAGAACACTTCAAAACTCAGGTACAAGCTCCATCCTCCGCGCACATATCCATACGCACTGACAAGAAACCAGGCGAACACTAACAAATTGCTACTCACCCAGTCACACGCACTGACAGAACAAGGTAAATCAACGCATACTTACACAGTGCAACATTGTCTCATACACATATTACTCCCAAGCGCATATTAACACTAACAAATATATAGACTACACATCATTAGACTTTGTCTTCTTATTCACTGAAAATTTTCTTACACAAAAACACAAGTTGTATGACTAAGAATGACTTTTATATTCATGTAAATTTATAGTGATGTAAATATTTTGTTAACTAATGATGTTTTATTTTAATTTTTAATTCACGAAACTCTATTCATGCATAGTTCGCACTTGCAAGCTGGTGACCTTAATATTTCCTCAAATCTTTATTTCCCCCATTGCAACATGCATCACGTGTGTATATATCAGCATTTTCTTCCTTCGCCATATGTTTACAGAAATGACTCACGGGTTAATTACTTCCGAAATTGAGAAGATTCACAGGTGCGTTGGTGTAGCGTTTTTTTAAATTTATATCCACAGAACAATAACGGCAGAGACGATCAGCAAAGACAAAACAGTGCAATTATAACAGATGTTAGGTAAGTAATGAACAATTAGAGCAGAGACGATTAGCAAACACAAAACAGTAACATTATAACAGACGTTAGGGAAATAATGAATAATTAGAGCAGAGACGATCAGCTAACACAAAACAATGTAATTATAACAGACGTTATGGAAATAATGAACAATGAAAGCAGAGACGATTAGCAAACACAAAAAATGTAATTATAACAGACGTTAGGTAAGTAATGAACAATGACGGCGGAAAGCATCAGCAAAGATAAAACAATGTAATTACAACAGACGTTAAGTAAGTAATGAAAAATGAGAGCAGGGATGATCAGACAAACACAAAACAGTGTAATTATAATAGACGTAAGGTAAATGATGAACAGTTATAGCAGAGACGATTAGCAAACACAAAACAATGTAATTATGACAAACGTTAGGTAAGTAATGAACAATGACGGCAGAGACGATCAGCAAACACAAAACAGTGTAATTATAACAGATGTTCGGTAAGTAATGAACAATGAGAGCAGAGACAATCGGACACAAAAAAAATGTAATTATAACAGACGTTAGGTAAGTAATAGACAATGACGGCGGAGATGATCAGCAAAGACAAAACAGTGTAATTATAACAGACGTTTGGTAAGTAATGAACAATTAGAGCAGAGAGGATCAACAAAGGCAAACCAGTGTAATTATAACAGACGTTAGGTAAGTAATTTACAATGACGGCAAAGACTATTAGCAAAAACACAAAACAGTGTAATTATAACAGATGTTAGGTAAGTAATGAACAATTAGAGCAGAGACGATTAGCAAACACAAAACAGTAACATTATAACAGACGTTAGCGAAATAATGAATAATTAGAGCAGAGACGATCAGCTAACACAAAACAATGTAATTATAACAGACGTTATGGAAATAATGAACAATGAAAGCAGAGACGATTAGAAAACACAAAAAATGTAATTATAACAGACGTTAGGTAAGTAATTTACAATGACGGCAAAGACTATTAGCAAAAACACAAAACAGTGTAATTATAACAGACGTTAGGTAAATAATGAACAATTAGAGCAGAGACGATCAGCAAACACAAAACAGTGCAATTATAACAGACGTAAGGTAAGTAATGAACATTTAGAGCAAAGACAATCAGCAAAGACAAAACAGTGTAATTATAACAGACGTTAGGTAAGTAATGAACAATTAGAGCAGAGACGATCAGCAAACACAAAAGAATTTAATTATAACAGACGTTAGGTAAGTAATGAACAATGGCGGCAGAGACGATCAGCAAACACAAAACAGTGCAATTATGACAGACGTAAGGTAAGTAATGAACAATTAGAGCAGAGACGATCAGCAAACACAAAACAGTGCAATTATGACAGACGTAAGGTAAGTAATGAACAATTAGAGCAGAGACGATCAGCAAACACAAAACAGTGCAATTATGACAGACGTAAGGTAAGTAATGCACATTTAGAGCAGAGACGATCAGCAAACACAAAACAATGTAATTATAACAGACGTTAATTAAGTAATGAACAATGACGACAGAGACGATTAGAAAACACAAAACAGTGTAATTATAACAGACGTTGGGTAAGTAATGAACAATGACGACAGAGACGATTAGCAAACACAAAACAATGTAATTATAACAGACGTTAGGTAAGTAATGAACATTTAGAGCAGAGACGATCAGCAAACACAAAACAGTGCAATTATGACAGACGTAAGGTAAGTAATGAACAATTAGAGCAGAGACGATCAGCAAACACAAAACAGTGCAATTATGACAGACGTAAGGTAAGTAATGAACAATTAGAGCAGAGACGATCAGCAAACACAAAACAGTGCAATTATGACAGACGTAAGGTAAGTAATGAACATTTAGAGCAGAGACGATCAGCAAACACAAAACAATGTAATTATAACAGATGTTAATTAAGTAATGAACAATGACGACAGAGACGATTAGAAAGCACAAAACAGTGTAATTATAACAGACGTTAGGTAAGTAAAGGACAATGACAGCAGAGACCATCAGCAAACGCAAAACAGTGTAATTATAACAGACAATAGGTAAATAATGAACAATGACAGCAGAGACGATTGGCAAACACAAAACAGTGTAATTATAACAGACGTTAGGGAAATAATGAACAATGACAGCAGAGACGATTAGCAAACAGAAAACAGTGTAATTATAACAGCCGTTAGGTAAGTAATGAACAATGGCGGCAGAGACGATCAGCAAACACAAAACAGTGCAATTATGACAGACGTAAGGTAAGTAATGAACAATTAGAGCAGAGACGATTAGCAAACACAAAACAGTGTAATTATAACAGACGTTAGGAAAATAATGAATAATTAGAGCAGAGACGATCAGCTAACACAAAACAATGTAATTATAACAGACGTTAGGTAAGTAATGAACATTTAGAGAAAAGACGATCAGCAAACACAAAACAGTCTTATTATAAAAGACGTTAGGTAAGTAATAGACAATGAAGACATAGACGATCAGCTAACACAAAACAATGTAATTTTAACAGACGTTATGGAAATAATGAACAATTAGAGCAAAGACGATCAGCAAACACAAAACAGTGTAATTATAACAGACGTCAGGTAAGTATCGAACAATTAGAGCAAAGACAATCAGCAAAGGAAAACCAGTGTAATTATAATAGACGTTAGGTAAATAATGAACAATGACGGCGGAGACCATCAGCAAAAACAAAAGAATTTAATTACAACAGACGTTAGGTAAATAATGAACAATGAGTGTAAAGACGATCGGCAAACACAAAAGAATTTAATTATAACAGACGTTAAGTAAGTAATGAACTATGACGGCAGAGACGATCAGCAAACACAAAATAGTGTAATTATAACAGACGTTAAGTAAGTAATGAACAATCACGGCAGAGACAATCAGCAAAGACAAACCAGTGTAATTATAACAGACGTTAGGTAAGTAATGAACAATGACGGCAGAGACGATCAGCAAACACAAAACAATGTAATTATAACAGACGTTAAAGAAATAATGAACAATAAGAGCAGAAACGATTAGCGAACACAAAACAATGTAATAATAACAGACGTTAGGGAAATAATGAACGATAAGAGCGGAGACGATTAGCAAACACAAAACAATGTAATTATAACAGACGTTAGGTAAGTAAGAGGCGCCCACTTATTCTTCCTCCTCCTCCGTTCTCTCTCAAAAAGAATGAACGCAGAAATGTTAATTTTAATACAATAAAAGATACATTTTAAAAATAAAATGTCAACACGTTTTTTAATTGCTGACAACTGATATCCAAAGAGGGACGAATCAACAACTAAACATGTGTTTTCTCCGTGGATAAACACAGCAAGAAAAAGAAATCCCAATCAACGATCTGCACAAGTAGTAAAGTTACCCACATTAAAACAACGCTTTATGTTACAATAAGTATAATAACAAGAGAATATTTTAGTTTGCTTGAAGCTTTGTGTTTAGCCTATAGAATAGATAGGTTTGGTGTTTAGAAGGCTGTAACAATACAAAGATATGAGTTCTTGATGAACGGGAAGAATGAGTGAGAAACGAGACGATGAAAAGACATAAAATGACAATATGTAATCATTTTCTTTTCATTTCCTTCTGTTTTATCTTAGATCAATAGCGTGTTGCACAGTGTTAATGTTTTACTAATATTTCGCAAAATACAATCTCTTTTTCAAAGTATTTCCATTTCAGAGCATCGTGTAACACGGTATTAATCGAAGATGAAACAGTAAGTAAGAAATAAAAAGAAAATTATTACATATTGTGGAAAATAGGAGGAGCGGTGACTTACCAGAGAGTGGCTGCTGGCGACTGAGGACGTTCTTAAAACATCTAAGAAGAAAGACGATTGTCGCAGAGAATTTATAGCAGTGGGGGGGGGGGTGTGTGTTCAGTTGTTATAAAAACCTTCCTCACTGCTGAAGAGCGTCATTCCTCAATTTGTCACCTAACTACTGACGTTATTAGACCTAAGGAGAGGGTCGCGAAGAAAGTTTTTATTTTTTCGCAACCTCACTCTTCAGCTAGCTTCACTCTTTGTTACCGATGATTTTTTTTAATCAATTCTTTCGATTCATCCGGTATCCATACATTTTCATTGTTACTTCCTTCTAAAACCTAAAACGTATCTATAACAATAAGCATAATGTTACACATTCTGAAACATTATCAGTTCAACATCCGAACAATGGATGCTAATCCCAGACAATGTAAACACTCTAATAAATAAGTATTAATAAATATTTATGGTATAAAAATTGAATAACATATTGTGGTTTTCCTGACTCAAATCTCAACCTTAACTAAACAAAGGCACTGACTCAATCAAGCAAAGTAACTATGACTTGTCGAGCACATTAAAAATAATATATTTCGAGGATATAACCTCCTTTTCAAAGTATCCTTCACATTCTAAATAAGTAAAGAGTAAAAGAATAATCAATTTTTGCATTGATCATTTACGTGCTTTTGACAGTTATCCTTATTTTGGTTGTTGTCATTTACACAACGTCTCGGCCTTCGTAGTCTCCGGCCTTCATCAGATTCTTTTTGTCGTAGTCGGTAAACTTCTGGGAATTTTGAACTGATCTCTTTATTTTATCGCCCGAGGTAAACTGTTCTCGTTCCGCGTTTTCATGTTTTTTTTTTTAGATTGTACAGTATCTGTTATCAAAAAAAAAAGTTTCTTCGACAAGGATTGAAGTAGCAACTGCTAGGAGGAATTAACTCTATAATATCTTAGAGCCGACATTAGTGCATATAAATTTTCTGTTTCATTAACTTCTGTTTCATAGGAAGTTCATTTTCACTATTTAATACTCGCCGTCCCTACCCGGCGTTAGAAACGACTTGTTTACGAAGAAATGGAAATAAATTTGGCGTGCATCGTCATGAATAAAATACGGGTTTAATGGAAGTCGACAGAAGGCGTTTTAGCACGCAAATGACTAAGATCAATGAGCGATAAAGATCAGTATTGAAATCGGTGTTGTTGGAGAAAAGTCTACTACGTGATAAACATCTAGTGTCAAATACTCTTTTGCATTAAATACGGTGTCAGTGGAGAAAAGTGTACCACGTAACAAAGTTCCAGTGTCGAGCAGGTTGTTTTCATCAACAAACCATCTTTCTCACTTTTTGTTTGTTATTCTTTCATTTTTCTACACAATAATAATTTTGCATAGCATAACATTAGAATCGTTTTTACTGTACTTATCGAGCGTTATTATGTCAAGAAACGCCTAAAACATATATAATGGAATAACCATCTACCTACCGTGAGAATCTCGTCAGTCTTTCCGTACATTGTTTTCAATAACGTAGGCGACCCGAAGGCGGTGTTGAGATCAGATGAACGTTTCGTAAAAAAAGACCGCACCATAGAATGGCCGAAACGGAACGCCGCAGTTGAAAAGGCGTTTCGTATGCTCGGGTCAACCGTTCTGTCGTAGACATCATGGAAACCGCTCGAGGGACTATCAAGACCAAAAGAATTCATGAACTGCGTGTTGAGAATGGTCGGCAGAAATTCGTTGTAGTTGATGCGTTGTATGATTGCCGTGACTATTCGTTTGGTCTCTTGGAATAATTTCTCGTCGTCCCAGCCAAGTCCCATGTTGTTAAACTGGCTGGCGATTCTGTTGTGTTCCCGGAGGAATATAGTGTGGAGACTGGCAAGCCCCATTTGTTCGTTTACGCGACGGTCGCCTACAAAATAATAGAAGAAGATAAACGGTATTTCTTTAGAATAACACGATTTTTATTTCAAATAGACCCATATTTAGAACAAATAGTAAAATGATCATTATAAACATGCACAATGCTGCATCTTTAGTGGGATGCATAGATGCATGCTACGGACGGCAGACCTGCAATGGGAGATTAGTGGGATGCATAGATGAATGCTGCAGACCTGCAATGGGAAAATACTTAACTAAAAGATAAGAACAACACAGCAATTGGTTAGCGTCTTTAAAATAATAATAAGGTCATTTTGGATACGAGAGTTCATGTTGATAAATTAGACGACTTCAGACTCTACATAATCAATGTTGATTCCAAATAGTAGACGCCCTGATTAGTAGGATTTTATGTCCAGTGATAAAACAACCCATAATTCGCAAGTGGTCTTATTGTGTGGTCTATTCCAAAATGACAGCAATATCTATATATAGTATATGTATATATTCCAGTAAAATTACGACATAATCACGCGTATACACCAATTTCCGCTAGATCACCGAAGTTAAGCGACGTTGAACCTGGTCAGTACTAGATGGGTGACCATTTGGGAATACCAGGCGCTGTATGTGGACACATAGCTATGGGTCATTAGCGTCGCCAATCCGCAGTGCCTCACGTGGCGTCTATGGCAAAACACCCTGAATGAGAGTCACCAACAAGGTGGGCGAAATCAAGGGAAGGGTCCCCCCTCCAGGAGTGATCAAAAACCCTGATGGTGATTGTGATGGTGCAAAGCAAAACGGGAAGAAGGGGCTCTGTTGGTCTAATATATATATATATATATATATATATATATATATATATATATATATATATATATATATATATATATATATGTAGAGAGAGAGAAAGAGAGAGAGAGAGAGAGATCCTTTAGGATCGTAAGCGAAGGGACTATTTGTGTTTGATTGAAAGAGATGTTTGTCCTGATTGCAAGTCTGTCGTTTGGTAGAGAAACCAAGTGTCATTGTAATTTTTGAAAAAAAAACATCGTTATTTGTTTTAAATTTGAGTTGTGATTTTGTTTGGGAGGAAAATCCTTTCGTTACAGCAGTGACTGAAACCACGTGATTTGCACTGCGACCGGTGTCGGATTCAAGCATCGAATTCGGACGAGGGCAACGAGCGGATGATCATGGCCTGTGCAGTGAACTTAGAGAGAGAGATGCGTGGGATGTAAATAATATAGAAACGATAGCTCTGGCCGGGAAGGTGAACGTTCAACAGAAACTGCACCATGATAAAATTGAGACGTTCGAAGCTAAAAAGAGGATAAGCCTAGTTCTGAATTTCGAACATGCGTGTTGTAATTTCGGATTGAAGAGTGCATTATCCGTTAGTTAATATAATTCAGGGGAGATAACTTGAATATTTTTGAAGGGAGATAGCTCCGTAATATTCTGAGTCAAACACGTTATGAGAAAGAAGGAAAAATAATAGTTCGAATGTGTTGAAAGAACGTTGGCAGCAGTTTAAAAGATACTTGACAGGTAAATGAAAACTAATTTAAATGTAATAGAATTTAAGCACACGTCACCAGGAATAAAATGTAAAAAAGTAATTTGAATAAAATGTAATTCTGCGTGTAACGTATCTTTATGCGAAGATATGCACAAGTTTCAATACTCTTCGCCTAAAAGTGTAACGCAATCTCTCGACATGATGTGATGCTTTTTCGCATCTTTCTCGGCTTCAATGACCAGTTCTTAGTACTGGGATTAGTCTTAAGAAAAGATGAAAGTTTTTCACCTGCTTTGAAACAATAATTATCGGTCGAAGTTAAAACGCAACTCTGTTGAGGATCTTTGGGCAGAAGATGAGGAGACGATTCTTTCATCTGACCTGAAAAATAAAACATGAGAAATCATTTAGTATCTATATATATATATATATATATATATATATATATATATATATATATATATATATATATATATATATATATATATATATATATATATATAGTGTTATAGGGAAATAAATTCCAGAAGGAAATCCGCGTATGGGAGCTCAATGTAATAAACAGAACAAGAATAAAATGAAAATATAATAACACGGAATCACATAATCATGGTGCGATAATTTATTTTAACCTTCCGGCATTGTTCAAGCATCCAAGTTAGGTGACTACATTTTAAAACATGAGAAAAGAGAAATTCACACTCACCAATTATATATATATATATATATATATATATATATATATATATATATATATATAGAGAGAGAGAGAGATAGATAGATAGAGAGAGAGATAGATAGATAGATAGATAGATAGATGGAGATAGAGAAAGAGATAGAGATAGATAGATAGATAGATAGATAGAGATAGAGATAGAGATAGATAGATAGATAGATAAGTAGAGAGAGAGAGAGAGAGAGAGAGAGAGAGAGAGAGAGAGAGAGAGAGAGAGCGACAACATATCTAATAAATATTTATAGAGAGGGGTAAATGAATTATTTTAGACGTAAATTGAGAAAGAGGAGATTAGAAACATATTTAATATATAATTTTAGAGAGGGAAGATTCCACGATTTATAACGGAAGGCAATACAGATAGGGGAAAGAGAAAAATATATATACAGGGAGAGGGGGAAATTTTATTTCGGGAGCTCTGGGTAGAGGTAGTACCTTTCAAGTTCGAGAAGCTGCATCTTACCTAATAGGGTGGACGGCATCACTGGTCCTCACTCATATCCTAAATCTCTCATATGTTGGCCCCAAGCGCCATGCCCCGGGAACCCGCTTGAGGATGTGATGTATTTACACGGCACCACTGGGCATATGAATCTCCTAGACGCAGATCACCGGCCATGGCAGAAGAGTTCCAAGAAGAACTTTAATGACAACGTTAAACCCAGCCATTGGAGTATGGCCCCACTGCCTTGTGGGCATCGCCGGGAGGAAAAAAGGCTATGGGAATAAACCCATAAAATTAATCCGAAGTGGCGCCCCTAAGGCGGTTGGATATCACAATTACTTCTTCCCGGCAGCTCCTGCAGCTAAGCGGGTGGCAAATGTATTGCTCAGCTCTCTTTTGAACAACATCAGCGAGGCGGAGAGGGGAATCCTGATGTCTGGGTAGCTCAGGATCTCCATACAAATTGCACAGGAAACAACACGAGAGACAGCAGTTACGCATAATAAGCTAGGAACGATTGGCGTAACTTCAGACGCTACAGGTTGTCTCCGACGGTGGGAGGGACCATCGCAGTCCCATTGATCAGCACCGCCCGCCTCAAGCTGGGCACTCCCCAGCCAGAAAGGTGCAAACCACCACAGTCTGCCTGCTTCAATGAGTGCTTGGAGCAGACTGAAAACCCTGCACCAAACAAATAAAGAAAAACAAAACCACACATCTTGCGATTAGCAAGCTGGAATGTCAGGACAATGTGTCCTGACCTCTCTGATGATTTACAACAGGTCAATGACTCCAGAAAAACAGCTATCATCGACCGGGGGTTTATAAGGCTCAACATCGACGTGGTTGCACTACAAGAAACAAGACTCACATCAAGTGGCAGTATCAGAGAACAAAACTACACTTTTTTTCTGGCATGGAAAGGAATCGGAGGAACAAAGACTGCATGGCGTTGGATTCGCAGTGAAACTTCTCTACTCACCACTGTAGAACAACCATCCAGTGGCACAGTCAGAATTTTGTCCCTCCGCTTATCAGCCGCCTCAGACCCAGTGAACACCCTGGGCGTTTACGCTCCCACGCTATGCTCTCGAACCGCGACCAAAGACAAATTCTATGAGGATTTTGACACCACAATCAAATACACCTCTCTCACGAATAAATTGTATCTGCTCGGTGACTTCAATGTACGAGTGGGTTCCGACTATGACTCTTGGCCCAAACTGCATTGCCCATTTTGGTGTCGGCAGGCTGAACGACAAAATGGACAGAGGCTTCTTGAGTTGTGCTCGTACCACAACCTCTGCATAACCAACACAGTAATTTCGGTTTGGTTCATCTAACACCGCCTGAAGATTATTTGACGAATCAAATCGAAAGTAGTTGCGAAAAATGAAAGAAAAATGGAACAAGAAACCCACGGAACTTACATACACCAATTTGACCGAAATACTAAATTGACTATTAAGAAAATTTAAAATATGAAAAAAAAGTCTTATCAAGCAAAAACATTCCGTATTATTTAATGATGTTTTCCGAAACATATATATATATAGGAAAATTTAAATTAACTACTAGACACAATCCTCGAGTGTTTGTTCGAGGGAAGCCCAGCGATTGGCTGAGGGAACAACAAAGAATCTGATTGGTCAACGAGCAAGCCATGTATATAAAAACACCTGACAAAAATAACTTCATGCATTTAGCCTGACGATTCCCCACGGGGATGAAACACGGGAGCCTCTGTGTAGCTTGATTGCCATATATATTTTCATTGCTTACTATATATATATATATATATATATATATATATATATATATATATATATATATATATATATATATATATATAGTTTCGGAAGTTTCTCAACCATTAAAACTATATTAAAAAAAAAACAAAAAAAAAAAACAAAAAAACTTATAGTCTCAAGTCTTCCAGTGGAAAATCACTCATGTAAGTCAATTTATTTTTTACAGTTATTATATTAGTTAGTTTCTAACACTATTTTAAGGGATCATCAGTTGTTTACCATGAAAAACTGTTTCGGGAATTTAAAAACAATATATATACACACACACACACACACATATATATATATATATATATATATATATATATATATATATATATAATGGTCACTACTGGAGAAAACAGTAGGGTGGACGTCCGTACTTGGTGAGGAATGAAAAATGAATGTTTATGAAAATGAGTGGGGGAGAAGTGGAAAGATGGGGTGAGCAAGGATACTCTGGTTGGTAGTAAGAGAAAGATGTGGGGGACGAGTAGGAATACGGACGTCCACTCTACTGTTTTCTCCAGTAGTGACCATTATTTCTTTTTTCCCAATATGTCAACCCTATATGTGTTTGTGCTTGCATGACATTTTTCTTTATATTATCATCCTGATGAAGTCTTATAAATAAAGACGAAACGTTGATGTACACATAAAAAGCATCCATTTTTTTGTTTTCCTTTTTCATTTTCCCATTACGTCGGATTACCTTCATTCTTCTTTTCCTATATATATAATATATATATATATATATATAATATATATATATATATATATATATATATATGATATATTATTGTATAAGTTATTTTTTTACTCCATTACACTTAAAACTCAAACGTTCTGAGGGGAGGGTGTCACCAAAATGTGGGTTATTCAAATGAGGAAAATCGTGGTTCTGGTGGAGAGATAAGCTACCCTGAATATTATTCAAATACTGAAGAAATAAATGAATACAAAAATCACGTATAAACAATACACAGGTTATATATATATATATATATATATATATATATATATATATATATATATATATATATATATATATATATATATTTAGGCACATAATCAGACATACAAAAGTTACATTGAAACATGGAAGCAAGTAGGAAATGTTTATGTGTTCATAGAATGTGAATGTGTGACTGCGGCTGCATATAGCAAGGCGTAAATGTGCTTGCCTATAGTGTGACGTATGTGTGACAGTGACCAATATGCGTGAAAAGTTTAATGATAGTCAGAAGCGTTCTACAAAAGGAGTTTTGAAGAAAAGGGAAGATCCTGAAATGGAGGTTTAAGTATTCTTTAAAAAGCGACACTTTGCTGGTGAGTAAGTGTGGTTGTTAAGATATATGTTGCGTTGAGCGAGTGTTTGAAGTCAGTGGTGGCCGCGATAAGTTGGTGGGTGAGTAGGTGAAGGTGAGAGCACCAAGCGAGGTGTTGTCAGGTTGTAGAAACTCTTATTGATTAATTTGTGAATTTTGTCGCTTTTTTATATTCTTCGTGAAATTTCAAATACTCAAGAAAAAAGTTTTTATTTAAATTGAAACATTTTGTATTATGTTAGAATGTCACAGCTTGTATTTATTGGTTTTACTGAAAATGCTGCGTGTATCCATATGCGTATGGACTATTTCAAAACACGTTTTATTTAAATTGAAACATTTTAGATTATGTTAGAATATCACATTTTGTAGTTATTGGGTTTACTGGAAATGCTGCGTGTATCCATATGCGTATGGACTATTTCAAAACACTTTTTATTTAAATTGAAACATTTTTGATTATGTTAGAATATCACATTTTGTAGTTATTGGGTTTACTGGAAATGCTGCGTGTATCCATATGCGTATGGACTATTTCAAAACACTTTTTATTTTAATTGAAACATTTTTGATTATGTTAGAATATCACATTTTGTATTTATTGGTTTTACTGGAAATGCTGCGTGTATCCATATGCGTATGGACTATTTCAAAATAATTTTCATTTAAATTGAAACATTCTTGATTATGTTAGAATATCACATTTTGAATTTATTGGTTTTACTGGGAATGCTGCATGTATCCATATGCGTATGGACTATTTCAAAACACTTTTTATTTAAATTGAAACATTTTTGATTATGTTAGAAAATCACATTTTGTATTTATTGGTTTTACTGGAAATGCTGCGTGTATCCATATGCGTATGGACTATTTCAAAATAATTTTCATTTAAATTGAAACATTCTTGATTATGTTAGAATATCACATTTTGAATTTATTGGTTTTACTGGGAATGCTGCATGTATCCATATGCGTATGGACTATTTCAAAACACTTTTTATTTAAATTGAAACATTTTTGATTATGTTAGAAAATCACATTTTGTATTTATTGGTTTTACTGGAAATGCTGCGTGTATCCATATGCGTATGGACTATTTCAAAACACTTTTTACTTGGACGTGGCAGGATGAACATCCTGTACGCTGTACGTCACCACAACCTGATTACTTTTCTAGTAGATTTTCGTCGGAAATTCCCAAAAATATACTGCTCTTATTAAATGTTACATATACCTTCCCTCTTAGGGGATGTTTAATGTCTCGTAATTCATAACCAAATTAAATTCATAAACGTTGATAATATATCTTGCTAGCCGTTCGTTCCGGCACGTATCTCTTAATGTAATCCTGCTTGATTGAGGAAACGTAAAGAATACAAAGATTGAAATAGACCATTATAAATATTACCACAGGCAGTAACACTAGTAAACAGTAGTTAGAGAGAGAGAGAGAGAGAGAGAGAGAGAGAGAGAGAGAGAGAGAGAGAGAGAGAGATAGGTGTAATTTTGAATCTTGTCTTTTTATTTTTAAAATATTTAACTGACATTGCAAACTCACTTTTTCTTGATTTACACAATTTTACCCGAGCTCAATGTGTGACCCAACGAGTCACACTTTTTCTATTATAACATAGATTGCACTATTCACCGTAACTACAGCTGCGTCTTTTATAAATGTACGAATAATTATTTCATGTTGTGTACCTTGAACATGACTTCTTAGCTGAGATTGATCACCATCGCTGATACCGTAAACAGCCCCTCCATCGATGAAGGATGTTATCTGGTTGAGTTGCTCACGGGAACCTGTAAATAAAGTAGAACAGATTTTCATTTATGAATAGAAGTTAAGTAAGTAGACTTTTTTAGTTACTAAACTAGTTGTATATTATCCATTATCAGTTATTCGTTGTCGGTGTTCGAGCCTAATTACAAAGCTAATTTCGAATGCGGATTTTCAAGGCTACGAGATTATGTTCAATGTTATAACATGTTGCTTGTACTGTTGATATCGGCAAGTACTGTTGACATAGTGTCGAGGCATATCACATTCACTGAGGATGTTGGGAACCTTCACGTGGTTACTCCTGTGAGTAACCCTATACTAAAAAAGAATCGGAGGAACCTAATGCTAATGCTTGTATCAAGCAACAACAACAACAACAACAACAACAACAAATAAATAATTATACGATAGTTTTTTAGTGAAAGGTAAAAAATAGGATCAGATGATCCTTCAATCTGAATTCATCTTCATCGTTGTGGTATCATCCCTATTTAGGTACACAATGGACTCTTCCGATAAGTATAGAATACTTTGACTGTAATCCATTCAGCGATATGTCATATCAATATTATAGTAACAGTGAAAGGCGGACAAGTGTCGGTGGTGCAATGGGTATCAATAGTGAGTGTCGACATGGTGTAACGTCGTCGACTCATGTCTCATCCACTGCATCACATTTACTAGGGATTTTGGCAACCTTAACGTGGTCACTCCCGTGAGTACCTTATACTAAAAAAAAAGAATTGGAGGAACCTAATACCAACACTTGAATCAAGCAAGTACAAAAAACTAAAACCGATACTTTTTAAGATGATGATGATGATGATGATGATGATGATGATGATGATGATGATGATGTATTTGGCAACAGAAGAATATTCTGCTACTTACCAAAATTACAGTTCGCATTCGGAGCCGGCAATGAACTGACAAAGTTCAAGCACTTCGTAACAGTGAAAGGCGAGGAAATGTCGTTGGTGCAATCGATATCGATAGGGAGTGTCGACACGGTGTATCGTCGTCGAGTCATGTCACATCCATTGCATCACATTTACTAGGGAATGTTGGCAACCAAAAAACAAAAAAAGAATTGGAGGGACGACAGCAAGTAAAATACCGTAACATGCTGATTCATACGATACGATTCTTTTATTGAAAGACAAAATAGGATCAGATGGTTAGGGTTAGGGAGGGGGTTAGTTAATTTCAATACCTCTTCATCAACTGCGACACACAAGATGATGAATTCCAGTTGGAAGGGAATGATCTCAGGTAATACTTTATACCAATGAGTCCACTTCCCTTCAAGACTTATTCTTATGATTTCGTATTCTTTATTTTGCAACTAAAGGATATTTTATTACTTACCAAAATTACATTTAGAATTCGGAGCCTGCATCGAACGGACAAAATTCAAGCAGTTCTTTTTAAAATGTCTGTCATTTGGTGGGATTGAAATTGGAAAGCAAGATTCCCTAGAAGACAAAAATCAAGATTTACTTGTCTGAAAATTAAAAAAAAAAATGTTACACATAGTCAAAATCAAATATATATATATATTTACAACAGGTAACAACATTTTAAAATGTTTAGCGTAAATACAATTTATCATGTGACGCTAATTCTAGCGTTCCGGAATTTAAATTGTAAACGTTCTTCTGAAACTGCACCGGTGTGTTGTTTTGAGACCTAACAACTTCACAAATGACGTTCTCAGCTGTTTTTTAAAAAATGTTCTTCTTTATCTTATTTATTTGAATCGAAAATGCTAGTGATGTAAACATGCACTAGGTTGCATGTTTAATGGGTTGCATGTTTCCGGTACATGCGAATAGCGGACTTGTTGCAGATGATAAATATTTGGCTAAGAGAAAAGAGGCCACACAAGAAATTGGAAATATCTCTGATTTTGGATTTGGCCACCCAGAATTTGATTTCTTTTTGAGAAAAATAAGTATCTCTTTAAACGTAATTTTTTTCCCCAAAAAATAATGGCCTGGACACCCTAGTTATGAGATTTTGATGTCCATAAATTGTCAAAAGATTACCCTTTTTCGGGCTGGCCATTATCTCAAGTAATACTTTCTTTTGTGTACAAGAAATGTCTCTCTATATATTCCAGTAGATGGGCGGGGGCAGTTTTATTTTCTGGGGTCTGGCAGCCAGTTGAGGTTTGTGTGCCTCTCCATTCAAGATGGGCTCTTGGGCCTAGCTAATGGGTTGTGTTGATTTGACTTGTGTTTTGATTTGGTCGGGCTAAACTTTCTTATTTGCAAGGGAAGAAAACGAGTATCCTTGTAACCGCCAAAAGAATAAAACTTTGTTAATTGTTTGAAACGGAAGTTGCGATTTTATTTGGAGAGAGAATTCTTCTGTTGCAGCATTGATTAAGACCAAATTGACACTGCGACCAGTATCGGAATCGAACAACGACCCCAAACCGGCACAAAGAGCGGAGAATAACGGCCTGTGCTATGAGCGCACACATACACGTTCATAATGATACTTTAATGAAAAAATTCTGCCTAAATACACACACAAATTATTTATTTACAAACTATACATTACAGATTCGAAAGCTGTACGATAGTTTCATCGACACAGGTAGGTCTTTACGGTTTAGAAAAAAAACATTACAACCCATTAAAAGACAGCTCTGGAATCTGTAATATATAGTTTTTAAATGAATAATTTGTATTTAAGCAATCGCATACTATATATATATATATATATATATATATATATATATATATATATATATATATATATATATATATATATATACTAATTGATCAACGTCAAATATGTTAATAAAGTGAACATAAAACCAATATTTTCAAAAGTGTTCAATATTGAGAAGAGCATTTATAAAATTATATAAACAATATTATAGCTTTACGTCAATCAGTCAACGTTTCAATGCGTGTTACCGCATCTTATCAAAGGCAGAACTAAAAAGAATTTATTTTAGTTCTGCCTTTAATAAGATGCGGTAACACGCATTGAAACGTATGTTGATTGACGTAAGGCTATAATATTGTTTATGTAATTTATATATATATATATATATATATATATATATATATATATATATATATATATATATATATATATATATATATATATAGGAATGAAAGCTTCCACACGTAGTAGTTACAAGTGCAGGACGGTGTGTTAGGCATGCAAAGTTCGAGTTCTATTGGGGTTACTACTTCACTTTCACTAATACCATTGGTAAAAGTATAAATTCATATATCCTCTCTCCAACTATAAATAGTTTCATAGACTAGACCCCTAAGCTTTTGTTGCGCAACTAGTCTTGTAGAATACTTCGAAATAACAATGCTTATGCCGGCATTGTTTCTAGCCGTCACGGACTTCTCCTTGCAACTGGACTCTAGCAGTAACGAATCAGGAGGGGTGTAGTTGGAGATTGCGCAATCCTTGCTTCACTACTTACTCCAGGCACAGGCACACTTACATTGAACATCTATTCTATACTCTCTCTCACTCTCTCTCTTTCTCATATATATGTGAAACATTCACAGTAAGAACTCGTTTTTACTACGTCACATTCATTTTCATCCCATATATTTCTGAAACTATAATCACTCGATTGCAGTGAATGCTAAGATATTTTACTTAACTACTTTTAGTTAGTCATGGTAGGTGCTAGGCTGAGCTCCAATCCTTTTCCCCACACTGGAAAACATTTACAGCAAGAACTCGTCTAGCTACAACCACAGCCAAATAACTTTTCTTTCTCTCTCTTTACCAGAACCCAAACGAAACTTCCATGAACAAAGTTTCTTTCCTAGAACATCCCATATGTTGAACAAGTTACCATGGGTTTGCTTCCCAACCGACTTCAGCATGGTCGTCATCAAGTCTAATGTCAACAAGTACTTGTTGACTCATCCTCTTGGGAAATCAATTCCTCTTAGTAATTTTATCTCCTTTCTACCCATTGTTTCTGGTCCTCTCGTTGTGAAGATAATCGTCCAATTGATGATCTCTTTAACTCTTATCCTCGAGTGAGTCTGGACCTCGATAAATGGTGACCAATCAATAAAAAAATGCACACATATCAATTCTTATGACTACAAACTAGACGAACAAGCGATAAGAAACGTAATACACAGATATACTAAACCCATCGAAAATACAAGATAATTAAACTAACAATCTACTACATAAAATTGTACACTCAATAATAAAACACAATAAAACTACAAACTTTACATTAAGCCGAACAAACATCCTATATAAGTTGATTTGTTAATTTATGGAATGTCTTTTTAACATCCAACCTGAAACATATAGTACTTACATTGGCCACCACACAACCACAACTCTCTCCCGACTTCTTTAAATACCGTATATCAGATACTAGCGCAATACAACACCACATCACTACACACAACAAAACAGTCAGCTGCGATCAGAAAAAATCCTAGTCGATAATACTAATAAATCTTGACATCAGATTGAAGATTTAATGGCACTCTTATAGAGAACAGCACTGACGCAAGGGAAATAACTCTGGTTGACTAAGAGATTCATATATATATATATATATATATATATATATATATATATATATATATATTTTTATTTCAGAAGAGAATTTGGGACGCTAAAAACCAACGCGACGTAGCAGAGTTGTACTTTTTATGAAAATGTTGAAAATGCGACGATTGTAGCAGAGGAATCGGAATTTTGATTAAAGAAAACTACGACAACATTTTCTGTAATGTAACAAAGTTTATAGGATGTTCAGTTAGAAAATCGATAAATACGCTTACCTATTTCTAAGATCGAAAGTCAGTTTTCTGCGCACATCTTCTGGAATGTCATCGATACAACACGAAATATCTGAATGCTGAAAACCTGCGAACGAGTCATAATAGATATTTATTCATATAAAAACAATTTTTATAAAGTTTTTGTTCGGCAGTTCCATACAAAAATGAAGTAGATACGTAGAAGAAAAGAAAGAAAAGAAAGAAAAGTCATGTGTCTTCGGTCGTGTATCGTTGTTTGTCAACGATACACGACCGAAAACACATGACTTTTCTTTCTTTTATTTCTTTTCTTCTACGTATCTACTTTACGTAGATGACGTAAAGAGGAAAGAACATGAGATCATGGAAAGTGAAGTAACATAAATGATAATTGAATGGACCTATCAAAATAATTACGCACAGTTATAAATGGTAAAAATGATATGAATAATGAAACAATGTAAATGCTATAAATGATGCAAATGATATAAATAATGTAAATTATATAAATGATGTAGATAATGTAAATAATATAAATTATGTAAATGATAAAAATTATGTAAATTATATGAATAGTGTAAATAATATAAATGATATAAATAGTGTAAATAATATAAATGATGTAAATAATATAAATAATTATGTAAATGATCTAATGGATATCAATTATATAAATAAAAAAATGATGTAAATAATATAAAGGATATTAATTATGTAAATTCTGTAAATGATGTAATATTAATATTTATATTATAATAAATGATGGAAATTATATAAATGACGTAAATAATATTAATTATGTAATTGTATAAATAAATGTAAATTATATAAATTATGTAAATAATATAATTTATGTAAATAGTATAAATGATATAAATGATATAAATGCTATCTAATTAATGATATTAATTATGTAAATAATATAAATTCTTTACATGATGTAAATGATATAAATTATGTAAATGATAAAAATGATGTAAATGATATAAATTATGTAAATATTATAAATTATGTAAATGATATGAATGATATAAATTATTTAAATTATATAAATGATGTAAATAATATAATTTATGTAAATAGTATAAATGATATAAATGATATCTAATTAATGATATTAATTATGTAAATAATATAAATTCTGTAAATGATGTAAATGATATAAATTATGTAAATGATAAAAATGATGTAAATGATATAAATGATGTAAATAATGTAAATATTATTAATTATATAAATGATATAATTCATATTAATGACATTAATTATATAAATGATGTAAATGATATAAATTATTTATATGATATAAATAATATAAATTATGTAAATGATATAAATGATATAAATGGTTTAAGTGATATAAATAATATTAATGATGTAAATGTTGTAAATTATGTAAATAATATAATTTATGTAAATGATATAAATGATATAAATGATATAAATTATGTAAATTTTATATATATGATATAAATTATAAAAATTATGTAAATGATATAAATTATGTAAATTATGCAGGATAACTAAAGCAAATCTAGACCGACTTTAAAACATTTAGATGTTCAGACAGAAAATAAAATTGGAAAATGTTCTTGATTGTATAATGTTAACCAAATTAACGAATATACGATTATTAAGAATATCACTTTAAAACCTGAAAGCTTTATGATACAGCAGGTTCCTTTAAGGTGCTCTATTTACAGCACGGTACAATTAGTGACAGAGTTTATCATTCGACAGTTTCGGCGCATGTGGCAGAAATAGATATACTTTTTTCTCTTTTTGCGCATCCCCTTTTTCGTCAAACAATCAAGTGATATCAAGAGACGAATATTAGCAAAGGTTTTGCGGCCAGTATAAAAAGACACGTATTTTTGATACTCAGTGTCAATTAGCGCTTACCGTCAGGCGACCAGATGACGAAGAGGAACGACATAAGCTGTAGCTGTCCGGTGGTTACACAACTACTATGACTAGCAACGACAGCAGCAGTGACTATGCCTGCAACGCTAACAGCAACTCCTCCTCCTCCTCCTCCTCCTCCTCCTCATCATCATCATCATCATCATCATCATCATCATCATCATCATCATCATCATCATCATCATCATCATCATCATCATCATCATCATCATCAATTACTCCACAAGCTAAGAGGCTGAGTTACCCGAAGTAGTCCGAGAGTACAAGGAACCGTGTGAGCCATGCGCAGGCAGGGACTACGTAATCATACTTTAATCCTTTTCGTACGTACACGCTCGCTACATTTATCAACTTTTTTTTTCGAATTCCAAGCAATGTAATCTTTTTCTATCACATCTGATCTTGAACTTCAGTTTGATCTTGAAGAGCGCAATCAGATCTGGATCAGAGAAAAATCAACTCCTCGGGTTCCTCTCAGACGCAACGTGTATACCACCATTCGCGCTACGACCAATATAGCGAGAAACATCATTCGGCAGAAGGTGTTCGAGATCGATAGGAGTCGTCACCCCGTTGACACACACCTAGTACCGCTCGAATTCGTGGAATTTGAAGAAAGCGTGATCGGGCGTTTCTACTTCCTGCGTTTTGCAGCGAGGACACTCGGACAAGTCATCTATACTGGAACTGGTTTGTATAACATTGGGGGTAGCACTTTTTGATCCAATCGCCAGGTCACAGAGAACTCAGAGTTGTTGAGATGACTCGAACATAACACCCAACTCCATTCGGAGGGGATCCCCTCCGTTCACCCTAACCGCTCGACTAACGAACCCTTAGCTGCACCCTCACTAATCCCAAGTGGAATCCCCTTCTAGAAGACCGAGAAAGGTCATTGGACCGAGGTAGATTTTCGGACGCGGCTCGGTACTCTCTAGAGAACAGCATTTCGCCCAGCGGCTTATGACGGTCCTCGACTGAGGGGTCGAAAACGAGGTCGGGAAAGGGGCTCTCAACCGCAGGGTTTCATGCATATTTCTCTGTCAAAGTTTCAACTGAGGAAATCCAGTCCCCCGGTGTGTCAATGACACGCCAAGTTGTGCATCGCCACACCTCCCTTACACAGACGTTGAATCATCCAAAAGGAACAACCTCGAACTCAACTGAAGACATTACCACTGTGTGCGTACCAAGTTTCCCCCTTCGTCCAAAAGAAGCGACTACAGAAGGCGCCGAAGGACCTTTAAGCGGATCACAGGAAGAGGAAGCACGGCCAGTTGGTAAAAGGGTCAGAGGAAATACACTTTAAGGAGAAACCTTTGAGGCAAAGTCGTAACCGACCCTTCGACCGTTGACTGTACCTCCGACCAATTCCTTTCAAGCTGAAGCCTCGGCTCTACCCTTTAAGGTGAGATTCCTTCGAAGCCAAATGCTTCGACCTTTTTTACACTTTGATACACACCGGAAGGCCAGAGAAGAACTCCTTACACTCACTTTCTCCCTTTGTGGGATTGTTTTCATATAATAGTTAACACTGAGTAATTGAATAATTTGACATGAAAATGTCTCGGTAGACATACGCCTCATCGTTTATCCGAAACAATTCTCCTGTCAAATGTCTATATACTACCTGAATGGGAGAAAACGGTCATCAACCGTAAGTAATAACTCTGCTTATTAATCTTGTGTATAATGTTATGTTTGCGTTTTTTTTTCTTTCTAATTTTGTGTACTTTGCATTCATTTCTTCTACACAAGTAGTCTGGTGATACCAGATCAGGCTGCCCTGTGGCTCCCTGAGACGAAATTCACCTACATTGACGTTTTTTTTTTTTTTTTTTTTTTTTTTTGTAAAACTTAATTATGTTCTACAAAACCAAAAACAAAAACAACAGCCCCTCTCCCTTTCTCCCTCCCCTTTTTTATTTTTCCTACCCTACTCCCGGTCCTGGATATGACCTTAAACTACATCCGATGGTGAGATCCGGCTTACGGACTTTGGGGAATGTGGAGCCTCCTCTTAATTACCATTGCTCCCAGGTCCACCCTGACCCGGAGTGGTAGTACCTGTTAGGGTCCCAACTATGGGTTAAATAGAAACAGATATTAAAAGGGGAAAATATAAACAACTTGAAGCATAAAAACTTTTACCAAAATGACCTGATTCGGCATTAAATAGCCCGAAAAGGGTTGATATGCCATAAAACAAAACAACCAAACCAAACCAAACACCATGAATAAATATTTGAATATATAAACAACTTGAAGCATAAAAACTTTTACCAAAATTACCAGATTCGGCATTAAATAACCTGAAAAGGGTTGATATGCCGTAAAACAAAACAACCAAACAACCAAACTACACAAGTAGTTATAAATTTTATGTTAGCGATCTCTACTAACTTCAGAGCTGAGAATTAAATACGTTCTTTTGCAAACAAAATCTTCTGTCAAATCTTCTGTCATCAAATCCATCACCATCAAAATCAATCAAAATGCTATGCTATGTATCATTTTTAGATAGAACAGATACTACACTTTTATCCTAGCATAGTTCTAGTTTCAAGTTCGACAAAACAGTGAATAAAATTTAAAAAAATACTATTTTTGCATGGCATCTTCAGCGATCGCGCGATCCCATCTGTTTAAAAGGGAGTGGGGTCGATAACATACGAACAGACCTAAAATGGTCTTAGTAGTAGTAGTAGTAGTATTATTATTATTATTATTATTATTATGATGATGATGATGATGATGATGATGATGACGATGACAATAATAATAATAATAATAATAATAATAATAATAATATTAATAATAATAATAATAATAATAATAATAATAATAATAATAATAATAATATAGATTAAAATCGCGCTTAATCTAAATTATGCCAAAGACAAACCTTACATTGATTTATTTGATCATAATGAATTACTCATCTGAAATTCAGCTGTTCAGTTTCACATCAGTCAAATCTTATTTCAATCTAAAACATCCGAGTCTGACACAATACAATTAAATAGATTACACGCGAAACCTACCTATTATACTTACCTGGCACAGGTAAAGCTTAACTAACCGGAGTAAGCCTGGGAACATTCTGACAAAAAGATCTTACTCGCTGTGTTCCTGACACTTTTTATCCGAATGAGGTATGGTTTGGTGGACCCTCCCATACATTACTCCTTTATTTATGGAGAGAGGTTGGTTTATTGCCGATCGCTTGAGGCAGCTCTACTGGGGAATGTCGACAGGCCTGTTCTCGGCTATTTCTGTATCCGACCGAAGTGTTCCCTCGGGGAAGCAATTTTTTCTACCTTCCGGCCTTGTATTCCTTCTTTGCTGCAATGGAAAGGAAATAAATATCAACTTACCCGTGTCTACGGGAGTGTTGGTTATATCGTGGTCAATGAACTGACCCCACTGCATGACCATGTGCGACGCAATTCGGTGATCTGTACCGCTTGAATCCGGTTCATGGATTGTGGTGCTGACCAAACGAGCACTGGGTAAGAGGTTACCAAAAACGCCTTTATTACGCGGTTCAGAAACGCCTGCAAATGTAAAAGTAAGCAGTGGTTAACGTGGAATCAGCTGAAAAAAAAACAGAGAATGAAAAGAAAACTAGTTCGTTCCACGTCGCTTTATGTAATTGTAACATCAGCGTGTTCTTAGATAACACTTGTTTTTAGCGATGGGTCACCACTAATAAAGGCCGGTGGTCACTCAAGGATGAGTGTTAAAGAGATCGCTCGTTTGACGATGATCGTCGCCACGAGAGGACCGGAAACAATGGGTGGAAAGATCAGAAGATTACTCAGAGGAATTGATTATCCAAAAAGAATACTCAACACGTACTTGTTTACATTAATCTTTTAGACGACCATGTTGTAGTTGGTTGGGAAACAAAATCGCGGTATCTTGTTCCATAGATGCGATGTTTTAGGAAAGAAACTTTGTTCATTGAAGTTCCGTTTGGTTTTTAGTAAAAGGAAAAAGAAAAGAAAGTTCTCAGCTGTGGGTGTAGCAAGACGAGTTCTTGCTGTGAATGTTTTACAGGGAGGGGGGTACAGGGATTGGAGCTCAGCCGAGCACCTACGATGACTAACTAATAGTAGTTAAGTATATATATATATATATATATATATATATATATATATATATATATATATATATATAATACTTTGAAAAATAAAACCCAGTCAAAATG
The DNA here is from genome assembly GCA_963556195.1 of Sepiola atlantica. Taxonomy (NCBI): domain Eukaryota; kingdom Metazoa; phylum Mollusca; class Cephalopoda; order Sepiida; family Sepiolidae; genus Sepiola; species Sepiola atlantica. The sequence continues at coordinate 32,504,361 of OY744523.1, read as the reverse complement.
CTTTTGGAAACCACATACAAGGTGAAAATATTTTTTTTTTATCAAAAAACCTTCTAATGTTTTTAAAATCTTGACTTTTATCTTATTAATTTCGGATAATAACAAATCCATCTACAGAGAACGAGTGTTTCACGACAAAATGGAAGCTATTATCTTAATGTGTAATTAGTAAGGGTTCTTTCTTCGTGGTGTTATCGAAGCATCTGTCCGATGTTATTTGAACGGTGTAGAAACATCTCCTTATATATAAACTTTTAATAGCACGATAAGACCAGTGGTACTATTTGCCTACTTCAAAGCTAATAATTGGATTAATTAGGTAGTTCTATTGAAAATAGCTAACTCACCCGAAATTGTTTTATAATAAGTAAATAAATATTTTTAATATCCATAGACATATATTTGTTTTGTGTTACCTTACACTCGTCAGTATGGATGTCGTAACTGTATCGCCGGTTGGACGATTCAAACCCCAGACCCAAGTATTATGAACCCTGGCTTCTTACCGCCATGCCGTCGTGGCGATCACACTTTCAAATGCGAAAAAATACATTTTGTATTCATGTGTCAACACAAGTAATGAGATTCAGATAGTGTTCTAATCTCTTAAAGGGAGATAACTTTATAACATGGCTAAGTACACAACATAACGTAGCTTACACACACACACACATATATATATTTAAATGTTGAATTAAATTAAAGATAATTGAATTATCGTTTAATAATAATCTATCGTGAGAATATAAAGCTCAATATATTGAATATAGCAATCAATTCTAGAGATAAAAGATGAGAATAAAAAACTGTAAAGATACAATATTTATTAGAACATCCAAAGTTCAGAGCAAGGAGCTTCATATCCTTAATCCATGGATTTTCAAAGATAAACTCTTTTCATCAGAGGATAGGGGAAAACCGACAATGTAATTGTAAATATTATCGGCAACATTTAACTTTGAAAATTTTACATAAAATGAAACAAAATAAAGACCAAAAGGTAAAGAGTCTTATGTTGAGATGAGAGCGTAGAGTCAAGGTGGATGCTGTCCAAAAACACGTCAAAATAAAAACAGCTGTTACATTGGAAATGAATGTTTCCAATATAACAGTTGTTTTTATTATTTACAACAACATTCTCTTAACATAATTACTTATAATTTGATTACAATTTTATGAATTAATAATTTCAAGACCAAACGTGTATGAAAGTGATTTTGAAGCCTTTAAATTGTCAATTAGTTACTATTTTCTGGCTGGAAGTAAAGTTTACCGGCAAAAATCGATTCAGCAGTATCTCTAAACCAAAGAACTTCACAATTTCTCGATTGTGTCACAATTCTAAAAACAAACAATTATATATTATATATTTTAACAACATAAATAAGAAAAGTTTTGTTTTTTCCGAAAAATAACGATTGAGGAACAAAAGTTCACCGAGCAATATATTCAATTAATAATTTCAGAACCAAACAATAATGTAATTATTTCACTTAACTTTTAAAATCATTTTTATAAAAATATATTTTTATATAAATAAAATGTCTACCTACCGGGGAACGCCGGGAAGTTACACCTACTATTGAATAAATTTAGGTTTCTAATGAGTAACAGTGAGCTGACTTATGAGTATAGGGTAAGAGCTCATCCTCCCTCCTCTAAAATATTACTAAGCAAGATGCAAATATCGAAAGGATTAAATATGTAATCGATTAAATAAATTGGAAATGCAATCTTTAAAGAACGTAGCCCGATATTTTCTATAAAAACTGCGAATCAGAATTTTGTATGAACGTTGTATTAAAAATCTATGAAGTGACCACTTTGTCTGCCCATACTTTATATATATATACATATATATATATATATATATATATATATATATATATATATATATATATATATATATATATATATATATATATATATATATATATATATATATATTAGTATTTCATGTATCCACATAAAATTTTATAAGGAGATATAATTTTTTTATGTATCAATTTTTAATATTTACTTCAACAGTGCTCAATACGTAAGTAGAGCTGGGTAGTAAGCTATGAAAATATATTTATGGCAATTAAGCTACACAGCGGCTCCCGCGTTTCATCCCCGGGGGGAATCTTCAGGCTAAAATGCATGGAGTTATTTTTGCCGGGTGTTTTTATATACACGGCTAGCTAGTTAACTAATCAGATTCTTTGTTGTTCTCTCAGCCAATCGTTGGGCTTGGAAATACGATTTTTATCACCTAAATATTTAGTGTATCTTTATGTAAGTGTTGCTTTTTCTTTTACTACTATTTCGATTGTTTCACTTCCTAAGTGATAAAGATGCAGCAGATTGCATTTTTAGTCGCCCTTAAATTTATAGGACTAATGTTTCGTTAATATATATATATATATATATATATATATATATATATATATATATATATATATATATATATATATATATATATATATATATATATACTAGAAGAATACCCGTTTCAGGAAGCATAAAATGAATTCCCCGAACAGAAAAGCTTTGCCCTAATTATTTATGTCCCCTTACGAAGATTAAAATTAAGATATAATTCTACTAAACCTGATTATCCCAATTTTGATCAAAATCCATTATATTATTTTGATTCTAGAAAATGTTTAAGGTATTTAAAAAGAAAATTGAAATTGAGGGAATCTGGCGTAATTTGTGTCTACTCACTATGGATGAAATCTATCTCATATATTTTTTATTTTCAAATGGGATGTTGTGCCCATAGTATACCCCCGAACACCCTTTAAAATACCCCAAAGAAACTGAAATCTGGGGGAAAAATTTATTAATCTATTAATACATATCGATAAAAATTCGAAAAATCGGAGGTATCTGAATTTTCATGAAAGAATTTTGCCCCTTTTTACCTATTTGCATAAAACTAAATTAAAGTAAATATAACCGACAATAAGACACCTTAGGCATAGCAGTTGTGTTCCAACATTTTTAATTATCGGTTAATTAGTTTAAGAGTTAATCATGTATATACAAATATATAAATATATACACATACTTAACTTTATATATATATATATATGTATATATATATGTATATATATATATATATATATATATATATATATATAGCTAGAGAGAGAGAGAGAGAGAGAGAGAGAGAGAGAGAGAGAGAGAGAGAGAGAGAAAACGGATAGAGCTATTCTATTACCATCATCATAAAACGGCGACAGGAACCGTTGCAGCGGAGTGCCAGCCTTTCCCCAAATAGGGTTCTGCAGGTTATTGCAAGAGCCGTCAGCTTTGCGGTATTTGGCTTCAGGATTACAACGAGGAATACGGAACGGACAAGGAAATTCAGGTTGAGGAATGTCACTGAGTTGCGGCAGGACACCCAGTTCTTTTTTACTCAGGCCTAAACTGAAAACAACAAAAGAAGGAAAGAACATTTGTTCAAATAAGCATATTTTCTTCGAGAAACAGCGTGCAAAATATATATTTATTTTATTTATTTTATTGCTTTCAATTGCTATTGTCATCTATTATTTTATTTATTTCAATTTAATTTAATTCATTTCAACAGTTTTCCACCATACATTTCTTTCCATGTGCTCCTAATTCTTCCGACCTCACATATTTTCATCCCTAACCCATCTTTCACCAACATTTTCCTCCCTTACCCACCCTCCTACTTACTCACTGTTTATATCCACTCCCTCTACCCCCCCTCACATGTAGTTTACTTCCTTATACCTACTCCTGCCCATTCCCATCACTTGCTTCTTCCTCTTTTTCTTTTCCTTTTTCTTTTTCTTCCCAATTTTGTACAAATTGCTGAGTTTTTGTTAATGAAGTTCTTTTCCAAACGAATATGGTCGCATCCAACGACCGAAATATCTTAGCCCAAGTACAATAACGTGTTCGTAACTTTATTTTTGCTAGTATGTTACTCCGCTTTTTCACATTTCCTTAACAAATTTCATATATATATATATATATATATATATATATATATATATATATATATATATATATATATATATATATATATATATATATATATATATATATGAACATACAAAAGTAAGCTATGTTATATCTAACAGTTTGATCGTATTAGTATTTATATCTGTTTCTTGGTTTCTATGAAGAAACATCTATCTTCATAGTATTAGTTTTTCTTCTATATTCTTTTCGGGATCCTCTTCATGGCTTTACTTGAACTCACATGTGCAGACCGTGACGCCATCTTGGATTTCACCTGGAATTTACCTGAAAAAAAAAATCAATGACTGCGAACGACTTTTATTAATATTAATTTATTAACCCAAATCAAACAAACAACGACCGTGTTGCGGGGTTATGTATACGTTCATTTAATTATAATTTCCTTATCCAAGTTTCATGGGGAGAAGTGTCCCACGTGGCCACATATAGGCTACCTTCGTATTCTGCTAACTAACTCATTTTTTAATACTCTTCTCTAACTTATCACGTGACCTGATCGCCCAATCATAGCTTGAAATTTCTTATAAATACAACTTTTACAACTAACATGTTTTCTGTCATTTTCTTTGTTTTCGTTTCCATAAATTAACCAAAGACAACTTGGGATACTTTTATTTTCCAGATACAATTTCCATTACCTTGTTCCACTGAAAATGGTGCACTTACCGCTTGGAAAGTTCCTTGGTGGCCGTGACGGCTAACACTCCTGAATCTTTTAACTCATCAGTTACGGAGGGATTTTTAGATATGAAGAGGTTATGCATGAAAATAGCTGTATTTGGACGAGTTGCATCAACACCTGTGAAAAGTCATATAATGATTATCATAATCATGATAATAATCATAATCATCATAATAATAATAATCATAATCATAATCATAATAAAGATTTGGACAACATCCTTGGTAAGATATTCTTTACCCTTCCTAAACTTGACAAAAGTAGATTAAAAAAAAACAGGAAACTAATAACTATGCCCAACGCACTTCACTCGAAGAATAATACTCACCGACTCCATGTAAATAGGAAAGAAGAGGGAAAATGACTCGTAAGTATTGATGGTGTCATAGATAGTGCAATAAAAGTACTAGAGAAATACATAATACAACAACACAGAGAGGCCGATTGTTGCTGCCAAAAGCAACACCAAGTTATGCAATACGGAGAACAGCGAAACGAGAAACACCACTTCATGGACTATTTATAAAATGGACCAAAGAAACTTCGCCCGGCAGAATATGGCATGACCACGGAACAGATACTTGAAAAGAGAAATACAATCATCACTGACAGCCGTACTAAACAACACTTTCACATGGAATAACACGCGGTGAAACCAAGATCGTCGTGAAGGATCAAGGAGGATGGAAATACCGAGATGGGAGAGAATCATAAAGACTTTCATTGGAAGGGCACGAAGAGTACTGGTGTCATGAGAAGGCTTATTGCAACACAAATTCCAGAAAAAACAAAGAACCGGCCGTTACCAACAAGAAATCAATGGTAAACAGCTGTTGCGAGAATGTAAAGTGATTTGCAAAAATGATCAGAAGAAGCAGAAATCAGACGAGACTGGTTGTCACTCGAACTTAAGGAAATATTACCAGTTTTTACCAGTCAGCGATCACAGGTAATGACTCGTGTGAGAACTCCAAGTGAGTAAAAAAAAAATAATGATGATGATGATGATGACGATCATCATCATCATCATCATCATCATCATCATCATCCCGGCGCTACACTTCTGTGAACTTGTATCAGACGTTACACGTCGGAAACAAGTTCACAGACACATGGCCTCCGTTCAGTCTTGAGAGACAATGGATACTACCTGTAAGTGTGGCTGCGCGTATAATATTGAAGCAAGGGTGGAGCAATCACAACCATGTCTTTTTGACTGATTCCAGTCGCAAGGTGAAGCCCAGGACGACTGAAAACAATGCCGAGATAAGCGGAGAGCACATACAGCATCTGGTATTCCCAAATGGTCACCCATTTTTGTACTGGTGAGGCTCAACGTCGTTTAACTTCGGTGATCTAACGGGAACCGGTGTGTCAACGTGAGTGTTAGGCCGTACATACACACAGACATATGAAATAATAACCCACCCCATGTACATGGACGACCTAAAGTTATTTGCATAAAACAAAAAGGAACTGGAGAAGCTGATAAACACAAACCGAATCTTCAGCTGAGACATTCGAATAAAATTAGCAATAGAAAAGTGTGCACTCCAAGAGATGAAAAGGGGAAAACTCGAGTAAGCGAAGGGCATGGAACTACTCAACCATGAGGAAATGAGTGCACTGGCGAACATGTTCCTTATAAATATCTGGGAGGTCTAGAAGCAGAAACTATCAAATCAGCAGAAATGAAAGAGATGATCGGAAAAGAATAGTCGAGAAGGACAAGAAAACTCTGAGAAACCAAATTATATAGTAGAAACCTGATAAAAGGAATAAATACCTTGTCAGTGTTCCTAGTAAGATATTCCCGGCTCTTTATAGGTTGGACAAAAGAAGAACGCAGGCACCTAGACAAGAAGACAAGAATTGACCGTGCACAGGAAGGAAGAGAAGCAGCTACATGGACGGCTTATAAGACTGACCAAAAGAGTGACACACGAAAACACATGAGCATGTCTACGAAAAGGACAGTTCAACAGAGAAACGGGATTGCTATTAAGAGATGCAAATACAAAAAGAAGTGGAAACAAAGGAAACAAAAAGATAAGGAAAGCAAAATGGGAAGAGAAGCAGCTACATGGACGACTTATAAAGAAGAGATACACGAAAACACCCGGATATAGCTACAACTATCAGAACGATAGAAGGGTCGATGGAGGATGGAAAGACGTAGGAGGAATGGCCCCAATACGATATACACTGAAAAGGTGCGGAGAGTACTGCAACTCTATTGCCGCTTAAATCCCAGAAAAGCCCAACGGTCGTTACTAACGAGAAATGGTAAACGGCTGTTGCGATAGCGCAAAATAAATAGCAACGGTTACCGAAAGAGGCATAGAGTGCTGGAAAATCTGGGGAGACGTATTATCACTCAAACTCTAGGGAACATCTCTTGTTATTATCGGTGAGAAATCACTGATAATGGCTTGTGTGATAATTTCTTGTGAGTAGGTAATACAACCTGGGGAGACTTGTTGTCACTCATATTCCATGAGACACCACCTGTTTTTTTTTTGCCAGCGAGCGAATCATTGCCACTGACTCATGTGAGAGGGTAAGAAATAATAATTAATTAAACAACATAAATAAAAGAGAAAAAATTTAACTTTCGACGTGGTCAAATAAGTTTAAGTTGTCACTTCGTTTTTGCATTGTCTGATTTCAAAAGAACTTTTTATCATGAACTAAAGACTGTTTGAATTTCATGATTGAAACTTGGTAATTTAACCATAATAAATTAACTTTCCCTTTGGGAGGGGATGTCTTTTGGTTGGAGGGATGACATAACTGATATAAGAATCGTAATTAAATGCGTAATCCGACAAGCATACACACGTCGTAATCTATTGCAACAGAGTGGGAAATAACCGTGCACAGTGGATGGCATCACAAAATGATGACGTCATTCATCAGACTAGAAGAGAGAGAGAGAGAGAGAGAGAGAGAGAGAGAGAGAGAAAGAGAGAGAGAGAGAGAGAGAGAGAGAGGGGGTCATTTATGATTTTTTTTACGGGTGTGTCACTACTTATCAAAGCCCAGGGACCACTCGAGGATAAAGGGTAATTATGTTTTTTCTTTCGAGTCACGGTATTTCTACTAGACGAACCGTATAAACCGAAGGGCGGAGGGTTTTAGTAAAATAAAACAAGTGATATAATACAAAGTGTAGGAAAACAAACTTCAGTCTATGCCTGACTTGTCCACCAAGTTTCAGTCATGAATGTCCAACAGTTTTTCTTTTTCGTTGTTCAATGATATGCTCTTTATGTGCACCTTCGCGTTAATCAATACTGAGTGTTACCTAGTGGTCCCTATTTATGTGCCTCCCCACGTGGGGAAAATCCTGCTCTTAAAAAAGTGGCCTCTGGATTGTGACCAAATCATTGCCTCGGTCTAGAAGAATTTCTCCTTCATTCACTCAGGACGGAAAAGATGAAGTGTAGTGATACTAAACTTTGAATTATTGATTTGCACAGAATATAAAAAATACATTCAGGACAAATTAGGCACAAGCCCATCAAAAGTGTGGGGTTATGGGGGTGGTTGGTCATTTTTGGCCCTAAGTAATAAAATTTATTATATTACTCATAGCTAAATTATCCAAGTCACCACAGTACCACATTTACTTAAAATGTGCCAAAATTTATTTGAAATTTTATTTTTCATAAATATATTTATGTACAAATTAATTGGTAGAGGGGAGCAGGGTAACAACAAACTGACACATTGATCCTAGCTAAAAGGTCAAGAAAACGTCATCTAGTGGTCGTTAAGAAGTATTGGGCTTATTTGGGCAGACGAAGAGGTGTTGGTTTAAATAGGATGGAGCAACTCCCCACACTTGAAATACCTTGTTGGGATTACTGCGAAGACACTTTGGTGATAGTCTCATCAGTAAGAAGTGTGATCATGCATGGGCTCCGCACTCACCGGATCTTGACCCCCCCGTCTATATTTTGTTTTATCTGTGTGGTTATCTCAAAGATAATGCCGATAAAAACAATCCCCAGACTCTCCCAAAACATAGTCTAAATCACGGCAGTGATATGATAGGAGTATGTCAGACTTATTGACACATTTCGCACATAATATCCGAATTGTACGGCGATAAAACAAAGACTGTTAGGCATTCATAACTGAAACTTGGTGGTCAATTCTGGCGTAGACTGAAGATAATTTTTACCAAATATTGTTACATAGCCCCCGCTTGGGCCGCGTCAGTTTTCGTTTTGTATACTCGTCCCGGAACGGGCCGTGGCAGTTCTCGTTTAAACACTCGACATTTTTTTAACACCAAAAAGTCATATAGTTTGCATACTTTTAAATTTATCGCACCTTTAATCTTTCCTCGTCGTGTGGAGGGGTGCGTCGTCTAGTGGTTGAATTCTTTCTTCTTTCTTTCTGCCGTGAACCACGCCGCTGCAACACAAAAGCTCCATGACCGACACAATCGGCAAACAATCTTTTAAACTTTCAATTCTTTTTATTACAGGCGTTAGATATCTATCGGCTTGGAGATATTCACCAACGTCGAGAGAGAGAGAGAGAGAGAGAGAGAGAGAGAGAGAGAGAGAGAGAGAGAGAGAGCGAATTACTGCTTTCGTAATTACTTATCAATTAAGTCCTTAACCATTCGTGGAGGGTGGGGAAAGAGATCTTTCGCAGGTATTTTCTTAGGGAATTAATTCCCCTATGTATGTTGCAGACTACATGGTAAAAATCACGTCTGATAGGCTCGCCTCCAAAATCTCTGCTTCCCACGCAAAAGCCCGTGATGTCACAGAGCCCGTATGCGCAGGTGCATTCGTCACAGCCCGCCTCCTTTGAACCCCCGACTTAAAAGGTCTCATCAAAATGGTGGCCTGTCACGTCTGTGAGCTCCAACCGTGAGAACAGCCCTATTCTGCACTCGACTGTACGGGTCCACCCGCACTAAATCGCGCAAGCCAAACCAACGATTTCCAACAGATTCGCTCACCTCAAGATGCGTCCGTTCCCACAGGGCCATTATCCAACAATATGATTAAATTACAATTTTATTAACGATTCCAGAGGTGGTACCTTTTTGGCTCACCCTATATAATAAAACGATATACAGGGTGACCAAGAAGTTACGGAGATTTTTTTTTTTTTACCTTGAATAGATTCTTTATTTTTGATGCTACCCTAATGGAATTTCAACATAATATGACGAAGACAATGGAGATTTGTTTGCAAAAAAGAACAAAAATTAAAAAGATATTATTTATGTAAAATAGCACCTTTTAAATGGTTTCAATTTTCAGTCTGTTAGCAACGTTTTCCTGTGGGGTATCTCAGAGAAAAAGTTTACGTCAACAAACCTGAAATTCTATAGGAATTGAAGGAGAACATCAGGAATGAAGTCGGGAATTAAATCGTAATCGAGTGATCCTGCAATTTGTCATGAATAATGTTTTGGAAAAGGCACGAATTTGTGGAGCCGAAAATGGAAATTTGTTTGCACAAAATAATAAAAATTAAAAATAATTTATTTATGAAATATAACATTTTTTAAATAAAAAATGTTATATTTCATAAATAAATTATTTTTAATTTTTATTATTTTGTGCAAACAAATTTCCATTGTCTTCGTCATATTATATTGAAATTCCATTAAGGTACCATAAAAAATAAAGAATCTATTCAAGTTAAAAATCTCACAGTGACTTCTTGGCCAACCTGTATAAACATTCCAAAGAGTAAAGTCGATAAAACCAGATGTCATCTGTATTTGTTTCTCATGATAAAAAATTTACAAAATCAGAGTTGTTAGGCGGATACGTACGCACTAACGAAACAATACGCAGAATTATTATATCGATTAATTTGGTCTTTCATTTTATCGATTACCTTTGTCTTTCATTTTAGTTACTATGATCAACGTTTGGACCGGTTTTCCAGTATTCAAAATTAGAATAAGGTTTCTAAACATATGGTTTAGTATCATTTTATATTGATTTAATCTTAGCAAAAGGAACATAAAAGTTGTGCAAAATTGTTTCGTTCAGGGAATTAATTTTACCCGCCCTAGGACGGGTATTCTTCTTGTCTATTATACAAAAAGGCAGTTCTGAGTGTGTTATCAATTTTTATATTTAGTCCGCTGATTTGTTTCTGCTAATACTAAAAAACTACCAATGATATACCCACAAACCATATATATTTGGCGAGCTGGTTTATCAGCATTCATGATGACTGGTTCGCCGGCTGGGTTAATACCAGCCCCCCACATTTTGACTGTTGAGGTTCTCAGATGCCATAAATCTTTTTTTTCTACTAATAGTTTCTGTCCTCAAACCGTTTGCCTTTGGAATTCCCTCCCTGTTCCTGCTTCCCCGATTGTACTAACATGCAGAAATGTAAATGTAATGTGAACAAACATCTCGCGTCATAACTCCCCACTTAGGATGCCCCTATAAATCTGGCCCCTAATTCAAAGTAACTCCTTACGTTTCAGTTGCAATGTGACTTGTTTTGGTGTGAATAAAAGTTTAAAAGATACGCCCTTGGCATAATTATGGCAAAGAGAGAGAGAGAGAGAGAGAGAGAGAGAGAGAGAGAGAGAGAGAGAGAGAGAGAGAGAGAGAGTTCCTCGCTAGTAAATAGGTCTGTATATTTACGGAATGAGGTAGTGTTCGGTTCGTTCCTAGGAGGTGCACCGTCTCAGGTGTTAAATGCATTACTAACACTGTACGGGTTACTTCCCTTGTTTTGTGTGTTGTGGTGAGCGCCATTTGAATACACATGTTTTTATATCATATCCGCTGTGTTGGAGTATTATAGTTGTATATTAAATCGAACTCAGCTGATAAGATATATAAATAATTATTTATTCAAGATAGTGCTTACCACAACGCACAAAGGAAGCAACTCCCACAACCCCAGTAACAACATACAGCACAAGGCATTACGTCTTCGAGATAAATATCTAAAATTGTTATTTATGAACATGTTAGGGCCCCAGGAGGAAAAATCGAAGTTTCTGTATATTAAATTAATTTTGTATATTTAATCGAACACAGTGGAGGGGGGGGGGGGTATAAAACATGTTTAAACAAGATGGCGCTCGCCATAACTCGCAAACAAGAGAGGTAACCCTTTTCTCGGCCACTTTTGTATTCAAATAAAAAAGCCTCCTCATGGGAGCTGGTTTTCCCCACCTTCTCCATTTGCGCCAAATCTTGCTGCTTCAGAAAGCACGAAGATCTAACCATGATCACTATTTAACTTACATCTATATCTATTCTCCTTCATAACATTTTTTGTGACTCTTCAATTTTGTCTGTTAAAAAAATATTCAATAAGATTTGTCATACCCACCGAGTTTGAAAAAGAAGCGGTCATCTTGCGTCTTTCTAGCCAGGACTTCACGGGCGCCTTGGTCGGCCAGTCGGACCACGTCAGCCGTGATGCGTCGTCGGAGGTCTGTTTTTTCCTCATCGTTAAGGAACACGGAACGTCGATTGTGTGACTGGGCAGCAGCCGCGCTGATTGAGCTATTAGCCCACATCCGCACCTGCTGGGCCGACATCTGATCGGGTAGGACGATTTGAAACCAGATAAGGCAACACACCAAATAGCTGAAGAAAAAAAAAAAAAGCGGGAGAAAAAAAAACAAGAAATGATTATTATTTGGGGTGTCTCAATCCAGAGTGCGCCCTTGTTTTTCGGGGCTGGGGGCTGGATTTTCCCTACAATAAAAATCGAATTTGTGTCTAAATCTGCCCTCGTAGGGAGGTAGGTAACTATGATTTGTCAGTTCACAAAAGTATTCTATTATTTTGACCTCTTCAAAGAGGGGTGTATTAAGGTGACACGGAGGTGTAGTACCTTTGTAAACCGGACAGCCGCATCTGTTACCTGCAGGTGTCCGGTCCACTGGTCACCGCATGATGCTCAAGTCTCAAAATTGCCTCATAGTAGCTGTTTGGGTACAGCAGCGGGCACACCCGGGCAACGGTCTCGGCTGACCGGAAAATCTGGTGAGGCAAGTCGGTTACTGTTGTAGTAAAATTATACGTGGGATGTGTTAGTTAACGTAGAAATGCACAGAGAAAGGACATTTCCATTTTGAAATTAGATTACGTAAATTAGGAAATTACCACTGGTAATTAAAGTTAGGAATTTAGCAAACGTGTTTAAGGAAATGACGCAAAGAACAGGAAGTCGATGGAGTGAGACTTGGCGAAAAGAGAGTGTTCTGCCTCTTGTATCTTGTCTGTGAGATATGTTTAAAAAAAACATCTCCCCCCCCCTAGAAGAGAATCGGAAGCATATGTAATATTGCCGTACACTGTGTATTATGTTAAGAGGAATTTAAGATCAAGTCTCACCAGTGCCTCATAGAAGCTGCTTGAGCACAGCATCGGGCAGACCCGGGCAACGGTCGCGGCTCACCGGCAAAATCGGGTGGGGCATTTCTATTGGCGGATGCCTTCCGGCAAGTGGACGCCTTTTTCTTTCTTCGATGCCCGAAGACTGGCAGACGACCTCTCATCCATTGTGTTCGCCGAGTTGTAGCAGACTGGAGTTGCAGACGAAGGCAGCTCTGTATTCTAGAATACTGGCTTCGATCGCAGCAGTGCCTGGCGGACGATTCCACATAAGGGACAACGGTCGGGGAGGGGGAGGGGTAACTGGCCGTGAGACAGACACCGCGAGTCTGGAAAGCATGGACACCTACCAGACCTAATCTTTTTGCTTAGACACTCAAATACGGTCAACTACGACCGTTTCAGAGTTGCTCTGTGGGCTGCCACTGTTAAATAGTATCAAACGAGTAAATGGAAAGGTTGAAATCGGAATGGGTTACACAGGACGAAAGTTACGCAAATCACGTGATTTCCGGTGGGACTGCTATCATTCTCTGAGTTGCCAAGACTTGAACGAGAGAAGACGTGTATTTTGGCGTGCTTCCCCAAATCGGGGACAGCATGCGATGACGACTGATGTAAGTGAAAACTATAAATCCCATCCCATCTCTTTCTCTCACGCAAGTTATGTGCTGTCTTTGAACAAATCGTTGTTTATAAACTAACCAGCAATTGTCGGCGTATTGTGTATCAAACTTTAAGTCCAGCGAGAATATCCCCCTCTATGGAGACGATCGGGAACAAAAGACCTCAGTCACTGGAGGAGCAAACAGTCACAAAGTAGGAGTTAATTGTGCTGTTATAATTTGTGATTGCATTGATAACAAACCGTGTATTTTATTTCGTCGTGACTTGTGAGACATTTAGACCTCCCCTAGGAGGGGAAGGGGATAATGTAACACGGCCACCTGAGCAGACAACGCCGATTACTGAGTAGACGACCCGTGACACTTCAGTTCGCGGGATCTCTTACCACCTCCCTCTCTATATAATTTGATGGATGAGATCATCAAGTGTGCACGATGACGAACAAGATAATTAAGCAAGCCAGATCCACAGTGTTTTAGTAGATTGATAGATAGATAGATAGATAGATTGAGGATTACCGAGGACATATATCGAAAAAAATGTTAATTATATTTAAACTCACACAAATGAGATAAAATAAAATAAGGTCTACAATTTGAACAAATTCCAATAATTTCGAGATTCTGTAATGGAAACTTAATTCAAATATTTCTAAGCCCATAACCTAACCGTATCCGTAATTTGTTTGGCCACACCCTTTCTTATTCTCTGCACCCTATCTCTCACAAACGTGATGTTGCTAGTCTCAGTCTTTTCTATAAATACTATTATAGCATGTGTTCTTCAAAATTGTGCGATCTATTCCCCGCTTCTTTTGTTCCAGCTCATTTGACTCGTTGGTCTAGTGGTCTCATTAATTCGCTATTTTTATACCTCATTGCAATACAGCTTCTTATTCCAGTAGCTTCTTTCCAAGAACTGTAGGCTTGTGGAACTCTCTTCATGCTGACTGTTTTCCTACTACGTATAACCATGGTCTTTTCAAGATTAAGGCCAATAGGCATCCCATGTCATTGCGATAGTCATATTTCGTTCTTATTAACTTCTTACATCAAGTGGCTTCATGCCTTGTCTGGAGCGATTTCCATAAAAGCCGTGTAAGATGTATTTTTACACAGTTTGCATTATAATTGTATGTTTTTCTATTTCTTTGAAGAACTTCCGTTGAACTTATTTGAGGGTTGCTAGAGAGGTGTTGTGATTAGCCTAATAGATCGTATCTAATGTACGTTTCAGGAAGTTTAATGGTGTTCATAATTGAGTAATATCATATATTTTATTATATACGAGGGTACATCCTCCGTCAAAAAGGTGAAAGCAACATTACGCTTCACCAGTGTTCGCACTAATATTCATATCAAATAATGTCTAAATCGGTGCTGTTGAAAAAGAAATAAGAAAGAAAGAATGAAAACGTCTCAAATTGGAAAGTTAATAAAAGAAGAAAAAAAAAGAAATTAAGAAATACGTATCAATCGATATAGAAAGAAAAAAAAAGAAAACGTCTCATCCTGTAAATAGAGTTAATGATTTTTAGATTCATTTCAGATGGCAGAGTTGTCTGACTTGCTATTGGGTTTCCCGCTTAAAATGGTTCTGTCTGGCAGTTTTTTATTCACTTGATTTTGTGTCATGAGACGGCTTTATATTTATTTATGTACAAATAAATAAACATGGGTCTTCATTATAGAGTGGAATATTATATTAGAGATCGTCCAAAACAAACACACGCGCGCGGCGCACGCACGCACACACACACACACACACACACACACGCCCCCCACACATATATATATATATTAGTAAAATAAAATTGGTCGTTAAGTTTTAAAGCATTGCTATGTCAGTATTATAAATTGAAAATGGGTCGTTCATTTATTTTACTAAAGTACAAGCACGCCAATGCTTTCTTCGTTCGACAAGCAGAATTTGAATTCATAACCGCCAACGACATCGGCGTGGATACATCATAACAAGGATATTTCATCAGAAAGACGGAAGAATAAGAGTTTTTTTATTTTTGTTTTTGTGTTTTTAATGAAAAAAAATGACACAATACTGTTCAACTCTGATAATGGAATTTTATTCCGAAATTAATAAGATTAAAGTAAAAAAATAAATAAATTAATTTTGCATTGATAATGGCTTATATTTTCAATATATATATATATATATATATATATATATAACTGTTTTAATTATTTATTGTTTTTGTTGGCGATATAAACTGCTTATGAAAGCTTTCGGTGATGTACTACCTAATTGCTTGAGAGAGAGAGAGAGAGAGAGAGAGAGAGAGAGAGAGAGAGAGAGAGAGAGAGAGAGAGAGAGAGAGAGAGAGAGAGAGTTACTTCCTTTACATACATTATGTCGCCTCCTATATTTAGGAACGTATACATTTATTTATCGATAAAATAGTTATCCACGGACACGTGTTTCGCCGTTACTGCGGCCCATCAGCGTGGCTTACCATGGCAGGATTCGAAACCTCGACAACTTTACTACTAAGCTACGAAGGTCCTGTCTGAAATACGCGGTGGTTTTATCGCTTACAAATGTTTTAATGATTTATTGTTTTTGCTGGCGATAATAACGGCTTATGAAAACTTACAGTAATGCACTACCTTGAGAGAGAGAGAGAGAGAGAGAGAGAGAGAGAGAGAGAGAGAGAGAGAGAGAGAGAGAGAGAGAGAGAGAGAGAGAGAGAGTTACTTCCCTTACAGACATTATGATAGGTAACTCTCTCAAGCATTTAGGTTGTGCATAATCATAAGTTTTCATAAGCCGTTATTATAGCCAACAAAAACAATAAATAATTAAAACATTTGTAAGCGATAAAACCACTTCGTGTTATAGACAAGACCTACGTAGTTTAGCGGTAAAGCGCCCGACTGCAGTTTTTGTGGTTGAGGTTTCGAATCCTGCTACAGTAAGTCACGGTGATGAACCGTAGTAACGGCGAAACACTATATATTGATGATTACCATGCGGGAATAACACATGTGTAGCTTACTTGCCATATATATTTTCATTCTACTACTAAGCTGTACTCACGTATGAAGCACTGTTGAAGTAAATACTTTAGTCGTTCTCTACTCTACCGTTATTTTTATGGTATGTGCTCGGCCGAGTTTCAATCTATGCCCACCCCCCCCTGTAAAACATTTACAACAAAAACTTGTCTGTCAAAAAGTTCTCTTTAACCGCTCTCTTTACCTAAAACTAAACGAAACTTCCATGAGCAAAGTTCCTTTCCTAGAACTACCCGTCTGTGGAACTCACTACAGCGGGGCCGCTTCTCAGCTGACTACAACATTGTCGTTTTCAAGTTCAATGTAAACAAATTCTTGTCAAGCCATCCCCCTGGTTAATAAAATTTTTAACTTCCCTTATCATTACCAATCATCACGATGTTGTCTCACTGTTCATCTGACAATCATTAACCTTTGTCCTTGAGTGGCTTTTGGGCCTTGATAAGTGCTGACCCATGAGTAAAAAAATATACACACTATATTATATCACCTTATAATTTTATATGTGTATACACATGAAATAATAATAATAATATATAGTGTTTATATAGAGTTTCATACGGAATTCTACAGCTTCCATCTAAAACTTTTGATGAAATTTAATTAAAAAACAAATGACAAAAACTGATACAGAATTCAAAAACAAAATTGATTAATTTTCAATTAATTTTATCTTCCATAATCGAAGCTTAACTCGATAAGCTAAAACATTTTCTATTCCCATAACTTAAGTTGTGTATCCTTTATTTTCACCCTTTTTATTATAGCTGTATATTTTATAAGTTTGAATCATTTCGTTTACACTTATGGATAAGATAGATGGTTCGATTGGCCTAATTGATTTCATTTGTAGACCATGGAACCGAGTTCGAATCCTGTTAGATCTGTTATGTTCGATTACGTACGAATATCGTTGCAAAAGGTATGAACCTACAGAAAAAATAGAAAGTATCGATTTCATCATTTGGCGCCATACCTTAAATCGGAAATTGCGAACCGGCGTTGGCAAATTAATAATTTGTTTTCAACAATTTCTTTAATTATGAAAACATAATAAAAATCAAACTGTTTTTTATAATTTGAAATGTTATTTTTTTTTTAATTTTGAAAATATTTTTTAACAAATAATCAAATCAAACTTTTTTATTATTGGAATGTTTTTTTGCTATTTTGGAAATATTATTAAATAGATTAAATATTAATTATTAATCAGATATGATTGATTTTTAAATAAATTAAATATTAATTATTAACCAAATATGATTAATTTTTAAATAGATTAAATATTAATTATAAACCAAATATGATTAATTTTTAAATAGATAAAATATTATTTATTAACCAAATATGATTAATTTTTAAATAGATTAAATATTAATTATTAACCAAATATGATTAATTTTTAAATAGATTAAATATTAATTATTAACCAAATATAATTAATTTTTAAATAGATTAAATATTAATTATTAACCAAATATAATTAATTTTTAAATAGATTAAATATTAATTATTAACCAAATATGATTATATGCCAAAGTAACAAACAATTATCAACAAATAATAAATTTAAACTGTTTTTTTTTTACAAATTATAAAATAAAACATTCCGCCCAAAGTTATGCGACCTAAGATTAAAAAAATAATAATATCGATTTGCAATTTCCGATTTCAGATATGGCGACCATGATAAAGTGGACATTTTCTATTTTACCAACCCACAAGTAAAATAGCAACTTGTGTTCAACTAATCGCATAAAATTAATCATTTACAATAAGTATTACCGTACGGTATTAAATGACCACAAAAGATGTTGATATGCCGTAAAACGGACAAACTCATTCTTAAAGGGTCCATAAGGGTTACAATCTCAGGAACACAGACGGATAACCAAGCTGTTAGCAATAATAGTTAATACACTGTACAGTGACGTTCGAGATTAGTTAACATTGATAACCCGGCGTAGTTAGATTCTTCAGCTAGTATATACAGGGTGGGCCAAAATAAGGGTCCTATCTTTAAATTTGAATAACTTCCACAAAATAAAAGTTAAACTCACCAAACTTTATGTGTGTGTAGACTGACCCTTCCGAGATTTTTTGAAATAAACAAAAAAAAAATTTTAGCCGAAAAACACTTCTTAAAACTTACAAAAACTAAAGTATTGTTTTTTACACTGTTTTGAGTTTTTTAAGCAAAAATAATGTTTTCTAAATGAGGGTACGTTCCTTAGGGCTAATACGGCTCATGCTTGCTTCGGAAGGGGTCCTTTACTTATTCTAAAAAAAAAATTAAAAAAATCAATAAATAAAAAAGTTATGAATTTTTAAAAATAGGACCCTTATTTTTGCCCACCCTGTATAAGTAGATAGCAAATTTGTGACAACTTACGCGAGTGTCATGATCCGACAGCGTCTGTGTTGAGACGTCGTTTCTTGATGTTCTGCTTGTCTGGTCTTCAGCAAATCTTATACAACAGGCTTTCTGTGTAAGACTGGTCAACCAGGCTATTCTTGTTCCGTGTTACTTTCAACAATCGTCGGTCC
Organism: Sepiola atlantica; assembly: GCA_963556195.1. Lineage (NCBI taxonomy): Eukaryota > Metazoa > Mollusca > Cephalopoda > Sepiida > Sepiolidae > Sepiola > Sepiola atlantica. The sequence continues at coordinate 32,485,108 of OY744523.1, read as the reverse complement.
GGATATGATATCGTTATCTATTATGCATCCAGTTGACCCGTCGAACGAATTGGGACTATTATGATTTTTATGGTCAACCTTTATTGTCCTCAGCGCATCCGGCACCGGGTACCCGGTCTGGACGAGGTCCGTGGAATAACGTTGACATGGGCGTCGTTGAACGTGCGTCAGTTTTCGCTGACATTTTCCGAGTTGCAGATTTTTTTCACTTTCAAAATTTGTTTTTAGGATTTCATTTAAGCTAAAAAAATAAACTAAAATAGGCGTCGTTTGAATGTTGGAAAGCGTTCAAACTCCTTCAGCTAATAACTATCTATGGCGTAATTTGTTTATTCTTTTATATTTATTGTGCAGGTTTGTCTACAACCATAAACCTCGAATTATAGTGAGCGTGTCACTGCAGTGCAAAGACACAGGCGGTTTGTTATCCCCCTCTCTCTTTCACCCCCGCACACACATCCACACGTGCACACATATTTATTTCGTGTAAAGTTTTCTTCATACAAACATTTTTGGTTACACATTTACAGACATGTTTCAGTTCTAACTGGGAATAAGCTAAACTTCGCCAGCTTAGTATGAAGGTAGAGGTAAAAACTTTCATCTCTACCTTGATACTAAGGTGCTCGACTGAGCTTCAATCTATGATCACCCCTCCTGTGAAACATTCACAACAAAAACTTGTCTAGCTACAGCCGTTGTCAATAAATTTCGTTTCTCCCTATGTGTACCTAGAACTAAACGGAACTTCCATGAACAAAGTTTCTTTCCTAGAACTGCCCCTCTATGGAACACAGTACCACGGGGCTACTTCCAGAAGGACTATAACATTTCCGTTTTAAAGTCCAATATAAACAAATTCTTCTTAAATAATCAATTTCTGACCAGTTACAACCATCGCTAAAAAGCCCCGCGGTGTTTAACCGTCTACCTGTCCAACTCAATAACCCTTATCCTCAAGTGGCCTTTGGGATGTGACGACTCGTTTGTAAAAAAAAGAATCAGCTGATTTTCAACTAGAACCGATATATATATATATATATATATATATATATATATATATATATATATATATATATATATATATATATATATATTCAAAAGATGAAAGATCAGAATTAAAACATGAATAGATACAATATTTATTGAAACATCAGAAGTTCAAAGCAAGGAGTTTCATATTGTCTTTGAAAATCCATGGATTAAGGATATGAAACTCCTTGCTTTGAACTTCTGTTGATTTGAACTTTTGATCTTTTAATAAATATCGTATCCATACAATTTTTTATTCTCATTTTTCATCTCTTAAATTAGTTGCTCTATTCAATATATAGAGCTTTATATCATCACGATAGATTATTGTTCAACGATACATCGCTTATCGTTAATTTAATATATATATATATATATATATATATATATATATATATATATATATATATATATATATGTATGTGTGTGTGTGTGTGTGTGTGCGTGCGTGTGTATGTATTTATGCAACAAATACTAGCCATTAAAACACAAAACAAATTGATGAAAACATCATCTAGTTAATCTATCTGTTAAACCCCAAAAAGAAATTACATAGAAACAACAAGACTGACACCCACCTGGTAATGATTTGAGGAATCAAATCGAAGTTACTTGCAAAAACTATGGAACATGAAACATATGGAACTTCTATATATCAATTTGATCCGAATACCAAATAAATTATTCGGAAAATCGAAAAACTAATAAAAACATCATACCCGAGTTATTTAATTTAATTTCAATAAGTTTGTAAACTCACCACTTTGACATGACTGATTACCTTCCACTCTACCATAAGGACTCTGACAAACATGTGCACGGGCTAGGAGTTTATGTTCGGAACACTAGAGAACATAGGTTAGAATCAGATGACCAAGCCTACATGTGCTTTAGATTGACCTTACATCACAGAGATAGTTACTTATATTTCTTATACCGTTCTCCTTCGACCCAGGACTGTACCCTACTTGAGCCTGTCCCTGAAAGCTTAGATAGAGCACTTTCACTCGATTCGAATGCCTAAATACAAGTATTAGGGAATTTTAATACACACCACCGTGACTGGTTGGGATTCTTCAGCGTTACTCATGCAGCTGGGAACTCTACTTATAATTTCTCTTCAGCTCACGACCTCTCCAGACTGTCGATTTCCCGACCCGCATCCCCGATCGAGTAGACCAGCAAGCCTCACTTCTCGACCTGCTATTGACCTCACTACCAGAGGCTTGTATGGCAAATGTCCATAGCCCACTCGAGAATTCTGATTATATTGTTCTAATGATTTATATCACCCTAAATAGTCGGCCAAAAGCTGATGAGCCGTTGCTCAAAACAACAAGATACTACGAGCAGGCTGATTTTGAGTCCATTAGAGATCACATCAATGACGCCCCATAGAGGGAAACCTCCTCACTCACTGCTGATCAGTGTGAAAATGAGTTAACTGAATGGGTCAAAGCTGTAATTGAAGCCTATGTCCCATGCGAGAATTCTTTAGCAAGCCCCACTCTTCCCAATGGTTCATCTCGAAATGTGCAGCTGCCATTGCTAAGAGGCAGCAAGCAGTCCATAAGTTCGACCGCCACAAGTCAGCTACTAATATACAAACATTTATAGAGTCAAGAAATAATTGTATGGCCGTGATAGGTGAAGCAAAGAGAAGGTATACAGAGATAACAAAAAAACCCGGATTGTCACAGAAACTAGATACTCGCGATTTCTGGAAAATCTACAATAGTGTAGTGAACAATGGTCAATCAACGATCCCCCCACTATCAAACCACAATGATGTCGTTTGGACAACTGATAAGGCTGAACTACTGGCTCAGCGTTTCGCCTCAAACTCCAATTTGGACTCAGAAAACCACCCCCTCCATGAATTCCCATTGCGAACCGAAGCCACACTTGAGAATCTGGTCATCACTCCATCTCAGGTTAGAGACATCATAAAAAACCTTGACACCTCCAAAGCTTGTGTGTCCGATCTTATACCTGTAATAGTAATAAAGAAATGCTCTGCTGAACTGTCCCCTGTCCTGTCCAAACTCTACAACAAATGCCTAGCTGAATCTGGCTTTCCCGATAGCTGGAAAATTGCCTCTGTGGTACCAGTCTTCAAGAATTCTGGGGATAGAACTGATCCTCAGAACTACCGCCCAATCAGTCTACTCCCGATCTTTGCTAAAATCTTTGAATCCTTAATGAATCTAGCGATAGTTCGGCACTTAGTTAATGCTAAACTTCTTTCTGACCGCCAGTATGGATTTAGACAAGCACGATCTACTGCGAACATCCTAACTGTCATCTCTGAACGCATGTATCATACACTGGACCAGGCAGGTGAAGCTAAGGAGGTAGCGCTTGATATATCCAAGGCCTTTGACAAGGTCTGGCATGAAAATACGCTCATATGGTATTACTAGGCAAATGCTTAATATAATTAGATCCTTACTAACCAAAAGAAAGATGCAGGTTGTCCTCGATGGCCATTCATCTAAGCAACATGACATACATGATTGTGCACTCTAGAGATCTATTCTTGGATCTTTATGTTCCTGATCTTCATAGACAATCTCCCTGATTACATTGTGTCTGAAATTGATATATTTACTGACGACATCACGCTTTACTCACGTCATGTGGGCAAAACGGACGGTATAATATCCGAGGCAATGGTTGAATCCTTAGAAAATGACCTCCAGGCTGTAGTAGATTGGGGTCATAAATGGTTGGTAACTTTTAATGCCGCAAGGACAAAGCTCCTTTCCTTCAATAACTACAAGAAACCTCTTCAACCACCGATTGTCCTGGCAAATAACACTCTACCTGAGAGTTCATCATTCACACTCCTCGACCTAACGTTCACAGGTAACATGATATCAAACAAATACATTGAATACATTGTCAAGGCTGCAGCAAAGAAGGTGATCTCTCTCTACCGTGCTAGTAAACTCCTCACACCTGACATTATCCTGTATCTCTAGTCTCTCCCTCCTAGACAAGGTCCAAAAAAAAGAGTCACCAACTTAATAGGTCCCTCACTATCCACCAAGCTCCAGCCCATGTCCCATCGCCGCAATGTTGTATCCTTGTGCTTGTTTTACCAAATCTTCAATAGATTGTGCTCCGATGAACTGGCTACTCTGGTGCCCCCTCGACGTAAATACACTAGACCGATTCGACAATCAGCTAAATCCCATCCGTTCACCGTGGAGGTCCCAGATGCTGGAGAGCCTTCTATTCCAATAGCTTTTTTCCTCGTGTTGCTGGCATCTGGAACTCCATCCCTGCTCCCCGTTTCCCCGACAGTACCGACATGCAAACATTTAAAACTAATGTAAGCAGACATCTCGCTACACTGCCTCCAACTTGGGGTGACACCAAAAACCCACACTCTAATTATCAGTAATCCCTTACGTCTACAGTGGCGGCCTGTCTTGTTTGGGGTGAAATATGTTAAAAATATGCACATACCACACTAATCAAAGTAAGCACACTGTCCCAAACAACGCAAAGCACAAATATACTTCATTACCACTGCCTTATAACACATAAAAAACGAAAACGCACACACATATGAACATTAATACACACACAGACACATACTGCAGAAACAGCCACACAAACCCACACATATTGAAAAAAGCACAAATACAGAAACACGCTCTCACACACACAAAATAAATACAAGCACACACAGATAATAAAATACCGCACACACAGACACTTCACAGGAATAAAATATCTCGAAAAAGAGTCATAAAAACCAATAATTTTACAACCGTCTCACACAAACACAAACATTGAAAATAGCACATATACACAAACACATTCACACACACAAAGGGTAATAAACACACACACACAATAAACGCATGCACTCACATACGCACACTTCGCAGAAAGTAAATATATGTCTTTAGAAGAGAAAGTCGTAACAACTAATGATTTTACAATCCTCACACACAAAAGGTAATAAATACGCATATATATATATATATATATATATATATATATATATATATATATATATATATATATATATATATATAGAGAGAGAGAGAGAGAGAGAGAGAGAGAGAGAGAAAGAAAGAAAGAAAGAAAGAAAGAGAAACATACAGACATACAGACAGATAGAAAGACAGACCGATAGATCGTCTCACTACATCTACCTACAGTATGCGTGCTGCCCCCTTCCATTGAAAACAGGACCCATGGAATATCTTTTCTACCACATTTACTATGGTTCTTATATAAAGTATAAAATAAAAACTTATTTAACTATTTTAATTCAATGTGATCCAACCGTTTCCCCTGGAATGTAACTTGGTGTTTGTGAGCCTTAAATACGTCTCTGAAAGATCTGTTACGTCTTTGGCACGGCAGGACACCAGCTCTCCTGACTAAACGATGGTTACATCCTTTTAATGAAAGTAAGTGGTTATACCCAAGAAGTTATTTGGTCTCGATACATGGCGGCGTTAATAGACGTCATTAGGCTGCTTTCATTAATTCTATCCTGAGAATTAATCATCTGACATCATTAAGCTGGCTTCATTAATTCTCTCCTGAGAATTAATCATCTGGCACCATTAGGCTGGCTTCATTAATTCTCTCCTGAGAATTAATCAACTGGCGCCATTAGACTGGCTTCATTAATTCTCTCCTGAGAATTAATCATCTGGCGTCATTAGGCTGGCTTAATTAATTCTCTCCTGAGAATTAATCATCTGCTGAGACCGTTGTGGAAATGAAGGCTTTGTAATGCGAGAACAACATTACTTTTTATATAGAGACATATATTTATTCATTTCCGAAGAAACATTTCAAACTCGAAGTTGAGTTGAGCTGCTGTGTCTAACACGAGCCTTGTCTGTATCTCCCCGCCATATATTCTTTGTGTCTCTCCTGCTATAAGCATTTATATAAAAGCTTTGTGGAAATAACTTCTGTATCTCTCTAGTTAAAGTCTCAGCCAAATAGTGAGAAAATCGTCGTCCGATAAATTACGTGGTTTCTCGACTTCTGTCACCTCTGACCCTTAAAAGTGTCACTAAAACTATTCCATTCAAACACGGTTCTCGTTATGTAATGAAAGAGACGAATGTTTTGTTTAGTAAGAATAGTCTATCAATGGGAGTCCTGTATCATAAATTAGGACGTCATGATTTATTTACCTCCTCTCCAGGAGGTTAGGCACAAAGCCAGTTTTATCTTACTCCCACAAGGTAAGATGTGACCCAAAGTCTGGTCCGAAAAGTGGGGCTTGAAAAACCAGCGCCCGAGAAGGTGAGCACTATGGCCATTAAAAATTGCCTGGGCAGTCCCGTCGGCATTCTCCGGTAGGGGCGCCTCAGGCAGTAAGTAATAAACTTACTCCTCCCCAAAGAGGGTGGACCTCCTAGAACTGCACAGGACAAACCCACAGACCGGCGGAAACAAGCCCCGAAAGACAAGACGATACCGGTCTATAGGGTGCAGTATCCATCGGAACAGATACTACACTTTCTTCCTAGCCAAACGCACGATGTTGTATTGACTGGTCACCTTACAAACTCATTAATCCTTATCCTCGAGTGGCTTTTAGGCCTTGATAAGCGATGACTCGTTAGTACATTAAAAAACACTGTCATTGCTTATAGACGTACTTACATGCAACAATTCATCGAGTAATTAAAGAGAAAAAAAAGAAAGGGTCAAATAGAAAAGAAGAAAAGAAAGAGAGAAAGACAGAAAGAGCAAGAGGTGCAATCATTGGGCGTGCTCGGTGTATTTGCTTTAAGCCAACAAACCCCCTCGTTCTGATTATCAACCTGTTTGCTCAGAACTAATTGAGAATCGTGTAAAAGTTTAACATTCAAACATTTCGGGACGCGAATGAAAACATTGGGAGTTTAAAAGTCTTCGCAGAGCAAACACTCCCCGCCATCGTTGAATGGACAATGGAAGCTCATGTCAACGGCATTTATGATTTTTTAGAACAAAACGAATATTATGATTCTTTAAGTTTGCCAGATCGGCTTTTTAAAAGCCATATTAAATTTAAGCAATATCGATTTTTTTTTTGCTTTCCAGAGAATTACATTGCAAAACCTGCCTTAAAGAATGCGGGGTTTTCTCGGCCTTTTGGTCAAGATCAAAGTGTAGTATCTGTTCCGATGGATACTACACTCCATAGACTGGTATCGTCTTGGCCTTCGGGGCTTGATTTACGCCGGTCTATGGGACGGTCCTGTGCAGTTCTAGGAGGTCCACCCTCCCAGGCTTTGCCCCCCTCTCTGGAGAGGAGTAAGTTTATTGCTTACTGCCTGAGGCGCCCCTATCGGGGAATGCCGACGGGGCTGCACAGGCAATTTTTAATGGCCAGAGTGCTCACTTTCTCGGGCGCTGGCTTTTCAAGCCCCACTTTCCCGACCCGACCTTGGGTCACATCTTACCTTGTGGGAGTAAGATAAAACTGGCCTTGTGCCTAACCTCCTGACGAGGAGGTAAATAAAATCAGCAAAATACTTGACGTAACCGCCACGCGTTGGGTCACATCCATTACCACTATTTATTCCACTTTGATCTTAATCGAAAATTCATAAACTGTGACGTATCAGTTAAAAGATTATTCTTACATAACTATAAATAATAATAAGTCTCTTTATTATTTTTATAAATAATATTAAAGTAAATAGACTTATTTTCTTACTCACGTAGTCTTTACCGTAATCTCATTCTTACGAAATAATTAGATATATAACCTTTCCTTAAAAATTAACATGTATATCTTATTTATTTAGAGTTATAATAATAATAAAATTAATAATCCATGGAATAATACGCTCAGGAATTTCTTGTGCGTACGTACGTTATCACCTTCCACCCATTTATTTTAATGCGATTCTCCGAGTGCCAAAGATGAAATGCAAAAAAGTAATTGAAAATGTACTGGTGTTGTTTAGGCAAAAGATCTGATTTACCCATTTTAAAATGAATTGTTCCCAAATCGAATTTTGTTGTTCCGTTTCAACTATTTTGTATCGGTCTATGTGACTGGCAGTGAGATTGTAATTCGTGTTAGAGATTATGTAATCATCGCCTCTTCACCGCAGTTAATTGTTCTGGCGCTAACACGAACCACGAGGTGAGTCTTCAGTTCGCAGTTTTCTTATAACCGACAGGACGCGCATTTTTCTGTTCTCACCTGATTCAACCATGAGCTGGTAAGATATCGAACTCCGGGATAATACCACTTCATCTTACCAACATGAATCAGCCCATTGTACCATCTTCATTTTGTTCCTGTGTTCCCACAAATAAAAGTTCATATCTATTTAGTTGTGGAGCCATTATTTATTTCTTGGAAGAATGGTGATCCCTTTTTGCTTATGTAACGTTTCTCTTTCAGTCAGATTCGGCCAGATGTATTACTACTCCAACTAAGTTCGTAATTCTGATTTTGTTCCCGATTTAAACCACAAACCTGAAATTGGCCCCATTAACTAAAAGAGACATATTCGTTTCATTTATTTGAAATTTTCGCTGACAATGACAATTATTTCTACGGAAGTAGAAAGATGCAGTATTTTTGTGTATATTATTAAACCTTACAGACATGTATAATTTAAAGAGATATATATGGATAAATGGGATGTGGCGGTGGTGAGATGATGAACGACGTGGACCAATGACCTGGGTGTACGAAGTTAAAATCCAATCGGTTCGAATAGCATGATTTTTACTTATAGATATTGGCAAGCTTCACAAGGTAAGTACGTCGTTTTAAAAAAGGTACTTCTGCAGTTTACGGACCGTGCAATATTTTAGATATAATTTTCAAGTTAAATTCAGTTTTTACGGTATCTTTTGTTTATTGAATTGTAAGGTGAAAGTACAGAATAGTTAACAAAGCCCTCTCCCATGTTAAGAATCGGTTTCAAATCATAACGTTATTATTTCAGCACGGTCCGTAAACTTCAGAAGTACAAACAAAAATGAATCGGGAAAACCAATGCCAACAACAAAATCAAGCCAGCCAAAAAATCTATATGAATTCCTTTTTTTAAACGGGTCGATGACGAAAACAACTGTGGAATTTCCTAGGGATCCCGCTCATTCATTCATTTCGTATGAACTAGATGATTCTATATTTTTATGGAAATCGCTCCACATAAGGCCTGAAGCCAAGAACGAAAGACGATTACCGCAAAAACAGGAGATGCATATTGGCCTTAGTCTTGAAAAGACCAATCTATAGGTATGGAATAGGGATCTGTATTACAATGATGCATCAAAACAGTGAATTGATGAATACCACTAGACCAACGAGTCAAACGAGCTGGAACAAAAGAAACAGAGAATAGATCACGCAATTCTAAAGAACACATGCTATAATAGTATCTATAGAAAATACCGAGATTAGTAAAATGACGTCTGTGATATATATATATATATATATATATATATTAGATTTTTCACTTAGAAGATAGTTCATTCAGTGAAGACCGGGATTAGGCCAATAAAAATAAGCTCGATGATACTCTATTACAGGGTACAGAGCATTTATATGTGATTTTTTGAAAGCTTACCAAAACATTCCGTTCATGAGATGATTCACCACCACAAAACACTTTTGCTTTCAAAGTTTATTTATTTATCATATATATCCAATTTAATTTGGATATATATGATAAATGAATAAACTTTGAAAGAAAAAGTATTTTGTGGTGATGAATCATCTCATGAACAGAATGTTTTGGTAAGCTTTCAAAAAATCACACATATATATATATGTATATATATATATATATATATATATATATATATATATATATATATATATAGAGAGAGAGAGAGAGAGAGAGAGAGAGAGTGCAGAGAAGAAAAAAGGGTGTTGCCAATCAAATTGCAGATACGTTTCTGCATCTTATCAAGAACCATCAAATAAGACAGAGATTAACGAGCCCAAATATGAAAACAGTACTCCATAAATGACAGATTTGTAAGAAATAGAGGATAGTATCAGGTGTGAGAAAGTGTTTGTAACGATAGAGAGAACCGACTTTACGAGAAGCAGAAAGAGCAATGTATCTAATGTATGAACTTATTAGCATTGGTTTCCTCAAACTCTTTCTAGTCAGAATTCTTTCTATAAAGAAATCGGGTACTTACAGGAAAGACCACGTGAAGGTTGCCAACCTCCTAAGTGAAAGTTAATTCGAACCTGGCACACCTAGGTCGTTAACCACTGAACTTCGTGATCCCGCTAGTAATATAACAATTAATACAACCAAATAACCCCAGTGGTAGCATTTTGTAGAAGATCTTACGATGAAATATAATATATACCTAGATGATATCCTATAGAAGACGATTTATTTGCCTGTATATATTGATCTTTAGTCCTTTATTGGGATTTATGAAATTTTAGTTTTTTGTATTTTGCATATTTTTTATGAAAGTCGCTCTTAACAAGGCATGAAGCCACTTCATGAAAGGAGCTAATCCTAATAATATAAAGAAAGGGGAAGATAGAATCACTTCCAGATAAACCAAGCCTGAAAGAAACCCCACCATCAACGTTCAATCCCCTGGACTCTAAACAAGCTAGCCAAAAAGTAAGCCTTTCAAGGGCCCAATAGGGAAGGAAGGAGTTACAAGGCTAGTTGTATGATAATATAAGGGTATGTGTGTATGTATGTATGTCTGTATGTCTGTCTGTCTGTCTGTCTGTCTGTCTTTCTTTCTTTCTCTCTCTCTCTCTCTCTCTCTCTCTCTCTCTCTATATATATATATATATATATATATATATATATATATATATATATATTTCATGATTTTTTGGGGAGTACAAAATTTTATTATCGCAAGCATGAAGGAAAGACGAATTCTATCGTTCATGAATAAAAGTTAATCAAGGAAAAAAAATGCCAGCCGACTGGTTTCGCCCTCTCTTAACAAAGGCTGTATCGAGGGATTAAAAAAAACCGAGGGATTAAAAAAAAAACGGGGTGAAAAGAGAGAGTACAGAAAATAAAATAGCGTTATGTTATATGTACAATGGAGGATGAATCTTAGAGACTGATCACATCTAGTCCCAAGATTTTTAGATGGTATAATGAGTGAGCATGACTGAGAATGGTGAAGGAGTCCATGCTAAAATTCCTAGCGCAAGGCGGGTTTTTAAGTAAATGGTCTGTAATGGAAGACCCGTATATATATATATATATATATATATATATATATATATATATATATATATATATATATATATATATATATATATATATATATATATATATGCATGGATGTGTGAGTATATATGTATGTATGTATACACTTATGTATACATATATCTTTCTTGTGATCTCTTGGTCTTAGCGGATTCCAGGACAATAATTCACCTATTCTTGTGCAGTATTTAGCTAAGTGATGTTACTTGAGGTAACATTACTAGGAGAAAGTGCACCATTCCGCGTATGAGTCAGTGTATAGCCGTGTCGAAGGGATCTTATTTGAGTTTCGAATACTATGTATTCTTTTTAATATTGTAGGGTGAAATATCCTCATGCCACGTTTTCTATGAAAAACCTTTGTACAGAGAGACCGAAGACACTTGAAGATTGTGTCAAATGTATATGAATGTGTATGTTTAGATATTTGTATGTATGTATGCATGCTTTATACACTATGCTACAACAAAATATCATTTAAGTACTATATAAAATAAGCCGCGCATGCGTGGTCCCCCTTTGTATGTGACTCAATGTGGCGAGTGTAAAATGCAATAAATTTGGGCAATTTGGGGCATTTTTGACCCCCTGGGAGCGACAACCAGAATTTTTCTGAGGTCAAGGATGCTCATTTTATATCCAGAACAATTGCCTCTACATTTTGGCCAAGTTTCAGAAAAATTGAATGGATGGATCAAATGTTATGGGAGGAAAGGGTAATTTTTTGACATTTATGGGGACTTTTGACCCCCTGGGGGCGCGAACCAGATTTTTTCCAAGGTCAGAGATACTTATTTTCTATTAGGAACAATGGCATCCACATTTTGGTCAAGTTTCAGAGAAATTGAATGGATGGATGAAAAGTTATGGGGCAAAAAATGTCATTTTTTGCCATTTCGGGGCCTTTTGACCCCCTGGGAGGCTAACCAGATTTTTTTTCAAAAATCGGAGAATGTCACTTTCTAACCTGACCAAAGTTACAACTTCATGCAAAATTTCAGAGAAATTGAATGGATGGTTGCTGAGAAAAATCCGGACGGACGGAAATGCCTCAAAACATATAAATCGGGGGACCAATAACAAGACAACCTCTCCACTTTTGCTTTAATGAAGGTAAATTTTCAATGCTCTTATATAACAAATTAAAGTAGCACATATAAGCAAGAATTAAATACAGTTAGGAATACGTAATCACAGTCAATTACTTTTTGTAATATAAGAGAGACTCCTAAAAAGTTTATGGTGGTAGATATGTAGATATATGAGTATATGTGCCTACGTGAGTGTAAATGTATGTATGTCGGTGAATACGCACATATATCTCTATATAAAGTTAGGTATGTTAATATGTTTATCTATTTGTATGTACAGTATTCGCTCCTAAACTAATTAACCGATTATTATGACTTTTGGAACACAGCTGCTAAGTGTAAGAGGTCTTAATGAGTGCTATATCTAGTTTAATTTAGTTTCATATAAATGGAATAAAATGGTGGTGGAAACTTTGTGATAATTCAAACACATCCGATTATTTTTTTTTTAAACAATATGCATTCGACAGTAATTAATAAATATTTCCAAAATTTCAGTTTCTCTGGAGTATTTTAAAAGGGTTTAGAGACAAACTATGGACACAATCCATCATTTAAAAATTCAAATCTATCAGATTTGCCTTGAATTTGGTCCACAGTCATTAGGCACCAATTAAGCAAGATTCCCTGAATTTCTATTTCTTCTTAAGATGCCTTAAACATAAGCCTTAAATTTTCGTATTTTCTAGAATAAAAATCAGATAATGTGCTTTAAATAAATTAGAATAAGTATTCTACACATAATGTTTAGTATCATTATATCTTGAGTTTAATCTTTATAAAGGGATATAAAAGTGGTGCGAAACTGTTATGTTCACAGAATTCATTTTGTCCGATCTCTCTCTCTCTCTCTCTCTTATATATATATATATATATATATATATATATATATATATATATATATATATATATATATATATATATACAAACACACACACATACACACTTTAAAGATATATATGATATCTTTAGCCAGTAGACTATCAGGATAAAAACAAAGCTCAATATAGTGTATAGAGCAATAATATTAATTTAATGACATAATAAAATGAGAAATTAATCAGATTTTATTAAAGTTCAAAAACTTTAATAAAATCTGAGTAATTTCTTATTTTATTATGTCATGCCATTATATATATATATATATATATATATATATATATATATATATATATATATATATATATATATATATATATATATATATATATAAAGATAGATGAAAGAAGAGGGATAAACATGTACGAATGACAAATTTATTTCAACTTCAATTGTTCAATGCAAGGTGTACTCGGTAAAAACATGTTTATTATTCTTTCCTTAAGCCAAGGATTTTCAAAGATTAAAATCTTATCATCAGAGGAATTACATAGATTGATAAGTTGGCAGTGGAAAAGCCAAAATTCAAAATTTGAAAAAATATTTAGTAATGGAGAGTATGAATGTGCGTGTAAAAAATATGGAGTCTGTTCAGTTGGTGAATGTCCGTTGATAAAGTGTCCAGTGAAAAGAGATTTAAAGATAGAAAAGAAGGGTTTTCGTGAAGGCAGCATTGAAAAAGTTCAAGAATGAAGTAAATCCAATAGAAAGATGTTTAGTTCAATCGTAGGTGGAATGCACTTATTCGGAAGTAATTTTTAGAATTCGGGCTATATTTTATATATATATATATATATATATATATATATATATATATATATATATAGAATATGGTGTTATCCTTGGTTAGAAAGCATTGTTTATATGGAAATATTAATTATTAAAAATAATAATAAGCAATTAGAACGCCATACAATGCATTTTAGTTTTATTAACTTTATTTTCCAATATAATTATCGAAGATATACTTCTTCATCAGAATTACTGAATTTCAAATAAAGATATATAAAAATACCTTTCATTTTTTTTCCTTTTAGTCTTCATCTTGTTTTTTTTTGTGTTATCAGTTCGATGTTGGTGAACGAATGAAGGTATTTTTATATATCTTTATTTGAAATTCAGTAATTCTGCTGAAGAAGTTTTTCTTCGAAAATTAAATTGAAATAAAAAAGTTAATAACACTAAAATGCATTGTATGGCGTTCTAATTGCTTATTATTATTTTTAATAATTAATATATATATATATATATATATATATATATATATATATATATATATATATATATATATATAGGAAATAATAGAATGATAAAACAAAAAGTTACATACCTAACAGTTTATTACAATCAAATATTGAAACGAAAAGTAATTAATGAAAAAGTCCTTTAATCCATGGATTTTCAAAGAACTAAATATTTACATCAGAAGGAGAAAAAACAATAAATTACTAATTATTGGTAAATATAAATCTGAAAAATTTACAGAATTATTTAGTAACATGCAAAAATAATTTTTTCCGTATTAATGATCAGAAAGTGTTTATAATAGTTGTGGTTCCAATACACCATGCGTTCCTGAAAAAAAAGCCAGTTGGAGTTTAGTATTGTATTGTAAAGCACTTATGCATAAATTACTCTTTGTTTTAATATTTGATTATAATAAACCTGTAAAGTATGTAATTTAACATTTTAAAAATTATTTCATTCTTTCCTATAATAATGTTCTATCCTTAATATTGAGCATAGTTCTATCACGCTAAGATCCAATATAAAATAATTATTTCATAACACTTTCCACGCGACAGATAATGTTCTCTGAGGATATTTAATGCTTTTTCGATAATACGTGCGTATTGCACAACTTTTATTCTCGGACTGAAGATACAATTTTGAAAGAACAAATTTGGCGCCTAATTTTCATGTCACGTGATACCTCTGCAGCGCAGTAATTATCACGTATTGCGGTGATCAGGTCGATGGTTTTATCACCACTTGGTTGAGTGGAACTATATTCAGTTGACAATCCAACAAAATATAAAATAAATAATTCTAAGACGTTCGTAAAGCAGCCTAACTGAAACAAAACAGACTATGAATTTGTATGCGTGTAATTTAACATAAACTTATCAGAAAAATAAAATTGTTTTACCTTATAGATTAAAGTGATCAAATAATATATTTTACATTCAACTTTTTCACCATGATTTTTCCAAACCAAATATTTTTAAGATTACAGTGAAAATAAAGTTAAAATCTCAAGGGAAGTAACTCAAATATTATTTTTGTAGTTGCTTCCCTTGCTATGTAGATTTTCTGTCGTACGCTAAGAAACTGATTGCTTATTTTACGCGCATTTTAGCTCTCTGCTGCTGAAAAATGTTTCATCTAGGTATTTAAATTTCACTTACTCGAGTCATCGTGTGTTGATAGTGTCATGTTGCCAAAACAGCCGGGTTCCAATATTACCCTCTCTCTCTCTCTCTCTCTTATATATATATATATATATATATATATATATATATATATATATATATATATATATATATATATATGAGAAAGGAAGGATGTAATCCGACGTAATGGGAGATGAAAAAGGAATAACCAAGCGATATTTTTTATATATTCATCAACGTTTCGTCTTTATTGTAAGACTTCCTCAGGATGATAATTTTATCCTTCTTTTTCGTTTCTTCCCTTTATTGACATATTCATAGCACATTTCAACACATTCGTTCTAACTCACTTATATTCACACATTCCTGACATAGCCAGCTGGTCAATACTCCTACCCTCCAAAATTTTTACACCTAACCACAAAAAAATCTCCCCTCGCCCATCTCACCCTTTCGACTCACCACGACAAAAACTTCAGCATCGCCTCCTCTCTCTCCCACCCTAAGACAAAATCAGTCGTCCACATTCATTTCAGTCTCTGCCACTGACTGACTTCTCTCAGCCCGGACCTTGTTCCAGCGCTCTTAGTAGCCACAGCTACTACGTTTTCTCATCAAACCATCATGTCAACCCAATATTTCGATGTACTTGCATGACAATTTTCTTAAAATGTTAATCCATCGTCTTACAATAAAGACGAAACGTTGATAAACATATAAAAAATATCGCTTGGTTATTCCTTTTTCATCTCCCATTACGTCAGATTACTCTCATCCTTCCTTTCCCATATATATATATATATATATATATATATATATATATATATATATATATATATATATATATATATATATATAAGAGAGAGAGAGAGAGAGAGAGAGAGAGAGAGAGAGAGAGAGAGAGAGAGAGAGAGAGAGAGAGGGTAATATTGGAATCCGGCTGTTTTGGCAACATGACACTATCAACACACGATGACTCGAGTAAGTGAAATTTAAATACTTAGATGAAACATTTTTCAGCAGCATAGAGCAAAAATGCGCGTAAAATAAGCAATCAGTTTCTTAGCGTACGACAGAAAATCTACATAGCAAGGGAAGCAACTACAAAAATAATATTTGAGTTACTTCCCTTGAGATTTTAACTTTATTTTCACTGTAATCTTAAAAATATTTGGTTTGGAAAAATCATGGTGAAAAAGTTGAATGTAAAATATATTATTTGATCACTTTAATCTATAAGGTAAAACAATTTTATTTTTCTGATAAGTTTATGTTAAATTACACGCATACAAATTCATAGTCTGTTTTGTTTCAGTTAGGCTGCTTTACGAACGTCTTAGAATTATTTATTTTATATTTACTTGTCTTTCTCATAAGGAAAAGTAAAGTAAAAAGAGCTTCATATGTATATTTACTAGAAAAAAAGAGGTAACCCACTGGGTCACTTCACTGAACTCATGTTAAATTGTTTAAATCAGAAAAAGTGAGTTTGCTAAGACATCTCGATATAAAACAATAAAAAGACAAACTCTAAAATTAGTCTCTTTCTGTTAACTATCCCTCTCCCTCCCCAACTACGGGTTAAATAGCATTATTCGTGATATCCCCGTGTGTACAATGGACTATCCCGATCTTTTTATTCTTTCCTTTCTTTATTATCTTCGACAGTTGACAACAACAACAACAACAACAACAACACCGACGACGACGACGACGACGACGACGACGACGACGACGACGACGACCTCGAGAAAAGACTGGGAGAAATTGGAATCAAAGGGACCATCGAAACCATACAAAGGACGGCAATGATCAGCTGCAATCTTAAGAAAAATCCTCGAATGCGGAAACCAACACGCATAAGCTACAAAGGGTAACCAGTCGCAAGGAATTTACAACAGGGAGAAAACAAAACCACACGAAGAACACCACAACGCGAACCAAGGAACAGAAACTGAAAGTAGTATCACTTCATAATGTAATTTATTGGGGGGGGGGGGGGCAATAAATTACACCGGCCTCAGCTATCACTACACAAAAATGAACCAAAGAAACAGAAATTACAAGAAACACTATAAGCTCCCCGCTCTCTCCTCACACACCCCCCAATTTTTTTTTAGATTAAAAAAATTTTTTAAAAATTAAAAAATTATAACAAAAAAAAAATTTTAAATTAAGAAAAAGGCCAAACAAATTTAAAAATAAAAAAAAATTTTTAAAATAAAAAAAAAAGAATTTTTTTTTAAATGGTGCCGGCCTAGGCTGACACCAGACAAAATATTTGTAGAGGGTCGAGGAGGATGAGAAGACCGAGGAGGGACAGCACAAACCAGACCTCCACTGGAAAAGTGCAGAGAATGCTGGGACCTTGGGGGGGGGGCTTATTGCCACCCAAATCCCAGAGAAGACCAATTGTCCTACCAGCGAGAAATCAATGGTAAGTGGCTGTTGCGATACCGAATCGTTATCGAAAAGAGGTGAAGAATACTGGAAATCTGGGGAGGCTTGTTGTCACTCAGACTCCAGCAAATACCACTGGTTGTTGTTGGTGAGCAATCACTGACGATGATCTGTGTGAGAACTCCTAGTGAGTACAAATAATAATAATAATAATAATAATGAAAGACCTGAGTGTCATGATGGGCAGGTGCTCCCTCGTTAGCCAACATGGGGGACCTGGTCCGCATCCTGTGAATGTTGGCCCTTCTCATTTCAGAAACAAGACAACAGACAAGAACCAGGTAAGTAACCTCTCTGATTCCAGGTATGACAAGGACACAGACCAAAGACAGGAAAACCAGAGCGAAAACAGCAAACTGAAGAGATATAGAAAGAAATGGGCCACGAAAGAGAACAGACTGGTGATGGAGTGCTATTATAAAAACCGCTACCCTACAGAAAGAGGCTACCGAAAACGAATGAAACATCTTTGGGACATTGCTAGTGACTACCATACAACGGAACAAAGGATAGCAGATCAAGCAAGACAGATCCTCAAGCGAGGATGGTTCTCGGAGATGGAACTGACGGAAATCAGACAGAAGGTTAATGGCGAAACGGAGCAAGATACACCACCGAAGGAGAAACCACAGGAAGAGGACGGGCAAAACATACACACTGAAACTGAAGAGATTGAAGACTACGGAATCACAGAACCAGATGAGATAGAAGACTGCGGAACCACAGAACCCGCTGAGATAGAACTCAACGAAAAAGAAGCAAGTGAAGTGGAGAACATTAGACGATACATGTTAGAAAACAAAACAAAACTCCCATCTCTCAGGAATGAAGTAGCGAAGAAGTTAAAAGCAGAAATAGAAAGAGTAAACAGACTCCCCACACACATTCCAACAGAAACTATTACAGACCTAAACAATCTGATATACGCAGGGGCAAAATCGGTAAGTATGAAACTAAGAAACGAAGAGAATGGACAAAAGAGAGGACCGACAAAACCTGGATGGGAAATCAGACTGGAAACCCAGATCACCAAACTTCGGAAAGAAGCTAAAACCGTTAACAGAAGAAAGGAGGACATGAAACGATTAAGAAGCAAAAATCAGAAACGCAAGGAAAAACTAAATGAGAAACATGAATAAATAAAACAAAAGATAGCAGCAATAGAAGGAAGACTGAGACGATACAGGTACAAATCAGAACAGAGCAAACAGAACAGGACCTTTGAAAACAATGAAAGCCAGTTTTACAAAAACGTAAATGGAGAAAAAACAACAACAGAGCAACCGAGCCCAACAGAAACAAAACAATTCTGGAGAAAGATATGGGAAGAACCAAAAAAGCACAACAAGAATGCCCAATGGTTGAAAAACATGAAAGATGAACTGCAGGAAATCGAACAAGGAACCGAAACAGAAATTAACAAAGAAACGATCAAGAAAACCCTAAGAAAAATGGCAAACTGGAGAGCACCAGGCCACGATGGAATACATGCATACTGGTTTAAAAAATTCACGACCCTGCACGAAAGACTAGCGCAGAAACTGAGTGGATGTATCCGCAAAACAGACGTACCAGAATGGATGACGGAAGGAAGAACAACATTAATACAAAAAGACCCCAAAAAGGGAACAACCCCCAGCAACTACAGACCGATAACATGTCTACCAATAATGTGGAAAATTTTCACAGCACAACTGAGAGAACAAATCTACCAATCCCTGGACAAACGTGGACTGCTCCCCGAGGAACAAAAAGGATGCCGGAAAGGACAAAGAGGGGCACATGATCTACTATACATTGATCAAAAGATCCTGAAGGAGGTGAAGAGAAGACAAAGGAACATAACCATGGCATGGATTGACTACAAGAAAGCCTACGACAGAATTCCCCAAACATGGATAATTGAATGCTTAAAAATATACAAGATACCAGACAGGATTATTAATCTCATCCAGAAAGCAATGGAAACATGGAGACTAAAACTGACAGCCGGAGGACAACACCTGTCTGAGATAAAAATACAGAGAGGCATTTTTCAAGGAGACTCTCTATCACCACTATTGTTTATAATAGCCATGATGTCACTCAACTACATACTCAGAAAGTGTGATGCCGGATACAAGTTTACGGATACAGAACAAAGAATAAACCACCTGATGTACATGGACGACCTTAAACTGTTTGCAAAAAACAAAAAAGAACTGGAAAAGCTGATAAATACAACGAGGATATTCAGCCAGGATATCCAAATGGAGTTTGGAATAGAAAAATGTGCACTGCTAGAGATTAAACGAGGAAAACTGGAGACGACAGAAGGCATAGAACTCCCCAACCATGAGGAGATGAGGGCGCTAGGAGAACAAGATAGTTATAAATACCTGGGAGTTCTGGAAGCAGACACGATCAAATATACAGAAATGAAAGAGAAGATTGGAAAAGAATATCTACGAAGAACAAGGAAACTCTTAGAAACTAAACTATATAGCAGAAACCTAGTAAAAGGGATAAACACATGGGCTGTATCACTAATAAGATACTCTGGACCATTCATAGGCTGGACCAAAGAAGAACTCAGGCACCTTGACCAGAGAACTAGAAAACTAATGACCATGCACAATGCATTGCACCCAAAAGACGATACGGACAGACTCTACATGAAAAGAAATGAAGGAGGTAGAGGACTGGTAAGTATAGAAGACTGTGTGGAAGACACGAAAAAAGACCTGGAGAAATATGTAACCCAGAACACGGAAAGACTGATCACCACAGCAAGAGACACCAGCCCAACAAACAACTCCGGAAGCACTGAACCCAGAAGCAAAAAGACAAGAAAGGAAAAGTGGGGAGAAAAACAACTACATGGGCGCTTTATAAGACTCACAAGCGATGAAGTCAATGAGAAAGATGCGATTAGGACAAACTTTATTAAAGCAAAGATAGATAAAACCCAGGAAAACAGCAAATGCCGATTATGTGGACAAAGAGACGAAACGATAAATCATATAATAAGTGAATGCAGCAAGCTAGCCCAAAAGGAATACAAGAACAGACATGACAGCATGGGGAAAGAAGTACACCGGGAAATGTGCAAACAACTGAATTTCGAATGTGCAAAAAAAAACGGTACAAACACAAACCAGAAACTGTACTAGAAAACGAAAAACACAAAATCATATGGGATATGAATGTACAAACAGACAAACCCATAACAGCAAGGAGACCGGATATGATAATAATCAACAAGAAAGAAAAATCTTGCAAAATCGTAGACTTTGCTGTTCCAGCGGACCACAGAGTGAAGATCAAAGAGACGGAAAAAAGAAGCAAATATACTGAACTTGCCAGAGAACTGAAAGGAATATAGAACATGAAGAAAGTCAGTATAACACCAATAATCGTAGAAGCACTAGGAACAGTCCCCAAAAACATGGAGAAAAGACTAGGAGAAATAGGAATCAAAGAGATACCTGAGACCATACAAAGGACAGTAATGATCAAAACAGCTACAATCCTGAGAAATGTCCTCGAATGCGGAAACCAACCCACATAAGCAACGAATGGAGAACAAACACATGGAAGCATAAGACAACAGAACCGGGGAAAATACAACCGCACGATAGAGGCGCAAGCATAGGCTGATACCACGAAAATTATAGACAGAGGGTCGAGGAGGGAAAGCGCAAACCAGACCTCCACTGGAAGAGCGCGGACAGCTCTGGGACCTTGGGGAGGCTTGTTGCCACTCGGGCCCCAGAGGGGACCAACGGCCCTTATCAGCGGGAAATCGGTGGTAGGTGGCTGTTGCGATACCGCAAGGTCATCAGCGATGATGAACGAAAAGAGGTGGAGCATACTGGAAGTCTGAGGAGACTTGTTGTCACTCAGACTCCAGGGAATACCACAGGTTGTTGGCAGTGGGCGATCACTGACGATGACCAGTGTGATAACTCCTAGTGAGTAAATAATAATAATAATAATAATAATAATAATAATAATAATAATAATAATAATAATAATAATAATAATAATAATAATAATAATAATAATAATAATAATAATAATAATAAAACGATGTTATGCATAAAAGTTTTACAAAAATATAGAACAAATATTGGATTGGATTTTAAAATATTGTTTTAAATGGATTTTTCGCTATAAAAAAAGTCAAAAGTAAATAATCGGTGTTACAGCAAAATGTGGTTTCAAATTCATTTGATTGGCGAAAAGCAAAAGGTTTGGAACATGCACAGTTCCATGTTCTGTTCAGGGGTCGGATCTAAAATGTGATTAAATTAACAAAAATCATAAATATACGTACATTTTCGAACAACAATAGGAAATTGATGTTCCAAAACATTCGCCAAATGTTTGGCTTACCAAAATAATAATAATAATAAAAAAAAAACGTTCACGACTTATTCCATAACCCAATAACTAATTAAAAGAGGCTTATCTTAAACATTTACTGCAGGTTTACGATAGACCCGATCACCAGAAGCGTATTATTATTCCATACGTTAGTCATATTCTTCAACATCCTCAAGGGACACCGGTGTTTTCCGGGAACGAATGAAGACCATGGTGTATTCCTATTTCAAGCCATGGGCAACACATTGACATCTCTATACTTATTTTTTAGTTTTTGTCATAAATCTAATCTAAAATAAAGTATTTCCGTTTTACAGATGTACGGCACGAACGTAGATATCGCCATATTATTATTTTCTCTTTGATCAAAATGATATATAATTATCCAAGAATCCTGGGTACTGTAGTTTCAGTTATTGGAATTACTATTAAGCGCAGTGAATTCTAAGTGTCCTGTGATTGGATGAAAATCAGCCAATCACAGACCACTGCTTCAATATCGGTCTCTTCTCTTCAGCCTCGCTGCTGTCAACATCGTTCCTTCTCTGCTGTGGCAGGTGCGAGTGGGCACATGCTTTATTAGCGTATATAATACGCACGAAGCCCTCTTGATGTTCTCACTACTCTTCACAGCACCCTGTTACAAATCACCTGGCATTTTCAGTGAGTCCGCAAAAGCACTTCTTTTGCAAGCAACATTCTATTTCTTTCTTCTCTTTTTTTATCTATATAAATACTCTTTCTTTATCTACCCAAGTTGTTTGTTATCTCCGTTCTTGTTTAGTCACGTTTATATGCCACCAACTTTTCTTCCAGCGAACTACAGTCTTCGTCCTTAATTTTAATGGGGAAAATCCCAACACAGTATACATATACATGGTTTCTTTCAGTTCGCAGACGCACCCTCTTTGTCGGACCCAGGACAATTAAGATTCCTGCCCTAGGACGAAGCCAAAAAATTTGCTCTAACAAAAGTAGGGGAAAAATGCCGATCTGACGTTTGCCCAATTTCAAATAAGCGGGGACAATATCGTTAGTGTTAGCCATTCTTTAAAAAAAAGTATCAAACTGTCTAAACAACAATTTATCCAACAATAATTTATGAAAATATGTCAAGCAATAAATTGCACAACAAATTAAATGAGAAACAGAGGATTATAGTAACTTATGTAAAGATGGAACTCTCTTGGGTTTATGGTGTCTTCATTGGTATCTTCTTTATTTGTTGTTGTTGTTGATGCGTTGTGGGGTCTCTCAGAGTCGCCCTTTTTAGTTGCACATATGGCGTTTGAATCTCTCAGGGTTGCTGCATTCTTTGATACAAGTGCGCCATGGGGATCTCTTAGGGTCATTGCTTTCTTCGTTAAATATAATTATGGTGTGATCGTGCCGTGGATGATATCCAGGGTCAATCCATTGTCTTAAGCACCATTATGATACGAGTCATGCTGTCGATGTATCGCTGGGTCGAATCTTGGTCATAATATCCATGTTTGGCAGCCCCTCAGAGTATTTCGATACTAAATATAGTTCGATTTCAAGTGCGGGGGTCACGTGTCTTTCATGAGTTTTTGGTCGGCGTTTCTTCTCTACTTTTCTCAGAGTAAGTGTTGTCTTCGTTCCGTAACAGAGCCCTTAATTCTCCTGGGTCCGACAATATCACATAATTATATACATTATTTTTAAGGTGGGACTGCATTGTATTTAAATCTCGACAGAAAAGTATGTTTACATCTTAGCTGTTTACACAGGAAGTAAAACCCGAAACTATTAAAATAAATAAACAATAGATGTAAACAGAAAAAATATAAGAATTGCATTTCTTTATAAGATGAAAGATTGTTGGATTAGTATATATAAAATAAAATTAGAATTAAATAAAAAAAATTGCATAAACATTGTATTTAAATTCAGTTTAAAAGGTACCAACTTAGGAGATAGTTCGATTAGCAACTGGATAGCAAGAATACTATGACAGTGTTAGCGTTAAATAAAATAGCAAATTTTATTAATTATATGAAAAATATTTGTGATTAAATATAAAAATATGTTGGGAAATGTTTCTTAAATACTACAGATTTTAAATATTATCGATATAGTTAATTATAGAAGGGCTTAAATCGATAAGTCTGAGTACTTCCGGTTCTCTGGTAAAACGGAAGTTGCTCACCGCACGAATATACAAATGTAAGAAAAACATATAAAATAATGTGAAATCAATGACAAAACCCGGATGAAAAGGAAATAATTAGGTCGAAACAACACAATGACGATCAGTAAGAACATATATTTTAATTCATGGATTTTGGGATGAATATCCAAGCTGATGATGAACGATTAAAACACTCACAAGATGTATTTATGTTGCGACGAGGACACATGGGAGATAATAGCTCTATTAGGGGGAAAAAGTAAATGATGATTATAATGAGTACGGATTGTAATTCAGGCTTTGCTTGCCTTGTTTTTATTTGTCTTTCTTTGTTTTATATATGAGCACTGAGGATCCCCATACCAGGAAATAAATGCATAGGATATAGGAGCATTTGACAAATATCTTTGTGGTTAGCCGAAACAATTGTATGCTGACAAATAAAAAATGGGAATCTGTCATTCTTAACATTTGAGGTGGTTTAAAATTAAATTAAAAATATTTTCATTAAGATAGAAATCTGAACGAATATATATATATATCGTAGAATATGGTATATTCGGACTACTGCTCTCATCTTGGGTGTTTTTATCACAACGTTTCGGCCGATGTAACCTCCGACCATATTCAGGTGTACTTTGTCGAACTCGGGAATCTCTCTGTCGAACTCCGGAATCTCGTTCCATCTGCCATGACTAGGAAGAAGTCTTCAGTGATTCGATATTCTTCGTATCGCCCGCACTTAGGATTGAACCTTCAACCTTCAGATGACTGTCACATGGAACTGAATTATATTTAGTACTATATCCACTGGACCACAGGTCCTTGCGGATTACTGCGAATTACTGAAGACTTCTTCCCAGTCATGGCAGATGGAACGAGAGCATGCTACTTCCGTGTATTTAATAAAGGGTTCCGTTCGAATTTCGTCCAGATTCCCGAGTTCGACAGAAAGATTCCCGAGTTCGACAAAGTACACCTGAAGAAGGTCGGAGGTTACATCGACCGAAACGTTGTGATAAAAACACACAAGATGAGAACCGTATTCCGAATATATCAAATTCTACAAATTATCAACCCTCATCTAAAAAATTCCGAAGCAGATATATATATATATATATATATATATATATATATATATATATATATATATATATATATATATATATATATATATTTCTATCGTAATTTCTGTGAAGGAGTGGCAATGACGCAAGTGACAGGCGTGCGACAAATCTAAAAATAGTCAGAACATAGACCCAAGGAATTATATAGTATTTGCAAAAGAACGGTATAAAAATCAAAGTAATCCTATATGGAACAGATACTACTTAAGGACTTAGCTTATTATGCAACAGTGAAAAAATAGGCTGTAGAATTAAAAATGTACAAAAGTCTTTATCGATTGTCTTTAATCGAATCGGACAGTACATTTCTCGAGTTGTGCGACACTTAAAGCTTACACCTCCTCAACGGCGAACCACTACACTCACTTTGTAATCACTATGAACTTGACAGAACGGGTCGATAAAAAGTACTTAGTTTTCGGATCAACTCTAAGAGTCTCTGCTAATTTCTACTTACGCGACTTCTACTTAGGAATCTTAAACCTAGTTTGGGTTTTAGCATCTAATTATATTATATATATAATTGTTTATTATATTTAATTATATGGCAGCGTGAACCAAATGATATTCTACTCCTTCTACTTTATTATTATATTTGGTATCTTGTTTCTTATATTTAATTATATGGCAGCGTGAACCAAATGATATTTCTACTCCTTCTACTTTATTAATATATTTGGTATCTTGTTTTTTATATTTAATTATATGGTAGCGTGAACCAAATGATATTTCTACTCCTTCTACTTAATTATTATATTTGGTATCTTATTTCTTATATCTAATTATATGGCAGCGTGAACAAATGATATTTCCACTCCTTCTACTTTATTATTATATTAGGTACCTTTTTTCTTATATTTAATTATATTGCATTGTGAACCAAATGATATTTCTACTCCTTCTACTTTATTATTACATTTGATATCTTGTTTCTTATATTTAACTACAATGTTAGTATATCCAGTGATTTCTTAAGACGTTACTCATTTATAGACGTTTTTCTATTGGTTACACTTGACTTATCGAACTTTACTTCTTCCGACTCTTGGCTTTCTTTTACTTCTCAAAACTAATTAATTGACCATAATCCAAACTTAACTCACTTCTGTTTTTCTAGTAGCTTTATCTGGACTTTATGCGATAGTGACCGCCCAGTAATATTGGATTTCATTACTCATAGTTAGAAGCCGTCTCAAAATCATTGGAGAAACACGGACACGCTGAATATTCGCAACATCAGTTTATTTAATTTTGCAAACCAATCTCCTGGTCGGGCCGGTTGCATTATATATTTTGAGAAACTTTCCATTGTAATTCCTTTTCAGGTTGGTCATGAAGAGATTCCCACCAGAAACACCCTGATGTATGCTTTGCTCTTGACCAACTGATTAACTTCACTCTGATTATTTAAAATATGTCTTCTCACTATACATCTGGCACTGATCAACCAATCAGATCCTTTTGTATCTCTCAGACCCTAACTATTTTACACTACGGCATGGCTTATAAATGATTTACACATTTTTAACATTTCGAACCCCCCCCCCCCCCCAAAAAAAAAATTGTATAATGTATAACCCATTTACAAGCTTACGATTTAAATTGTCGTCTCTTGTTTAAAAGCCCTTTTACTTCGACGTTGTTAGACTTCTTCATTCATTGTCTCCACAATTTTCTATCACTCGCGTCTTGATTCGTCATTTCTACCACCAGCCACTGGTCCCAATTCCTTCGATGTCTACCCACTGATTTCTTAAGGTTTTTTAAAAAAACATTCTTTTTACATGACCGAACCAATTTAATGTAATTGTATTATTCCACTAAGCTGACGACAGATGAGCGACTCATCTGCCAGGGTTTTTAAATGTCGCAATCAAATAAATATGGATAGAAACGCCCAGTGCGGACCCACTTTAAGGGGATCAACGCAAAGGGAGAAATAAGAAGTATTAGTTAACTCAAAAACCATAATTACAACAAACAGAAGGTAATGTGCCCGTCTTTATGTGAAGAATCTTGCAAGTACGAACATGATACAGCACTTCAGTTATCGGTTTGAAACTCATGTGAAATTCGTTTCGAAACGACTGAGCGAATACAGACCCCCAAGATAATGTACAGACTTTGATCAAAATGAAATATACATATAGACAGTGGCTTAGTTGGTATCGACGCGGACTGAGAACCTGGGTGTACCAGGTTCAAATCCGAGTCAATTCCACTGAAAACGCTTCCATCAAACCCACATGACACTTGTGTCTAATCTCCTGGAGGGGGGATAAATAGAAAATCACATTAACACGTGTTCACAGGTGGCCTCGGGCCCTTGATAAAGTGGTGGTTTCTGTTTTATGATTTAAAAAAAATACTTATCCAAGTATCCTGGATAATGTAGTTTAATAATATATATGGTTATGAGGGTCTATCTCCAAAACCTTAGGAGAAGCCGGTGTTTGAACGCTATGACAATGCAGTTTGGTAAAAAAACACCGTCGGATACGAGACAAGGTAAACAGAATAAATGACAATATTGAAAGATTTCAATACTTTTCGATTATTAATTAAACCTTATTTTGTATAACCACTTGGTTGAGGTGTGTTTTTTCCAGGAAGCCGGAAGTTATGAGATTTTTGTTGCATTAGATTATAATGAATTTATAAGCTAATTTATTGCATACAGAAAAGTTAGACATGGACGCGCGTTTCTGGCTATAAGCCGTCATCAGTATATATATATATATAGTCAACTCTCTCTCTCCCCCTCTCTCTCTCTCTCTCTCTCTCTCTCTCTCTCTCTCTCTCTCTATATATATATATATATATATATTTATATATATATATATATATATATAAATATATATATATATATATATTTAGTGTGTCAGGTTGTATATGAAAAGAAATAAAGTGCTCGATCATATAAGAGAGCTAATATAATTTATTTAGATACTGTATATTACATATTTTAGCAATGTACCGCGGTTTCATCCAAAAGGGCAGATTTAGACATCTTTAGTAAATCTCTGTGCCCAGTGGAATCATCGGCAAGCTGAAATGATTGTAGTCACGTCCTGATAGGGAATGGCGTCAACAATATATATATATATATATATATATATATATATATATATATATATATATATATATATATATATATATATATATATATATCTAGTAATCCACAGAGACCTCTTTTGTTGTCACGACTCATGAGTGTGGCTAGACGTAGCTAGTGTATTCTCGCCTAGATTCGAAACTCGAACATTCAGTCACATACAAATGCGACAGATTGTCGTTGAGAAAGTTTTTTTTTTTACAAAGGCGGCAGTGGAAGCTGTACAGCTTAATGCAACTTTTCATACAGAAAAGTCGAAATACATTTTAGATAGTGTAGTATACAGAGTCATCACCGGAAAAAACAATTCATGCCATAGCTAATTCTTTTTTTAATACAAACACGTTTCAGTCTATCCCTAAGCTGTCCACCAAGTTTCATCCATGAATGTTAAACAGTCTTCTTTTATCGCCATTAAATGATATACTCAAAATGTATACCTCATAATTTAGCTGTAATGGCCCTCTTCAATTCAGAAATAGTTTTGATAGACATTATCTTTTCAATAACCCCACATATAAAAGTTTTTTTTTTTTGGGGGGGGGGGTCATAATCCGATGAATGTGAAGCTCGTTCAAAATCATATCCCCTACTTGATTAAACGAGAATCAAAGTGTCTCCAAAATTATTTCAACGACTCATTTGAAGTTTAGGGAATTGCAACCACAGCTGTTGGTAAGTGTCTGTGGAGTGGAGGAACTCGACAACTTCTCATCAAAGTCGATTAGAAATCCGGGTGATATCAGACGCTACTAAAAAATATTCTAGAAAAGTTTTAAATTTACGCTTAACACACTGATGGAATAATTGTTTATAAAGTTGTGGCCTTTTGGCTAGGAGCAAAGTGTAGTATATGTATCAATGTATTGTATCGAGATGTTGTCAATCCGACTACGTTAACAAAAATGGAAATGCGCGTGTGCAAACAAAATTAGTCCCGATTTACTTGCCTCCCCACGTGTGCAAAGTTTTTAATGTGGCTAAAAATCCAGCTCCGCAAAAAAGAGACAATCTTGGTTCAGACAAAAGTGTTAATTGCCTCAGTCTAGAATTTCTCCTTCATTAACCGTTTCAAAAACGTTTTCAGTAGTCTTAACTTTAAAGTGGGTCATATCTTCAGCATATGTTATCATGCCAATATCGAAGTCATTATTGGGGGCAGTCTAGGTTACACTCCATGAAATTGTTGTCAGTACAAGTCGGTCCATTACTGCAGTTACTGAGGATGTGCTATGTTGTCTGTCTTAGATTGCCACAAGGGCAGTTGTTTGTTGTTAGTAGTCCCCCCCCCCTATAGAAGTTTCTGGCGTTCCCCCTAACATTCATTCTGGCTCGGTTCAGGGTTATCCAATCCTTCCTTGGGAGACTCGTTTCACGTGGGAGATGTTCTCCGGATTCTTGGATAGCTTCGTTCGAGTAGTCATTGCAATCATTCCATCTATCGCAAGTAGCAAAACTTTACGTTCGACAATTGTAAATCCTGCCGGTTTCTTGAAATCAAATGAAGACCAATTGCCACACTGCATCCATTACTGGTGGTAAAAAAAGTTGGTCATACAAAATTTTTTTTTTTATATGTGCTATAAAATTTTCTTTGTAGAACTAGGATGCTACTTTATTTTGTGATAGTATTTTAATACTTGTGCATAGTTTTATCTCCCTTATTTATTCCCGTCAACTAATGAATTTGCTTCGGTAAAGAATAAAGAGAACTCCTATTTAACAAACACTGACAAATTTCAAACTCCAATACTCTCTCTCTCAGTTCTCCAAAATTCAATTCCCTGTCTCTTTCCCAATACGTCCTTCTTAAGGTAGTTGTTCTCCACATATGCAAATAAAAGAATTTGCAACTACAAACACAAGTTCTTTTCATTGCACCCCCCAAAAAAAACGAGTGCCCGACATGCGAAACAGCCCACACGCTTCGAAGCTGGTATGCTTTCATTTTCATCAATATTCTTACAGCAAGCGACATTTTATTCTTTTAATTTACAAACTACATTCTCTCTTTGCTTAAAATGTTTTCAGCGCTCTTCACCTTTAAGTGAGTAATACAAACAAAAGGTCAGATGTACCGTGAAAGAATCTTTGGAGAATCTGGATATCACTCTTGTCTGCGATGGTATTTCAATGTTTGTGTATAGTTGGACTAAATGCATTGATTTTAATTAGGACTATATCGAAAAATTGTGAAAAACTGTCTTGTTTCTCCGAAATTCTTTTTAATGAGGGTCAGGACTTTTTTAACAACCCTGTACAGACACATAACTATAGAGTAACGTGTCTTTATTCAAACAAAAATCAGAAAAAAAGCTCTAAAATCGATGATGTGTCTATTGCCAAATTCAACCCGATCTTCCTTTGATTGTAACACATGTAAAGCATTGTCTTATGATCTAAAAGTCGATTGCAAGTGCAGATAAATTACCGCCACAAGTATTCGAGTGGAGATCTTTGCTCTTCAAAAACTCCGCATTTATTTCGCTCTCATCGGAAGTTTCTGCCGAGTGGCGGGACCCGACATGTTGCCATCACATAAACCCCGGGCGATATCAGACTCTACTCAACACACAATCTTATTCGTTTCTCGTTAATAACACGCCGATAAGCACTGGGAACTTTTAGAAAACCTTTTGTACTGAATATATATATATATATATATATATATATATATGCACCCACATACACGGCTAGCAATAAGTTTCGTCGAAGATGATTACTTAAAGACATATGAAAATAAAAATAACTCAGCAAACTTTTATCTAATATATAAAGATAAGTCAGTCGGGCTCTCGACATTAGACCTACATTACATTTAAGCTGACAAATCAATATTTGAGTCTGGCTTGCCAATTTTTATTATTGTTGTTCCATGTTCTTTGCAATATAAAAACGTTGTTAGCTTTGTTTAAAAAAAATACTAATTCCGTGCCGGAACATTCGTAATATGGAGATATTTTTTCCATAATAACCTAAAAATCAGCTTACGTATTACTAAAAAAATTCAACATCGCTCGATCTACTTCAGCGATCAGATTGACAATTATGTGTTTAAATTATCGCACTATTTATTTCTTGAAAGTACTTGCATATCATAATATTAGTTAAAATAATTTGATTTCTACACTCTTTCTTGCCTTGGTAGAGTTCAAAATCGACCTCAAAATCAAATAACTTCTTATCTACAGAACACGTTGCACCAAGATCGTTTCCTTGAGGCCAACCACACAGTCATTTTCAAATCTAATGTCATTAAACACTTTTTATAAATCGTCTATTTATCACTTTCAATCACCTCATAATATTATCCATCTTTTCCTCAAGTCATTTTTAGCCTTGATAAGTAGTGATCCATTAGTACAACAATTATAACTTCTTACTTCCTAGTTGATACTTCGCCACAAAAATCACCAAACATTTTCCTCAGATATAGAATAGATTTTTGCTTCAAGTGTTCTTATACAGCTATGATCACATTGACACACCGGTTTCCGTTAGCTTACTGAAGTCAGACGACGTTAAACCGTACTAGATGGGTGACCATTTAGGAATATGTTATGGTGACTTACCTATGTACAACATGGACTCTTCCTCTTTGCTCAATAAATGCCAACGGTAATTAACTCTCGCCGGATACTAGTAAGATAGTTCGAACTTTACTTACCAGGCGCATATTTCTTTCCTCTGTACTCTATTTTCTTAATACACTTGTTTCTACTTATACCGTGTTCGTGTCTTCATTTCGGTCCCTTTAAACAGGGCCACAACAGAATACCAGGTGCTTAATGTGGTAGGACAACGGCACGTTCACGTGGTCTTCCCTGCAACAACTAACGTCGGCATGGCTTGCGCGTTCTCCCAGCTCTGAGTACAATAGCCACTTGTTTACAATTAATTGTATAGTGACAATCGTTAATAATGGACATTGTTTTGATATTACATGACCCAGAAAGGTTTGATATGCCGTAAAACAAACAAATCAAATCAAATCAAGTCGAGTGTTCTTAAATATTAATTCATAAAAGACCAAATAAAAGAATATTAAAACCACACACAAATATGTGTTCATATCTATGTTTATAATGCATGTCGCCCAATGATCGCTACTGGTGCTTTGTAATTCAGTATTACTTGATGAATAGTCGTGTTATCGACTACTAAATCGGTTTCGCCATTAGAATTGGTTGGTGAAAAGGGTGGCTAGTTACCCAGAAGGTTTACAAAAGACTTGCAAAAGGACAGAGGAATCCACTTGTATGGTCAACGGTCATCTAGTACATAGACTATTAAAGTGCATGGTGGAAAACGATAACCGGTCTGTCGATGAACTGAAGTTCCGGAAGTCCCCGTCAGTCATTTTACGAAAGTGTACTAACTTTAAAGTGAAGTTATCTGTATACATTCGCACCCATTAAAAAAAAACGAGATCACCCGATTGTTAAAAATGAAATGCAAAAACTTAATTGATGATTACCTGGTGTCAGTGTCAGTCATAAATTTAGATTTTAATCACTTAAAAATAAATTCTTCTCAAATCGAATACGACGCTATAAATATAATTCTGTCGTCTTCGTTGACTAACATATGGAATTCGTGTTATTTATTTAAAGGGTATTTAACTGAAAATTATTCATACGATAAGAATAAGACAATTTCGTTACAGAATTAAGTTGCTAAAATAAATTACTTGAAACGTTAAAACGTTGGCTTTATTTATGTAACAAGTGTTTTCACAAGTAATTTTACGATGAGAAACACAGAAAGCGGTAGCTAGTTTTTTTTTTAATGAAATCGCTCCAGACAAGGCATGAAGCCACTTGATGTAAGAAGCTAAAACAAAAGGAAGATGATTATCGCAAAGACAGGAGATGCCTATTAACGTTAGTCTTGAAAAGACCAAGACTATAGGTAAGAGGAAAACAGTCAGCAGGAAAAGAGTTCCACAAGCCTGCAGTTCTTGGAAAGAAGCTACTGGAATAGGAAGTTGTATTATACAGGGTATCAAAACAGCGATTTGTGAATACCACTAGACCAACGAGTCAAACGAGCTGGGACAAAGGAAGCAGAAAATAGATCAGACAATTCTAAAGAACACATAACATAATAGTATTAATTATATTTTTAATGTTCCTTTTTAGTTAGTTTGAAAATATGCGTTATATAATCAATGACACCAGAGGGATTCTCTAATTCTCAGTTCATAAAATTCATCAATCAATCAAAATTCATACCTGTTTCTCTCAATCAGCATCTAAAAGTTCATGTTTTTCGCAGCGGTCTTGTCTGACGATGGACAATCTCGAAGTGCAATAAAAAGTCGGGTCAACAGACAACCTTAGATACGTCAATTAATCACTAAATCAATACGTTCTTATGGTAGATGATGGTTTATTCAGCTGAGTTTATTTTTGACCTATAAAGAAACAAGGAGCAGGCAAGAATAGAACAGAAGGAGATACTTAGAAGCGCATCACCTTGTTAAAACGGATCAAACCAATCCGCTCGCTACGAATTTTCCGTTCTGACCGACTAAATTCGCGTTCTTGAATCTCTTGTCTGGCACAACCTCTGCTAATCTTTATGTCGCATGCTAGTCCGATTCTCCCCAAAGATTAACCGACTGTACCCTTCTAACCCCTTGCCTACAATTCATCCTGTTTACGACCATGATTCAACAATATGATTGTTAGCTTACGTACTCACCAATATTTATGAAAGAGTAAAGGTTGTCTGATGGGTTACCGCTTATCAAGGCCCGGGGGACACTTAAAGATAAAGGTTAAAGAGATCGTCTGTTAGAGGATGATCGCCGCCACGAGACGACGGAACACACTAGGTGAAAGGGCAGAATATTACTAAGATAAATTGATTATCCAAGATGATAGCTCAACAAATATTTGTTTACATCAGATTTGAAGACGACCATGCTGTCGTTGGTTGGGAAGCAGACTCGTCGTATCTTGTTCCACAGATGGGATACTCGAGTAAAGAAACTCTGTTGATTGAAGTTCCGTTTGTTTTTTGTTTTTTGGTAAAGAGAGAGAAAGGAAAGTTGTTTGCTGTGGTCGTAGCTAAATAAGTTTATGCTGTGAATGTTTTACTGAAGGAACCAAGGATTGAAGCTCAGTCGAGCATCTACTATAAATATTACGATACAGTAGAGAGCGGCTAGAAACATATTTTATGTGTGAAAGAGGGTGTAGGGACGAAGAAGATATAATCCCCCACTAGATTGCAAAGTCGATTTTGTACTCTATTAAGACAAGAAAGAGTGATCTGAGTCGCACCTGCACAAACATGAGAGCAGTACTCCATCAGGACGTATCTATCTCTCATACAGTTAGAGGATTACGTCAGGATGAAGTAGAATGATCCAACCACTTTTTCAGCCACCTTAGCAACAGATTTAATGTAAGTCTTCCAATTCATGTCTAGAGTGAAAGTCATACCTAGGAGCAAAGGGCTTCTTCAAAGAGAGAGCCATTCATTTCAATTGAGGTAAAACGAAGATCCGAGCATTGGTGGTGCAAGAAGAGAAGCAACTTTTTACCCATTGCACCATGTGCTCCAGATCGGAAGGTTGAATGTTCATCTTTACTACAAATCATCAATTCTCATCTCAAATTCTGAAACTACTTTTGTTAATCTATCCTGCTTATTAAAGAAGGGGCCTTCCAACTTATACTGTGGAGAAGAAGTACTTCTAGGGATATGAACACACCCAGAAGCATTTATATGATCTTTTTTCTGCGGGTGTTTGCCTCTCACTCATTAAGACTAATCATCTCATACTGTGACGTGCTCGGGGAAGAAGTAACATTACAATTGCCCTCAGTTATGAAATCAACATTTTCCAAAGAAATCTTTTCTTAGGTTTATCTATTGTATGAAAAACAATGCTGTGATGACGGTCTGGGTAGGCCGCGGGATAAGCAACCAGGGTTGGCGTATGCTTGTTTTCAAAGAGAACGTGTCTGCACGCAGAGGCGAATCTTGAACGTTAAGATTTCAAAAAACGACGGTCGGTAGCGTGTGATTATGCAAATTAGTCATTGTTTTCGTCAGTCGAGAAAATGCAATAAAAAGAAGAATGCCAGGGTTGGAAGCTGGCGTCGTTTGTGTCTAGTTATTCCGCTGACGAGATTCGTGTGTTTTGGTGAATTGTTAATACAATTTGAGAGTCGCAT
Source organism: Sepiola atlantica (assembly GCA_963556195.1). Lineage (NCBI taxonomy): Eukaryota > Metazoa > Mollusca > Cephalopoda > Sepiida > Sepiolidae > Sepiola > Sepiola atlantica. Next base: position 32,449,084 of record OY744523.1, on the reverse strand, counting down.
TTTGTAGGTAGTTTGACTTACATAGCATTTAACCTGAAAAATTAAACTTTTATACTGACTAACTAATTTTCATCCGATATTGTTGTATCATGTTATTTACAATAGACAAATGTACTTCGCTACAATTTATTTAAAAAAAACAAACTTAATCCAGTCTGGCAATTTCGTAATATGTAGATATTTTTAAGTAATCACCTTAAAGAAAAATCAGCTATGGGGAATAACCCTTTTAGTTTGTGTTGCTTACTTAACAAAATGCATTGTCATAGCACATGGAAATATTTACAAAACAAATTTAAACGTAATGCATGATAAAGCTAGTTTTCCATAAAATAAAAATAAAAACGCAGATCCATTCTGAAGACACATCCATTTAATCTGCACGTTTAACGATGGCAATTCTATTTGAAACTTAAGCGTGACAGACCGACACAGCCTTGATGCATCTAAAATAGTTTTCGTCTTGTAAATTTGTTCAATGTTTTCAACACTAAGTCATCTTCAAGGGAAAGTTTTTATTTCTGAATATTGTAAACCATCCTCTGCACATTTTTTCATTCGGTCTCCATGAGCTGAGTGAATATCTGTCGTGACATTGAAGAGCCGATAATAAATAAGACAACACGGTGGTATATTTACAAGAGTGTGTATTTACAGAAATATTGAATAGTATGTTATAGGAAGACAGCTCCGAGACTGCGTCTGGAAGAGTCCATATATTCCCAAAATAAGGTAGATCACCTTCACACCATAACAATATGTATAGTGGATTATCGTTTTATTTCCTAAATGTGTTTTGAGGTTAGATAATAAGTTCGGAGAAAAACAAGCAATAGACAAAGTTTGAATGCAATCAAAAGAAGAGTGTAGACAAAACCGTTAAAGTAATAGTTTTTTTTTGTAATGGGCAAAGCTGATTCCTCGAAGTAAACGAAGCCGGTGTAAACCCAGTTATAAAATATTGGATCAATTAAAAATAGCTCTAAACAATGTGAATGCATGTAGGGAATTGGAGAATGAAAGTTATTGAGATAGAAACAATAAGGGAAATAATGAATAAAAACAGGTGTAGGGGAAATATTTTAAGGAAAAATAGAAAGACGATGAGAGAAAAACAAGTAAAATAATAATATGAGATGAAGAAAGAAAAATTATTATATATAAAAAGTAACATTATATATTGAGATATAAATAAACATAAATAGACCGGGAGGAAGCATTTCGACAGATATGGTGCATGTTACAGAAATAGACTTAATTCTGCATTTCATCCTTGGTCTCAGCCAATCATATAACATCAATAGCAAACTCTGACAAAATATTATATAAGCAGGCCCATTCTATGCCTAATTTACTTAGGTTAGTATTGGTTGTTGTGGTTTGCGTTCGGTACTATTGTGTTTGTGCTTAGTCTTTTGAGTAAAACTGAGCTAGGAGACATTTGTTTTTATGTCTGCATTTGGATATCATTTCTGATCTTCTGTTTAGCAGAGTGTTATGTATTAAATGTATTATCATAGCGATTTTACATGTAGATATAGAGTGCATCTCTTTATATTATAGACTGGTACTGAGCTTATTGTTTCCAAGCTGATGTGTATGGTGATAGTTTTTCTTTTTGCTTATATATGTATCTCGCTTATTTTGTATTGTGAGAGAATAATACTTGTAGTTAGAAACAATCTTTGTTTGTCCAATATCACGATGGCGTTTATTTTATGGATACTTTTTGTTTTTGTTTTATTCTTCTGGTGTTTCATATACAGAAGTAACTAAACTTAAGGTTATTTTTGCTAAAAGTTTATGAAATTTTTGTTTGATTTCAGCAAGTACTTCTCCAGAAGTTTGGGAAATTATTTGCCGATGTCGGTGTTGGTGTTAGTGTTGGTGTTGATGTTGGCGTTGGCGTTTCTATTCAATCATTGATAACATTTATACATCTTTCTGCAATCTAACAATATTTGGTACAAATGAACTTCATTCTATGACACTTATCCATCAAGTTTCAGTAATGAATGCCTAACAGCCTCTGTCTTATCCGCTTTCATTATTGCCGTTTAATGCCAGTCATGCTTAATATGAGCTCTGCTTAGTGCTCGTTAAGATGTTCTGGGTAGACGAAGAAATGTTATGAACAGTGGTTTAAACAGGATAGAGCAACTCACCACACTTCAAATGAATCGTGAGTTAAATTAGATTATGTTTCTATTTTTGTATTTTTTGCATTCACTCTTAGTGATATATATATATATATATATATATATATATATATATATATATATATATATATATATATATATATATATATATATATATATATTACATAAAAAGATATTGTTCCTATACCGTTACCATAGTTTCATCCACGAGCCATCTTTAGACGGTTTAATCTCTGAGGACGGAGTCGAATTGGAGTGAATTACACTCCAACATTGGAGATTAGACCGTCTGAAGATCGCTCGCGCATGAAACTATGGGAACAGTATAAAAACAACTTAGCTTTTAATGTAATATATATATATATATATATATATATATATATATATATATATATATATATATATATATATATAGTAAGCTATGAAAATATATTTATGGCAATTAAGCTACATAGAGGCTCCCGTGTTTCATCCCCGGGGGAATTTTAGCCTGAAGATTCCCCCGGGGATGAAACGCGGGAGCCTCTGTGTAGCTTAATTGCCATAAATATATTTTCATAGCTTACTACTTAGCTCTACTTACGTATCGAGCACTGTTTAAGTAAATACTGAAAATTGATACATACAAAATTATATCTCCTCATAAAATCTTATGTGGATACATGAAATACTAATATATATATATATATATATATATATATATATATATATATATATATATATATATATATATATATATATATATATATATATATATAGGCACGTGAAACCATGGTACAGATTAATTTTTGTGTGTAATATTAAGATCTGCTGAGAAAGCACAGAATACTGTATACAAGTGGCGATACTCGCAGATATCAGTAGATATACAAACTAGAAAAGGATCTAAACAGAACAGTTTTGCACAACTTTTACGTCCCTTACGAATATTCAAATCAAGATATAATGAAAGTAAACCTCATGTCTAGAATCATTATTCCAATTTTGATCAAAATCCATTACATTATTTTTATTTTAGAAAATGTCTAAAATTGAAGACTTAAGCTCAAGGGGTCATAAAAAGAAAGTGGAATTCATGGAATCTGGCTTGATTGGTGTCAAATAAATATGGCTCAAATTCAAAATATATGGGAGGTTGCGGCCATATTATGCATCTTTAAAACACCTTTAAAATATGCCAAAGAAACTTAAATTCTGGGAATATTTGTCAAACGTTACAAAAAATCGGAGTTATCCGAATATTAACGAAGGGCTTCCACCCCGCATATACTCGCTTTACATAAAACTAAATTAAACTAAATATAGCTTACATTACGACACCTTACATCTAGAAGCTGTGTTCCAAAATTCATAATGTTCGGTTAATTAGTTTAGGGGTTACTCCTGTACATACAAATATCTAAACTATACACATACTTAACTATAAATAAAGATACACACACATACCCACACACATATACAGACACACACACATATACACACACTTAGACACACACACACACACACACACACACATATATATATATATATATATATATATATATTTCTTTTAAATTTGTTAATGTCTTTCTATATCTCACATGATTAGATTTATTTGTTTTCTCAAACTCCTTTTTATTTTTATATCATAAGTTTAATTCCCCTCTCCATCAGTTTCCCTTTTATAAATTTATCTTATTGCTTCTCTCTCAATGATTTTTATCCCTCAACATCCTCACCAATAAACTGCGTCCAATATTACTATATCTTTTTTGTTACTCCTTTTTAATACTCGATTCTTCTGGGAAATGAACCACCATTTTATGATACCTGCGCACTTCTAAAAAAAATCAGCATAAAATAAGCAAAACGATATTCGTGTTTAAAGCGATCAAAACGAGGCAGTTGAGAGTGAATATGTCCTCCGTATTAATTGAGCAAAAGATAAAAAAAGGGAACTGCTGTGCTTAAGATGCGTCCGTTCATTCTGCACGTGACAGACCAACGAAACTGCTATTTCATCCTTGATAGTGACGATTGTTGATCTACCCAGAATCGTTTTCATCCAAATTATTTCTTCACATTTGTGTCTTACCACTCACAAAATACTCCTTTATTTAAAAAAAAAATGTTATTTTAAATTTCAGCGTGACAAGCCAAACAAAATGCTATTTCAAAAGCATTGCAGACTTATGAAAATTTTATTTGAACCTTAAGCATGGCATACTAACGAAACTGATATTTCTAACTCAAGTGCTATTTCAAACATATGTGCGACATACCAACAAAAAGGCTATTTTAAACTTAAGCATGACAGACCAACCAAAATCTTATTTAAAACCTAAGCCTGTCAGACTACCGAAAATGCTATTTCAAACTTAAGCATGGCATACTGGCAAAAGTGATATTTAATCCTTAAGAATGACAGATTCACTAAAATGTGATTTAAAACTTAAGCGTGATAGATCAGCGAAAATGATATTTAAAACTTAAGCGTAGCAGACCAACGAAAATACAAGTTTACATTTAAGCATGAAAGACCAAAGAAATTACCACTTTAAACTTAATCGTGAACATTCTATTTGAAACTTTAACGTGACAGACATGTATACATACTATATAATCACGTCAACAAACCGTTACCGTTAGATCACTGAACTTAAGCCAGGTTGAGCCTGGTTAATACCAGATGGGTGACCGTTTGGGAATACCAGGCGCTGAATGGAGGAGGAAATCGACATCTCCCTGCAAAAACTAATGTCGTCAAAAATCATTTCCTATGACCAAGATATACGAATGTATATCCTAGTTAGGGGAAAAGATCGCTTGAAGAATTACAAATCTCTTAGGAACTTTTTCCTTAACTCAGATGCGGGCGAGGAAGAAAGCCGGTTGCTGTTGCTTTGCTTCTGTTGGGCTGAGGTATGCTTCTGTGTAGTTCTAGGAGGAACACCCTCCCAGGCTTTACCCTATTACGCTTTGAGAAGGGTTTAGTTTATTACTAATTGTCGAAGCTGCTCAGACATTTTGTTGTTGGTCAGAGTGCACCCCCTTTCCTGTGCATGCTTATCAATCCCCACCTTCCGACCTTGTGTCACATCTTCCTGCGGTGCGAGAGAGATAAATACTAGCCGCCCAGACTGAATGCCGTACCACTAAAATGCATAGTTTTTATAGAGATTTAATGGACGCATCTAAACTAAGATGCGTCCATTCAATCTGTGCGTTTAACAATGAAGATGCTATTTCAAACGGAAGAGCAATAAACCGATTGCGTCCGAGATGCTAAAACGCATTAAAAGAAAACATGGAAGAAGAAAAAAAAAAGGACGATGATTTGTCGTCTCTAAAGACGCAGCCTCTCTTATTTTTCCATTCGGCAATTTTATAAGTGGTTTCGAAGCAGAAAGATTCGGTGGTCCCCGGTCGTCTTGTCTTCGGCATCGGCTGTAAAACATGGAGAGAAAAAAAAATGGCACCCCATTGAGAATCGTTTCTTTACTTGGATGAATACTCCGCCATGATGGATTAGGAAAAAAGCAAAAAATAAAACAAACAAAAAAAAAGGAACGCGTTTAGAAAACGATTCCCAGTGTGCGCAAATCGTCGATTCCCGCCTGTTCTTTCAAAGGAACCACACATTGTATGGACTTGTTGACAGGTGAGAATACATAGATGATGTGATATTCAATGCTCGGCCAATGAAAAGATTTGCAACGGTTGGCTGTCGTCTTTGAATTCCGATACAAATTTGCAAGAGATTAGCTTTTTCATTTCATTTATTTATAAAATGCGCCCACGCATTATTTCTAGGTAAGTCTGTCTGTCACGGTTAAGTTTGCGCCTAAATATCTCTATAAAATGCTCTCTTCGTCGGCCGTTCGGTCGGTCACACTTAAGTTTAAAATAGCAGTTTTGTCTGTCTGTCTGTCTGTCTGTTTTAAGCAGTTAAATAGTATTTTTGTCTGTCTTATGTATTAAAATATCATTTTCACGAGCTGTCTGTCTTAAGTATTATCTGTTTGTCTGTCTGCCTGTCTTAACTATTGAGATAGCATTTTCATCTGTCTATCTGTCTGTCTGTCTGTCTTATGTATTGAAATAGCATTTTCATCTGTCTGTCTGTCTGTCTGTCTTTCTGTCTAAAGTACTGAAATAGTATTTTCATCTGTCTGTCGATTTTAAGCATTGAAATAGTATTTTGTCTGTCTGTCTGTCTGTCTGTCTGTCTGTTCTAAGTATTAAAATATCATTTTCATTTGTCTGTCTGTCTGTCTGTTTTAAGTGTTATTTATTTATTTATTTGTTTGTTGTGCCTTCTTGGGCATCCTCCCTTTAACTATCTTCTCAATTCAACTGTTTAAAAAAAAATTAAACTCTTAGTACAGTATCGATATCCAGATCAAATTCTGTTGAATATTTCATTTGATAACTCCCAAAAGTGCCCCCTTAATTTCTCCCTCCTACCACTTTCTCTGAATTCATCCAACCTCATCTTAAACTGATCCACGCTATTGCTGTTCTTAATCTGATCTGGCAACTTATTCCAAAAACATATTACTCTGTGAGCAAACACATTCAACTGGTTAACAGATCTAGTTTTTGAAAACTGCCTTGACAATAAACTTCCAGATCTAGGAGAAATACTAAAAAATGCCCACCATAGTTAGAAATGCAATTTATTATCTTGAAAGTCTCAATCATATCACCTCGCATTGTTCTCTCCAGCAAAGTAGTCAATCCCAATTTGTCCAATCTCTCCCTGTAACTGCACGCCTTTACTTTAATTATTAGTATTGTCATCCTTCTTTGTACGCCTTCCGGTTTCAATATTACATTCAAATTTCCATATCTAGTCGCTGGGTCCCAGGCCTGGGTGCAGTATTCTATATGAGGTCTTATTAGAGCTTTATATATGCTTAACACAATATTTGTCTCTCTCGAAATAATATTCCTAACCATCCACCCGATCATTCTATTTGCCCTCGATACAATGGTCAAAATATGATTATTTGCCTTAAATGTATTATCAAACACCACTCCCAAAATGAAAGTATTGAAATACATTTTCCTCGCTCTGTCAGGCAACACTTTGAAATGTAATCGCTGGATGCACCCATGCATCGCTATAAGAAGCTGGGTCCGTCCTTACGTTCGTCTGTCACGCTTAAGTATAGAATAAAGCTTGCGCCGATTTGTCTGTCTTAAGTTTAAAATTAGAAATTTAATCTGTGCGCCACGCTTTAGTTTTAAATTGGATTTTTAGATTGTCTATGCATCTCTATACGAGGCTTTGTCCGTCAGTCGGCACGTCACGCGTAAGTTTGAATAAAAATGTGCGTTTTTGTTTATTTATTACTAGGATTATAGACTTTCTTGATGAAAAGGCAAACATATATCAATGCAAAACTCCGTTAGGTATCAGCGCTTTTCAGCTCTTAATAATATGTCCCCAGACGCGTATACGCCCTCTCGCTTTCTCCTTCGCCCTGTCTTTTGTTTTCTTACTCAATGCATACGCCTATCTATACTAACATATAAGATGTGTGTGTGTTAACGGCTTTTAGATTATAAGACCTAGGAACGCGATATTTGGTAAGAAATATCCCATACATGCGCAAATTATCCTAAGAGGATCATATTTTCCTTATAAAAAAGGGGTCTCCACCAGAGAAGCATGAAATCCCTAACCCTGGATTTTAATCATATTTAAACCAATAATAAACGACATAGACTTATACAGATTATCAAAATGTGAGAAGATTTAGTGGGAGATTAACTCCCAATACTTAAAATTATTAGAATAATATACAAAACTTCAATCGTTGAAGCTCTATTTTCTCACAGTTTTCACAATATATGTATGTTTTTGATTCATTTGACGTGTACAAGATGCACTAAAACATATATTATTTGCGATACTTTAGAAAGCATAAAAATGTAACAATGTGTTAAAACAATATCAGAGAATAATAATTCAAAAATATCACCGGTACAACAAGTGTTAGTTTTCGCAAATGAGGCGTCAAAATATTCGGAATTATCAATTAGACAGATTCGAAGTACGTCGGTTTGATGACGAAATCCTAACAAATTTAAAAGTAACCAAACTTTGGTGGGCAAACACAATATCCAACTCCAACCCTAACCCTAACCCCAACCCTAACCCTAACCCTAACCCGGGCACTCTTTCTTGCCTTGGCAGAGTTCAAAATCGACTATAGAATCTAGTGGGGGAATGATTTTTTCACCTCCTTCTCACAGAAGATATGTTGCTAGTCTCTCTATACTCTACAGTTTTTTTTACATGGAAGGTGCTCGACTGAGCTCCAATAATTTCCTCCCTCCTTGTAAAACATTCACAGTAAGAACTCGTATTGCTACCACAACGGAAAAAGACTTCCCTTTCTCCCTCCATGTGCCTAGGTGGAATTTCCATGGAAACAGTTTCTTAGCAAGGACTTCTCGCATGTGAAACACATTACCGCAGGAATGCTTTTCCCAAACCTCATAAATATTAGAATTACCCAAACTTAATAAATATTACAATTACTCAAATTCCATAAATCTTAGAATTACTCAAACTTAATAAAGGTTTATATTACTGAAACTTTATAAATGTTAGAATGACTAAAATTGCATAAATTATGAAATTACCCAAATTTAATAAACGTTAGAATTACCCAACCTTCATAAATGTTAGAATTACTAAAATTGCATAAATTATGAAATTACCCAAATTTAATAAACGTTAGAATTACCCAACCTTCATAAATGTTAGAATTACTAAAATTGCATAAATTATGAAATTACCCAAATTTAATAAACGTTATGATTACCCAACCTTCATAAATGTTAGAATTGCTAAAATTGCATAAATTATGAAATTACCCAAATTTAATAAACGTTAGAATTACCCAACCTTAATAAATGTTAGAATTACCAAAACTGTTATAGCTGATGCGCCAGATTTCCATTACTTCGCGTCGGCAACGATCGGGCAGGTCTAGTGCTGACGAAGTATTAACCAATCAGGTTGCAGCATTCATTCGCCAAGCAGGCTATAGCAAGCAGCCGACAATATTTGGAAAAAATATAATCGCGTTCTATTGCAACAACAATGAATTATTATCGTTGTCGACGCGAAGTCACCAAAATCTGGCGCGTCAGCTATAACAGTACCCCAAAACAAAATTGATATTAGAATTACTCAAACTTAATAAAGGTTATTATTACTTCAACTTCATGAATGTAAGAATTGTTCAAATTTAATAAATGTTAAAAGTACCCTAACTTCATAAATGATACAATTACCTAAATTTAATAAACGTTAGAATTACCCAAACTTCTTAAATGTTAGACTACATAAACTTCATAGATGTAAGAATTACTCAAACTTCATAATGTTACAGTTACCCAGACTTCATGAATCTTAGAATTACTAAAACTTCATAAACAGTCAGATTACCCGAACATCATGTTCTCACAATTACCTAACCTTTATTAATGTTATAATTATCTAAACTTCATGAATGTAAGAACTTATCTAAAGTTCGTAAACGTTAAAATAACCTAAACTTTATGAATTTTAGAATAACCCAAACTTCATATTTGTAAGAATTACTAAAATTTCATAAATGATACAATTACCCAAATTTGATAAACGTTAGAAACACCGAAACTTCATGAATGTAATAATTATTAAAACTTCATAAACGGTCAGATTACCCAAACGTTATGATCTTAGAATTACGCAACCTTTATTAATGTTATAATTATCTAAACTTCATGAATGTAAGACTTACCTAAACTTCGTAAACGTTAAAATTACTCAACCTTTATAAATTTTAGAATAACCCAAACTTCATAATTGTTAGAATTACTAAAATTTCATAAATGATACAATTATCCAAATTTAATAAACGTTAGAAACACCGAAACTTCATAAATGTTAAAATTACTAAAACTTGATTAACATTAGAATTACCCAAACGTCATAAACGTTGTTGCTAAATGTAAGACATATTTGTCAGCATCAAAACCATTGTTTATTTTATGTGTAGAATATACATGATAGCAACACACACGCGCACACATGCACACATGTACACGGAGCCTCACAAAACACCAGCAAAATTTCAATTTGAACGCTAATCTCTGATTTTATATACAATCAAGTAAGGGAGATAATATTCTCTTTATAAGGTACAAGGTGCTACACAAAACCCCAGGAAATTCAGCACAACTAATTTACACATATATATGTACTTATTAGAGATAGGAAACAGTTGTTGATAGCTGAAGCATTGATAAAGCAGAAGGAACACACACATGTTAGATTAGCTGTTCAATGAGACAATTCCGGAAGCAGCTGCACAACGACGAAGACAGCCTAACAAACTACCATCGGGATATTGTTTCAAGCTTCGATCAATAGAGGTTTTAAGGAGTGTATGTCTGTGACCTCTCTCCTATATAACTGAAGTTGATATGACAATAAACTTCAAACGGTAAAATCCATTACGCTGAGATCTAGATTTTCTGTTGGCCATTCGTTCGTATAATTCTAAAATTTATAAACTCGAATATATCAGTTAAGAAATTCTTTCTTGTACAACTAAAAATTATAACTCATTTTTACTTCTATATAATCCTTTGTGGATAATATACAAGTAAAGCGACCTATTATTTTACCATCTTATTTAAATACGTGTTTACAAACACACTATGTAAATTACCAGGAAAGGGGGAATCAGTCTTTCTCTAAATGCTCACTAAGACATTAAGAAATATTAGAGAACTGTTGAATAAACAGAACGAGAGAGGCGGGAGGACTATATAGATAGCACAGAGAGAGAGAGAGAGAGAGAGAGAGAGAGAGAGAGATACGTGACTTGTTTAGTTAATTAGAAATTACAGCTAACTCTGGTGCCCCCTCGACGTAAATTCACTAGACCAACTCGACAATCAACTAAATCCCATCCATTCACTGTGGAAGTCCCCAGATGCCGGAGAGCTTTCTACTCAAATAGCTTCTTTCCTCGTGCTGCTGGCTTCTGGAACTCCCTCCCTGCCCCCTGTTTCCCCGACAGTACTGACATGCAGAAATTTAAAATTAATGTAAACAGACATCTCACTGCGCAGATCCCAGTTTAGGTTGACCCCCCAACCTTCTCCCCTTTTTCTTTCTTCTCAGTAGCCCCTTACGTCTACAGTGGCGGCCTGTCTTGTTTGGGGTGAACTACGTTAAAAAAAAAAAGAATTAGAAAAATTAAAACATATGTTTTTTCAAACATAATCAATCCCAGCACTAAAGTATATTTTATCATTCATTTTGTGTTATTAAAGTATATAGCAAAAAATGCCGCAGTTAAAAAGAAAAGTTGATGAACTCACATTTAGTGTAATAATAGATAATATATATCTCTAATTATGTTCATTTGCTATGGTAGGTTCTCGACTGAGCCCCAATCTCTGTTTCCTCCATGTAAAACATTCACAGCAAAAACACGTCCAGCTTAAACCATTAAAAATAATTTTTCTTTTTTTCCTGTGTGGACCTAAAACGAAACGCAACTATCATGAACAAAGTTTCTTTCTAATAACTTCCTATCTGCGGAATACAATATCGCGAGACTGCTTCCCAGCTATATGCAACATGGTCGTTTTTAAGCCCAATATTAAAAAAACTCCTGTCGAGCCGCCTACTTAAATAATAAAATTCTGACCATTTAAGGCATCGTTTCCAATCCTCTCATGGTGTTTTTCATCGCCAACTGACAATCTCATTAACTCTTATCCTCAAGTGGCCTTCGTGCCTTGATAACCGGTGACTCATTGATATATAAAATATATATCCTAGTATGTCTGTCTATCTATCTATCTATCTATCTATCTATCTATCTATCTATCTATCTATCTATCTATCTATTTACTTGTCTGTCTATCTATCTATCTATCTATTTACTTGTCTGTCTGTCTGTATATCTATCTATCTATCTATCTATCTATCTATCTATCTATCTATCTATCTATCTATCTATCTATCTATCTATCTATCATGTATGTATGTATATATGTATGTATGTATGTATCTATCTATCTATCTATCTATCTATCTATCTATCTATCTGTATGTCTATCTATCTATCTATCTATCTATCTATCTATCTATCTATCTATCTATCTATCTATCTATCTATCTATCTATCTATGTACTTATCTATTTGTCTGTCTATATATGTATCTATCTAACTTTTAATCTATCTATCTATATATCTATCTATTTATTTATGTATGTATGTATGTATCTATCTATCTATCTATCTATCTATCTATCTATCTATCTATCTGTCTATCTCTATATCTATTATGTATCTATCTATCTATCTATCTATCTATCTATCTATCTATCTATCTATCTATCTATTAATCTATCTATCTATCTATCTATTCATGTATGTATGTATGTATGTATGTATCTATCTATCTATCTATCTGTATGTCTATCTATCTATCTATCTATCTATCTATCTATCTATCTATCTATTTGTCTGTCTATATATGTATCTATCTAACTTTTAATCTATCTATCTATCTATTTATTTATTTATGTATGTATGTATGTATGTATGTATCTATCTATCTATCTATCTATCTATCTATCTATCTGTCTATCTCTATATCTATCATGTATGTATGTATGTATGTATGTATCTATCTATCTATCTATCTATCTAACTATTAATCTATCTATCTATCTATTCATGTATGTATGTATGTATGTATGTATGTATGTATGTATGTATCTATCTATCTATCTATCTGTATGTCTATCTATCTATCTATCTATCTATCTATCTATCTATCTATCTATCTATGTACTTATCTATTTGTCTGTCTATATATGTATCTATCTAACTTTTAATCTATCTATCTATCTATATATCTATTTATTTATTTATGTATGTATGTATGTATCTATCTATCTATCTATCTATCTATCTATCTGTCTATCTCTATATCTATCATGTATGTATGTATGTATCTATCTATCTATCTATCTATCTATCTATCTATCTATCTATCTATCTATCTATCTATCTATCTATCTATCTATCTATCTATCTATCTATGCAATTAACGTATACTTAAGTACCCATCGTCTAAAACGTCCATTTCTATACTAGTCCATCAAGAATGGAAGTTATTTTATGATTTCAAATCTAAAATACTCTTAATGTTATTTATTCACTAAAACTCAAATTATGCGTAATCCTTTTATTATGATGGATTCTAAGATGAGTTTCCCCTTCTCCTCGACAAGCCTCTCCTCTCAAATGGAATGGCGAAAAAAAAGTTAATGATGTGCATTGAACTCTCTATTCATTAGTTGTGCATTATTACGCATTATTTCCACTTGACCTATTGACCTTTTTTTCCTGATTTGTACATTTAAACATTCGACGTTTGCATTGCAGTCGCCATAACATTCACGAAGAAGTAATACAAATTGGATGAAATACGACGTTTAATTAGGTTTGTATTCTGTATTCACTGTTTTAAACCTATAAATAGAATTGATACGACTACAATGAACAGAAGAGAAATGACGACAATAAATGAATGAATGAAATCTCGTGTTGCTTCCCTTTATAGCTCTTTCGTTTTAGCGCTCTTTAAGAATATTTATTGCTTTTCATCCGTGAAAACTTCTACGCAATGAGTTGTTCTTTTCATTGTTTTTTTTCTGTTTTTTTCCTTCTAAATACTTTCTTTTTCTTTGTTTGTTTCTTTCTTCACTTGTTTTTCTCTCCTTTTCTTTACGACTTTTCCTTCTGAACTTTCTTGTTTTTCTTCCACCTTTTAATTGTTTTCTTTATTTCTGATTTTATTCTGATTTTTTTCCTATTATTTTTTTCTTTCTCTCTTGTATATTTTCCTTTCTTTTCTTTTTTCTTTCTTTCATGTTTCTGTCTTTCTATCCTTCTTTTTCATACTTTTTTTCTCGTACTTCTTTCTTTCTTCTTCTTTCTTTCATACTTTTCTCTCCCCCCTCGTCACTCCTTTCTTTCGTTTTCTTTTTACTTTCCGACTTTTCTTCCTATCATTATTTATTGCCTTCATTTTTAAATTTTGTTCTCTCTCCACGTCTCTCCTTTCTTTCGTTTTTTCTTTTTCTTCTTTCTGTCATTCTTTCTTTTTCTTTCTTTCAGGTCGTGTTCCCGACTATAAGCGAGTTCATAACAACAAGCAATTGTTCCATGCAAAAGCAGAGTAATAATCAGCAAACAAAAGGAGGTAGTTCAAATAAGGTTTATTGAACGTGTGTGTATGTGGGATGATGACGTGTGTGGTGTATGTATGTTTGTCGATAGAAAACAGTTCTTGAAAAGAGTATGTGAAGAAAAGAGTCCGGCGTGGGAAAGTCCTTGAAAACCGTATACAAAGAAAATGAGTTGAGAACTCTTACCGTTGTTGAACACGTGTTGACGGAGCGCTGATGTCTTAGCGTCGTTCAGCGAGGCCAATTGAATAGAGAAGAGGCCTTTTCCGGTGTCGCTTGGTTATATATCCCTTAAGGCAGATAACTCCTGGTCGCTTTCAGCGCCACCTGACGGTGAACAGCGACACCTACCGGCCGGTTAGTACAGTTATGTTTTGTAAAGGAGAGGATAACTCCTACAATATTCTTCTTCCTTTCCTTCATATTTCTCTTCTTTCTCACTTTCTTCCTAATTTTTTTTGTTTCTTACTTTCCCTCTTTCTTTCTTCTAGACTTTTATTTCTCCCCGTTCTTTTCTTTCCTTCTTTCCCACAATTCTTCTGTTCTCCTACCATTCTTTCTTTTCTGTTTTATTCTCTTTCATATTTCTCTTTTTTCTTTCTTTTTCCTTCATTTCTTTTTTCTTTTATACTTTTCTTTGTCTCTTAACTCACTTCCATTCTTTTTCATCTTTCTCTCTTTTTTCAATCTTTTACTATTATTCTTTCAATCTCTTTCTTTCTTTCATTTATTCTTTCTTTCTTATATTTCTATCTTTTTTTCAACTCTTTCAACCTTCCACTTTAATCTGCTTTCTAGCTCTTCTTTTCTTAGTGTTATTTTCGTCATTTTCATATCGTTTTTTTTCTCTCTTTTTTCTCCTTTTCTCTGTCATTTTATTTCTTTTTAGCTATTTTGTAGCAGCCCTCACGCGGGTCCATGAGGTAAAAGATCCGTGTGTTGTTCATCCGGGATTGAACCCAGAGCGTTCCAATTACAAGATAGAATCTTGTTATTTCTGTGCGAGAACAAGAGTCCACTTATGCAAATGAGCATTGTTTTGCAGTGGCAAATTCTGGTTGAAATAACTTTACTCCCGGCGTGACGATAAAATTACGATACGTCGAGTGTTCAGAGAAAAGGAGAAATAAATTGAATTAGGGTTTTGTATCGGGTAACTCGATTGACGAGAGGCGTGATTTGAAGAATTTTTAATACAATTCTAAAGTCGAATTTTTTAAGAGTTGGCGTCGTCATGTTTTGGCTAATTGTTAATACAATTCGGGAGTCGGACTTTTGATATTTTCGTGTGCGCGCGTTTTTTTTCAACTTTCAAACTCATTCTTTCTTTTTTACCTTTTTGTCAACATTCTTTCTACCTTCCTTTCTGACTCGATTTTTCTGCCTCTTCTATATTCATTCTCTGTTTGATTCTTAAACTTCGAAATGTTTTCCCTTTTTCTTTCTTTTGGTTGTTACTTTGATGCTTTAATCTAAATAGGGAATAAATGCGGAATAAAATAAGGTACTGGTACAGCTTTTGAACCATAAATATGTAAACAGCCGGAAAAATCCGAACAAAAACGAACCGACGTCAAAATCAAAACGAGGCTTATTTCAGCAGGAAAAAAAGTTAAAGAAAAAGACTCAACGTATGTTTATTTTTATGACAATTTATTTATTATTTGACGAAGAAAATCAATGAAATAATGTTTTTATTTTCACGGGAAAGCTACTTTTAGTGTTCGCTAAATTGTGTTTTTTTTAATGAATAAACTAAAGATTGTAAAAACATAACCAATAAATCAACGATTTTTACAGAATTTTTTATTTTTTTGTACTGGTCCTGCTTTTGAACCAGAACCTCCCCCCCCCCCGACTAGTTTAGGGTTGGATTAGGGTTAGGGTTAAAAGACAGTTGTGCCCTGTTCAAAAGCTGTACAATAATATGAAGAATAATGGGTTGGTTCGAAATTTTTGTCCCGACATAAATTTGAGCAGATAGCTGTCGAGAAAATCTCTGCTCGTACCGCACTCTTTTTTATTACGTTGTTTTGCTTAAGATTTAATCAATTTACACGTAAAGTTGTCGTCTGCTTCTCGAGCCTTCTGATTGGATAAGCGATTCGACATCTTCAGACTGTTTACGTAAACGGCCGGAAGATGCCGAACAAAAAGTCGGGTTTGTCTGGTTCAAAAGATGTACCAGTACGTAAAAAAAAAAAACCGCTTCGATGTTCCAGCGCACTCTCTTAACTATTTTTTTTACATATCAAGGCCAGATGCAACTCGAGGAAAAGGATTAATGAGATACAATAATTGTCAGAACCATTTGTGGGGACGGTTCTAGATAAAAATCTCTTGACACTGGCTTTGAAGACGACCAAGTTGTAATCTGTGGGGAAGCAGTCCCGCAGCAATGTGTTCAACAGACGGGAAGCCCTTTGCGAAGAAGCTCTGTTTGTGGAAATTTCTCCTCACGCTAGACACACTGATGAAGAAAGGAAATTTTTGTTGTTGTTGTGGCAGAAGATGAGTTCTTGCTGCGAATGTCTTACACGGAGGAACAAGAGATTTGAGTTAAGTCGAGCACCTTCCATGGAAATAACGATAGAGTAGAGAGAGACTAGCAACATCTCTTCTGTAAGAAATGGACCGAGGCAACACCATGTCTATTATGACGTCATCCCGTAACGTCTTGCTGAAGAAAATCTCCTCGCGATCGTGTGCAGGCAAGTAAATGGGATCTCATTGAAATACACTATTATCTTTATTTTTATTTATTTTTATTTTTTAATAAATATATTTTGGTTAATATATATATATATATATATATATATATATATATATATATATATATATATAGAGTCTAAAGAAGCTTTGAGCATTAAAAAAAAAAAAAATGTAAAATGCAGTTTAAATTCCCAGACAAACTAACTAAATCCAAGATATTGCAGACTTAACATTCGTTGGAAAATTAATAAATGAAAAAATATAAGTAAAAAAAAAAAAAGGGGGGGGGGGTAATTATCTAAGAGTGAAACAAAAACAGGAGACCGTAAGCGTCTAATATTAACACGGGGATCATCAGCTGTTTACCATGTAACTGTTTCGGAGATTTAAAAACAGGACAGTTATAATATTCATGGCTCTCCAATGGTACTGATTATACGACCATTTCCCCAATAATCAAGTGTCGAAATAATTCAGTTTAAAATATATATATATATATATATATATATATATATATATATATATATATATATATATATATATATATATATATATATATATATAAAGTCTTTCTGTAAAAAATAGGTAGAGATTATAATTGTTTGATATTTGCATGTATTTGAACGTTATATTCCACTTAGAACACTGGCCTGTGTTTCAAATTGAGTCCGGATATTGTCATTTGGTTCATTAACGTGAAAAAAACATTTTCGTCACGGAATTAACGGTTCAATTTGAGGAAAGTTTTGACTGGGCACACCAGCGCAAGTTATAAAGATATGAAGATCTATGATAACAATGTGTCAGAAATTGCTGGAAAACCATTGTATTTCCTATCGAACGTTTTATTGCCAACTCGACCTCCGCATTCTTGAATAATCTTGGTCTTTCCCCATCGGACAATCGGAAATACATAAAGAAAATACCAGACAAGGCTCTATCTACATCAGCGTGGATATGGGATCCCATAGAGTGACGACAATAGAACAAAGTCTGCTAGTATCGTGAGATACCACTGAGGCGCTCTGAAACATGTCTGAATTATACCTGAACCCAGAGTCGTCATCTGATGAAGGCTCTGTAGGAAGCAATGCTGCTGTACAAGGAACAGTTATTGTATAAACATTTATATATATATATATATATATATATATATATATATATATATATATATATATATATATATATATATATATATGTAAATGAATAGATGCGAAAGTTGGGCCCATTTCTCGCATAAGCTGTAAAGTCAAAACGCCTTATTTCAAGTTAATCCAACTTTACACAATAGACGAACCATTTTTATATACTACTTATGTATATGCGATAACCGTTGCAAGATCAACTAATTTGTATATTAGTTTTGAAAAGGAGATTTTATTAATTAACTATTATTATTATTTTTTAATTAAACTTAGATAAATGTAAAATACTACATGCAGGATCCAAGAATGTTGGAGTTGAATATTTACTAAACAACAGAGAAATCAAAGAAGTAGATGGAGAGTGCGATTTGGGAGTGGGATTTGATAATACATTTAAGGCAAATAATCATATTTTGACCATTGTATCGAGGGCAAATAGAATGATCGGGTGGATTGTTAGGAATATTATTTCGAGGGAGACAAATGTTGTGTTAAGGATATATAAAGCTCTAATAAGACCTCATATAGAATACTGCATCCAGGCCTGGGACCCAGCGACTAGATATGGAAATTGGAATGTAATATTGAAACTGGAAGGCGTACCAAAGAAGGGTGACAAAACTAATAAGTAAAGTAAAGGAGTGCAGTTACAGGCAGAGATTGGACAAATTGGGATTGACATGTTTGCTGGATAGAAGAATGAGAGTTGGTATGATTGAGACTTTCAAGATAATAAATGGCATTTCTAACTATGGTGGGCATTTTTTTAGTATTTCTCCTAGATCTGGAAGGTTATCGTCAATGCAATTTTCAAAAACTGTTAACCAGTTGTGTTCAAATGTGCATTTCTTTAGATGAACCAACCTGACTTTAAACAAGTTGTGATCTATTTCTAAATTGTCAGTGAAAATGCAGATTAATTTCTTCTTTTGTTTCTTTTCTTTACGGTTACATTTAAAAGATAACTAAATTTGTATCGAAATTACCAAAATATTAATGTTCATATATCTATATGAATAGCTCCTAAAGATTTTGTTTCGTGTTTACAACAAAGTTATGAATGAAGAATTTATTATTTTATTTAATGTTTCAAGTATTTCAAATGGTGAACTTTGCGAAGCGATAGCGAGCCGGCAAAGCCAGCGAGTTTATTGTATTTATAATCTTTCTTCAAATGTTTTCTTTTGTATTTGCTTTCTCCGCCTCCTCCTTCCCCTCCCCCTACTCCTCTCCCGCGCTGATTTAAAACATTTTTTTTTTTAAAAACAAACTTTTATTCACCCTAAACAAGGTATATTTCCACTAAAACGTAAGAGACCACTGTGAATCAGGGGCCAGATTTATAGGGGATATTCTAAATATGAAGTTGTGTTGCAATATGTTTGTTCATATTACATTTAAATTTCTGCATGTTGGCACAGCTGTGGAAACGGAAAGTAAAAAGAGAATTCCTAAAACAAGCGGTACGAGGACAAAAGCTATTAGGATAAAAATCTTTCCAGCATCTGGGGACCTCTACGGTGAAGGGGCGTGATTTTTTGCTGCTTGTTGGGTTGGCCGGGGGCATTTATGTTAAGGGGAACATATGCAGTAAGTTCGTCAGAGCACATTCCGTGGAAATACTTGTAAAAAAAGCACAGAGACGCAACGTTGCGATGATGGGACAAGGCATGGAGCTTGGTAGACAGTGCGGGGACTATTAGGCTAGATACCACCCCTGTCAAAGAGGGGGGTTGAGAGTAGTGGTTAGTGCACCAGCCTAGATGTGGCAACAATATTACATTCATGGGCGAACGGTGACTTTATGGAGATATAGAATACTGGCAGGTGTGACAAAATTTCTTGCCCGGTAGAGGAAGCTCACCTTTTTTGCAGCAAACTTGGCACTGTCTTCTATAAATTTATTCCAATTCGTGTTACGTGTGAGTGTTAAACTGAGAAGTTTCAGCGTTGGACTCTCAGGAAGAGTGCTATTAGTTTATCTCCATATTTATCTTATTTCTTCCTTTCCTTCCTTACACTTTCTTTATTTCGAGCCTTTTGAATCTTTTTTTCCATTTTTCTTTTATTGCATTTTTCTGTCTTCTCATCGTGTATTATCATCGTACGAGTTTCCACCGCTTGTCAAAAATAAAAGATTACTTCCCCAGTGTTCGCACTAATATTCATATTCATATACGATAACATCTTAATCAGTGAAGCTAAAAAAAGTAAGTCAGAAAACGTCTCAAGCTGGAACATTTAAGAAAAAGAAGAAAAAGAAAAAACGTATCAATTGCTATAGAAATAAGAAAGGAAAAAAGGAAAGAACACGTCTCATTATTGAAATTGAGTGAAAGATTTCTTACCGACTTTTTTTTTGACAGCCGGGCGAGATTGTTGGACTTGCTATCTCTTTTCTCCCTTTTTTTAAACACTTGCAACAGTTTCGTTTGGCAGATTTTTACTCGCTAAATCGGGACGGATATATATATATATATATATATATATATATATATATATATATTTTTTTTTTTTTATATATATATATATATATATTTATTTATTTATTTTTATACAAATGATCTTTATTATTGTGTGGAGGATAGTCTTTCTTTAAAATGTTTTCTAGACGTAATCTTTCTCCTCTCTTTCCCCTGTCAGTTTAGCTATATACCTATTTTCTTTCTTTCTTTTCTTTAAACCGTTTCAAGTTACTTCCTTTGATAATTTTCTCCTTGCATCTTTCTTTCTTTCTTTCTTTCTTTCTTTCATTCTCATCGTGCATTCTTATTGTATTTTAACTTGATTTTTTGCTGATGAATTACATTACGTTTCCTTTTTATTACCCTTTCTCTTTCTTTTTTCTTTCTTTCTTCTTTTCTTTATTTACTTGATAAAAAACTATTTACATCGTTTGGTAATAATTTCACTATTGCTAATGACTTAAACTGATATAATTCTTGCTCTATTGGGGATAATGTCTGATTTCAAATAATCAACGAAACAGAAAAATTGAACATAAAAAACAAACGTCTATCATTATATTAAAGCTGTGTTCACCAACTTTTGTTTCTCTAATGCCTTTTCCTATATACTTTAATGACACAAAATACATGCTAAAATATTCCTTAATTATGTGAGTGTTGCTATGAATACAAAATCAAGGAGGCCCCCAGAGCTCTTATAAAATGACTCTTTCTGATTCCCTCATCCTTTGATAAGGACAAAAGTCCAAAGAGAAACGTAATAAAATAAACAATAATAATGTGACGATGGCGTAAAAATATTATCCAAACTTATCACTATGACGCCATGTACCTATCACTATGATGTCATGTGCGCAAGATAACATTAAAAATTGTGATCACATTCAACAAAAACTGGCCATTTGACCCCCCTCATTAATTGAATTTTTTTTAAAGATATTATGTTATGCCGGTTAAAATGATACCTATTTTGTGGGTGTTTGTTGTGTATTTTTCTAAGTTTTAGCAAGAAATACTGTTGTAGACCCGTGCTAGGGGTCACAAAGATAACAACCACAAATTGTGACAGGTTAAAATATACAATGTATTTATTCATAGCAATACAGTAACGCCACTAAATGTGGTAGGAGATGACCGGATTCCTACCATGCGGTAAAACATGAATAGGAATGTCCTCTATTTAACACCTACCCACTATAGGAGTATGTGACACAAGGTCGGAAAGTGGGATTTGAAAAGCCAGCGCCCGAGAAGGTGAGCGCTTTAGCCATTAAAAATTGCCTGGACAGCCCCGTCGGCATTCCCCGGTAGGGGCGCCTCAGGCAGTAAGCTATAAACTTACTCCTCCCCAAAGAGGAGAGGCAAAGCCTGGGAGGGTGGACCTCCTAGAACTGCACAGGACAGACCCATAGACCGGCGGAATCATGCCCCGAAGGCCAAGACAACACCGGTCCATAGGGTGTAGTATCCATCGGAACAGATACCACACGTAGTACGAGGACTTTCACATGATAGGAATGTCCTTTATTTAACACCTACCCACTATAGGAGTATGTGACACAAGGTCGGAAAGTGGGATTTGAAAAGCCAGCGCCCGAGAACGTGAGCGCTTTAGCCATTAAAAATTGCCTGGACAGCCCCGTCGGCATTCCCCGGTAGGGGCGCCTCAGGCAGTAAGCTATAAACTTACTCCTCCCCAAAGAGGAGAGGCAAAGCCTGGGAAGGTGGACCTCCTAGAACTGCACAGGACAGACCCATAGACCGGCGGAATCATGCCCCGAAGGCCAAGACAACACCGGTCTATAGGGTGCAGTATCCATCGGAACAGATACCACACGTGGACACTCACATGATAGGAATGTCCTCGATATTTAACACCTACCCACTATAGGAGTATGTGACACAAGGTCAGAAAGTGGGATTTGAAAAGCCAGCGCCCGAGAACGTGAGCGCTTTAGCCATTAAAAATTGCCTGGACAGCCCCGTCGGCATTCCCCGGTAGGGGCGCCTCAGGCAGTAAGCTATCAACTTACTCCTCCCCAAAGAGGAGAGGCAAAGCCTGGGAGGGTGGACCTCCTAGAACTGCACAGGACAGACCCATAGACCGGCGGAATCATGCCCCGAAGGCCAAGACAACACCGGTCTATAGGGTGTAGTATCCATCGGATCAGATACCACACGTGGTACGAGGACTCTCACAGAATAGGAATGTCCTCGATATTTAACACCTACCCACTATAGGAGTATGTGACACAAGGTCGGAAAGTGGGATTTGAAAAGCCAGCGCCCGAGAACGTGAGCGCTTTAGCCATTAAAAATTGCCTGGGCAGCCCCGTCGGCATTCCCCGGTAGGGGCGCCTCAGGCAGTAAGCTATAAACTTACTCCTCCCCAAAGAGGAGAGGCAAAGCCTGGGAGGGTGGACCTCCTAGAACTGCACAGCACAGACCCATAGACCGGCGGAATCATGCCCCGAAGGCCAAGACAACACCGGTCTATAGGGTGTAGTATCCATCGGAACAGATACCACACGTGGACACTCACATAATAGGAATGTCCTCGATATTTAACACCTACCCACTATAGGAGTATGTGACACAAGGTCGGAAAGTGGGATTTGAAAAGCCAGCGCCCGAGAACGTGAGCGCTTTAGCCATTAAAAATTGCCTGGACAGCCCCGTCGGCATTCCCCGGTAGGGGCGCCTCAGGCAGTAAGCTATCAACTTACTCCTCCCCAAAGAGGAGAGGCAAAGCCTGGGAGGGTGGACCTCCTAGAACTGCACAGGACAGACCCATAGACCGGCGGAATCATGCACCGAAGGCCAAGCCAACACCGGTCTATAGGGTGTAGTATCCATCGGAACAGATACTACACGTGGACACTCACATAATAGGAGTGTCCTCGATATTTAACACCTACCCACTATAGGAGTATGTGACACAAGGTCGGAAAGTGGGATTTGAAAAGCCAGCGCCAGAGAACGTGAGCGCTTTAGCCATTAAAAATTGCCTGGACAGCCCCGTCGGCATTCCCCGGTAGG
Source organism: Sepiola atlantica (assembly GCA_963556195.1). Classification (NCBI taxonomy): domain Eukaryota; kingdom Metazoa; phylum Mollusca; class Cephalopoda; order Sepiida; family Sepiolidae; genus Sepiola; species Sepiola atlantica. The sequence continues at coordinate 32,425,296 of OY744523.1, read as the reverse complement.
GGCGTCTCAGGCAGTAAGCTATCAACTTACTCCTCCCCAAAGAGGAGAGGCAAAGCCTGGGAGGGTGGACCTCCTAGAACTGCACAGGACAGACCCATAGACCGGCGGAATCATGCCCCGAAGGCCAAGACAACACCGGTCTATAGGGTGTAGTATCCATCGGAACAGATACCACACGTGGACTCTCACATAATAGGAATGTCCTCGATATTTAACACCTACCCACTATAGGAGTATGTGACACAAGGTCGGAAAGTGGGATTTGAAAAGCCAGCGCCCGAGAACGTGAGCGCTTTAGCCATTAAAAATTGCCTGGACAGCCCCGTCGGCATTCCCCGGTAGGGGCGCCTCAGGCAGTAAGCTATCAACTTACTCCTCCCCAAAGAGGAGAGGCAAAGCCTGGGAGGGTGGACCTCCTAGAACTGCACAGGACAGACCCATAGACCGGCGGAATCATGCCCCGAAGGCCAAGACAACACCGGTCTATAGGGTGTAGTATCCATCGGAACAGATACCACACGTGGACACTCACAAAATAGGAGTGTCCTCGATATTTAACACCTACCCACTATAGGAGTATGTGACACAAGGTCGGAAAGTGGGATTTGAAAAGCCAGCGCCAGAGAACGTGAGCGCTTTAGCCATTAAAAATTGCCTGGACAGCCCCGTCGGCATTCCCCGGTAGGGGCGTCTCAGGCAGTAAGCTATCAACTTACTCCTCCCCAAAGAGGAGAGGCAAAGCCTGGGAGGGTGGACCTCCTAGAACTGCACAGGACAGACCCATAGACCGGCGGAATCATGCCCCGAAGGCCAAGACAACACCGGTCTATAGGGTGTAGTATCCATCGGAACAGATACCACACGTGGACACTCACAAGATAGGAGTGTCATCTCTTTGAGTCTTTGCAACCATGGTATTTATTATAGATGGTTGCTTCCATTAGTTCTTCAATAGGGGTGATTTGTACCCCACAACAAATACATACACACATATTTTTGCCGTATATATATTTTAGCTAGCAGGGCTACGCGGCGTTGCCCGGTGTCATAACCAAACAAAACAGAAATAAATCTTCATATGAAAACTTTTATCTATCTTTTTCTCTAGCCGTCTCTCTATCTTTCTCTGTTTCCCCTTTCCCCATTATTTCCCTCCTTCTTCCCAACCCTTTCTTTCTCCTCCATCCATATCATTTCTCTCTCTGGTTTTAATGTGTTGATATCAAAAGTAATAATGTAATTCCTTTACTGGAGTTATCTGTTTTAAATGTAATACTGTAATCTTACATTTATTGTTCCTGGACAGCGCCGAGTAGAACTAAACACAGTGACATTCTTAATTCCGGGTAATTTCGCCCCTCCTCCCGCATTGACAATAATATCAAGAGAAATGATGTTAATAATGAAAATACCCGAAATAAATTTAAATGTTATACTGTAATTTACATTTATTGCTTCCGGACAACTCTGCTCTAACAATAATTTGAATGGAAATACTGTTGACGATGACAATAGTCCGAAGACCAAATTCAATACTGTAATCTTACATTTATTTTTAATCATGCAAAATACATGCTAAATTATTCCTTAATTCTGTGATTAAATTATGTTCGAAATAAATTCAATTTAATTCCTCTAAGTAGCCGAAAATTGTAATTAACTAAACAACTCACCCACCTTTCTAAAATCACCACTTATTTATGTATTTCTCTCACCAACTTTCACTGTGTGTTGAGTCGACCACTCTCTAATAGTTTTTAATATATCTGTTAACATTTAAAGAAATAGGGATTCTTTTTTGAGCTAATTTACATATGTTTATACAGACCATAAACCCGTATGTAAATTAGATAGCAAAATAATAGGTGACTTTACTTCTATATTATCCATGATGTAAATATATTTTTAGTCACGCAAGAAGAATTTCTTAAGATATATCAGAGTTTATGAATTTTCGAATGAATTCAAAGTGGAACAAATGATGGTAGTTGCTGTGACCCAACGGGTCACGGTTAGTCTGGTATTAGCATACATATATACTTAACTAGACAACCCGTTACCCGTTGGGTCAAAGTTGATACATTGTGCATTAATGTTTACATTACATAGTTAGAAATGAACAATACATTCAATTTTCATCTTTATTTAAGTCCTTCATTTATTTCCGTCATCCTCTTTCTCTCCCTTTACGCTGTTAATGTACTACTACTTTAGTCTTTTCCTTTTCTTTTAAAAAAATATTATTTTATTTACGTCATCTTATTTACTTTTCTCTAACGCTGCTGTTTTTCGCCTCTTTCGCCCTTCATCCCACCATCTAAAAAATTTAATGTGCAGACAAGCAAGCAAGATTATATTAATTTTAGTTTTATATGGATTTGAGATGTTTCTGTCTGTCTGACGGTCTGTCTGTCTCTATGTTGGATAATGGCCCTATGGGAATGGACGTATCTGTTGGAAGTCGTTGGTTTGACTTGCGCCAATTAGCGCGGGCGCAGTCGAGTGCAGAATAGGGCATGTTCTCACAGTCAGAGCTAACAGACGTGAAAAGGTCACTGTGTGACGAGACCCCAGATCAAGGGTCAGTCTGCACCTGCGAGAGGCTCTGTGACGTCACAGGCCCTTGCGTGGGAAAGAAAGGGATCCGTGACGTCACTCGTTCTTCGGAGAAGCGAGTTTCGTCAGTCTGGGTTTTGGAGGCGAACCTATCAGACATGTTTTTGATGTAGTCAGCAATTTGATTTAAGGGAAATATTTCCCTAAGAAAATACAAGCGAGAATGGTTAAGAAAATAATTGTTAAGTAACTGTGATAAAGTAGGATTTGCTCTCTCTCTCTCTCTCTCTCTTTCTCTCTCTCTCTCTCGGCGTAGTGAATGGCCCAGGCCGATAGATAACAACGCTTGTAATTGAAAGTTAAGAGGATTGTTTGTCTTCGGAGTGCGTCATGGGCTTTTTGTTGCAGACAACGGACGGCGTGGTTCACGGCAGGAAGGAAGAAAGAATTCATCCACTAGACACACGACCCCCTACACGGCGAGGGAGAAAACTAAAGATATGCAAACAATATATGAACTATGTGATTTATGATGTTTTAAAAATGACGAGTATTAAACGTGAACCGCCGCGGCCCAAGCAGAGGGCTATGCAACATCTATATTTCTCTGTCTGCATATTGAGATGAAACAGGACTTTTCCCGAGTAAAATTTTACAAGGACTCTAATGAAAGTATTAATTTCTTATTAGAGCGTTGAACTGTAATATCGTAAGCATCAATTATTCATAAACAGCAAAAGCGAAGTTTTACTTTATTTAAGAAAAAAATCTTATTTTATTTATAACTTAAACATTGACAATTATAAAAATAAATAAAAAAAGATTAAAAATTGTAATATGGCTTTTCAGGTCTGGAACAGAAGTGCACTGGAATATTCTAGGCGTCCCCGATAGTTATCAAAAATGACCAATACCTGACCAAGAAACCTTCAATACGGAAATATAAGGATGCATTTTTAATGTCTGTTAACATTATAACACAGGGTAACACCTCCCCAAAATGCCACCCATGGAATCGTTAATAAAATTCACCATCCTTTCTGCCATCGAACCATATTCGATACAAATAAACTTCAGTCTATGCATAGCTTGTCTACCAAGTTTTGGTCATAAATGTCAAATAGTCTTTGTTTTATCGTCGTTCAATGATATGCGAGGACACTTTGGTGATCGTTTCATCAGCACGAGGTATGATCTTGATTGCGCCTCGTACTTGCCGTACATTAAACCTCCATATTATTACCTGTGAGGTTTTCTCAAAGATAATGTCTATCAAAACAATTCGCAACAAACTCTTCCTAAACTGAAGCGAGCTCATCACTGCCAAAAAGGTGAGTGTGTCAGAGTTATTGACAATTTTGCACGCCGTATCCAGACGTGCTTATCATTTACACTTCAAAATTGCATCCAATGATGAGACAAGAATTTGGCGAGCTTTGGAGAGTCACCACTTAGCTGCCACTACTCCCATGTCCACTCTGATTTTGAGTTGTAGTAATTCTCAGGGTTGCATCTATGGACCAAATAGAATGCGCATTGAGTATGAAATGAAACTGCACCCCAATATATATATATACACATGCAGTTCCTATTTACTAGCTCCCCATGAGGGCAGAGTTAAACCCAAGGTCGTTTTTTTACGTGGGGAAAATATAGCCACTTCCCAAATGGGCTCTCTGGATTGGAAGAAAAATTAAAATTGCCTCAGTCTTGAAGAATTTCTCTTTCACTGACCGAGGACGGAAAAGATGAGATACTATTAGAACATATACTACACCTTGCATTATTTATTTGCTATGAGGTCAATATTTTGCAATGTAACAAATAAGGTACAAGGTCATCAAAACTGTTGGTAAAATGAGGGTCGTCTAAAAGACATGACATTGTCTACTCTACTCTTACCTAGAATCATTTCAGTCACTACAATACCACATTTATTCTAGAGGCCACCCTACTTAAGATATCGCCAATTTTATTTGAAATTTCACTTTTTTATAAATATATTTATATACACAAATTCATTGGAATAAAAGGGAGAGTGGGGAAAAATATGAAAAAAACAACAAAAAAACGGTTAGTAAGACCTTCCCAACCTCTTCTAATAAATAGACCGTCCACTGTTTTCCGGTTTGTTCACAACCAAAAACAAGCAGACTCATCTTTAAATGGGAGTGGAATCTAAGTTGGCGAACAAGGGTGGAATGGGGTGTTTGGGAGTGGATGATGTTGCTATACTACACTTTGCTCCTAGCCAAAAGGCCAAGGAAGTTAAACCATGAATTAGTAGTTAAAGCAAACACCATAAATATATATCTGACGATATTAAACAAGCATAAACATAAAAATGACTATTTATTGAAAATATTGATATGCCGCTAAACTACCCCCAAACGAAAACACTATTTAGTATTCCCAAACAATCACTCATCCAAGTACTAACAAGGTTTAACGTAGCTTTATTTCAGTGATTCTATGTAAACATGTGTTTCAATTTGATTAAAAAACTATATTGTTAATTAAATCGTTTCCGGTGCATTTTTTATTGAGTGACCTTGTGTTCATCAAAGGACATAGCTAGAGGAAGTTGGCTGTCGAGGAGTTTAGTAAGTTAATTTTAACATGTGCGGGAAAAGAGAAAATGGAAGTAAGAAACACTTGAGTTACGTGATACCGTCGACGACGTTAAGGGGTATTGTTTAACAGAAGCTGATTAGAAGCGAATCGAGGTGAGTCGATAAAATGTGGTTTTATTAAGATTAAAGCAAAAGGTATCTATTTACTCAAGTTGAGCGACGTCTTTCTAATCGGTTATACAGTGAAGACAGTTGTTTGTTTTCTAAAGTCGTAGCAGAATGTTTTTATTATAATATGTAATAAAATGAAAACGTGCATTAGTTTTATGAATTCGTAAATAATAAGGTGGAAGTGTACAATTTATACTAAGGAAAGAAGGAATGCTTTACAGAAAGATTAAGGAATCGGCTCTTTTTACGTACAAAAATATGTGCTGTCTTTACACACTGGTAGTAATGGAAAAGAGATAATTTTATATAGATTTGAAACTGTAGTATAGTATGAAAAAGCCGTAACTTGATATGTATGTATGTATGTATGTATGTATATGATTGACATGTATGCTTAATTCTCACACAGTGTCACACTCAAATGCACACATACACACTGACAGCAAACAAACATATACACACATTCACGTTCAACACTCTAAACTTTTCTCACTCTAAACTTTCTACAATGAAAACTGTACTTATACAATGAAAATTTACTCACATGAAATAACTTTCAGCCAATTATAATTTTGTATATATATATATATATATATATATATATATATATATATATATATATATATATATATATAATGCAACTTTAATTCCTATATAATTTTATTGCTAGCTACCACATTGCAGAATGGTTCTTGGATGTAGTGTTTAGATAGTATTATTATTATTTTTATTTTTTTATTATTGTTATAATTAATGTTATTTGATATGCAAATTACTATATCATACGGTAGTCTTAAGGGTAATATATTATTATTATTATTATTATTATTATTTTATCATTATTATTATTTATTTATGTATATATTAGTGATATTTTAAGCTGAATTATTTCGACACTTGATTATTGGGGAAATGGTAGTATAATCAGTACCATTGGAGAGCCATGAATATTATAACTGTCCTGTTTTTAAATCTCCGAAACAGTTACATGGTAAACAGCTGATGATCCCCATGTTAATATTAGACGCTTAAGGTCTCCTGTTTTTGTTTCACTCTTAGATAATTAACCCCCCATTTTTTTACTTATATTTTTTCATTTATTAATTTCCCAACGAATGTTAAGTCTGCAATATCTTGGATTTAGTTAGTTTGTCTGGGAATTTAAACTGCATTTTACATTTTTTTTAATGACTCAAAGCTTCTTTAGACTATATATATATATATATATATATATATATATATATATATATATATATATATATATATATATATATATATATATATTGTGTGTGTGTATTTAGGCAGCATATTTTCATTTAAGCAAACATTATTAAATAACACGGAGTGTTAACCTTACATCTCTCTGACACTAGCCCCATTTGCCAACACCTAAAAAAACATGACTAAAATAATACACCACGATACCAACACCAAAAGATTCTAAATTCTTGAAGCCCTCTACATAAAAACTAAACATCCCACAATCAATAATGTGAATTACGAAGCTAGTCACAATATTTTAAAGTGTCTAGCATAGTAATACACGTTATCAAATTCTTAACTATTAAGCAATTATACGTTTGAATCTTGAACGCGCTTAGGACTTAATCAAATTCTTAACGGTGAAGCAATCAAACTTTTGAATCTTGCACGCTCTTAGAACGTAATCACGCTCTCATGTAACATCTCTATATTATAGAATTCTTTTTAAGTTGAAAATAACTGGCCGTTATAATAATAAAAAAAATCAACAGTAAAGACATCTTTTTAAGAAACAAAAATTAACACCGCCTGAAGATGATTTGACTACTCAAATCGTAAATACTCGCAAGAAAAGAAAGAACATGGAACAAGAAACACATGGAACTTACACTTACATACAGAAATTTGACCGAAACACTAAATGGACCATTGGGAAAATTGAAAAAAGAAAAAAAAAGTCTTATCAAGAAAAAACACTCCGTGTTATTTAATAATGTTTGCCTATATATATATATATATATATATATATATATATATATATATATATATATATATATATATATATATAAATTGATCAAGTTCAACTATGTTAATAAAATGAACATAAACAATATTTCCAAAAGTGCTCAATAACAAGTAGAGCATTTATAAAATTACATAAGCAATTTTACAGTCTTACGTCAATCAATCAACGTTTCGATGCTACCACATCTCTTCAAAGACTGAATCCCGCATTGGAAATGTCACCAGCACGAAGCTGGATGTTAAGAAAAAGAGAAAAAAAACAAGATTCAAATTCAATTAAAGTTCGTGTAGGTCAAATATAGGTCACAGTCCGCTGACCCTCCAAACTCTCACTAATTAACCCCTAGTTCGCTCCTATATCCCAACGAACGCTTCATTCTCTTTTCCGAGCGGCTATCATTTTGCCATTAGCTAGACAGAGCAAGCATGGGGAAGTTAAGAAAATAAATAAATCAACAAATAAGTAGAATATTCATCTCTCATTCTACTTATCTGTTGATTTATTTTTTATGGTTAAATGGATCGTCAGTTAGTGTGAGAAAGAGAGAAAGAGAGAGAGAGAGAGAGAGAGAGAGAGAGAGAGAGAGAGAGAGAAGGAAAGAGTGCTTCGGCCGGAAATCACGTGGTTCGCATAACTTCCTCTCGATGTCCCACTCTGACGCTTACCCTTTAAACATTTCCACTGAAAACACGATTACAACTATGTAGCAGTTCCATAGAAAATTACCTTTTCATAACTTGTATTTAAGAATTACCTTTATTTTTCTAATCATTACTATATTTTTTTTTATAAAGAAACGCATTAAAGAATAAAATGTTCCCCATTATTATACTTTTTACTTATTAATTTACGTATGTCGTGTATCCTATTTTCTTTTCCCTTATGATAAAATACGAAACAGCCAACAAGAATAATTCGCTAGACAAGTTTTCCACATATAAATATTTATACACACGAATGGAGCTTATTTTCATTTTTTTACTTTTAGCAACCAGATCACAGTCGTAATTTGATATCGATGTAATTGCAAACGAAATAATATACAGCTAATAATTTTGAACATACGGAAAAATAAATGGGTTTTTGATATACAAATTTATTTCGGATTTATTGCTGTGCGGAATTATAATGAGGCATTTTTATAATTTCTTCCTTTTACTGGTGGGTCACAAATTATCAAGGCCCAGAGCCACTCGGGGATAAGGGTTAAAGAGATTGTTAGTTGGATGGTGATTGACACGACAGGAGGATTCGAAACAATGGGTAGAATGGGCTGAATATTACTTGATAGGAATTGATTATCAACGAGGACGGGTGAACAAGTATTTATTTACATTAGACTTGAAGACGACCATGGTGTAGTCGGTTGGGAAGCAGATTCGTGGTATCTTGTTCCACAAATGGGATGTTCTAGGAAAGAAACTTTGTTCATGGAAGTTCCGTTTTGTTTTTGGGAGAGAGAGAGAGAGAGAGAGAGAGAGAGAGAGAGAGAGAGAGGGGGGGGGGAGAGAAATGTTTTTTGCAATGGTTGTAGCTAGACGAGTTCTAACTGTGAATGTTTTATAGGGGGAGGGATTGGATCTCAGTCGAGCACCAACCATGAACATAATGTTATGCAGGGTATTTGGAAAATAGATAGCAAAACTTCAGAATTATGTTCTATATGTACCTAGAGTGAGAGAAGTTCCCATAACGCTTGCTTTCCAAAATTATAGGCAATTAAAACAAATGCTGATCAACATTTTTTTATTGTAGCCGCCTAACAAGTTTAATGTGTGTGATAGTGCACTTTTATTTCTACATATAAGATAGATAAACACTATCCCTGTGACAGGATCACATGTAAAATTATATTGAGTCTGGTGTTGCCTCATACACCAACAAAACCAGGAAAAAATAATACCAAATAAATATAAAAGCCATAGGGATCAGAATAAAGATCTGAGCGTCATGATCAACAGAATCATCTTTGGTAGTCAACATGGGGAACCCAGTCGACATTCAACAAATTTTGACCCTTCTTATTTCAGGTAAAAGAATACAACATACCGAATACAGGTATAAATATGATCAGCACAAACCAAATACCACACAAGAAAAGATATGGACAACAAAAGAAATTAGATTAGTAAACAAGACCAACAAAAAGAAAATAATCTCGAAGTTTTTATTTCTACTTTAACTCACCTCAAACAAAGCACACTGCCACTGAAACGTAAGGGGCTACTGTGAATTAGGGGCCAGATTTATAGGGGGCATCCTAAGTGGGGAGTTGTGCAGCAAGATGTTTGTTAACATTACATTTACATTTTTGCATGTTGGTACAGTCGGGGAAACAGGGAACAGTGAGGGATTTCCAAAGGCAAGCAGTTCGAGGAAAGAAGCTGTTAGAGTAGAAAGCTTTTGGGCATCTGGGAACCTCAGCACTGAAGGGGTGGGATTTTTCTGATTGTCGGGTTAATCGAGAGTATTTACGTCAAGGTGGCACAAGTGAAGTAAATTCTTTGGAGCACATTTCATTACAGTACTTGTAAAAAAAAGCATAGGGATGCAACATAGAGGCGATGCGACAGGGGCTGGAGCTTGGTAGATAGTTTGGGACCTATTAGATTAGAGACTCTTTTATCGACCCTGTCTAAGAGGGTGAGACTAGTGGTTGATGTACCAGCTAAGATGTTGCAGCAATACTCCATACGTGAGCGAATGGTGGCTTTGTAGAGATATAGAATACTGGCAAGTGTGAGAAGTTTTCTAGCTCGGTAAAGAGAGCCCACCTTATTTGTAGCAAACCTAGCAGTGTCTTGTATGTATTTGTTCAAATTTATATTACCTGTGGATGCTAGGCCGAGGCTTTTGAATGTTGGAATCCTAAGTAGGTTGATATTAGCCATGACAATCGGTGGTTCATTTAATTTACTTACAAATGTTATCGATTTTCCAAACATCGTCTATATGTTTTGGTCACCTGTAAGTTCAAAACAACTCGATAGATTTACACCAAATTTTGCAAAAAAAATATTTTAATACAAAACATTGTCACCAAGGACGGATGATTGCTAGGACCAAACTAGTGTACAGGTCTCTATTGAAGAACACGGGTGAAGTCTGTCTTCTCCAGGTTCCGATCTTGTCTAGAAGCCATAGTGGAAGCTTAGGGCGGCCTATTCCTATTCCGAGTGAATTGCTTTTTGCGAAAGGTCCACTAGGATATAGCCTTTGAATTTTGAGAATACATATATTATTGGCCAAGATATGACGTTTCCTTTCCTAAAAGTGTCAAATTGGACTCGAACACCCTATAATTGCGCATTTCTACTTTCTAAGTGTTCGTCACTTATAGGTTCCAAGACTACTCAACAGAACATCACTAAATTTGGCAAGGAACCTTACTTGAAATATCGTCTGTGGCATAGTACGCTGTAAATATTAGTACTATTATTACTAAAAGTAATAAACATGAATAGGGTCCGAAACTCTCGGAGAGAAATTACATCATTTTTAGCATAAAGAAACTTGAGGTATCGAGTGTTATTGATTAAGGAACGACATTATACTACTACTACTACTACTACTACTACTACTACTAGAAACCAAATTATTACGAATTGCACAAAATTTAATCTGAAGAGCACTTGGGATTGAAAGCTATCTGTGTGAGTTTATGTGGAGAGAGAGAGAGAGAGAGAGAGAGAGAGAGAGAGAGAGAGATACGATCTAATTATTCAAAAACTCAATGGTATGAATGAATTCCATCCTTTTGAGTAAGTAATAAAACGTTTTTTTTACTGTGTTTTGTTTTTAGTGGCGAAGGTACTTTTGGCGGGGCCGTTCTACAAAAGATCCATAACATTATACTACTACTACTACTACTACTACTACTACTACTACTACTACTACTACTACTACTACTACTACTACGTGGGGTTTGTCGGAATAAGGCTACTAATACAAGTATTATTACTAATTAATATTATTATTTACTCACTAGTGTCATATATTGGGCGAGTAAACCCACTATTATATAAGTAGGTTAGTTGGAAATAACAGAAAATAGAAGTTCAGTCGGTGTAAACTTGCTAAACCAGAGGTTAGGGTTTACTAGACTGTGGGAATTGATATAAACGGATGTGACGTTATATGGCTCACAGAGAGAGAGAGAAAGAGAAAGAGGGAAAGAGAGAGAGAGAGAGAAAGAGAGAGAGAGAGAGAGCATTACACGTGTGAAGATGTTTATTAAAAATGCGCTGATAAGATATGAATAAACAGTGATTATCGATTTATCTCTGCTCTCTCTACTGGTAAATGATTTAGAACGAAGATAAAGTCGAATAAATCTCGTCTGTCTTCTAACAGTTTTTTCCTGACTTGGTTCTTTTAAAGGTATTAAATAACTTATTTGTAGGCGGCGCCCTCCCCACCCCCAGCGCGAAATGATTACGGAAAGAAGCGCGTACAAGAACAGGCAGCTAACGAGGTATGTTTATGAACTTTGAGGTGGTTTTGTAATAATGACAGCAACTTTGTTTTTCTGCATGTATGTCACAAGGTTTTTGCACAGCGTTGCAAATAATTTTGCGTTATCGCTACAGCCGGTTACCATTGATTCTTTGCTTACAATGACCGTTGGTCTTCCATAGAACTTGAGCGGCAATAAGACTCACCAAAGGTTCCAATACTATCCGTACCCTTTCAGCGGAGGTCTAGTCTGTGTTTTCCTTCCTCGAACTTTCCATCCGCTTAGACCATTCACAACCATTTTGTTCGGTATCATCAGAGAAAGTAGTCGTCACATATATGTGCGTGTGGTTTTATCTGGGGGGGGGGGGTCCTATTTGATAGGATTTCTGACAGTTTCAGTTCCATTAGGCTCGTGTGATGTACTTTTTGCATTTTTTGTTCTATTTTAAATTTTATTTTTAACTTACCTGGGACTGGTTAGCGTTCGCTGGTTATGTTGGTCGGTTTCCATATTCGAGGACTTTCCTTAATGTTTCGGCCTTTTTCATCCTTGTTGTACGTTTTATGGTCTCAATTTTCCCATTGATTCGAAGTTCTCCTCGTCTCTTTCACACGTTTTTCGAGAATTTTCCGAGTGATCCTATTATTATTATTATTATTATTATTATTATTATTATTATTATTATTATTATTATTATTATTATTATTATTATTATTATGTACTCACTAGGAGTTCTAACACTAGTCATCATCAGTTATTGCTCACTGATGATAACCGGTGGTGTTCCCTGGAGTCTGAATGACAACAAGTCTCCTAAGATTTCCTATATTTTCCACCTCTTTTGATAACCATTGCAAATTACTTTGCATTATCACAGCATCCGCTTACCATTGATTACTACTTGCAACGGTCATTGGTCTTCATTGGGATTTGGGTGGCAATAAGCCTCCCCAATGTCCCAGGACTCTCTGCACTCTTCCAGTTGAGCTCTGGCTACTCTCCCTCCTCGGTCTTCTCATCCTCCTTGATCCATTACGACTATTTTGTATGGTATCGGTCGAGGCTGATGCAATCTTTTTTTGGGGGGTCGGGGTCGGAGTTCGTGAAATTGTTTTTGGGCAGCTTCAGTTCCCTTGGGTTCATGTTGTGTTCCTTCCATCTTTTTATTTTATTTCTGTTGCAGTTTACATATGACTGGGTAGAGTTTCTAGTTTATGTGCGTTGGTTTCCGTATTTGTCGATGTTCCTTAAGATTTCAGCTATTTTCATCATTGCCGTTCTCTGTATAGTCTCAGTCTTCCCCTTGATTCTAATTACTCCTTGCCTTTTTTCTAGTTTTTTCGGGACTGTTCCTACTGCTTTTATTGGTAATTTATTTACTTTCTTCATGTTCCATATTTCTTTTCAGTTCTCTGGCAAGTTCCGTGTATTTGTTTAATTTTTTTGTCGCTTTGATATCCACCCTGTGGTCTGCTGGGACAGCAGAATCTACAATTTGGCAGTTTCTTACCTTCTTGTTAATTATTATGACATCCGGTCTCCTTGCTTGGATGAGTTTATCTGTTTGTACCTGCATGCCTCAAACGATTTTGAGGTTTTCGTTTTCAGGTACTGTCTCCAATTTGTTTCTGTACCATTTGTTTGCATGTTCAAAATGTCAGTCGTTTGTATAGTTCCCAGTGTACTGCGCTCCCCACGTAGCTGTGTCTGTTATTGTATTCTTTTTGGGATAGTTTGCTAAATTCACTTATTATGTTGTTTACCGTTTCGTTTCTTTGTCCACAGAGTTTAAATTTACTGTTTCGATGGTTTTTATCTATTTTAGCTTTAATGTAGTTAGTTCTAATCGCATTGTTCTGTGCAGCTGTCAGTAGCGATTCCGTTTCTCTGTTCAAGTGTACTTTTCTTAGTCATGCCCAGGTGTTTTCGTGATTATCTTCTCTTGTCCTTCTTATGAATCGTCCATGTAGCTGTTCCTTTTCCCACTTTTATTTTCTTGTCTTTTCGTTTCAGGTTTCGCTGTCTCCTGTATTTTGACAATTTGACGGTGTTTCTTGCTGCGGTGATCAGTCTTTTTGTGGTCTGACTTTTTGTGTCTTCCACACAGTCTTCTATACTTACCAGTCTTCTTATTCCTTCGTTCCTATTCACGTAGAGTCGGTCAGTATTATCTTTTGGGTATAGTGCATTGTGCATGATCATTAGTTTCCTCGTCTTATGGTCAAGATGCCTAAGTTCTTTTTTGTCCAGTCTATGAATGGTTCAGAGTATCTTATTAGTGATACTGCCCGGGTTTTATTCCTTTAACTAGGTATTATTTCCTAATATTCTATTTAATTTCTGTGGATTTTATGGTGTATGTTTCAAGAACCCCCAATATTTTTATGTATCATGATCACCAAATGCCCTCAGCTCCTGCTGGTTGGGCAGTCCCATGCCCTCCGATGTCTCCAGTTTTCCCAGTTTCATTTCTAGCAGTGCACACTTTTCCATTCCGAATTCTGTTTGGATATCTTAGATGAATATTCTGGTTGTGCTTACCAGCTCTTCTAGTTCCTTTTTCCTTATTTTTTGTTGTTGCAAATAGCTTCAGGTTGTCCATATACATGAGTCGGTTCATTCTTTGTTCTGTGTCTGTAAACTTGTATCCGGCATCACATTTCTTAGTATTTGGTTGAGTGGCATCATTTTACACTTTGGTATGAAGATTTAAAGGAATCTTTCAATAATGAAATTGAAAATCTTATAATTTTAAATCTTATAATTACCAATCTAGTCTTTTAACCTCTGTGGCATCGTCTTCAACTGCGCCTTTCTAAACTACGAAGTGATAACACTTAACTTTTTTCCCTTAACTTTTTAAATTTAAACTTTTCCAGTTTATTTCCACCCGCGTGGACATTTAAGAAGAACAACAACAACAAAAAATAAAATAAAATAAAATAAAATAAAAACAATCACAGATTCCAATTTCATCATCATCATCATCATCATCATCATCATCATCATCATCATCATCATCATCATCATCATCATCATCATCATCATCATCATCATCATCATCATCTAATAATAATAATAATAATAATAATAATAATAATAATAATAATAATAATAATAATAAAAAAAATTAAAAAAAAACATATTGTCCAAAACTATTTAGTAAAATTGCACAAAATGTGAGATGAAGGACCCGTGGGATGCCGTATGTAATACGCATTATGAATACTAATTATTATGCTTACATAAAGTATAAACGATCCTCTACAGGAAGGAGCTAGACGAGAAAGCTGACCTTTTCGCTCGTCATGAAATAAAAATCGTATGAAAGTTCAACTCATCAATTGTGTATTTATGTACTTTTTCATTATTGCTGATACGTTTTTCAATGCGATTCTTGATATCTTTTGAATACAATTCATCGTTGATACATTTTTATATTGATCGAATTGTGATTGTTGTCCCGAATCTTGTTCTTTGTGTGATATCAACACAAAGAACAAGATTCTGCTAACAATTGTTTTGGCATAGCTTCATAGTAAACAGAATATATATATATATATATATATATATATATATATATATATATATATATATATATATATATAAGATAGAATGCATCAAACAAGTAATTGTTCTTAAATGTTTTTATTTATAATATAAGAATAAAAATAAAATACATATCACAATGCAAGTATTTATTAAGACCTACTCTTAAAAACCATAATGCAAATTTCATATCACAATTACTCGATCTAATATAATTTATTATGATCTCTCTCTCTTTCTCTCTCTCTCTCTCTCTCTCTCTCTTTCTTCTTTTCTTTTGCGTTAATGCTGCGCTACGGCGATGTCCGATTTTTGTATCGTCTTGGCACGATCACAGGCTTGGTTCGGGTGAAGGCTGATTTTACACAGATCATTGTGCAGAGTGTATGTTCGTCTCATCATCGACCTTTCTTGTGGTTGCTTCTCGGCGACTTCTAATGTAAAAAGAAAGTTTCGCGACAGTGTTGTCGTCCGCCATCAGAACATGCCCAAACAATCTGAGACGCCATTTCTCCATCTTGCTCTCGGTCGGCACGAAACCATAGCACCTACCGGTGTCGTCATTATATATGTGATCAAGCAGTGTAATTCCCAAGATCCAGCATTTCGGGTTTCATGATGGCGAATCTTCGCTCCGACTTCGTCGTTGTCGGCAAGCACTCGGAGCTGTACAAAGCGATGGGTCTCACAACAGATCGGTAGATCTTTGAGATTAGACGTTGGCTGATTTTGCGGTTACAAAGGGTGATGGTTGTAGTGCGCTACTTGAGACATGACATTTTAAATTTTTCCAAGTAGGATTTGTTATTCCTGAACATCCGAAAGAAAACCTTTTCTCCAAGTTTAAAACGCCCCTTTATGACATTTATTTTATATTCCGATTTCTTATGGGTTGGTAACAGTCTATCAAAAACCGTTTTTATCTTCCTTGCAAACATTGCTTCCGCTGTCCCCATGGCAGATGGAAAGTTGTTATTCAGAGTCATCCTATACTCCTGTAGAAATTACTGAATGGTCTTTTCAGTATGTGTACAACTTACTTTCTTAAACACTCTTTTCGGTTTACTTTCGACAGCCTCTTAACTATCGCTTCCCTTATGTTGTCCTTTAGTCCTCACATTATATGATCGATGTTTCTGACAAATTGATTCTTGGTCGGAATCTATCCACTTTATACTTATCGTTGATTAGTTTTTGAACTTGAAGTAGTATTTTTTAGATCCTTACATCAAGTGGCGTCATGCCTTGCTTGGAGCGATTTCTATAAAAACAAAAAAACAAAACAAAACAAAAAGAACGTATCCACAAATCTTTCTGCATGAACATTGCTTCTCGCATGATACGGCGCGGTCGTGATATGTTCTACTAAAAACGCCTGACAGAATATTTTGAATTCACTAGACGTAAATTGCGTACCGTTGTTCGATACTATACAGTAAACGACCCCGAAACGTGCGAACAATTCATGCAAAAATTCTATTGTTGCTTCCGTAGTTGGTTTATTACATTTCAGCATTTCCATCCATTTTCTGAAACTGTCCACTACTATTAGATAATATAACCCATCCAGTGGCCTAGCAAAATCAATATGGACCACAGTCGGTCAGTTTTCGGCCATGGTCTGAATTTTATAGGAGGCGTCTTTGCTGCTTAAGCAAAACCTTTGCATAATTTTACCGCATTATCAATATCTCTGTCCATGCTCGTCCAATAACTTTGCATGAAACTTTTTATCCTTGAAATGCTCGGGTGACCGACATGCATCTCTCTTAGAATTCATTTCTGTAATACCGCAGGAATGATCTCTCAATCGCTGTACATTACTACATGATCACACATGGAATATACTTCCAAAATGTGTTCGTGTTTTTCTTTTATACCCTTTTTATCGTTTAATCGTCGTTCATCGTCTTTTCCTTTATTTCTCCGAGTGTTACCGGAAGCTTTCTAAGTATGGTACACAATGTATTTTTCATTTCAACTTTAGTTTTTATAGAGACAATCACTGTCTTCAAGGGGGTCATCATATTTTGGTATCAGTCTAAACAATCTGTCAGCATGAATAATTTTTGAAGATAAGAGATACTCCATTTTGTAATTGTAATTTAGGAGAATTTGTCCCCATCTCTAGTCTGTCCGCAGTATGCGTTGGTACGTATGTCGTATGAACGAGCATCAGTAGATACAACGATTTCGCGATCTGGATTACAATGTGTTAAAAATAATTCAGAAGTAAGAATATTTTTTTATTTTCTCAAATGACTCCTGGCATTCTTTCGTCCAGATCCAATCTTTTGCCTTTTTCAATAACTCGTTAGGAAGCGCTCACAAATTGTGCATGCTTGGGATAAACACGTTGTAGTAATTTGTTAACCCAAGAAAACCTTGCAATTACGATATGCTTCCGGGAACTGGTATACTTTTTCATCGTATCTTCTCACTCTGGGACTGGTCTTCTACCACCCCTGTCTATTATTTGACCCAGTTATTTTATTTCTTCCATAAAAAACGCATTTCTTCTCGTTCAAATTGAAGCCATAGTCTTGAATTCTTTTAAGTATTTGTGTTTCTCGATGCTTTTACTGGTTATTAGAATATCATCTGGGTAGGATGTCGCAAACACTAGTCCGCTAAGTAAGACGTCCATTGCTTGTTGAAATATGGCTAGTGCAACCTTACCCCAAACTGTAATCTTTCAAACTGTGCAAACCCTTATGGGTATTTATACAGAGTAGATTTGAGCGTTCCTTGTCAACAGATATTTGTAGATACGAGTCATTTAAGTCAACTTTTGAATTTCTTTCCCCCCATTGAGTTTTGCGAATATCTCTTCTGGACTAAACAGAGGTTAGTGATAATCTTTTACTGTCTGGTTCAAACCTATGGGGAAAAATATGTAAACACACGAATTTCTTTACTCTTTTTTCTTACGTAAACTGCAGCGAAGCTCATTCGCTGTATTCAATCTTCGAGTCTCTCTAATCCCAGAAAATTTAATCTAATGACGCGAATGGAACATTTCTCTTCTTAAAAAAGTACCGGTTGAATATTCGGTTTGATATAAAACTTTACAGTTAATTTATTTTTACATCTTCCAAGTCCATCAGAAAAAAACTTTCGAAAAAACTTTCTTTCAATTCTTTCTTTAACCTCTCTGCTGTAGCATTTTAGGTTTTTATATTCCGGCAGAAGGAATTTATAGGCATATTTTGTAGTTGAAACTTTTCCATCCGATCCGGCCCAAAAGGTTACATGAATTGCGTATCGCAGACATTTTCTAATTTTAAAGTTTATCCTTGTAACTGTTGTTAATTGTTCGCCCTAAAAGTTTATTTATTCTCTAGTGACGCTTTTGGCTACTTTTTTAAGTTCTCATCAACGTCGGGTTTCCAATTTTCTTCCACGTTTAAAGATTTATGATCGATAAATTGTATCCTAGGTAAAGTTGCATTTTAATATTTCTATTCAATATTATTACTTGTACAAAATTTATAATATTTTCTAATTCATCACACTTAGTAATTCTAATAAAGCTTTTTAAACTTTACCCTGCAGTGTGTACATTTGTGTCCAATGCGATCGTACTTAAAACACTTTTGCATTTTACATAAACAATCTTTGCACCTATTCAGCTGCCCACAACCAAAACACGATTTAAGAAGCAGATTATATTTCTTTTGTTTATCAAATTTAGCTGGTGAAGTAATTTTCTTTTTGTTACGGATTTTTCTAATATCTAACACTTCACTTTGTTCAATGTCTTTTGAATCTTGACGAACGCTAAGAAAACGTTGGCAGTCCTCTGCGATATGTTGGACTATTTAATCAGGTTTATTCTTTAGCATATTAAGAACCCTTCTGATTTCCACATCCGTATTCGATACTAATATTCCGCAAATATAAGCCATCAAATGGTTAGCACTGAACTCCGACAACTTAAAATCAGTGATCGCAGTGTTTATTAACAACGCAAGCGAAAGTCATGTAGTCTTCGTCGTCTTTTCTTGTGATATTCATACATTTCCACCTTTTGTGAAAAAGAGACGTTTTAGGACTAAACAATTTAGTCAATAATTGTATAACTTTAACAACTGCAAGATCGATGTTTTTTTGTGACAAAATATGATTGACGAAATGTGTATGTTCAACCGTACCCAATTTCCTAAATAGCAAATGAACCGTTTTAAAAAATCGGGCCAATTATCTAGTCCGTATTATAAATGTCATCGTGTCGTCTGAAATATGAAGCAAACGCAATATCCTTTTCAGGATCGAAATTAAAATTATCAATAGTGTTCTAAATAGTCTTTTGTAAAAATGCACTTCCATCTTTATCATTTTGACCCCCATTCGATAATTCGTGTAATTTTTCTTTTCCTGTTAGGTAAGAATAACATTTTTCCCAAATCTTTTCATTTGCTCCAGCCTTTCTGTTTTCATTATGTTATGTTATAGCTGAAACTTTTACGTTTCGATTTTCTTTTGATATTCAATTTTTTCTTTCTGCAATTCCATTATTTCTGCATCGATTTTCTTTTGATATTCAACTTGTTTTTTCTGCATCAATTTCATTTTGATATTTCGCTTGTTCTTTCTGCAGTTGCAGTTACTGATCTTGCTGGTGCCTGGACATTTCTAGAATAGTATTTTTAAATTCCTCCATTTTTTCCTCACTTCAATTAAGCTGACTTTTCCATATATATATATATATATATATATATATATATATATATATATATATATATATATATATATATATATATATATATATATATATATATATATATATATTATACGGTCGTAGTCTTTCTTACAAGGAAATGAATTCTAAACCTCTAAGCGATAAAAATATGAGCTCGTTCAAATTTATTTTCGTGTTTCTGATTGACCAAAATAAAATCTACATACGGTCTTGTTGTGTTTTTACACTTTTTTTCGCGGTCAAACGACTTAAATTTCCAAACCTTTATTTAAAAACTGTTTCACCCTACTCAGATACGACAATTCTTTATTCGATCCTATTTCTTAACGTTTCTCTACATCAAATATTAAGTTATGTTAAATAATACATTTTTAAAAGGATCCGTGCGCACGTGAACATCAATAATGTATATATGCTATGTAAAATCATAAACTATAGAATAAAACGCATACATCAATTTAGTATTATATATTTCAAAATAGAATACGACGCATACATCAACTTCGTATTATATTTTTCGAAATAGAATACGATGGATACATCAATGTCGTATTATACTTTTTTGAAAGAGAATAAGAAGCATACATCAATTTCGTATTATATTTTTCGAATTAGTATACGAAGCATATATCAATTTCGTATTATATTTTTCGAAATAGAATTAGAAACATACATCAATTTCGTATTATATTTTTCAAAATATAATACGAAGCATATAATGATTTCGTATTATATTTTTCGAAATATAATACAATTTCGAAATATAATACGATTTCGAAATATAATACGATTTCGAAATCGAATACGATGCATACATAAATTTCGTATTATATTTTTCGAAATAGAATACGATGCATACATCAATTTCGTATTATATTTTTCGAAATATAATAACATGCATATATGCATTTTGTATTATATTTTTCGAAATAGAATACGATAGATACATCAATTTCGTATGATATTTTTTGAAATATAATACGACGTATACATCAATTTCGTATTATATTTTTCGAAATCGAATACGATGCATACATCAATTTCGTATTATATTTTTCGAAATAGAATACGACGCATACATCCATTTCGTATGATATTTTTCGAAATATAATACGATTCATGCACTAATTTCGTATTTTATTTTTCGAAATAGAATACGCTGCATACATTAATTTTGTATTGAATCTTTCGAAATAATATACAATGCATACAATTGTTTAGTCTTATATTTTTACAAAAACTAATTTCAGTTAATTGCTTTATTATGTTATTCTTTCTAATTGATTTGACTTTTTAAACTTTCTAGTTCGACATTTTACTGATTGCAAAAGTAATTGTTGATTGTCCCCATCATTGTGTTATTTTGCCAATTGATGTACTTGAATCTTTGAGATTTTATGCCTGTCTATATTATGCTACGTCACAATCCTTCTACATTTCAAACATCGTATTCGCCAGGATTTTGTTATTTTCACCTGCTTAAAATCCACATATTTATCAATAATTTGTTTTCATTTATTAAAATTACCAATTTTGTATTCAATTTAAACATAGGGAAGAATGATATGTTTATTTAAACCTCAAACAAATAAAATGCGGTGAAAAATCGATACTCATGTTATGTTGTGACTCTTAAAACGTTACTACAAAAGTTCTTAGACTTTCATGTTTCAGTTCATTTTCACATACACGGTTTTTGCGTGTCTTAACTCTTTTAACGTGCGTGTGTGGATATGCTCTTTTTACGTGAGTGCATGCCCTTAGATACTGTATGCGTGTGTGTGTTCATTCATTATATGTGAGTGCGTGTCCTTACAATCGATTTCTTTTTAATTCCCTTACGGAAGTATGTTAAAATGTTTTACGCGAGAGTGTGTGAGTGTGCATTCAATCTCTTACTCCCTCCACCTCTTTTTTCAAGCGGCAAGCGACAAATATCTAAACTATCCGTTTCAATATTAATACATGAATTTACCTTTGTCTCGCTGTCTCCTCTTCTCTTTCATTTTGTCGCTGAACCTGCGTTGATTCGCTTCGTCTTTACTTTATATGCGGGTTTTGCTGGTCGTAAACGATTAGCGATTTCATCAGTGCAACTAGCTGAAACAAACTGCCTTCGCCCAGAACAGGAGACTTAAGACTCATTTGGAATTTCAGGAGATTTATTTTTTCTGGAGATAAAACGTTACTTATATAGAGAGATCAGGTCTATCTAAACTAACTGACTTATCTTATTGGAGAGTAATTGAGCAAACCCGACGAACAGACACTTAGAACCGTTAGCCTTTCGACTATTTTAACTGTTTCAAAGTTTCACAGCATCTTGTTGGTACGCATGTCTGTCTTCACTTCCACCCAGACTGACTGGAAAGCATTCGTTTCTTTATCAACGACAAAAAGGTAAAGTCATTCGTCATCTCGACAAGTCCCCTTTGTTTTTGGACCCCTTGCTTTGTGATCTGACCCCCAGTTCATCTTGTTTGATCACTCACCGTGGGAACATATCAATTTCCCAAATCTTGTGTCATTCTAACCTGCACTTCAATCGACCCATGTCAAAATTAATACTAGTTGATTTTACGTAGAATTTGGTATATTCGGACTACTGTTCTCATCTTGGGTGTTTTTATCACAACGTTTCGGCCGATGTAACCTACGACCTTCTTCAGGTGTACTTTGTCGAACTCGGGAATCTTTCTGTCAATCTCGGCAATCTGGACGGAATTTCGAACGGAAACCTTTTATTTAATCCACGGGGTTAGCATCCCAGTCATCCCAGTCATTGCAGATGGAACGAGAGCATGCTACCTCCCGTGGATTAAATAAAGGGTTCCGTTCGAAATTCCGTCCAGATTCCCGAGTTCGACAGAAACTAATCGTGTATCAAAGCACGAGAATGTAGAGCTTAGAAAGGTTACCTCCTATAAGTGCACAGAACCATACCTCAGTCCAACAGAAACACATCCGTTTCAAAATGGCTAAAACGCTGTCGGACTGGTATCTTCCTCCTTCCTAACGCGGGAAAATGGAACGAGGTCGGAAGGTAGGTATTGAAAAATCAGCGTGTAAGGAGAATTGCACTCTGATCTACAAAAGAACTCCGAGCAGCCTCGTCGGTAATCCCTGGTAGAGGGAGACACAGACAATTAATAAATAACACCTTTTGAAAGCGAGGGAATGTAAAGTCTGGGATGGTGAACCTCCTAGAACTGCACAAAATCATACGTCACTCCAACAGAAGCGAGGCTTCAAAATGGCAAAGACTCTGTCGGACTGATTGGCGAGGACGTATCCCCGACCAGTATGAAGAGCTTTTGCGCTTTTTGTTCACTAAGCTAAGTAGCGTTTTCGCGATTACTTTTAAGCCGATATCTCCAAATTAAATATCAAAGAATAACCTATGCCGGACATAAAATCCTCAAACGGCAAGAGATGTAAGGTACTGTAGTCTTAAACATTAAAAAGTGAGATGCAATGTAGCTGATTGGAACTGTAGACTTCCGGGTTACAAAATATTCGTCATTTCGAGTTCCATATTTAGTGAATGATTGGCTTGTTTGAGGGTTAGCTGGAATGTCGAGTTGGTTCTAAAATTCTTTTCGGCACTCCATACTAGTCGGGAATACGCCATCGACAATCAGTTCAACGGAGGGCGGACCGCTGTCGCATCAACTGGCCCTACTTTGTTGAGGTATTGTTCGGATCAGTTTTAGGAGCTCTACCTTCCCTAGCTTTACCTTCCCTAGCCTTACCTTCTCTCGTTGAGAAGGGATTGGTTTATCGCTAACCGTCTGAGGCGCCCCTACCGAGGAATGCCGACAGAGTTGCTGAGGCATTTTTTGCGACGCCATAATGCACCACGCTTTGCCAGTTAGCCCTTAATTCTCACCTTCCAGCATTGGAAGGGGAGAAAATACCGTCATCTCGTAACGTCATTTGTTGCTAGAGAGTTATTCGCGAGAACAGGTGTTCGTTCGAGACGGTGTCGGTTTGTGACGTGCAGTTCTTGGTTCGTTTTGCCATTATATTTCAAGACTTTTGGATGATCGTGGAAATCAGCATACGAACAGTGTCTTGTTCCAACTCTCACACCACAAAGAAACCGTGTACGCTGTTATTTGAAGTTTGAATAAATTGTCCACGATACTAGTCCTGATATATTATAGACACACATCATAGATACCAAACAATACGGAAA
Source organism: Sepiola atlantica (assembly GCA_963556195.1). Taxonomy (NCBI): domain Eukaryota; kingdom Metazoa; phylum Mollusca; class Cephalopoda; order Sepiida; family Sepiolidae; genus Sepiola; species Sepiola atlantica. Next base: position 32,401,080 of record OY744523.1, on the reverse strand, counting down.
ACAAACATTGGGTTAGCAACTAAGTTCCCCCGCCGTTTTTTTTTTAAATTTTAGAATTTATTGCGTTTTTAAATTTTGGAATCTATTTCTTTTGAGAAATCTATTTTTTAATCATTTTGTGTTTCGAGTTAATTTTTTTTTTATTTTCGGATCACTAAAATGGAAGGTTAAGTTAAAAAAAAAATGAACATTTTCGACACCTTTTTCTGCTTTTATTTTTATTTTTTTGCTTTTTGATTTCTACCAACGAGATATTTGAAATATTGTTGAATGTTGGGAAGAAGTTGTAAAGATTATATATTATTATTTTTTATAATTATGAAACCTTTTTAAATTAAAATTAAATAAAAAAAAACAACGGGAAATTAGTTGTCAATCCAATAGTCAATCTTAATTGTTCACTAAGCTAAATAGCGTTTAGTGCACGAAAACAATGGAAGGTTTTAGAACCAGACATGATTAATGCCATGCGAGTCACGATTAGTCGCCATTACTCGTTGTCGAGTAGACCTTTCAATATTGACATTCTGAAATGCAAAGTGGTTTTCCTTTGCAAGCCTGTGGTCACATTAAAAGAAGCAACTTTTCTTTAACATTAGGAAAACGTAAATCAAATGAACTCTGTGTTAGATCGGATCAAATGAGCTCTGTGTTAGATCGGATCAAATGAGCTCTGTGTTATATCAGATCAAATGAACTCTGCGTTAACAGGGTTAGAAGAGAAGGCGGTTCAATTTCCTCTTCAAATTCTAATCCAAATGATGAAAAGAGTGTACTTCCATTTGTCGCGTTACGTTTGGAAGTGATTGGCTTTCGTTTGTGTTTCCGCATCTAATGCGCACGACTCTACCGCCATTGTTCAAGATGGTTATTAACTGTATAACAGCGTGTTGGCGGGAGTTCACTCAAAGTACTTGTGATATAAAAAGTTGAACCTGAGGTCAAAGACGAAGAGAGGAGACATTTGTTCTGGGGGAGAATGTATTAGTATTTGTAAGATCTTCCGCTCAAGTGAAGTTGCAAGCGTATCACGATTTCCACACGATTTGTGTTCATTTAAATTTAGGTTCAACTAGAAAATCCGAAGTAATTCGTGGAAATTCCACGTTGAATAAAGAGATAACATTCACTAGGACTTTTTTTTTATTTCTATTACATGGTACCCTCTCTCCCCAAATGCCACCCATGAAAACGTCGGTAAACTCTTCAATAATTCAGAAATTGTTTTATATATTTGAGGTTTATCGTTGCAATGAATATTAAATTAAGGTAGTTTCAAAACTGCATTCGAAAGTTTAAAAAAGACAAAATCAATTGTGACTGTGCAAGTACACCCCAAAGTGAAACTACCCATGTCATCAATATACAAAAAAATTAACTTACAAATGGGTAAAATAATTAAGATCACTCATCCTGTACCCAGAGAGATGTGTGTCATAGTTATTGCCAATTTTGCTACCAACACAAGCTAGATACCCCACCAGACCAATTCAATTCTGGACCTTTATTCCGACAAAAGCAAGAAAAAAACGCGAGGAAAAGAAACTAGGCGCCAGTATTTCAGCTTGAAGCATACTTATAGGTCAGGGGTGATAACTCTTAAGTATTACTGAGTTATTTGCCCTTCTCGTATGCTTGACAAGTGTCTCTTCTATTATTGTATTATTTACGTCTGGTTGTGTTCGTTCGCTTGGGAATAAAGTCTCTTCGTACCTTCAAACAGTTTCTTGTGATACTTCTTTATTTATTGACGTGGTGGCAGCGGTTTATTTACCAACATACGCTACTTTCAAATGATTAAACAATTTTATTTCAAATAAGGAGGATATTACCCACCAACTAATACTAAGGTATTATCGTGAAGAGACTAGACTACCGACGCGTCTCTTAACTTTACACCCAGTCAAACTGGTGAGTACTGGTACAGCTTCATTCAAATACATATCAGTTGCTCAAATAGTTCTCAGTATGTCTGCACGCGCCCCGAAGTAGTGGTGCCTGGGGAAAACGAGTCTACCTCTTCCTTTGATAGCAACTATGCTCCATTCATTGAGACTAACTGGGAGAAAAAGTCACGCGAACACCCACACCGGGGCTTCACAAATAATGGTATGGACGTATCTGATTTCAGCAGACACACTGCTATGAAAAGATAATATTGTCGAGATGATGTTGGGACAGGTGGCAAATTACTGCCCCGACATTGTCAAGACATCGTGTTTGGCAGATCATAAGGCAGGATTATGGCTTCCAGATCAATGAATCTCACCTCCTCGACTTCGCCTCCATAAAACTCGAACCGGACGAACGCCCAGAAGGTTTATTTCAGAGACTGACAGCCTTCATTGATGACTCTCTGCTAAACACTGACACCCATATAAGACACCATGGCAGTCTTCCCACAGAATACGAGGAGGTCACCCACACATTGGAGAATTAAATAGTCCTCACTTGGTTGAGCTTACTACACCCAGGCCTCCATAAGTTAGTCAAACAACGTTATGGAACGGAATTGAGGTCACGTACATTGGCGTAAATCAAGCATGAAATGTCTCTGGCATTGGATTCCCTACTCGAAAGTAAGGAAATGGGGCGTCTATGAGTCTAGCACTCACTACACCACATCACGATGAAAATCAACCAAGAAAGACCTGCACACTATGTTGTCAAGCAAAGAGGTCCAACACAAACTATTTCCCGAGTAAATGCACCTACCTTCCTGAATCAGACCGGCGATATATGATCAAGGCTCGCCAAATCCTTGACATCCTCAACGATGAGGTGCTCACTTGTCTCGGGACCTTGAATGAATTACATAGAGAGGACAAAAAACAACAGCCTCACGGCGAGTGAAGACCACCCTCCCTACATAGACATGTTCTAAAATCACCATCCGGTGAGGATAATTGTGGAGAGTGGCGCCACAGAGAACATGACTCGACATTCTACAGTCAAGCGTAATCATCATGAACACCAATCAGACGGTTCCTCCCCACTCAATATGATGGGAGAAACCAGGCCCATTCTGGAGAGAGGAAACACAATGTGCCATTTTGAAAGACTAGTTATCGAAGGTCTCGATACCGAGATACTTGATAGTACCCCATTTATGTGCAGGAACGACCTGTTAGCTAGACGTGCTAAGTCCAAGGTATGGATTGGGGACACACGGATCAGGTATTGATCAACTACACAACCACCCTAGCGTAGAGGCCGACTTTCACAATATAATAAAAACAAACTCAGAGAGCTAGCACTTTAGTTCGATGAGTTGGAACACATTGATAGCACTTAAAAATGTTTTTTTTAACATGGTTCACCCCAAACAAGGCAGGCCGCCACTGTAGACGCAAGAGGCTACTGAGAAAAAAGAAATGGGGAGAAGGTTGGGGGAGTCAGCTTAAATTGGGATCTGCGCAGCGAGATGTCTGTTCACATTAGTTTTAAATTTCTGCATGTCAGTACTGTCGGGGAAACAGGGGACAGGGAGGGAGTTCCAGAGGCCAGCAGCACGAGGAAAGAAGCTATTTGAGTAGAAGGCTCTCCGGCATCTGGGGACCTCCACAGTGAATGAATGAGATTTAGTTGATTGTCGAGTTAGTCTAGTGAATTTACGTCGAGGGGGCACCAGAGTAGCCAATTCATCGGAGCATAATCCATTGAAGTATTTGTAAAACAAACATAAGGATGCTACATTGCGGCGATGGGACAGGGACTGGAGCTTGGTGGACAGTGAGGGAAATATTAGGTTGGCGACTCTTTTTTGGACCTTGTCAAGGAGGGAGAGACTAGTAGATGATGCACCAGCCCAGATGTGGCAACAATACTCCATGCATGGGCGGATGGTGGCTTTGTACAGATACAGGATAATGTCAGGTGAGAGGAGTTTACTAGCACGGTAGAGGGAGCCAACCTTCTTTGAGGCAGTCTTGCCAATGTTTTCAATGTATTTGTTCCAATTCATGTTATCTGTGAAGGTTAGGCAGAGGAGTTTGAATGATGAACTCTTAGGTAGGGTGTTATTTGCCATGGCAATCGGTGGTTGAAGAGGTTTCTTGTAGTTATTGAAGGAAAGGAGCTTTGTCTTTGCGGTATTAAAAGTTACCAACCATTTTTTACCCCAATTCACTACAGACTGGAGGTAATTTTCTAAGGATTCAGCCATTGCCTCGGATATGATCGCGTCAGTTTTACCAACATGGCGAGAGTAAAGCGTGGTGTCATCAGCAAATAAACCAATCTCCGACTCTATGTCGCTCGATGAGTTGGAACACATTGGTGTGTTTTCCCAGCCCGAAGATGTTGGAATAGCGGTGGAGATCGTAAACCTCTCCTTTCTAGTGAGCATGCCTAGTTGAGGCTTCCACCTACTCACTGCATTTTCCAGCATTGGTCGTTATTCAAAGCCCCAGCCGTCTGCCATGCCGAACATTGACTCCACTCTTAGGAAGATAAGCCAGTGACAATGGATTATCAAAACTGACATCACTAGCGCTTTCTATCAAATTCCCTTGGCAAAGGAAGCCATAAAATATTGCGGTGCTGTGACCCCTTTTCAGTGGCATACGTGTCTACACCAGGTGCGCGATTGTCCTGCCAAGATCGGAGACAGCTCTGAAGGAACTGATATGCCTACTATTCGGCGACTTACTGGTAGAGGGATATGGGGCAAACCTTGCCGATGATCTTTATTGTGGTGGGAACAGCATTGAGGACTTATCCTCAGTTTGGCAAAGAGTCCTCGCCACTTTGTCTTTGGCTAACTTAAGATTATCGGCTAGCAAACCTATCATATGCCCGAAGCAAGCATCTATCATTGGGTTGATATGGTTTAAATGGGTCCTTGTCAGCTGGACCCAACAGAATCGCTACACTTAGCTCATGTCAACCTCCAAAGACAGTGAGGGACATACGATCGTTCATAGGAGCCTATAAGATCTTAAATCGTGTAATTTCAAACTGTTCCCACTTCCTGGGAAGAGAGTCACAACATGCAGTAAGGTGGGCCAACCGCCTACGGGAAGCCTTCATTGCTGCTCAGAAGTGGTTGACATCGGCCAAAACCATTCATATAATCCGTCCTGCTGACCAGTTGTGGATCGTGACCGATGGATTCGTTAAATAACATAGCATTGGCGCTCTGATGTATGCTGACAGAAAATGGAAGTTACTGCTCTGTGGTAATTGTTCTGCAATATTAAACGGTTATACGCCCACCTGGCTACCGTATAAAGTCGATGCATTGGCTATTGCTGCAGCGATAAAATATTTTGGCTCATACCTGATCCAGGCAGAACACGATCCCGCGGTCCTCACTCATAGCAATCCCTGTGTTCAGGCTTATGTAAAGCTCGGCAGACCACAGTTCCCCGCCAGCCCTAGATTGACACCATTTCTGTCAACTGTCTGCCATTTCCAGGCTTCCCTCCAAAATGTCGCTGGCCTCTGCATACCTGTTTATTTTGCTAGTCGTAATTTTCAAGAATGCAGCCACCAGACATGTGAAGTCTGCTCCTTCGTGTGGGAATAGGAGGAGACGACCGTATTTAGGACTTCAGTTACGGAGATCATCAAGTGATCCTCAAAACTACATTACACCAGCCGTCTTGCATGGGAAGAGATTAAAAACAGATGCCCAGACCTTAGATATCACGGGCACACCTGATGCAGAGAACACGCCCTTCGAAACGAGTTTACAACATTAAGAACGTGAAGATGTATCTTCACACTGCCACATTGGCTCAGGACGGCCTCGTGGTTGTTCTCTTCTCCCACAACACGGTAGTCATCCAAGCAAAACGGTTGGATCCACATTCGGAAGTTTGCCGGTTCCCAGTTTAAGGCTAACACATTCAAAGTCAATAAGGATGACTACCTCCGCGTCCCAAGTCACCCAGGTCACAGCCAAGGGATTAATCCCGGACATCCAGACAACAGCGATGAGGACGATAGCGACTTGGCCTTGCATACCAAGCCTGCCACCCCAGAAACAAGTAGCAGCGTGATCAACTTACCACTAAGCCGGCAACCAACCAGCCAACCCTCTATTGTGACCGAGGAGGATGTTTCTGTTGACTATTTCCAACATGTAGAGACAACACCTCCAGTATCGTCTACAACCAATACATATGGACACGTTCGTCTCCCCAGACGTAGAGTGAAACCAATCTATTCGAAAGACTATCTTAAAGACTTTAGTGCTTAACCTCGTTCGTCCTTTTCTTAAGAAAAAAGAAGTAAAAAAAGGTGTCACACCAATATTTAAGCTTTAAGCATGCTTATAGGTCAACAGTGATAACTCTTTAATATTACTGAGTTATTTGCCCTTCTTGTCTGCTCGGCGAGTGTCTCTTCCATTATTATATTATTTACGTCTGGTTGTGTTTTTTTTTTATTGGTGATGAGTTGCTATAAAAGAGGAGTGTGATAGTTATTGAAAATCTTGCACCGTCGTAATCAGGTGTCCTTACAACGCAGCGGTGCATATATACAGCATATCATACAACGGCCATAAAACGAAGACTGTTTGATATTTATTACTGAAACTTGGTGGACAAGGCAGGCATAGACTGAAGTTTATTTGTACCAAATATGGTTGTACGACAAAAAGTATTTATTAACAATTTGATCGTTTGGATTTGTTTGTGACGATAAAACAGTATGAACAACAGTGATGAAGCAAATAGCACAAACATCAACCCTAGCATAGCACGACGCATGCGTGACCGAGCCCAGATCGAGGCTGTCAACTTGTGCAAAAAACATTTTCCGGTGATCACGGTCAGATTGCTTCGGCGTTCTGCCAAGTTCAGATCGATACCTTGCAGTTCATTAAATCAGCGTCAGTGTATCGAATTACCCCATTCATAAGTCAGATGTATTAAAAATACCAATACACAAACGCCTACAGACAGTTTACCAACCACAGTGTTTTGCGCCAAAACTAGAACCTTATAAAATGTTGTCTGCAACTTGATATCAAAATAAAATTTTAAACACTTTTGGCAGATCAACACATTTTTTTATACCACTCGTTTCTAAATTTTATGCAAGGTTTAAACAAACATTTTTTCGCGCCCCCAACTTGAAAACGATCACGAGCTCACAGAAAAGAAGAAAAAAAAAACTGGTAAAAAAAAATCAACAAATTCTTCGCGTGTAAAAGGAACAGCAACAACAACACTTTAACGATCTACGGATACAGTTATCTAAATTGGCCTGCAGCATTCTTAGCACGAAGATCGCTGAACAACTATTAAATTTACTTTTCGCCAGTAAAGGAAAAATACGGAAACTTATTTCTTGTTTCAAAGACTTACACGAAATAAAAATTTGATAGAAAATAACATGTACAATAAAAAAATGATCTTACAAAACCGTAAAAAATCTTTTTCACCCACTTACATTTCGTAAAAAAGTCTACGACTATTGGGACAAACAGGGAACTCGTATTCTTTATCTTTTTCACTAAGTTACATTTCATAGAAATTTCTATGAAAACTGAGACAAACATTGAACTCTTTTTTATCTATCTTTTTCACCCACTTACATTTCGTAAAAAAAATCTAAGACTATTGGGACAAACAGGGAACTCGTATTCTATATCTTTTTCACTAAGATACATTTCATAGAAAATTCTATGAAAACTGAGAAAAACATTGAACTCTTTTTTATCTATCTTTTTCACCCACTTACATTTCGTAAAAAAAATCTAAGACTATTGGGACAAACAGGGAACTCGTATTCTATATCTTTTTCACTAAGTTACATTTCATAGAAAATTCTATGAAAACTGAGAAAAACATTGAACTCTTTTTTATCTATCTTTTTCACCCACTTACATTTCGTAAAAAAAATCTAAGACTATTGGGACAAACAGGGAACTCGTATTCTATATCTTTTTCACTAAGATACATTTCATAGAAAATTCTATGAAAACTGAGAAAAACATTGAACTCTTTTTTATCTATCTTTTTCACCCACTTACATTTCGTAAAAAAAATCTAAGACTATTGGGACAAACAGGGAACTCGTATTCTTTATCTTTTTCACTAAGTTACATTTCATAGAAAATTCTATGAAAACTGAGACAAACATTGAACTCTTTTTTATCTATATTTTTCACTCAGTAACATTTCATAACAAATTCTATGAAAACTACAACTTCATACTACATAATTAAACTATGTTTTGTTTTAAACTGAGACAAACATTGAACTATTTTTTCTCTAACTAGTTACATTTTATAACAAACTCTACAAAAACTACAACCATTAAATTATGTTTTGTTTTTAATCATTCATTTCGTTTGAACAAGTTATATTTCATTGCTTTTCTTTTTTTGAAAAATTGTCCATTTTTATTCATTGCTTATTCTTATGAATTATTTAGTTTCCATTGGTAAGATATCGTTTTTATGTGCGGAATTTCGCGAACCCACATTCGAATATCGTACACAAGGAACGAGTATATTGACCGGTAATACGGTTATTTTGTTTTACGACATATCAACCCTTTTCGCATTATTCAATGTCGAATTCGGGCTATTTTGATAAAAGTTTTCATGCTTCAAGTTCTTTATATCTTCAAATATTTATTCATGATGCTTCGTTTGGTTGTTTTATTTTACGGCATATCAACCCTTTTCAGGTTATTTAAGACCGAATCCGGTCATTTTGTTAAAGGATTTTGTGCTTCAAGTTCTTTATATATTCAAACATTTATTCATGGTGTTTACTTTGGTTGTTTTTTAGAGGAAAATTGTTGTTTTTGTTTTTAGCTTCGCAGAACACGATTGAGTTGTGCAAAGGTAAAGGAAAAACAATAACATCGATGTTTGGTGCATTTTAAGTCAGGAAGTCGGCATCTTAAGACAGCCTGATCTGGTAGCACCAGAACCTGTAATACAGGACTGGTTGCGAGTGTTGAATCTGTGTTTACTAAAAATATAACGTTATTTGGCACTAGTAAGCTATATTTGTAACGTTAGATGGGGAATCCTTTTCAACTGAACTAGATTGCCGTTTTTCTATTCATCGACAGAAATAGCTCTTCTCTTATTGACACGTGGGTATATGGCCAGTAAAAAGTGACGTCTCTTGAAGTCGTAACAGTAGCCATCATACCATGGTATTTTAACCGCAGAACCAGAGCTGCTAGTTTTCTTCTACTCTTATAGAGATGATATCAGCCATCTTTCTCACTTTCCTAATCGCTGTTATGATGGATACCAATAACAAACGCCAATGGTCACTCGAGGATAAGGGGTAATGAACGTTAGGTGAACGGTGAGACAAATACCTTGAAGATCGAAGACGTGGTTGAAATTAGGTAGAATTTTATTATTTAAGAGGACGGATTTACAAGAATTTATTAACATTGGACTTGAAAATGACCATGTTGTAGTCAGCTGGAAAGCAGCCCCGTGGTATTGTGTTCCACAGACGGGTAGTTTAACTTCAGGTACACAGAGGAAAAAGGAAAATTATATTTACAATGATTGTAGCTAAACGTGTTTTTTTTTCTGAAATTAATAAACTATTAGTAACGAACCCACCAAATCGCCCGTCGTCCTATTCTGAAACGGAAACAGCTGTTCTCTAGTTGATACGTAAATAATTGCTCAACGGAAAGTGACGTCTCGGAGTGCTGACAGTAGCTGTCATCACAATGGTGTTTTAACTCTCGAGTTGTGATGATAGCAGTAGTCTTTCTCTCTTCCATGGTAGCTGTTATGATGGGCAACACTAATAAAATAACGCCAATACTATTCTGGCTCAATGTTGATATGCTCTTTGATATTTTATTTTGTTTACAGCACTTTCAAATTATATACTTCTATTGTGCGCTCATCGAAGGCCAATGAGGCGGACGAAGACGGAGTTTTAAGAAAACAACTGAGTTCATAAAACATCACAATCTTAGCATCAACTTAAGTTTGACTTTATATAACCAGCTCCGGTACTGATGATAACATTCTCTCTTCTCTTTCTTATCGGAAGCTTTTCTCTCTAGACTTCTTCTCAAACACCTTATCATGACCTGACATGTGTGCCAGGCGAGTTGTCTGTTGGTCCAAGTAGAAATTGACGTCCTCTTCCTTGGTCTCCTTTGTGAGCAGCCTGTTGCTTCTTATCTCCTCCACAACATCCTTTGCTCCAATATCAAATAACTTGTCTAAGTCCTTCAGAAAGTTAGCTCGTTTCTCTTCCTCTGGTTTGTTATTTCTTCCCTTGTTTTTAACAATTTTCCTGTACTTTTCATGGAGGATCATGAAACGGTTGACTGCATTTGGTCTAGTTAGTGTTTTAATCCTTGCCATATTCCAGAATGGCAAAACGACATCCACTGTATCATGGGCTAAAGACCTATTGTCACTGTTGGGATTATCATTCCTCAAATGCAGGAAATACTGGAACACCTGGCGATTAGTAGGAAGTTGAGAGCCCCTGATGCTGGAGCTGGGTTGCCCAATGAGATACACATCACTGAATGACCTTGTGGCAGGAGTTGCCACCTTTCTTCTCTTTTCAGTTGGTTCATCCCGTTCACTTGTATCGCTGACCACTTTCCCACAGCATAGTTGTCTTCCAGATGCCATGTTGTCAGCAGTTCACAAATCTTAACAAATCAGCTTTAACTTACAATCTGAAATGAAGAGATAAAACATACTTAGTGATAATAAATTATATACATGCATTAAGAGTAACATTTTTTAGATAAAGTTATGTATTATATGATGGCATCCTTTCCAAGCATAAACAATATATATGTTTGTGCATTAAAATTAATTAAAATTAACACAGGTGTTCATGTGTTTACTACCCTATGCAAGAAAATTTTATTAGCTTTCATTTGGTACCACTTTCAATGCTATAGCACCAACCTCTGGAAAGCTACAATGAAAATAAGGACATAATATCCCAAATTTTGCAGCGTTTTTGAAAAATGTCAACAATAAAATGACATGGCTCTTGAGGCAGGCATAGCCAAGGTCCAAGATCACAATAACTGGTATATTTAGCTAAAATAGACCTTGGAGAATGGGAATAATATCAGTTTCCATATGTTTGAAGAAAAAGGTCAATTTTGAAGAGGTCTAATATTACATAAATGTCAACGTTGATAAGGAAAATACTCCGAAGAGTAAAAATATAAATATGTCCAAGTATGTCACTATGGTACCAGTTTAGTCATATTGTAACTGGATTATACTATAGACTTGTATAGACTATGACACTTGGAGCTCCGGTATTTCTGAATTATTTTTCTCATAAACTGAAATAAAATAAGTATTATGAAGTCACATTTAGTTTCCTTGTTTTGTCCTTAAAATATCCACCAATTTGATTTGCAATAACATAGTAACATAGAGTAAGTTTCTAGTTTAAAGGTGTAAAAAACGATACGGCCTCTATTCCGAACTTCCACTGAAATTTTATTAAAACTATATTAAGTAAATTAATCACCAGAAAAATATTTGAGGCTTGATTGATAGTAATCGGAAGTGTTTAACCAAAATGTTTAGCGAGTGGCACTGTCGCTCTGCTGTTTAATGCCTGATTCCGCTAAAACTTGCGTTTACACTGTGTGTACTTCAGAGATTTATACTATACTATAATGATATATATATATATATATATATATATATATATATATATATATATATATATATGTTATGTATGTGGTATCTAGTCGTACCAAATGCAGTCCTGCCATTGTTATTTTCAAGTATCACAGGTGGACGCAAAAGGGGTGGTAGGGGAGCATAACTTTGAGATTATCCTTTTAGATTTTGTTAATGTATGTAGCAACATCAGACCCAGGCTTATTTTACTTGTAATCCTGTCACAGTGATAGTGTTTATCTATCCTGTATGTAAAAACCTGATGTCGTTAAGGTAAAAAATAAGACTTTGCCCATTTTAAAATGAATTGTTCCAAAATCAAATTATGTCACCCCGTAGACTAAAAGAGTAGAATCTTAAATAAATACACTTCAAAAAGTGACATCGAAAAATACTTAGCTGACAATTATGTTTAAGGAAAGAAGACAGTATATTTATTGTTTTAAAAAGTTTTAATTTGATACAATTTTAAATAAGTAAATAAGGTACATATTCGTTTTATTTCTTTTAATGAATAGTTAGCTTACAATAAAAAATTATTTTTACGGAAGAAGAAAACGTCATTTTTTTAATTAATAGTATTGATCCTGACATACATTTATTATTTTATAAGAAAAATTATTCTTAACAGTAAATGATAGAGATTGGTGTAGAAAGCACTGTGGAATTTCCATGTGTTGCCGCTAGTTATTATAAATAGTAGTTAAAAACACTGGTAAGAAAATTGCAATATGAGTAACGGTAAACAAGTGATTCTATAGTAATAAGTAGTAATGCTACACGTCTAGACAAGATTAGACATCAAATCAAGCTTCTCTCTTTTCACTAACAACGCTCGGATCATCATATTGCCTTAATTGAAATAAATAGCTCTCTCCTTGAGGAATCACATCGCTTCGATAAGCTTCTGGGATTGACCTTCACTCCAGACTTGAAACAGAAGACTTACATCAAATCTGTTGCTAAAGTCGCTACAAAAGTGGTTGCATCATTCTATCGCTCCATAAAATATCTCACATCTGACGAAGTCCTCTACCTATAGAAGAGGCAATTTTTTAAAAAACATAGTTCACCCCAAACAAGGCAAGCCGCCACTGTAGACGTAAGGGGCTACTGAGAAAAAAGGGAGAAGGTTTGGGGGGGTCAACCTAAATTGGGAGCTGCGCAGCGAGATGTCTGTTTCCATTAGTTTTAAATTTCTGCATGTCAGTACCGTCGGGGAAACAGGGAGCAGGGATGGAGTTCCAGAGGCCAGCAGCACGAGGGAAGAAGCTATTGGAGTAAAAAGCTCTCCGGCATCTGGGGACCTCCACATTGAATGGATGGGATTTGGCTAATTGTCGAGTTTGTCTAGTGAATTTACGTCGAGGGGGCACCAGAGTACCCAGTTCATCGGAGCATAATCAATTGAAGCATTTGTAAAACAAGCACTACGATGCTACATTGCGGCGATGGGACAGGGACTGGAGCTTGGTTGACAGTGAGGACCTATTAGGTTGGCGACTCTTTTTTGGACCTTGTCAAGGAGGGAGAGACTAGTAGATGATACACACGCCCAGATGTGGCAGTAATACTTCATGCATAAGATTGAGTATTGTTGCCTCACCTCGGGAGGTGCCGATCAGAGCACCCTTACCAGAGTACAAAATCGATTTAGAAATCTAGTAAGAGATGCCCCTTTCTCTTCCCTACAGCCCCTTTGCTAGTCTTTCTCCACTCTAAATCAATGTTCTTTTCTTCCTCCGTCTACCTAAAATTAACCATAACTTTCATAAGCGATGTTTCTTCCAAAGAACTGCCCGCCCGTGGAAAACAATACCACGGGACTGCTTCTCAGCTGACTACAACATGGTCATTTTCAAGTCGAATGTTAACAAATTCTTGTTGAGTCGTCATCTTAAATAATCAACAATTGCTCAGTTTTTACCGTCGTTATATATCCTGAAAGTGTTGTCCTACCGTTCTCTTGACAAACTCATTGACCATTATCCTTAAGTCTATTGTTTCCCCTGTAAAACATTCACAAGAACTCGTCTAGCTATAAAAACTGTAAATAAATTTCCTTTTTTCCTCTGTGTACTAAAAAGTAAACAAAACTTCTATGAGCGAAGTTTAATGCAAAGAATTGCCCGTCTGTGTAATAGAATACAACGGTTCTGCTAGTTGTTTTCAAGTCCAATGTAAACAAATTCTTGTTGAGCCGTCCTCCTAAATAATTAAATTCTGACCAGTTTTAACTATCGTTACCAACTCTCGCGGTGTTGTCTCGTCGTTCACCTGACACACGCATTAACCCTTATCCTCGTGTGGCTTTTGGGTCTGAATAAGTCGTTACTCATTAGTACATAACAACGGGTTTAAGAACCCCGAAATGCATAAGAGAATTGACTACACGAACCCATAGTAATGGACAAACAGGTTAAACAAGTTGGTTCACAATTGGTTCTACGTGACATCCTTCTAAATGTTGAAGCTGTGATAACTTAGAATGAGATAAATTAACACCCTTATCCGGCAATGGCCGACGGAATGAGAACAATTTAACCCCATGGATTGAGTAAATGATTCAGTTAAAAAATTCCTGAGTTCGACATAAAGATTCCCAAGTTAAAAAAAAATCTCCTAAAGAAAGTCGAAGGTTACATCGGTTGAAACATTGTGAATATATCAAGCAAAATAAGAATAATAGTAGTCCGAATAATCCAAATAATATTAATAATCAAGTCTTCATTTGTTATTATATTGATTTGAATAATTGCATCGTGTGTGATTACGAGAAGGTTAATTCTGTGATGTCTGCAATGATATTCTGGGTGCAAAAGCTCTTATGAATAACGGCAAGTCGACTACAATACTTATTGATCAATGCTTAGCTCAGCGTATGACCAATTTTCTAGCGTTCTTGCAGAACTTTAGCTTTCAACACGTATAAAAACCGGTCATAAATACCTATTCTTGGAAATTACACATAATATGGGTTATCGCTGATCGCATGAAGACAGATTTCTCATTCAATACTAAGGCATGTAAGCTTTGCAACTGAATAAAATATACTTTTGATTTTCAAAATAAAATTCTACAATTTGTTAGCTGCAACTACGAAGGCTATTCGGTCATTTTGAGTTATGGTCCATAGTATGTTTCATCTGCCATGCTGTCTCCATTAGTACGATGTTTTATGCATTGATCTTTGTTTAGTTCCCATAAAACTACAGATGCAAACATCGATTTTCCAGCAACTAATAGATCAGCACCTCTTTTAATTCGGACAAAATCACGAGAAGGAACTTGATAATCCCGCTACTGCAAGACTAGTTTACTGGGCCGTCAAGAGATGGCTCCGTGAATAGCCCACCATCGATTCGTTTTTTATACTGCACCTTCTGGTGATAATCTCACTTTATTTCTTAGGTTATATCTTATTATCCTTAAATGTAATACTAGTTTACAGGCAAATGTGACAGCCGTGGCCTTCTATTAATAAAGATATACACTGTATACATCCGTCATCTCAACACATCTGTGGAACGTTGTGAATAAAGTTAAAGGAATATTTTTTTTTAATTAAATGTGTTCGTCAATTTATGAACAACTAGTGAGACCGATGCCTCGGCGTTTTCCGGGACAATTGAAGAAACCAAGAATCGCAATGCCCCAAAGTAAATTGACCGAAAAGATTATTTACATATAAAATGCTAAGCCTTTATCAAGGATATAAAAATATCCGCAAATAATAGAACTAAAAAAAATCATTAAATCAAGGAAAAATTTAAAACAAAATGTTTACTAATGAGATTTCTTTTTGCAAAACAATATGTAAATTAGCCAATCTTACGACGTTTATCGCATACACACGATTAGTATAGTAGAAAGATATCGTTCTTCTATTCCGGATATGAATTTGGCGTTTTAATCTCACTGTTAGTGCGGTAAATGGACAAAGTTTATTAATATGTAGACTAGCCAAAATATCCTCCCTACGGTCGTATACTTTTGCTACGCTGCGGTTACTCTTCTTCCTGTGACTGAAGAGTTCCACAGTCAACCGAACACGTAAAGTGAATTGTTCAAGTTAGTTAATTTGAAATACTTTAATGTTCAGTCAGTTAGGTCAGTCAGTAACGACCAAGATTGCAGGCATCACGTTCGCGGTTCCGATTCCAAGTGTCGGGGTCAATTTTCTTTATTGTTTATTTATGTAAAATAAGTCTCTTACGTTTAGAAACATTTCCGCTGACGGACAGACAGACTTCCCGTCGGTCACATTTTTTGCTAGGCTACCGCGTCATCCTCTTCTATCTTGCTGTCTGTGAGAGGGTGTTCCTATTTAATTGTCTAGAATTATATATAATTGTAAAAAAACTACATATAATACATAGTTAAAGTTATATACATTGTCTTGAACTATTAAAATAATTTCTAACACTTAATAATGTTTACCCATTTATTATTTTTATATTAATACTTATATTTGAATTCATGTTTTGAAACATAATGTAAATCATAAATCTATGATGTCATGTGAAAGCTATAATCAATTAGTTGAGGTAATGTTTTAAGATATATTCATAAGCAAGTGCAAATACCTCAGTTGGTAAAACGGTCGCATATTTTTGCTAGGCTGAGAGGATGATATACTGATAAATGAACTAACCAAAGGAGGAGTTAATGACTGAGAGAAGTATATAATGACAACAGAATAGATAGTACATTACCCCACCCCCAAAAAAAGAAGGTAATCCTGTTTTTTTTTTTAGTTTTATTATTTGCGGATATTTTTATATCGTGGATAAAGGCTTAGCATTTTAAGTGAAAATGATCTTTCTGTCCCTTTTCGGTCCATTTACTTTTGGGCATTGCGATTGTTGGTTTCTTCAATTGCCCCGGGAAACGCCGGGGCACGAGTCTCACTAGTTGCTCATAAATTGACGAAGACATTTAGTAAAAAAATATTGTGAGGAACGACATATACTAGATCCCCCCCACCAAAGAGTACCTAATGCCGGGGAGGAATGTATAATGACGAATGAAAATATACTACACTACCTCTCAAGAGAGCAGTTGAAGCCTGGGAGCCCCCTTTCCTCCCCCAAAAGGGTAGTAATGCCAGGTCGGATGGTATCATGACAGAACACATACTACAATACCCACTCCAAAATAGAAGAGGTAATAATACCTGCGAGTGTGGTATTATGGCAACAAAACATATAGTAGACTATCTTTACCCCCACCCCCTCCCCAAAAAGGAGAAGGTAGTCCCTGGGAAGATGGTCTCATGACAACAGACCAAATACATTACCCTCTCCCTCAAAGGAGGATGTAACACATTGGAAGATTCTGTTCTCGGCAACCCAGCGAGATGATAAGTTTTACTATCGACGGAACTATTATGATAATGAAAACTATAAATTATTAGTAGCTGTTAAAAAACCTGTTTGTGGATAATTATATATATGTATACGGCATTACAAAACGGTATGTTGTAACTATAGAATCCAATAAGCATAAACAGTTTTAATGTGAATATAGTTAAAATAGATGGAAAAACATTCGCATTTATTTAATTCGATAACTTTAAAACATAAGTTATGGAAAGTTTTATTGTACATCGTGAAACGCCGAAATGAAAAATAGGCGAAAAGATATAGTCGCAACCTTTAGAAAAAAAAGAGAAATATGCTAGCTAAGGAAGAACAATAACTTACTGTCATAATTTTCTAGTTCAAAAGTAAATGTTTTTAAACTTGAGTTATCGATCTACATTAGCTAGCCTCTTTCTCAACTTGTTTAAATGACGACTATATTTTTCCAATCTAATTTTCATTTCGGCGTTTTCACGTGTATGATAGAACTGAATCTGGTACAAAATACTGGTAGAACATTACATTTTCCCACGATTGGCGACCTTTATTAGGTGTGTTTCTAAAACTATTTCATTTATTTTTCGATTTTCACCGATTATCAAGGGACCCCGTGCAGGGATCATGAACAGTCATTTTGTTTTTCGTTCGAACTGAACAGGTGGACACCAGGTTTGTGTTGAACAAAAATTCCGGGCACTTTTAACGACAGTTAACAGAACGAAAAGGAGTAAAATAACAAATAGGCAACAAATAAATGTTACAAAAGGCAACATAAGTTACTCTTCTACTAACCTGGATAAGTTTATTTGTGTTTTAACTTATTTTACAGAGTTTTTTACATAATTTAAAAAAAGGGGGAAAACAGCTTTTACAGTACATAGCCTCGTTTTCGATAATTTTTAATAAATACGTTCGTTGTTCTATTGTTTCGAAGTGGGTGCTCAATTTACGTGAAAATTATATAGGAAAGTGTCCCCCCCCCTATAAAAGAATTTTTTTTTAGAAAAAAATAAAAATCGTTGATAGACTATTAATTTGTTTACCTGCTCATTTGATTGCAAATGGCTGACTGAAGTTCAACATCTTTTCACGTATTTAAAATGAAAATACTCTCATGGTACATTTTTGTCACGAAAAGAAAACGAATTTTTTTTACGATTTAAAAAAAAAATTTGTAAATTTATGTATATCTCATATTATCTAATTAACAAAGAAAAAAAGAGCAGTTTTTAGAGTACATAGCCTTTAGAACGTTCGTTGTTGGTAAGTATCTTTATCAAAATAGCTTTCATGCCCTTTGCGAGTTTATATCAGTTGGTAGATCGATAGACTAAAGGTTGACTGAAGACATGAAGGTTGTGAGTTCGAATCGCGCTCTCAGAGTCAAATTTCTTTCTTTATTATATGATAAGTTTCCAGGGCTGTTGCAAAGAAGGTGGGCTCTCTCTACCGTGCCAGTAAACTTATCACACCTGACATTATCCTATATCTCTACAAAGCCACCATCCGCCGATGCATGGAGTATTGTTGCCACATCTGGGCTGGTGCATCATCCACTAGTCTCTCCCTCTCTCTTAGACAAGGTCTGAAAAAGAGTTGCCAACTTGATAGGTCCTTAACTATCCACCAAGCTCCAGCCTCTGTTCCATCACCGCAATGTTGCATCCTTGTGCCTGTTTTACAAGTACTTCAATGGTTTGTGCTCTGATGAGCTTGCTGCTCTGGTACCCGCACGACGTAAATTCACTAGACCAACCCGACAATCTGTCAAATCCCATCCATACACTGTGGAGGTCCCCAGATGCCGGAGAGCTTTCTACTCCAAAAGCTTCTTTCCTCGTTCTGCTGAACTCTGGAACTTCCTCCCTGCTCCCTGCTTTCCTGACGTTACTGACATGCAGAAATTTTTAACTAATGTAAACAGACATCTCGCTGCGCAGCTCCTAATTTAGATTGAACTCCCTCCCCCAAACCGTTACCCTCTTTTTCTCAGTAGCCCCTTACGTCTACAGTGGCGGCCTGCCTTGTTTGGGGTGAACTATGATAAAAAAAGAAAAAAAAGTTAGGAGTTTCCCCGATTAAATTCTTACGTTTACAAAAATTCTCGGCGACGGACAGATAGAAATCGTGACAGAGAACCTCTTCATCATATTATAAGTAGATATATGGTTTGCATAGTTTTTTAGTCAATTATCTCATAGCCTCAAAAATTGCAGTTAGAACCTTTTTTTAATTGAATTTTGGATAACGAATTATTTTTTATAGTTTTTATTTACTTGCCTCCCCACGAGGGCAGAATTAGACACAAGGTTGGTTTTTATAGTGGGTAAAACCCAGCTCCTCAAAAAAGGGGCATTCTGGATTGGAACAAAAATTAAAATTGCCTCAGTCTAGAAGGAT
The DNA here is from genome assembly GCA_963556195.1 of Sepiola atlantica. Classification (NCBI taxonomy): domain Eukaryota; kingdom Metazoa; phylum Mollusca; class Cephalopoda; order Sepiida; family Sepiolidae; genus Sepiola; species Sepiola atlantica. Next base: position 32,381,691 of record OY744523.1, on the reverse strand, counting down.
ATCTCCTATAGTGACCGAGGACTTAAAAGACTAAGTGCAGCACCAGAACAGATACTACACTTTAATTTAATAATTCTTCGGATAAAGGTATGTAAGTTTCCTTTAATTAGTAGCGTTACTTTTGGGTCATCCTGTATATCCCATTGAGCTTTATATGTTCAATGAAATCCGTCAGATGCGAATTAGATAAGTCGTTTACAATAGAACAATGGAAGATTCAGACGTGAATGTCATAATCGAATTCTCGTGATTCTGGTCCTCACCGGTTAACCCGCTTATCTGACCTTGATAAAGAACGAATAATGAAACATTGTGGCACTTATTTTGTCTTCTGTATCGAGTGTAAGATGGAGTATTGTTGCCTCATCTCGGGAGGTGCCGCTCAGAGCACCCTTACCTGCCTTGACAGAGTACAAAATCGACTTAGAAATCTAGTAAGAGATGCCCCTTTCTCTTCCCTACAGCCCCTTTCTTATAGAAGAGACGTTGCTAGTCTTTCTCTACTCTAAATCAATGTCCTTTCTTCCTCCGTCTACCTAAAATTAATCATAACTTTCATAAGCAATGTTTCTTCCGAAGAACTGCCCGCCCGTGGAAAACAACACCACGAGACTGCTTCTCAGCTGACTACAACATGGTCATTTTCAAGTCGAATGTTAACAAATTCTTGTTGAGTCGTCATCTTAAATAATCAACATTTGCTCAGTTTATACCATCGTTATATATCCTGAAAGTGTTGTCCTACCGTTCTCTTGACAAACTCATTAACCATTATCCTTAAGTCTATTGTTTCCCCTGGAAAACATTCACAAGAACTCGTCTAGCTATAAAAACTGTAAATAAATTTCCTTTTTTCCTCTGTGTACCAAAAAGTAAACAAAACTTCTATGAGCGAAGTTTAATGCAAAGAATTGCCCGTCTGTGTAATAGAATACAACGGTTCTGCTAGTCGTTTTCAAGTCCAATGTAAACAAATTCTTGTTGAGCCGTCCTCTTGAATAATCAAATTCTGACCAGTTTCAACTATCGTTACCAATCCTCGCGGTGTTGTCTCGTCGTTCACCTGACAAACGCATTAACCCTTATCCTCGTGTGGCTTTTGGGTCTGAATAAGCCGTTACTCATTAGTACATAACAACGGGTTTAAGAACCCCGAAATGCATAAGAGAATTGTCTACACGAACCCATAGTAATGGTCAAACAGGTTAAACAAGTTGGTTCACAATTGCTTCTACGTGACATCCTTCTAAATGTTGAAGCTGTGATAACTTAGAATGAGATAAATTAACACCCCTACCCGGCCATGGCCGACAGAAGGAGAACAATTTAACCCCGTGGATTGAGTAAATGATTCAGTTCAAAAATTCCTGAGTTTGACATAAAGATTCCCAAGTTAAAAAAAAAGCTCCTAAAGAAAGTCGAAGGTTACATCGGTTGAAACATTGTGAATATATCAAGCAAAATAGGAATAATAGTAGTCCGAATAATCCAAATAATATTAATAATCAAGTCTTCATTTTTTATTATATTGATTTGAATAATTGCATCGTGTGTGATTACGGGAAGGTTAATTCTGTGATGTCTGCAATGATATTCTGGATGCAAAAGCTCTTATGAATAACGGCAAGTCGACTACAATACTTATTGATCAATGCTTAGCTCAGCGTATGACCAATTTTCTAGCGTTCTTGCAGATAAAACCGGTAATAAATACCTATTCTTGGAAATTACACATAATATGGGTTATCGCTGATCGCATGAAGACCGATTTCTCATTTAATACTAAGGCATGTAGGCTTTGCAACTGAATAAAATATACTTTTGATTTTCAAAATAAAATTCTACAATTTGTCAGCTGCAACTACGAAGGCTATTCGGTCATTTTGAGTTATGGTCCATAGTATGTTTCATCTGCCACGCTGTCTCCATTAGTACGAAGTTTTATGCATTGATCTTTGTTTAGTTCCCATAAAACTAGAGAAGCAAACATCGATTTTCCAGCAACTAATAGATCAGCACCTCTTTTAATTCGGACAAAATCACGAGAAGGAACTTGATAATCCCGCTACTGCAAGACTAGTTTACTGGGCCGTCAAGAGATGGCTCCGTGAATAGCCGACCATCGATTCGTTTTTTATACTGCACCTTCTGGTGATAATCTCACTTTATTGTTTAGGTTATATCTTATTATCCTTAAATGTAATACTAGTTATGGCTTTACAGGCAAATGTGGCAGCCGTGGTCTTCTATTAATTAAGATATACACTGTATACATCCGTCATCTCAACACATCTGTAGGACGTTGTGAATAAAGTTAAAGGAATATTTTTTTAAAATTAAATGTGTTCGTCAATTTATGAACAACTAGTGAGACCCATGCCTCGGCGTTTCCCGGGACAATTGAAGAAACCAAGAATCGCAATGCCTCAAAGTAAATTGACCGAAAAGATTATTTACATATAAAATGCTAAGCCTTTATCAAGGATATAAAAATATCCGCAAATAATAGAACTAAAAAAATAATCATTAAATCAAGGAAAAATTTAAAACAAAATGTTTACTAATGAGATTTCCTTTTGCAAAACAATATGTAAATTAGCCAATCTTACGACGTGTATCGCATACACACGATTAGTATAGTAGAAAGATATCGTTCTTCTATTCCGGATATGAATTTGGCGTTTTAATCTCACTGTTAGTGCGGTAAATGGAGAAAGTTTATTAATATGTAGACTAGCCAAAATATCATCCCTACGGTCGTATACTTTTGCTAGGCTGTCGTTACTCTTCTTCCTGTGACTGAAGAGTTCCACAGTCAACCGAGCACGTAAAGTGAATTGTTCAAGTGAGTTAATTTGAAATTAATTGAAGTTAATTTGAAAATCAGTTAGGTCAGTCAGTAACGACCAAGATTGCAGGCATTAGGTTCGCGGTTTCGATTCCAAGTGTCGGTGTCAATTTTCTTTATTGTTTATTTATGTAAAATAAGTCTCTTACGTTTAGAAACATTTCCGCTGACGGACAGACAGACTCCCCGTCGGTCACATTTTTTGCTAGGCTACCGCGTCACCCTTTTCTATCTTGCTGTCTGTGAGAGGGTGTTCCTATTTAATTGTCTAGAATTATATATAATTGTAAAAAAACTACATATAATACATAGTTAAATTTATATAAATTGTCTTGAACTATTAAAATAATTTCTAACACTTAATAATGTTTACCCATTTATTATTTTGATATTATTGCTTATGTTTGAATTCATGTTTTGAAACATAACGGAAATCATAAATCTATGATGTCATGCGAAAGCTATAATCAATTATTTGAGGTAATGTTTTGAGATATATTCATAAGCAAGTGCAAATACCTCCGTTGGTAGAACGGTCACATATTTTTGCTAGGCTGAGAGGATGATATACTGATAAATGAACTGACCAAAGGAGGAGTTAATGACTGAGAGAATGATATAATGACAACAGAATAGATAGTACATTACCCCACCCCCTAAAAAAGAAGGTAATCCTGTTTTTTTTTGGTTTTATTATTTGCGGATATTTTTATATCGTGGATAAAGGCTTAGCATTTTAGGTGAAAATGATCTTTCTGTCCCCTTTCGGTCTATTTACTTTTGGGCATTGCGATTGTTGGTTTCTTCAATTGCCCCGGGAAACGCCGGGGTACGAGCCTCACTAGTTGTTCCTAAATTGACGAAGACATTTAGTAAAAAAATATTGTGAGGAACGACATATACTAGATCCCCCCCCCCCAAAGAGTACCTAATGCCGGGGAGGAATGTATAATGACGAATGAAAATATACTACACTACCTCTCAAGGGAGCAGTTGAAGCTTGGGAGTCCCCCTTTCCGCCCCCAAAAAGAAGGTAGTAATGCCAGGTCGGATGATATCATGACAGAACAATACTACAATACCCCCTCCAAAATAGAAGAGGTAATAATGCTTGCTAGTATGGTATTATGGCAACAAAAAAGATAGTACACTATCTCTACCCCCACCCCTCCTCAAAAAGGAGAAGGTAGTCCTTGGGAAGATGGTCTCATGACAACAGACCAAATACATTACCCTCTCCCTCAAAGGAGGATGTAACATATGGGAAAATTCTGTTCTGGGCAACCCAGCGACATGATAAGTTTTACTATCGACGGAACTATTATGATAATGAAAACTATAAATTATTAGTAACTGTTAAAAAACCTGTTTGTGGATAATTATATATATGTATACGGCATTACAAAACGGTATGTTGTAACTATAGAATCCAATAAGCATAAACAGTTTTAATGTGAATATAGTTAAAATAGATGGACACACTTTCGCATTTATTTAATTCGATAACTTTAAAACATAAGTTATAGAAAGTTTTATTGTACATCGTGAAACGCCGAAATGAAAAATAGGCGAAAAGATATAGTCGCAACCTTTAGAAAAAAAAGAGAAATATGCTAGCTAAGGAAGAACAATAACTTACTGTCATAATTTTCTAGTTCAAAAGTAAATGTTTTTAAACTTGAGTTATCGATCTACATTAGCTAGCCTCTTTCTCAACTTGTTTAAATGACGACTATATTTTTCCAATCTAATTTTCATTTCGGCGTTTTCACGTGTATGATAGAACTGAATCTGGTACAAAATACTGGTAGAACATTACATTTTCCCACGATTGGCGACCTTTATTAGGTTTGTTTCTAAAACTATTTCATTTATTTTTCGATTTTCACCGATTATCAAGGGACCCCGTGCAGGGATCATGAACAGTCATTTTGTTTTTTGTTCGAACTGAACAGGTGGACACCAGGTTTGTGTTGAACAAAAATTCCGGGCACTTTTAACGACAGCTAACAGAACGAAAAGGAGTAAAATAACTAATAGGCAACAAATATAAGTTTATTTGTGTTTTAACTTATTTTACAGAGTTTTTTTTACATAATTTAAAAAAGGGGGAAAAACAGCTTTTACAGTACATAACTTTCGATTATTTTTAATAAATACGTTCGTTGTTCTATTGTTTCGAAGTGGGTGCTCAATTTACGTGAAAATTATATAGGAAAGTGTCCCCCCCCATAAAAGAATTTTTTTTTAGAAAAAAATAAAAATCGTTGATAGAATATTAATTTGTTTACCTGCTCACTTGATTGCAAATGGCTGACTGAAGTTCAACATCTTTTCACGTATTTAAAATGAAAATACTCTCATGGTACATTTTTGTCACGAAAAGAAAACGAAGTTTTTTTACGATTTAAAAAAAAAATGTAAATTTATGTATATCTCATATTACCTAATTAACAAAGAAAAAAAGAGCAGTTTTTAGAGTACATAGCCTTTAGAACGTTCGTTGTTGGTAAGTATCTTTATCAAAATGGCTTTCATGCCCTTTGCGAGTTTATCTCAGTTGGTAGATCGATAGACTAAAGGTTAACTGAAGACATGAAGGTTGTGAGTTCGAATCGCGCTCTCAGAGTTAAATTTCTTTCTTTATTATATAATAAGTTGCCAGAAGGTGGGCTCTCTCTACCGTGCCAGTAAACTTCTCACACCTGACATTATCCTATATCTCTACAAAGCCACCATCCGCCGATGCATAGAGTATTGTTGCTACATCTGGGCTGGTGCATCATCCACTAGTCTCTCTCTCTCTCTCTTAGACAAGGTCCAAAAAAGAGTTGCCAACTTGATAGGTCCTTCACTATCCACCAAGCTCCAGCCTCTGTCCCATCACCGCAATGTTGCATCCTTGTGCCTGTTTTACAAGTACTTCAATGGTTTGTGTTCTGATGAGCTTGCTGCTCTGGTACCCCCACGACGTAAATTCACTAGACCAACCCGACAATCTGTCAAATCCCATCCATATACTGTGGAGGTCCCCAGATGCCGAAGAGCTTTCTACTCCAAAAGCTTCTTTCCTCGTGCTGCTGAACTCTGGAACTTCCTCCCTGCTCCCTGCTTTCCTGACGTTACTGACATGCAGAAATTTAAAACTAATGTAAACAGACATCTCGCTGCGCAGCTCCTAATTTAGGTTGAACCCCCTCCCCCAAACCGTTACCCTCTTTTTCTCAGTAGCCCCTTACGTCTACAGTGGCGGCCTGCCTTGTTTGGGGTGAACTATGATAAAAAAAAAGAAAAAAAAGTTAGGAGTTTCTCCGATTAAATTCTTACGTTTACAAAAATTCTCGGCGACGGACAGACAGACATCGTGACAGAGAACCTCTTCGTCATATTATAAGTAGATATATGGTTTGCATAGTTTTTTAGTCAATTATCTCATAGCCTCAAAAATTGCAGTTAGAACCTTTTTTTAATTGAATTTTGGATAACGAATTATTTTTTTATAGTTTTTATTTACTTGCCTCCCCACGAGGGCAGAATTAGACACAAGGTTGGTTTTTATAGTGGGTAAAACCCAGCTCCTCAAAAAAGGGGCATTCTGGATTGGAACAAAAATTAAAATTGCCTCAGTCTAGAAGGATATCTCCTATACTGACCGAGGACTAAAAAGACTAAGTGCAGCACCAGAACAGATACTACACTTTAATTTAATAATTCTTCGGATAAAGGTAATTAAGTTTCCTTTAATTAGTAGCGTTACTTTTGGGTCATCCTGTATATCCCATTGAGCTTTATATGTTCAATGACATCCGTCAGATGCGAATTAGATAAGTCGTTTACAATAGAACAATGGAAGATTCAAACGTGACTGTCATAATCGAATTCTCGTGATTCTGGTCCTCACTGGTTAACCCGCTTATCTGACCTTGATAAAGAACGAATAATGAAACATTGTGGCACTTATCTTGTCTTCTGTATCGAGTGATGTCGATCTGCACAAGACAGAGAGTTTGGAAAATCGATGGCATAACTCCGGGATTATGTTTTATATATGTAAAGGATCCTAATTGTGTGGGGTTTGCTTTTTGTAACGACACTCCATGGTTAGTCTAATTTACTTTGTGGTTGATTGCTTTCTATGTGTGGTCTTTGAGTTGTGCTGATCACATTCCTTTACCTGATGTATCCTGTTTTCGGAAACGTTTACACGAGTAGAAAACTAATAACATGAAGAAATAGATGCACGACTTTAGAGTTGTTTATGACGAGTCGGGATTTACCTCCCCTTTGTTTGGTGAAACTCCTTGTAAGACATTAGCAGCAAGAACTCGTTTTATTACCACAAAAAAAAAAACGCTTTACTTTCTTCCTCCGTATGCCTAGCGTGAGACAGAGCTCATTCGCAAGGGTTCCCCGTCCGTGGAACACATTACAACGAGAATGCTTCTCTTATGGCCACAACATGGTCGTCTCCAAATCCGATCTCAGAAGATTCGTGCCTCGAACTGCTCCCCCTCCACACAAATATTCGAACTTGATCCATTCCAATAAGTTTTATCGATCCTCTCATAACATTCCTCGTCTCTCGAATGACAATCATGAACCTCAACCCTAACCCTAACCATAACCCTAACCCTAACCCTTATCCTCGATTGGCTTTTGGCCTTGATATGTGTTGATCTGTTTGTAAAAGAAAAACAAGAACAACACAAACAAAAAACAATAAAAAACAACAATTCGTGAATCAGTTCACAAGCAAACACTGATAGTTTATTTTTGTTTTATTGATTTTGTTGGAAAGTGCGTCGATTAATAGATTTGATGATTTAGGTTTTGGTCGCATTAAAGTTTAATATCAGAAAATAATAAAAATATATCCATATATATATATATATATATATATATATATATATATATATATATATATATATGTATAGTAGTATGAAAATATATATTAATGTTAAACAAGTTATACGGAAACGCTAGTGTTTCACTCTAAAACGAAATTCATTAAGCAGTCAGCCTAATGAACTCTTTCTTGGAGTGAAACGACGCAAGAATTTCCGTGGAGCTTACTTGGCATATGTATACTTTCATGCTACTACTAAGCTCTACTCGTGTATTGAGCACTGTCGAAGTAAATGCTGAAACAAATATACATTAATATTATACACAATATATTATTGATAATATATGCATATAACACAAAACATATATATATATATATATATATATATATATATATAT
>OY744523.1:32316099-32371099 GCA_963556195.1 Sepiola atlantica | reverse complement strand
ATTTACTTGGATTACTATATATATATATATATATATATATATATATATATATATATATATATATATATATATATATATATATACAATGTGTGTGTGTGCGTTTCTTCATCCGACATTTTTGTTATGTATATGGACAGGTGTGTGTATCTACATATATGAAGTAACGTTGTCTCTATGTGTGGCGCGACATCACAGTTACCCGGTTGATTTAATAGCCAAACTATCCAATAAGTATCAGTAGTTCATGAACCTTATTCAAAGTTAAATGTACGTAAAAATTAAAAAGAAATGTTTATATATAAAGCTCTCGCTAGTTGGAGCACTTTAAGTAAGCTGATACGACGCCGTCATTTACAGCGTAATGCAACACTCTAGGCTCCGCATATTGAGAGCTCTCGACGTCTTGCTTATGGCCGCCGAATTTTTTGTTGAAACATCAAGTGTACATTTATGTAAGAAACAACCTATCAATATAAGGAAAATATATTTAAGTATAGTTTATTTGAGATGCGAATATACACATGTGCATATAGATTCACGTATGTGTAAAATATAAGCCATGCCATATATATATATATATATATATATATATATATATATATAAACTTTTTTAGAATGGTATTAAACAAAAAGTATTAGTTTATATCTGATATATAAAATTATGTTGGGCGGATTTTAAAAGTTTGACTTAAATAATATTTAAGCTGACAAATAAAACTTTGATTCTAACTAGCCAATTTTTATTTCTTATTGTTGTCCCATGTTATTTGTAATACTTTGCTACATTTTATTTTAAATAATATGTAATCCGACTCCGCAGTCCGGATAAATAGACATAATTAAATAATCATCTTAAAAGAAAAGAAAACAGCTAACGGGAATAACTCTTTATTCCTTTGTAGTTTTCATTCAAGATTTATTTAGACCTACGTTTTCTCATTCTTTTCTAAACAAAAACAAAGTCAGATTAATATTATATTCCAATAACCATGGTTTTATTTTATTATTAAAAATTTTTTTCTTCACATTTCCACAAAACATAACATTTCTGTGAGATATATTTTTTACGGTCCGTTTCATTTGTCTTGTGCCAAACAACATTTTTATGTTAATATCGTCTCTACAACATTACAAAATCATCAGAAATATATATATATATATATATATATATATATATATATATACATATACGCACACACATACACACACACTTTTATATAGTTTCTACAATGTTAACAACTAAAATCACATGATTAGCCCGATGTAATCGTAGTTGTTATAGCTAACGATCGAAACATCTCCATGGATGTGTCGCTTTTGTACATGTTTGTATAAATATAAATATAAATATAAATAAATGTATGTAGATATATATTTATGATTTTACAGAACTTTAGATATCATGGTACTATAAGTTTCACGACTAAAACGGAACCTAGCAAAAATCTGCTGGCCCTATCGCTCGTCAGTCATAATAGCTGACGAGCGATAGAACGGATTACATAAGATCTAAATTTCTGTAAAGGCATACAAATAAATATTACTCTTATCGAATTATCAAGCACTCTATTGGATTTTTTCCACATAATATAACCAACTATATATATATATATATATATATATATATATATATATATATATATATATATATATATAAGTGTAAGTTTGAAATCCGAGGCAGGAGCAATGTGAAATATATACAGGAAGATTGAACAGATGAACATACCTTCCGGTATATATTTCACATTGCTTCTGCCTCGGATTTCAAACTTACACTTATATTTCCAGCAATGCTTCAAGCAAACTATAATTTTCTTTTAATATATATATCAATCAAAACATGCAATTAGCTTTTAGACTTTATTACATATTTACGGTTGAAACCGATCATTAGAAGTGTCTTTGGTATCAATTAATGCGATCAGAGTCATCTACCATATTTATTGATTAATCAATATTACTTATTAATATTATTTAATCTTATTTACCTTTGTTATTCGATAACTAATAGACAATTGCTATTATGTTTCTTGTAGTTATTATTTTACGATTTACTTACTGTTTTTTGTATATATTATTTCATTACCAATAGGGAGTAATATGGTGTTTAATATCATAATAATTCTATTTTATTTTATATTTATCATTTATATAATTTCGTTATTTTTTATAATTATTTTTACATTAATGAACTATTCATTTTTATATGTAATATAGCTTGTTAATTATTTTTATCATTTTATTATTTATTTATAAGTTTATAATATGATATTTTACCATTAAGCAGAAAGTTCAGGGAGCTAATTTTAAGATTTCCCAATAGTTATATATATATATATATATATATATATATATATATATATATATATATATATATATATATATATATATATATATATATATATATATATATATATATATAAATATATATATTTATACATACATATATATATTTATATGCATATACATGTATATTTATATGTATATACGAATATATGTATATTTATATACAGATGTATATTATGAGCATACCAGTGGTTTCACGTTGAAAATAATTTTTCAGTACTCATTATTGTCTACATATTAACTGGAAATTCATGTTAAAGACAAATTATCTACTTTCACAATCGTTAAATTAAATAGAATATGTCGGCCTTTTATACACCATAATATATATATATATATATATATATATATATATATATATATATATATATATATATATATATATATATATATATATATGCATACGTATTTATATATATATACATATTTATACATACATAAATACGTATATGCATATATATAAATATATATATATATACATATATATATATATGTAGAAATATATATACACGTATATAAATATAAATATTTATATATATATAAATATATATATATATAAATATACATATATATAAATATATATATATATATATATATAAATATATATACATATACATGCAAATATATCAATATATACACACATATATATATACATACATAAATCTAAATATATATATATATACGTACATATATACATAAAGAAAAAATATACATATATAAATAAATATATATTTTTATGTACATTATATATCGTATATACATTTAGATATATATATTTATATATTATATATATATGCATGTATTTATAAATTTATATGTATATATATATATATATATATATATACATATACATATAACTAATTTATTTAAAAAACTATACGCTACATATTTCAGAGTCGTTCCGCAGTTTCATCGAGATGGAGTGGCTTTTTAAATTAAAAAAACAAACGTCTATCGCCCATAAAGAATCCCCAGCGTCCCGAAATGTAAACAACAGGTTGAAATGATGTTGAAATGCCATTTTCAACCTGTTGTTTACATTTTGGGACGCTGAGAATTTCTTATAGGCGATACGACTCTGAATTATGTAACGTATAGTTCTTTAAATGAATTATTTGTATTTCCTTCTTTCTAACACCCCCCAACACATTATATATATATATATATATATATATATATATATATATATATATATATATATATATATATATATATATATATAGGAAGAGAAGGATGAAGGTAATCCGACGTAATGGGAAAATGAAAAAGGAAAATAAAAAAATGGATGTTTTTATGTGTACATCAACGTTTCGTCTTTATTTATAAGACTTCATCTCATTGCCATCTACATTATTCCTGCTCATCCCCCCACCTTTTTCTCTTACTACCAGCCAAAGTATCCTTGCTCACCCCATCTTTCCACTTCTTCCCTACTCATTTTCATAAACATTCATTTTTCATTCCTCACCAAGTACGGACGTCCACCCTACTGTTTTCTCCAGTAGTGGCCATTATTTCCTTTTTCCCAATATGTCCACCCTATATGTGTTTGTGCTTGCATGACATTTTTCTTTATATTATCATCCTGATGAAGTCTTATAAATAAAGACGAAACGTTGTTGTACATATAAAAAACATCCATTTTTTTGGTTTTCCTTTTTCATTTTCCCATATATATATATATATATATATATATATATATATATATATATATATATACTTCAGGCAAAACATTGGTTTATTTTGTATTAAAAACACCATTAAAATATTTTTGTATTTTAAAAAAAGTACAGGATACACCGTGTGTATTTGCTTTAATATTGACAATAAATAAGCACTTAACAATGACACATTAGCATACAACAACAACATCACATTTTGTTTTTGTAAATAAAACAACCACCTGCCTTAATTACAACTTACAGCTTATTGGCATTCTTTTCAAATATTTTTGAAAAAAAGTAAATGACACAGAAAGCATTCTCCAAGCACTGGGAATTTTCACTCTTAATCTTTAGGTATTCCTTTTTAACCTTCTCATCTAATCCATCCCATAATAGTTTAATGGGAGAGAGTCGTGAGTTATCAGTACAGAAATTTATTTTTAAATTCGAGGTAAACTAGTGTATACATTGTAGTTGCCTGTTTGTCTCTGTCTGCGTGCGTACGTCCAGCTATATGTCTAAAACTATGCGGCACAAAGCTATCACATTCTTTTTCAGCATTGCCTATAGGCACATTTTTTTATGATATTAATTCTCTTGCGTGTCACAAAATTATTCAGGGGGTCGACATTTACAGCGATGTTTCTTAGCATTTTTTATAGATACATAACTGTATATCTATCGCCAATGAGCGCATTTGTTCTCCAAAGCAAGAACACAGAATGTTATTCGCTTAAGCAATGAATAATGATATCACTCACTCATAATATTAGGGGCATTTTCTCTGTGTGTCCGCCAGTCACATTTTGTATTAATATTACATAATAGATACCCAACATATAAATCGGATGCCATGACCGGAAATCGAAACCGAAACCTTGAGATTTTCAGTCTGATGTTCTACGAACTGAACTATTTATAATTTTCTTATAACTAGGTCTTAAAACATTACCGTAACAAAATAATTATTGTTTTGACGTGACGTTATGGATTAATGATTTACGACATGTTTCAAAACATGAATTCAAACATAAAAAATAAATGAATGGTTAAATATTATCAAAAGCGTTGGAAATTCTTTCAATAATCCGAAACAATTTATTTTGCTTTAAATACGTATTATATATATATATATATATATATATATATATATATATATATATATATATATATATATATATATATATCGCAGACTTAGCACTTGCATAAGCTGACTTACCGCTGGAAAATTTACAAATAAAAATGGGGATTCAAGTATATAACAGTGAAACATAAACAGGGGGCCTTAACTTAAATTGTGAAATATTAAACGGGTATATCAGCTGTTACGATGTAACTGTTTCGGAGATTTAAATACAGAACAGCTATAAAATTCATGGTGCTCCAGTGGTACTGATCAAATTACCACTTCCCCAATAAAAAATGTAAAAACAATTCAGTTATAATTTTCTAATATATATATAAGTAAATACATAATAATAATAGTAATTTTAATAATAATAATAATAAAACATTACCCTTAAGATTACAATGTGATATCGTCATTTAAATATCAAATACTACTACTACTACTACTACTACTACTACTACTACTTAAGAACCATCCTGGCATATGTCATATACATTATATAGGAATAAAAAATGCATAAAAAAGCTTAAGTAACTTTTGGTACCAGATGGGCAAATAGATAAGAGGAATGAAACCTAGTCATACAGATATATATATATATATATATATATATATATATATACTAGCAGAGATACCCGATGGTGCCCAGGTTAGAGTGTGGGATATGCAACATCATAGTAGGGAGAGTTCATTTGAATCAAAGGGAAAACAGTTTTCAGTGGAGGGGTTGTGCCTTCACCAACCATATTAATATTATCAAAATTTGCTGAAATTTTTGGGAATAGACATCATTTTTGATCATTTACCTATGGTTTAAATTTCATTTGAATCAAAGGGAAAACAGTTTTCAGTGGGGCGGGAGGCGGGGACCCTCTTAATATTATCAAAATTTGCTGACATATTGGGAATAGACATCATTTTTTGGTCATTTACCTATGGTTTAAATTTCACTTGAATCTAAGGCAAAACAGTTTTCAGCGTTGAAGTGATATATTTCTTATATAGCCTATGACCTTCACTGATAGGTCAGTAGTCCATATTCAAGCAATTCTGTCCAGCGGTTTGGGTGAAGATAAGACACAAAGATCAGGCGGACACATACACACAGAATATTATATATATATATATATATATATATATATATATATATATATATATATATATATATATATATATATTAGACGAACTGTCTAGACCTGGAGAGTCTTGTCTATTATATTAATGGGCAGTTGTCTGTTTGTGCGTGTCTAGCTAAAAGTCAGAAACTACCCGAAGCACACCCACAAAGCTGATATATTATTTTTTATTTTTTGGGAGTAACCAGGGACAAAATTAGTCGGCGTGGGGGCGTCCACATCTAAAGCGATTTTGTTCATTGACCTTTGGGCTGAAAGTCGCCATAAAATACACTTTCTTGGTGCTCGCGCTATAATCAAAGTGTAGTATCGGTTCTGTCTTCTGTTAGAGGCGGGGAATCCTTCTTGACTGTGGGAGAGGAAAGGAGTAGAGAGGAGGTGGAGAAATGAGTAAAGGGAGAGAGATAGGTAGACAGAGTGAGAAAGAGAGAGAAAGAGAGAGAAAGAGACGGTGGGAAGAGAGATGTTTTAAAAGAAAGACGTTGCATATACTTCTTTTTAACTCTTTTCGTTTTGTTGTCCATGCTCCCGGATAACGCCGGGTAGTCTTGGTTGTCTTGAATATAGCGAAGTTGTTTCGGATGTTTATCGTCTAGAAAGGTGATTTTCCATCACTTATTCTGTAACATGCCTTTACATAATCTAATAATATCCTTCTTTCTTAACGATTCCTTTGAACTAGCGCAAAGTCGCCGTTCAATATAAACACTTAATAATTGCGAGCAAAATATATCGAATGAAAACGGATCTCGAGTTGACAGCTAAACGCACTTCCTTTCGACAGCAACCACCATCGTTCGCTACTGTTTAAAGCCAAATTTGCTCAGCAAGGCTAATCAGTTGCATCGCCATCAAGCACATCAGCTTAATAAGCAGAACAAACCATCATATAAAAAGTATAAGAACTAGATAATTAATATGTGGAAAAAATGATATGGACAGACGAGTCTAACTTTGAAGTTTTTATTAATAAAAAGAGAATGTGTGGAGAATAAAACCCGGTTAAAAATGATAAAAATCTAGGTTCCCAACAATAAGGAATCATGGCGTGTTTGTTATTATCGGAGATTGTTTTTGAGAAAGGGAAAACTTTATTCGAGTTAATGGCATCATCAAAAAGGCAATACTATCCTTCAATTTTGCAAGGACATGCTATACAATCTGGTTCGTACAGAATTGGACAAATAAACCTTCAGCTTTAAACAAAACAACGATCAAAATCGCACTTCTGAATCTTCTGAATTCTGTCAAAATTACCCGTCATAAAAAAAGAACAACAATTTCTAAACCATTATTCGACCGCTCAACTCTCCAGACTTCCTTACCATTAAATTATCATGAGATGGATTAGATTGGAGATCTGGAAGAGAATAACAAAAGATGTAGAGGGAGCTTTTTCAGTGCTTAAAGAATCTTTTACTTAAAAAAAATACAAAAATATCTCATTTGAAGTTATTCTTTTTAAAACAAATGCAGGCTGGCTCCAAACCCTTTTACCTGTAGTATATATATATATATATATATATATATATATATATATATATATATATATATATATATAATTGGTTGTACGTGCATATACAGTTATAGCGTTTTTCCATATATCATTCATATAAGCTTTTTAAAAATTATCAATTATGGATCTTCCACAGTGGTTTTTATTATCTGTCTTTCCTCGGCGTTTAAAAAAAAAGATGGCGTGAAAAAAAACCCCAAAAATGATGGCGTCAAAAAAAAAAAAAAAAAAAAAAAAGATGGCGTCCCAAACAATGGCGTCCAGGGAAAGGAACTTTTTACAAAACAATTTCGAAGATGTATAATGGAATATTTTCGTGAATAGCAGTTTCATTCTTAAATCCTCATTGTTATTCTTCATATAAAGCTTCCGATTAATACGATCCACTGGAATTCAAATTTCTGTTTGATGAGTTTATTTATCCGTGGTTTTCAGCCTAAAAAGCATTTATTTGATCAAAATCAGACTTTAAAAAGATAGTTACGGGTTATAATAATAACAACCTGTAATCTTGTGCGTTTCTCCTGCTTCCTCCTTAACACTCGCCTAATAATACTAAATTATTAATGACGAAAACATATACATATATCTAACGTATAGTTATTTTGTTTTCAAAATCAGATCCAAATTAATTATACCTAAATATTTGATAAATCAAACTTTGCTTCTGACTAGCCTTTTTTAATTTGTAATTGTTGTGCTGTGTTATTGGCAATAATACAACATACTTAGCTACAGTTTATTAAAAAAAAATACATAGTCCGGTTGTTAATATGAAATATTTAAAAATAATCACCTAAAAATAAAAACCAGCAAAAGGGATAACATATATTTTCGATATTAGTATATATAGGAGTAGTCTATGTGCAAACAAATCCAAATAAAAAATAAAAATGATTTCACTGGACAACGGCGGATAAGTATAGATAGTTTTAAATATCTTTTTTTTTTCTTTAATTCTTATTCTGATGTCTTATTTTCGACACTCGTTGATATGTTTTTTTAGTTACGTCTAATTTTATTTAACGCATGTACGGAAACTGTTTAGGTATTACGTATTTAAATCTATATTTTATATATTACGCCAATACACTTATTATTACTTCTTATTGTTACTTCTTCTTCTTCTTCTTCTTCTTCTTCTTCTTCTTCTTCTTATTATTATTATTATTATTACTTCTTCTTCTTATTATTACTTCTTATTATTATTATTATTATTATTACTACTTCTTCTTCTTATTATTATTCTTATTATTTCTTCTTATTATTACATCTTATTATTACATCTTCTTATTATTACTACTTCTTATTATTATCATTACTTCTTATTATTACTTCTTATTATTATTACTTATTATTATTACTTCTTCTTCTTCTTCTTCTTCTTCTTCTTCTTATTTCTTCTTCTTATTATTACTTTTTCTTATTATTACTTCTTCTTATTACTTCTTCTTATTATTTCTTCTTATTATTACTACTTCTTCTTATTTTATTATAACTTCTTCTTCTTATTGTTGTTGTTGTTTGTTATGCCTCCTTGGGCATCTCCCCATTAACTATATTCTCAATTCAACTGTTTAAAAAAATAAAACTCTTAGTACAGTATCGATATCCAGATAAAATTCTGTTAAATATTTCATTTGACAACTCCCAAATGTGCCTTCTCAATTTCTCCCTCCTACCACATTCTCTGAATTCATCCAACCTCATCTTAAACTGATCCACACTATTGCTGTTCTTAATCCGATCTGGCAACTTATTCCAAAAAAACATATTACTCTGTGAGCAAAAAAAAAACATAATTTGTTAACAGATCTAGTTTTTGAAAACTGCCTTGACAATTTCAGTAAAGATCTAGGAGAAATACTAAAAAATGGCCACCACAGTTAGAAATGCCATTAATTATCTTGAAAGTCTCAATCATATCACATACCATTCTTCTCTCCAGCAAAGTAGTCAATCCCAATTTGTCCAATCTCTTCCTGTAACTGCACCCCTTTACTTTACTTATTAGTTTTGTCACCTTTCTCTGTACGCCTTCCAGTTTCAATATTACATTCTAATTTCCATGTCTAGTCGCTGGATCTCAGGCCTAGGTGCAGTATTCTATATGAGGTCTTATTAGAGCTTTATATATCCTTAACACAACATTTGTCTCCCTCAAAAGAATATTCTTAACCATCCACCCGCTGGTTTATATTCGGTGTCTCTAACCCCCAAATATCGACATGGTCTATGGAATTGGCTCAGCTGAGTTCAAATCCAGTCATATCAGTTGATTTTCTTTTTACATATCAGTTACCATTTATCAAGGTAAAAAAACTACTCGAGGATAAGTGGTAACGAGTTGGATTGTTTGACACTGTAATGATGATGCATACTATGAGAGGATTGAACATCTCCACATACCACCGACTAAAAATAAAATCTGACCCAGAAGACAGTAATTATTCCCCCTTTGTCAGAAACATATCTTATGGAATGTTAGGACTAAATGACAACATAAGTGGAAGTGGGAGATACGAGCCTGTTCAAAAGAAAACCAAAGGGTTCACTTGAAATACAACTAAAAAGGTATGAATAACCCTCCTCAGCTATAGGTAAAATAGCAACTTTTTCTATGGATCGTTTTCAAACAGTATAGTGGTTTTAAATTAAATGATCCCATGTCGTTTAACAGACGTTACAGACGTGATGTAACCCGATTATAGATGTGTTTGTAAAAATGATGTTCAGAACGGTAGTTTTCTACATGACGCTAGAGTAAGCACAATGTTTGAGTAGTAGGAAAATTCAATTAGAAATTAACAGACTAGAGAAACGATTATGCCACATGATATTACGCCATGCGAGGAAGTACGCGACAGAGAAGCGAGATCGATTCTGCTTTTTGGGGGGTTTACGACATCAAAGAGAGCAGACGTGTTTTTCGAGGACCACCACCTTTATATGGGTAAGGCAAAAAACTACAGCCGATCTAGATGTACATTGCTGTAAATTGCTGGGAGAATATAAACTACCCCCAGAAGCAAATAATGGCTTACTAGTTGTTGTTTTTAAATTTCTCCCATTAATACAACTACCAGAAGGAAAGAAAAAAATAAGCTGAGAGACGAAACATCCACAGAGCAATTTGTGATTTGTCAACAGAACAGCACTGAGATCGAAGAACACCCTATCGTATTACACTTAACTAAATTATAACCACATTGTCACTTATGGGTTTGTATCATTAGACTGGGCTAGTGTTGAGAAGAGATGAAGGAAAATTATAATTTGACCGTCTTATGGCACAAATGTTGAACGTGCTTCATGCCAAATGCGGTGGAACTTTAACCAGTAGTTACATACGTAACTATTAAAGTCTGATTTTAAAAAAATAAATGCGCGTAGAGAAGCCTTACTGTATGGCTTCAACACAACCTTATTGACATCATGTCGTCCCTTTGAGCCACAGAAACTTACGCAGGATGCAACAAAAAAGATAAACAAAGAAACACACACAAAAACAACAACAAAAAAATGGAATTTACCCTGAATTTCGTCACAAGAAATCATGAAAAGGAAAACAAAACCAGTTTGTACAATGGTGGGATTCACAGTGTTTCTTGTCACGAGAACTGTCACTCTCTTTGCACCGTTTGTATGTTTCGGATTGGTTTCATCATCTTGGTTTTTTCCATTTTCACAACGTTTCGGCTGATGTACTCTCCGGCTTTCTTCCTGTTCTGAACTGAACTAGATCTTTTATTTTATCCACAGGGATAGATTGTTCTCATTTCGCGTCTCGTCTTTTTCTTTAGTTCCATCACCAGGAATTGGACTCACGAACTCTAGTCAGAATTCGCTATCCAATATACATTTTTAAATGTGTATTAGATATACATCTTTATCCATTTATACATCTTTATCCATTTGGCTATGTGCCGTGCTCTGAGAGACAGTTTATGGTCAAAATGGAAACAATAAAGATGAGGATAACTGTCCGAAACATACAAATAATGTAAATAATAATAATAACAGGTCATCTTAGGAGTGTCGACCTTTCTCCTTAAAAACCCTTTTATTTCATGAATGTAAGGATGAATTTTCTATATCACTATTTCGCCGTTTCATTCATAGAATCAGTGAAGAGCACATGTTAGTTAGATGTAACAGATTTGTCATAGGGTTGAGCGAAATGTATGAATTCAGTGGTCGGATTAAATGTTTTTCACAAACTGTCTCTTTCTCATATCACAATTTCTTTTTTTTTTTTTTTAGATACGTCCAATAATATCTATAACAGACTCCGTCCATCTGCCAGTCTGTCACTCTTAATCTTGGTCGCTCACGCTTAATTTCGAAATAGCATTTTAAGCGTTAAACGCGTAGATTGAACGGACGCATCTCAAGATGCGTTTTTGTCAAATCTCTGAAAATAGGAATCGGTCCTTTCTCTGTCTCCCACTCCATTTTTTTAAATATATATTTAAATTCATTTAGCCATTGAAGTAACAACTTCATGTCAATCTACTCCAATGGTCGTACAATCAGTCAGTCACCACATTATATCAAGCAAAGAGATTACGGAACCGGTTCTGAGAACTTATGTGATTGTAGTAACTGTTTCGCGCGAACCAGTTACTATAAGACCTTGAATCTCATCACTGAGTCGTAACGATTTCTTTGAATTTGATATTTCATATTTAATTTTATTAATGTCTTTTATATTTTTTTGTTTCTTTTTTATCAACTTTTGGACAGCCGTTACCGTTCCTTTATTTTTTTTACTGTTTTGTTTGGTAACCAAAAATAAGTTAAAATTATTTAATAATATTAACGTCTCGTAAATCTTAACCCTGTCAATCACATCCTGAACTGTACACAGCGATCAACTGTGTTACCTGAAAAACTTGTCTTAATTGCATTGTCGTACGGATTCTGCCTGCGTATCAGCCCATATTTCGGACAGCACATGAAGAGGATTTTGGAAAAAGCGCGCCTAAAATCCCGCATGGAAAGAGCATAAATTATTGGGTTCATCCCGGAGTTTAGATAACCAAACCAGGTGAACACGGGGAAGAGGATATTAGGATAGAAAACGCAATATTTGCACATGGCGAACAAGAGGTTCGTGATGAAGAAAGGTAGCCAGCATAGAATAAACACGCCTACCACAATGCCAAGCGTTTTGGCCGCCTTCTGTTCTTTCGCGATTTTGCTCAGCTTTTTACTAATTTGTAAATGTCTAAGGCGCTTTGTGATACATTTGGTCGGTCGATCGATGGCATCCGCATTAACCAAACGGGTCGGGCTCCCGGTGTCACTATCGACACTTCGTTCGTGTCTCGCCTCGGATTCATGCGGGATCCGCCTCGGCCCTCCCCGATGCATACGTAAGGTCATCACCTCGCCGTCTATGTTACTGCACATCATCACCTTGCACCCCATCTTGATGCTTCTTGTCTGCGCCACAGCCGCCTTGTAGATTTTGTAGTAGAAGAAGAGCATTATTATCAGCGGGCAGTAGAAGGAGACGAACGAGGAGAAAATCAGGTAGCCGGTGTCCTCCGTGAACAGACATTCGTGGCTAGGTAGATCCTGGGGGGTGACGGACCGCCACCAGGCGATCGCCGGGAAGGAGATTCCAGCCGAGCACACCCAGACGCCCGTGATGAGGATGCTGACTTTACTGTTCGACATTTTAACCGGGTACGTAATGGGATCGTTGATCGCCCAATAGCGGTCAAGCGAGATGACACAGAGGTTCATGATGGAGGCCGTGCTGGCCAGGACGTCAAACGAATGCCAAAGGTCGCACCATGCCGGACCGTAGAGCCAGAAGTTGTTTGTCATTTCGTGGCTGATACTGAAGGGCATCACAATGCCGCCGACCATTAGGTCAGCTACAGCCAGCGAGACGATGAAATAGTTGGTAACTGTACGCAGGTAAAGCTCGCGACTCACCGCAACGATCACGAGAATATTGCCGACGATGGTAATAAAGGAAAAAACTGAGAGGAGAATGCCAATGCTGGGGTGTTTCAACTCGTAGGAGAGTTCCTGTGACTCAACGGCTGAATCGTTGTAAAAGGCATCATAGTCAAAAGTACTACTTTCTGTGTCATTGTAAGCTTCCGTGAAATTCAGCATGAAGGATCACACTCGTCGTTGTCAATTGACCAAAGATCGGAATCCTTGTGTGTTTGGTGCTTTAAAAGATATACACAATTTATGACACAAGTAATCCACAGGAAACAAGCGTGGACATTAGTTTTCTACGTCGGCAACAGTTCGTGTCAAATGAACAAAGAACCGCGTTAATTCTTCTATTCGGTATACCACTATGTCTGATCACACCGAATTTGTAAAAGAATACAGTTCTAATTATGTCATATTTCAAGACAAATTTTTGCATATATCGGTAAACAGATTCAGAAAGGAAAAACAGGAAATTGTGTTGTAGATGAGATGGCAAGTTTGTTCTTTTAACTATTAAGATGATTCTGTTTAACGATGGAGCTTATTCAGACAACTTTGCTGCTTATATATATATATATATATATATATATATATATATATATATATATATATATAGAGAGAGAGAGAGAGAGAGAGAGATAGATAGATAGATAGATAGATAGATAGATAGATATATAGATATCTACCGTTTTGGAAGGAGTGGTTCACAGATGTTTGAAAAAAGGTTATTTAATATATGAAATAATCGGAATAATAAATCAGTCTCGAAGGACTTTGAATTCACTTAAATGATTTACGAAAATATCACGTTAAAAGCGATAATCAGTTATTGAGCAATATCTTTTTGTGTCTTTTAACCTTTTGTAAACAGACATTAAGTGTTTATAAATATCTTTATTTCGTTTTTCACCAAGAAAGGGCTACTTAGTTTTGCATGGAGAGATTAATATGCTCAATCTGATAAGAATATTTGAACCATAAATCCTAGGATTAAAATTTGAAGTTAATTCTTGTCTTTTTTTTCTCCAGATATATTTTCTTGAAAATATGAATAATAATACTTTCGTATAAATATATCAAGTGATTTTGTTTTATTTTGTTGTTTTTGGAATGTTGGTTTAATGACGTTCTTTTCATCGGTATAAATTTATTTAAATTAGCGTTTCACACAACTTTCGGTTTTAAAAAAAACTCCGTTTCAGTTTTATGTTGTGATGTTATTTACTAAAACGGTTAATTTGAAATGATCAACATAGAACTAATAACAGCATGTTTTAAGAACGATTCTTGTTTTTTCTTTTATGCATTATGCGAGCTCTTCTTGAAAACATACTGTTTTAAGATATTAACCATAATAAAATTAGGAGAATCGAAGACCATTGACATCACCCTTAAATATGCGAAAAAAATAAAACTTAACAACAACAATCAGTGGTCGGTTGAGAGGAACATTAGACTCTTTCTGGCCTTAGGCGTGAACGCATATTTCTATTTCTACGTTTATTTCTATACAAGACTTCAATTAATCTCTGTTAAGTGCTTCTCACCCGTTACAGAAGTGGCGTGTGTATTATACCTACTTTCGTTCATAAACAGTATCAGACGAAGAACTTCCTGCAGTCTGTCATGAAAAAAACTCACACACACCCTTTTGCAAAAAAGTGTTTAAAAACGAGTTAGCGCTTTTTTTTTCGATAGATTTAAATAAATGAGAGACAATATGGAGTCACATTAAATAGGTTTCTTTGGACATTACGTTCTTGTGTAAGGGCGGTTTTACAGAGAAACATGTGTGAAACGATAACTTATAAAAGCGGCCATTGGATACAGTTCAACAGTTCACTTTCTATTGACGTCATGTGTATGCTTTTTTTCTGTTGGTTACATTTTTCTCATACATTATTGCCTCTTGTATTTTATTATCAGCGCCATTTTATCACACGACAAAGTTCCCATTGTTACATTTTGATTGGTCAATACCGATTTATTCGAAACAAAATGGCGTATTTCCGTACTGAGGATTTTCATGAATGCCTTTACTGCGCACGTATTTAAATATAATTATTTTACTGCTGAATATATTTTTTACGTATTTTTCTTTAGTTTAATATAATATAGATTTATAGATTTATATACATAGCATGTATGTTTTAATATATGTATATACAAATAAATGTAATATTGGTCTCTTTGTTATTTTAAAAGCAGAGCTGTTGATTATAACAAGAGGCCCCGTCCAGTCTCTAGAGATAAAGGATACTTCATATAAGGGTGCCTGCTCGAATAATCTATAGTGAAGCAAAGGTTTCACAATCAGCAACCGCAACTCTCCTGTTTATCATAATACTACTAATAATACCATACAGTTCGCTACACTTGTCCATTAGAATGGATTTAATGTGATTATTTACATCTCATTTGAGGGGATATATATGTTCGCTCTTTTTGACATTTTACTAAACCTTTATCTTTTCGGATGGTGATTTCTTCTTTTTTTAAGAATCAAATACTGGACGACTTTCCTTCAGCTTCGGGAATTAAAAGCGTCAATTTATACAGCATTTTCTTGGATAAAAATAACAATGATGACAAGCAGAAGATAACCACTTCGACTGCTTCTCTAATATGAGAGGTGGAATACAGCCTCAGTGAACAGAATATTGTTGCGCGACTGAACATAGTACGTAATTCGCAAACGGCAGGAGGTGAACTGTTCTTCGAAATCAATTACGTTTCAGGGCTCAGATGTAAGTGTCGTTCAGAAATGGTCGACGCTGGAATATTTCCTTCACAGAAGTACTGCATAGATGACGATAGATCCTCTTTGGGGATCATAGATTTATCACTGTCGGATGTTGGTGCCAATCACAAGAGTCTGAAATGATAATGAACAGTTATTAGATGTTTGCATGAATAACATTGCTAAAATAGATTTTTAAAGAAAAAGAAAACAGAACGAAAAACAGGATTTAGAAAAAGGAAAACGAAAATAGCGGCAATCTTGCATAGACGCATTTTATTTCGTTATATGTTAGTATATTGTATTCTGATTATATCCGGATAATCCTTTATTCTTGAATGTCTGTAAATAGGCGAAAATCAAAAAGTCAAGATAATAAATAAAATGAAATAAATATTTAATGTGACACAGGGATGTAATTGTTGTTGTGATATGAATCATATGATGTTAGAAATGTGAAAGAAACTTCAATAAGTATTTTTAATATTGGTATCTTTTAATGATAGTTCACTAACATATCGAATTTATTTCAATCATTTGATTTCAAGCTTTACTCCTGAATTTCATTTTTTCACTCGTTACTTAGTTGGAGAAAATATGTATACAATTATTTAAAAAACAGGATTCGGTGTTGCCCGGTGGCTATAATAATAATACAGTACTTGGCATTTCCCTGGATCCATAATAAAAATAATGCAGTATTATATTTGTCAAAAGTGCTTAATACAATAAAATAAGTAGGTATGTTTAAACGCCGCGTTGTCCGGGAGAAAAAAAAAACACTTCACAGTCTTTTTTAAATACTTTTGTATACAAGAAAAATGATGGCACGGTTGCTAAGTGGTTAACGACGCGGTCCGAGGGCCGGGTTCAAATCCAGTTCGTTCCACAGAAAAACTTTAATCAACACCCACACCTGACCTTGTGTCTAACCTCCTGGACAGGAGGTAAATTAAATAAAATACAAGAAAAAGTACTTGGCGTTGCTCGCGACAAAAAAAAAAAAAAAAAAAAAAAAAAAAAAAAAAAAAAAAAAAAAAAAAAATAATAATAATAATAATAATAATAATAATAATAATAATAATAATAATAATAATAATAATAATAATAATAATAATAATAATAATAATAATAATAATACTACTACTACTACTACTACAGTCTTACATATGGTAAGTAGTATAGCTTATGGCAAAAGTGCTTAATACAATACATAGATCAGGTGTGTTTTTAGATCACGTTCCCCGGAATAAATAACTTCAGAGTCTTTTTTATACTGTTGTATACTAGGTACTTAACGTTGCCCGAGAACCATAATAATAATACAGAATTACATTTGGAAAGTGGTATATCTTACCGCAGAAGTGCTTAGTACAATAGACAGAACAAGCGTGTTTAAACGGCGCGTTTCCCGGAATAACGAGCTCCTCAGTCTTTTTTAATGCTGTTCTATACAAGAAAAGATACTAAGAGATGCCCGGGAGTAGCAGTAGCAATAATCTATTAATAATGGAGTTTATGTGTCTGTCTGTCTGTCTGTCTGAAGCCGAAACTCCATCAAAGTAGTATGACTATTTACTAAGTCCGCCAGCGTTCATAATCCCTTAATAGACTTCAAAAACGGCCTATGCTAGAAATCTCATTTCTTTGATCAATCATAACTCAAAAACCAATGAACCAAATTAGTTAAAACTTTGCACAACATTTTTTTGATAGGTTCTATAAGTGTGTAGAATTTCAGCATCATTAGTCAAGGCAACCCAGAGATCCAGAAGGGTCAGGCATTATTTTGTGTTATCCGTGTGTACGTACGTATGTGCCACCCTGTATCTCATCAACTATTTGATGGATTCAGCTGATTTTTGGCAGAGATAGAGGTTCTAGGGTCTAGTTAATGGCATTTAAATTTCAGTTTACCATATAACTTAGTTTTCCAGAAAATTCCAAAAAACCTTATTATCCAACGTATTCATGTACTAATCCGATAAAAATGTTGAGTCACTGAAAACGTCCCATAATCTCTTGCCGGATATACCCGGTCTTGCCCTAAATTCTGTCCGGTTGCATCAGGTCATACCATAACTTCTGTCCGGATGTATACATAACATCATAGGAAGGCTACGTTAAGAGTGTGCAGATGAAAAGGAGGAGAAATCAGTAAGAGTGATTTTAGTAGTTCTCTGGATTCCTCCTTTATTTTCTAAGTACTCGGCGTTGTCCAGGAGAAAAGTGCTCAATATCCTAGATAGAGCTACTGTAGTGATAAGTTTGTATAATATTTTAACGCCATCTACGTTTCTCTTCAGACTGTTGTGCACATGGAAATGAGGGGAAATCAGTAAGAGTGATTTTAGTAGTGCTCTGGATTCCTCCTTGATTTTCTAAGTACTTGGCATTGTCCAGGAGAAAAGTGCTCAATATCCTAGATAGAGCTACTGTAGTGATAAGTTTGTATGATATTTAGACGCCATCTACGTTTCTCTTCAGACTATTGTGCACATGGAAATGAGGAGAAATCAGTAAGGGTGATTTTAGTAGTGCTCTCGATGCTTCCTTGATTTTCTAAGTACTCGGCGTTGTCCGGGAGAAAAGTGCTCAATATCCTAGATAGAGTTACTGTAGTGATAAGTTTGTATAATATTTTAACGCCATCTACGTTTCTCTTCAGACTATTGTGCACATAGAAAATGAGGAGAAATTAGTAAGAGTGATTTTAGTAGTGCTCTGGATGCCTCCTTGATTTTCTAAGTACTCGGCGTTGTCCGGGAGAAAAGTGCTCAATGTCCTAGATAGAGCTACTCTGCAGATGAAAAGGAGGGGGGATCAGTAAGGGGGTGCTTCTGGTGCTTCTACAATATAGGACCCGGAGGCCTCTGCAGAATAAGGACCATGGGTGTTTCTGCAGTATAAAGGCCAGGGTGCTTCTACAGTATAGACCCAGCACTGAGGGTGTTTCTACAATGTAAGACTCGGAGGCTTCTGCAGAATAGGGACCATGGGTGCTTCTGCAGTATAGGGACCAGGGGTTCTGCTACAGTATAGGACCCAGCACCGGGGAGTTCTTCTACAATATAGGACCCGGAGGCTACTGCAGAATAGGAACCTTGGGTGCTTCTGCAGTATATGGACCAGGGGTGCTTCTACAGTATAGGACCCAGCACCGGGGGTGCTTCTACAATATAGGACCCGGAGGCTTCTGCAATATAGAGACCATGGGTGCTTCTGCAGTCTACGGACCGGGGTGCTTCTGGTGCTTCTACAGTATACGGACCAAGCACCGGGGTGCTTCTACAATATAGGACCCGGAGGCATCTGCAGTATGGTTCTTTGATATGATCGAGGCGCCTCGGAATTTTTTTTTTCTTTCTTTAACTAAAAATATTTCTATGTATGGGGGAGGGCAAAAAAATGTGGGGGGGTGTCCATTTTTTTTTTTAAATTAAAAATATATGTATAGGGGAGGATGAAAAATTTTTTTGGGGGGAGGGGGTAATTTTTTTTTTTTTTTAAACTAAAAATATTTCTATCTATGGGGTAGGTAAAAAATTTTTTTTCAGGGGGGGTTTAAAATTTTTTTTTTTCTTTTTAATTGAAAATATTTCTATGTATTCCCCCATACATAGAGAATTTTTTTTTGGGGGGCGGATTTTTTTTTCTTAATTAATTGCACCGGGGTGGCAATAGGTACGTATATAGCATGTGCACAGGGGCGGCAATAAGTACTATATAGCATTCGCACCGGGGCGGCGATCAGTACGTATATAGCACACGTTCCGGGGCTGCGATCAGTACGTATATAGCACGCGCACTGGGGTGGTGATAGGTACGTATTTAGCATTCGCACCGGGGCGGAGATAGGTACGTATTTAGCATTCGCACCAGAGCGGCGATAGGTACGTATTTAGCATTCGTATTGGGGTCGTGATAGGTACGTATTTAGCATTTGCACCGGGGCGGCAATATGTACATATTTAGTATTCGCACTGGGGCAGCGATAGGTACTTATGTAGTAGGCACGCCGGGGCAGCAATACGTACGTATTTAGCATTCGCACCGGGGCGGCAATAAGTATGTATTTAGCATTCAGGGGTGGCGATAGATACGTATACAGCATGTGAACATGGGCGGCCATAAGAACGCATATAGCATGAGTATCGGGGCGGTGATAGGTATGTATTTAGCATTCGCACCGGGGCGGCGATATTTGCATATTTAGTATTCGCACTGGGGCAGCGATAGGTACTTATGTTGTTTGCACACCGGTGCAGTATCTTTTGTTTCTCACAGTATTAAAATTGTTTAGTTTATAAGTTTGTTTTCAATCAGCAGACGATATTGCAAGGGATTCAAGCAGTGTGTGTGTGTGTGTCGCCATAAGTGTGCGTATGCGTAAGACGGTGAAAGAGTTAATGCATTGTGTATGTGTGTGCGTTGGTATCAGAGTGGCTACGTGTACGTGATTTAAAAAAAGACATTCTCAGCTTTCCCGACAGAAACATCTTTGTTGAATGGAAAAAAAATCTGGCTTTATATGCATTTCGATGGATCAAAACGGCAACTTTGATAAACCCAGGAAAAATGGACGGAAAGACTGTTAGTTTCATAGATAGATGGA
Source organism: Sepiola atlantica (assembly GCA_963556195.1). Taxonomy (NCBI): domain Eukaryota; kingdom Metazoa; phylum Mollusca; class Cephalopoda; order Sepiida; family Sepiolidae; genus Sepiola; species Sepiola atlantica. Next base: position 32,349,989 of record OY744523.1, on the reverse strand, counting down.
TCGATCGACATAAAACCCCTTTAATACATGTATAGATACATGGATATTTAGGTTCTCAGAACGTAGATAGAAACATAATATTTTATCGAGTTAATAGATGTAACGATACATATAAATTTACATATAAATTTAGCGAAAGATTTAAAAAAAATCAACTTTAACTTTTCTTGAGAAGACAGTGTTTTTGTCCTGTTTGTTTACAACACCGCGTTCTGAATTCATCGTCTGGCAGTCTTCGCGTCGGATTTTGACGGCTTTTGACGTAACCTACCGGAAAATGTAAACTCGAAGTTGCCGGGGATTGGGTCGTAAACTATACAAGTACTATATATATATATATATATATATATATATATATATATATATATATATATATATATATATATATTTTTAATAAATTTAAAAATAATTTAACCTATGCACCCTGGAATCTTACTATATAATAACGTCCAATGATAACTTATTAATATAAAACAGGAAATCCTCCAAAATCGTATGCACCGCTTTAGATACGCACTTTCCCATTTTCGACCTGATTAATAATCCAATAGAGTAAATGTACAGTAAATGAAAAAAAAATACCTTATAGGTGGATGCATAGATTCATACGTATATAGATTTATATTTAAATAATTTTATAAATAGCAAATACATTTTAAAATATATTATACGTAATTTATATGTTGGTGCAAACTACAGATTTATGTATAGATTTATAGTGAATTAGTATATAAACAATTTTTTAAGGTAAACTTGTGACACTTGAATTAAGGACATTAATTATTTTTCAAGATAAGTGACAGCAAAATGATAAAGAATGCTAATACTTTTAATTATAAAGAACATAGTACAAATAAGTTCATAATTAATATTCTGAATAATAAATAGTAAGATTAGAAATCAATGACCATTCTTCACAATTTAAAGATATTGTAATAGTTTTTTGCTCAGTCCGTGTTTTTGATAAATTGGTAATGTAATATTTACGTTAAAAAATATTGAATTGTTATGTATATGTTTAATTGGGCATTTAGAAAATTTTTATATGCATATAAAATTTTATATTAATTATATAAGAAACAGTACTCATTATAAATTTATGAGTACTAATTAATGCATAATTGTTAAAATAATACCAATACTACAATAAATTAGATATAGTTGAAAATTAATGTGTCAGTCTGAATATATGGGATGATTGCAATAAAAAAAACTTCCTTACAGATTTACGCTCAAGGTAAAGAGTCTTGGTTTTCGTTAGGCGTTCTTTGTTAAGTGAATATTCATAAATAATTTTTAAATAAATCTTAAAATTTAGTTTCTTTAAATGAAACAGACATTTATATTATTTATTTATTACTTTTTAGATAAATTTCATTTTAAATAATTATATAGCGAATTAGAATTGAGCATTCACATTGTAAGATTTATAAAAAGGGAGGTAATTCTTAATAATGATTTAGTGAGTTATTGTTCTTTGATGTTTTTATTTTTATTTTAATTAAATCTTTATTTACATTTTAATTTAGTACCTCTGCATGTCTTTTCGTATTTTTTTTAATTAAAAAAAATATTTCACTTCTAATCTTTAATCTTTTATCTTATTTATACCTTTATTTATACATTTATCGACTTATTTACTTAAATATTTTCTTATTTAACTTTATAATTCTTTTTTTGTCACCGGCGACTTTTTTCGACATTACATTTAAAGAAAACATACGTACTTTTTCCTAGCTAAATCTTGAATGACATTTTAACTTAGAAACCCTGCTTGTTTTTTTTTCGGATTTTTTTTAAATTTCAAAGATTTTTCTCTTCCTTTCCTTTTTTTAAAATCTTTTGACTAATTTATATACTTATTTATTTAATTACTTAAATAATTTTTCTTATTTAACTTTATAATTTACTTAAACTTTATAATTACCTTACGGTTTTTTTTCGACATAACATTTAGTACTGTTTACTGCATAAAAGATGGCGTCTGACTACTATCGGGAAACTAACGTTTGTCTTTGGAACTGTATTTTATCTATCCTATGTCTATGTCGGCGTAAGTTGTTTCGTCTATTGCTTTCTTTCTAGTGTATTTGGACACAATGTTTGGACTTCTGGAGAGTTGCACGTGTGAAAAGTCCAGGATATATATATATATATATATATATATATATATATATATATATATATATATATATATAATGGTTATTGGGGGTAGTTTTTAGATAGTATTATTATTATTTTTATTATTACTATTGTTATAATTAATGTTATTTGATATGCAAATTACCATATCATACGGTAGTCTTAAGGGTATTATATTATTATTATTATTATTATTATTATTATTATTATTATTATTATTATTATTATTATTATTATTATTATTATTATTATTTAGCTATGTATATATTAGTGAAATTTTAAGCTGAATTATTTCGACACTTGATTATTGGGGAAATGGTAGTTTAATCAGTACCATTGGAGAGCCATGAATATTATAACTGCCCTGTTTTTAAATCTCCGAAACAGTTACATGATAAACAGTTGATGATCCCCGTGTTAATATTAGAGGCATAAGGTCTCCTGTTTTTGTTTTACTGTTAGATACTTAACCCTACTTCTTTTTTTAAAATTTTATTTACTTATTATTTTTATTTATTTATGAATTTCCTAACGAATGTTAAGTCTGCAATATCTTGCATTTAGTTAGTTTCTCTGGGAATTTAAACTACATTTTACTTCTTTTTTGTTTTGTTAAAATGACCCAAAGCTTCTTTAGACTATATATATATATATATATATATATATATATATATATATATATATATATATATATATATATATATGGTTGTTTATGTGTAGACGTAACGGTCCGTAAAGTTATATGTTATTTAAAAATGAATAAAGTGGTCATTGCATTTAAGCATTCTATTGTTTATTTATATATGCTCTGTTGTTAAAAGAAAGTTAACAAGCGTTAACCTTGACAGTTTTAATATTAATAACAAATATACATCATATATATATATATATATATATATATATATATATATATATATATATATATATATATAAGGTTCATATTATATTCCAATAACCATGTTTTTATTTTATTATTTTTATTTTCATTTTTTTCACATTTCAAAAAAACATAATTTTTTTGTGAGATATATTTTTTACGGTCCGTTTCATTTGTTTTGTGCCAAACAACATTCTTATGTCAATATCGTCTCTGGAACATTACAAAATCATCAGAAAAATTCACAAAGAGTAAAAAGTTCTTGGATTAAAGTGTCTTGAAAAAACCTACACTATACAGTGGTTCATTTTTGGGTGAAAACAAACAAAAAACAAAGTAAAGAGCAAACTCACACGTGGGGGAACCCACTAATCCGCCATTTTGAATTATATATATATATATATATATATATATATATATATATATATATATATATATATATATATATATATATATACGTTATTCATAAATATGTGGTTTGTAATTTAAATCTGACATTTGCTAGATAGTTTAGCTTTATATAATTTGATATTAAACTAAGACTTCCATTAGGATTGAACCTGTAACGAAACTTCAACTCAATATAATGTGTGTGCGTGTGTATATCTGCGTGGGGGTGTGTGCTTGTGGTATTAAGAGGAAATAGAAAGAGATAGCTGTTTTGAGAGGAGAGAGTCATAAAGATATCGAAAGAAGCTAAAAAATAACCCCGAACTATCAGACTTGAAGTAAGTTCTCCTAGGTAACGCCGTTTTGGGCGGGGGTCCTTAGCTAATAATAAGCAAATTAATATCTGAATGATTTAAACAGTCTCAGATTAATTAGCGGTTCTGTTTTGCAAAAGATATTAAAATAAATGAACGTGTTTTGTACCCGAAAAAAAAGCAGTAATATGTACGCTGCGTCCATTCAAACTGCGTGTTCAGCTATAAAGATGTTATTTTAGACTAAAGCGTGACAGATCGACGGATGGATGGACAGAGCCACTTATAAAAATGCTTGGACGCATTTGAAATTTTAATTTCAAACTTAAATGTGAAAAACCGACGAAAATGCTTTCATTTTAAAGCATGATAAACCGACATGATTTCTATTTTAAACTTAAGCATGAGAAACTTTGAAAAGTGCTATTTCCAATTGAAGAAGACATATATCATCGAAGATGGTATTTTAAATTTCAATGAAAATTCTATTTTATTCTTAAATGTGATAAATGGAAAAAATGCTATTTCAAACTTCAGCTTTACAGACTGATGTACGTAAAGATCAAACGTGTTTTGATATTTATCAAAATGTAAGAAAATATTGGAATGTAAGAAAAAATGAAGGAAGTGAAGAATGAAAGAAAGAAAAGAAAAAAAGGAATATAAAAGTAAGAAAGAAAGAAAAATGAAACCAAGAGAAAAGGAACGAAAAAAGGAAAAAAAAGATAAAAAAGGAAGAAAAAGGAAGGACAAAATTATAGGAAAGAGAGGAAAAAAGAAAAAGAGAAGGAAAGAAATAATTAATAAATAAGGAAAGAAGGACGTAAGAAGGAAAAATAAGGAAGGAATTAAAGAAAATAATTAGGAAAGAAGGAGAAATGAACAAATAGAAAAGGAAGGAAATAATTAGAAAGGAATGAAAAAAGAAGGAGAAGGAAAAAGAAGGAAGGGGAGAAATAATTAGGATGAAATGAAAGAAGAGAGAGGAAAAGATGAGAGAGAGGGATGAAAATTATTTAGAAGGAAAGCAGAGAGGAGGAAGGAAAAGGGTTGGAAATAATTAGGAATGAAGAAAAGAAGGAAAGAGAACAAATAATTAGGAAGGAAAGAAGGAAAGAGAAGGACAGAAGGAAGGGTGGAAGGAATGAAGGGAGGAGGTAGGAATGAAGAAAGAAAAGCGGAAACGAATGATCAGTTCAGAGAGAAAATAAACATAAAATAAAAAGAAGAAAGATGATACGAGGAAAGAATTACTTTTAAAACAAACATCTCAAAGTGAAAACGACTTCTAAACAAACAAAATCGTGTGAATATAAACGAAAAATATAAATAAAAAAAAAAATTTCCTACAATGAGTTATAGCGACGAAGTTTACTATTCGGTGCCAAAATGAAAATGCTTACACTCGTCTCTGTGCAATCGGCTAGACGCAGGCATTCGCTTGAATTAATAAACACAAATAAAAAGATTTTAAGCCAATCAGATGCATTTTTCTAGGTTTATGAAATTTGCCGTTTTGATCTACCCGGAATGAATATAAAGCCAGCATTTTTCCTTAAACAAAGATGTTCCTGTCGGGACAGCTGAGAATGTCTTTTCTCATATATATATATATATATATATATATATATATATATATATATATATATATAGTACTTGTATAGTTTACGACCCAATCCCCGGCAACTTCGAGTTTTCATTTTCCGGCAGGTTACGTCAGAAGCCGTCAAAATCCGACACGAAGATTGCCAGACGATAAATTCAGAACGCGGCGTTGTAATCAAACAGGACAAAAACACTGTCTTTTCAAGAAAAGTTAAAGTTGGTTAAAAAAAATATTTTTGTTAAATTTATATGTAAATTTATATGTACCGTTATATCTATGAACTCGATAAAATATGTTTCTATCTACTTTCTAAGTACCTAAATATCTATGTATCTATACATGTATTAAAGGGGTTTTATGTCGATCGATCCATCCATCCATGAAACTAACAGTCTTTCCGTCCATTTTATATTCTATGTAATATCAGCGAGATATAACCAAGGTACACGACTTGCCTCTCTTCGCGAATCTTTCATTCTTAAAATAATCGTATTTCCGTTTTAGCGAACCGCATTGTCGAAGCAAGTAAAACCCAACAAGGAGACAAACTTTCCTGATATAAGTAGACAAAAAACAACAGCAAACAATGGAAGCACTAATAAGGAACTTCCCTGAAAGAAAGCAATTAACTAAAAGAACTCGGAAAGAAGTAAAAAAGAGATTCGATAAGATGTTCCTTTATTAGAATCCAATCTGAAAATCGACGGACAAACCAATTCTTCGAGAAAGCTAATCAGAGAGAAAAAAATGAATTCTTCTTCATTAGAAATACAATTATGGAAAAGCCTAATCCCATTAGCCATTTTAAAAGTGAGAAAATTTCCTATTGAATTATGTGACTGAGAAATACGATGAACGTCACGAGACAACGAGAGATGAATGAGTCCGTATGTGTAGTTGATAGTTACGTAAGTTTGTATAGAAGTATTTCTTGTTAGAACTATACCTATAGTTAAAGTTTGTTCAGTTTATGAAGGGTCCTGAATAACTTACCAAATCTCTTTCTCATGTGTGTATTTCTGTTTTTTCTTTGAGGTTTTTGCTATATAATTCATTTTTATAATTTGTACTCCACTAGGAGTTCTCACACAAGTTATCGTCAATAATTGCTCACTGATAATAACCAGTGGTGTTCTCTGGAATCTGAATGAGAGCAAGTCTGCTTTGTTTTCCAGTATTCTCCACCTCCTTCGACAACCATTAGAAATGACTATGCATTTTTGCAACAGCCGATTACCATTGATTTCTAGCTGGCAACGAGCATTGGTTTGCTCGGGGATTTGGGTGCTAATAAGATAATAATAATTATTATTATTCACTAAGAGTTCACACACTAGTCATTGTTAGTGATAGCTCACTGCACAAATAGGTGGTGCTCCCTGGAGTCTAAATGACAGCGAGTCTCCCAGGATTACTAGTACTCTCTGTTTCTTTCGATTGCTGTTGCAAAACATTTTGCGTTATTGCAACAGCTGTTTAACATCGAATTCTCGGTGATAACGAGCGTTGGCCTTTTCTGGAATTTGAGTAACAATAAGCCTCCCAAGGAAACAGCTAGAGATGAGTAAGTCCGCATGTTTGGTTAATAGTTATGCAAGTTTCTCGAAATTGACTTCTACTTAGAATGCTATCTATAGTTACGTTTGTGAAAGGGTCCTGAGTCTCTCACCAAAGGTCCGGCCCAGATGTTTTTTACTTTTTTTAATTTACTAATGAGTCATCACCTATCACGGCTAGAAGCATCCCGACGATAAGGGTTAATGAGATGGATCGATTGAAAGTTAAATGCTGAAAATTATAAGTGGATTGAAAATGACGAATGGAATGAATAACATTTGATTACATATAAAGACGATTTATGGCAAGCATTTGTTGACATTGGATTTGAAGTCGACTATGTTGTAGCACACAGGAAAGCGATTCAAAGAACACATGTTCCACATCTGGGAAGTTCTTGGCTACAACCGTGTCTGTTTGATGTTAGGTATACGGAGGAAGAAAGGAGAGTTCTTCGCAGTTGCGGTTGAAAAACAGGTTCTTACTGTGAATGGTTTAGAAAGAGGAACCAGAGATTGGAGCTCAGTCGAGCATCTTCCATGGAAATATTGATAGAGTAGAGAAAGGGCAACAACGTTTCTTCTGTGAAAAAGAAGTTCTAGAGAACAGGTTTCTGTTAAATAATTTATTATTATTATTATGTAATATCTGGAAGGATTAATACCACCCCTTAAAAAAGGAGGTAATTCCTAGGAGGACGCTCTGATGACAACAGAACTGATACTACACTACCTTCCCATAAAAAGATAATACAATAAAAGATTTCCTATTTTTTTTATTCATTTACAAATGCCTAGTCATAAAAACATATTTTTTTATAGTTCGTTGGCCTTTTGGCTAAGATCAAAGTGTAATATCTGTGTTCAGTATCGCAACCACATCAGACGTTTTACTATCGACTATGTATATATAAGAAGAATAAAAATGCAAATTACAACTTTATATTACAGAATTTATTAGAAACTTAAAAAAATATATGGAAATTAGGTAAATATGTTCAAAGGTATTTGCAGATTTCTTTCTCTCTCTCTCTCTCTTTCTCTCTCTCTCTCTCTCTCTCTCTCTATATATATATATATATATATAGATAGATAGAATGGTGAAAAAGAATTAGAAAAGCGACGGAGGCAGATCTTTTTTCAATTCAGTTGCTCAATGCAAGGCATATTCCGCAAAAAAGCAATTCATTTAATTAATTTTTTCCTTACGCCAGGTTTTTCAAAGATTAAAATCTTATAATCAGAAGAAATTGCTGGGATAGATAAGTTGGCGAAAAGCCAAGATTTAAAATCTGAAAAAGTAAAACAAAGATTGTGGGGGAAAAACACAAGGCTCTATCCGGTATATTGAACTGTATACTTTTCACAATAGGTTTTACCTTTCCTAAAAGTTCGCTTTTAGTTCTCTACTTTATATATATATATATATATATATATATATATATATATATATATATATATATATATATATAAAAAAACAACCTAAAATTAACAACATCACATATGAAACCAGTGGTAACATTTTAAAATGCTTGATATAATGCGATTTTTCTGTGATGCCATCCAGCGTTGCTGAATTTTAATCATCAACAACTTCCTGAAACAATGCGAAAACACGTTATATGCGCGTTTTTCCGCCGTCTTTTCAAAAATTGTCTTCTTTCTCCAGTTTTTTTTGTTCATTTGCTTGTGACACCTGATGATGATTCGACGAAAAATTGAAAACTTTCGTGAAACCTGAGAAACCTATGGAAACTTTAATAATTGTTTTGATTTTAATACAAAAAGACCAACTGAAAAATTAAAAAAATAAAAAAGGTATAATTAAATCGACGAATTCTGTTATTTTTAACAATGTTTGCATGAATATATATATATATATATATATATATATATATATATATATATATATATATATATATATATATATATATAAAATATGTGTGTTAGAGTTAAATAAATTCCAGTAAGAAAACCAGGTATGAGAGCTCCATGTAATAAACAGAACAAGAATAAAATAAGATAAAGTTACACGGAATCGCATAATCACCGGTGCAATAATTTATTTCGCCCTTACGCAGCGAGATGTTAGTTTAAATTAGTTTGAAATTTCTGCATGTTGGTACAGTTGGGAAACAAGGAGCAGGGAGGGGGTTTCAGAGGCCGGCAGCACGATGAAAAAAGCTATTTGAGTAGAAGGCTCTCCGGCATCTGGGGGCCTTCACAGTAAATATATGTAGTTTAGCGGATTGTTAAGTTGGTCTAGTGTATTTACGTCGAGGGGGCACTAGAGTAGCAAGTTCATTCGAGCAAAATCCATTGAAATATTTGTAAAACAGGAACAAGGATGCAAAATTGCGGCGATATATATACATATATTATTATTATTATTATTATTATTATTATTATTATTATTATTATTATTATTATTATTATTATTATTATTATTATTATTATTTACTCACTAGGAGTTCTCACACAGGTCATCAGTGATTGCTCACCGACAACCGGTGGTATTCCCTGGAGTCTGAGTGACAACAAGTCTCCCCAGATTTCCAGTATTCTCCATTCTTTTCGATAGCCACCGCAAATAAATTTGCAGTATCACAACAGCCGTTTACTATTGATTTCTCGCTGGTAAGGACCATTGGTGTTCTCTGGGGTTTGGGTGGCAATAAGCCTCCCCGAGGTCCCAGCAGTCTCTGCACTTCCAGTGGAGGTCTGGTTTGTGCTGTCCCTCCTCGGTCTTCTCATACTCCTTTACCCTATGCAAATATTTTGTGTGATGTCAGCCTAGATTATTATTATTATTATTATTATTATTATTATTATTATTATTATTATTATTATTATTATTATTATTATTATTTACTTACTAAGAGTTCTCAGACTTGTCATTGTCAGTGATCGCTCAATGGCAAAAGCAAGTGGTGTTCCCCTGGGTCTGAGTGACAACGAGTCTACCCAGATTTCTTGCGTTATCGCAACAGCTGTTTACCATTTAATTCTTGGTGATAAAAAGCGCCGCCCTTTGTCTGGAATTTGCAGTATAATTATCTCCTCATAATTCCAGTAATCTCCGTTCCCTTTCCAGTGGAAATCTTCGGTTCTTCTATCTTCTCATACCCTTCACGCCATCATCGCAATAGCTGTTTACCATTGATTTCTCGCTAGAAAATCTTTGTCTTCTCTGGAATTTGAGAAGGGAGTAAGCCTCCCCAACTTTCCAGTATTTTCCGCACCCTATGATGAGAAGTCTTGTTTGTGCAATCCTTCCTCAGTCTTTTCATTCTCATTGACGCTTAACGACCACTTTGTGTAGTACCAGTCGAGGCTGGTTCCACAACATGTACGAATGTTTTTTTGAGAATTAAGTGTACAGAGTTTCTTGTATTTTCAGTTCCGTTTGATTCGTGCAATGTGCTTTCTTCTTCTTCTTCTTCTTCTTATATTTCTTTCTCTTCGTCATTCGGAGTATACTCATTTCTGATTGGGTCTCAACCAGAGACGGAATGTCGTAAATGGCACCCTTGCATTTCCCCGTAGAATTTCGCACACGTAATAAATAATATCAGTATTTCATATACTCACCCATGTAAACAACAATGATGCACCGTATATCGTGCAATATATTTAGACAGTGCCATGAAAACACTTTAAATACACACCTGTTCATATAACAACAAGCGGATAGCTAGATGGAAATGTATTCGTATGCACGGGCCACGTTCGTATAATTGTTCTCAAAACATGACGATTATATTTACTAGGTGTCGTAACTCCTTCAGTATTGATGGTGAGTTTAAGGTTAAAAACTGATATTGGATTACATAATTAAAACATTAATACTCCCTCTGGTCTGAAACAGTCTGTGGACAGTTAGAAAAACATTCAGAATAAAGGTGTGCTGAAACTAAAACATTCATTGTTTTTGTGTCGCATTATTAGAGACAGGTGTGTAAAAATAAGATTTGCATGGTAAATTTATACGTAAGGTAAAAAATAGGTAGAGTGGAAATTTCCATTTAAGATTAGAAGAAAGCTACACGTCCTGTCTGTGGTGTCACTGATACCGTAAGCGGGTGTGGAAAATTGGTAAAGAGAATCGGGTCTCTTTTATTTTAACCACTAGAGAGTGAGGTTGGGGTTTTTTGATAACTTCTAATAGTAGAGGAAGAGATAAGAGGTCCTTTTATATGTATACCTGTATAATCTGAATAACAAAAAAGAGAGTAGAAAATGGACCTTGGATTATTTTTTGTCAGCCTCGTAACTCTCGCTTCCCTTATTTTGTCTTTTAGTCATTTCTTTTGCATACATCATACACTACTAGACGTTTTTTTTATGAATTATACACTCATAAATGCTTTCTGTTAGTAATCATACAATACTAAATGCTTTCTGTTAGTAATCATACAATACTAAATGCTTTCTGGTAGTAATCATACAATACTAAATGCTTTCTATAAGGAATCATACAATACTATATGCTTTCTGGTAGGAATCATATAACACTAAATGCTTTCTGGTAGGAATCATACAATACTAAATGCTTTCTGGTAGGAATCATACAATACTAAAGGCTTTCTGGTAGGAATTATACAACACTAAATGCTTTCTGGTACGAATCATACAACACTAAATGCTTTCTGGTAAAAAGCATACAATACTAAATGCTTTCTGGTAGTAATCATACAATACTAAATGCTTTCTGGTACGAATCATACAATACTAAATGCTTTCTGAATCGGATCTCTTTTATTTTAACCACTAGAGAGTGAGGTTGGGGTTTTGGATAACTTCTAGTAGTAGAGGAAGAGATAAGAGGTCCTTTTATATGTATACCTGTATAATCTGAATAACAAAAAAGAGAGTAGAAAATGGACCTTGGATTAATTTTGTCAGCCTCGTAACTATCGCTTCCCTTATTTTGTCTTTTAGTCATTTCTTTTGCATAGATCATACACTACTAGACGTTTTTTTATGAATTATACACTCATAAATGCTTTCTGTTAGTAATCATACAATACTAAATGCTTTCTGGTAGTAATCATGCAACACTAAATGCTTTCTGGTAAGAATCATACAATACTAAATGCTTTCTGGTAGTAATCATACACTACTAAATGCTTTCTATGAAGAAATCATACAATACTATATGCTTTCTGGTAGGAATCATATAACACTAAATGCTTTCTGGTAGGAATCATACAATACTAAATGCTTTCTGGTAGTAATCATACAATACTAAATGCTTTCTGGTAAGAATCATATAATACTAAATGCTTTCTGGTAGTAATCATACAATACTAAATGCTTTCTATGAGGAATCATACAATACTATATGCTTTCTGGTAGGAATCATATAACACTAAATGCTTTCTGGTAGGAATCATACAATACTTAATGCTTTCTGGTAAAAATCATACAATACTAAATGCTTTCTGGTAGTAATCATACAATACTAAATGCTTTCTATGAAGAAATCATACAATACTATATGCTTTCTGGTAGGAATCATATAACACTAAATGCTTTCTGGTAGGAATCATACAATACTAAATGCTTTCTGGTAGGAATCATACAATACTAAATGCTTTCTGGTAGTAATCATACAATACTAAATGCTTTCTATGAAGAAATACAATACTATATGCTTTCTGGTAGGAATCATATAACACTAAATGCTTTCTGGTAGGAATTATACAATACTAAATGCTTTCTGGTAAGAATCATATAATACTAAATGCTTTCTGGTAGTAATCATACAATACTAAATGCTTTCTGGTACGAATCATACAACACGAAATGCTTTCTGGTAGAAAGCATACAATACTAAATGCTTTCTGGAAGGAATCATACAATACTAAATGCATTCTGGTAGGAATCATATAATACTAAATTCTTTCTGGTAGGAATTATACAACACTAAATGCTTTCTGGTACGAATCATACAACACGAAATGCTTTCTGGTAGAAAGCATACAATACTAAATGCTTTCTGGAAGGAATCATACAATACTAAATGCTTTCTGGTTGTAATCATACAATATTAAATACTTTCCGGTAAGAATCATACATTGCTAAATGCTGTCTGGTAGGAATCATACAACATTAAATGCTTTCTGGTAGCAATCATACAACACTAAATGCTTTCTGAATCGGGTCTCTTTTATTTTAACCACTAGAGAGTGAGGTTGGGTTTTTGGATAACTTCTACTAGTATAAGAAGAGATAAGAGGTTCTTTTATATGTATACCTGTATAATCTAAATAACAAAAAAGAGAGAGTAGAAAATGGACCGTGGATTAATTTTGTCAGCCTCGTAACTATCACTTCCCTTAATTTGTCCTTTAGTCATTTCTTTTGCATACATCATACAATACTAGACGTTTTTTTAATACAATACTAGACGTTTTTTTTATGAATAATACACTCATAAAAGCTTTCTGGTAGGAATCATACAACACTAAATACTTTCTGGTAGGAATCATACAATACTAAATGCTTTCTGGAAGGAATCATACAACACTGAATGCTTTCTGGTAGGAATCATATAACACTAAATGCTTTCTGGTAGGAATCATACACTACTAAATGCTTTCTGGAAGGAATCATATAACACTAAATGCTTTCTGGTAGGAATCATACAATACTAAATGCTTTCTGGTAGTAATCATACAATACTAAATGCTTTCTGGTAAGAATCATACAATACTAAATGCTTTCTGATAGTAATCATACAACACTAAATGCTTTCTGGTAAGAATCATACAATACTAAATGCTTTCTGATAGTAATCATACAATACTAAATTCTTTCTGGTAGGAATCATACAACACTAAATGCTTTCTGGTAAGAATCATATAATACTAAATGCTTTCTGGTAGTAATCATACAATACTAAATGCTTTCTGGTAGGAATCATACAACACTAAATGCTTTCTGGTAGGAATCATACAATAATAAATTCTTTCTGGTAGTAATCATACAGTCCTAAATGCTTTCTGGTAGGAATCATACAATACTAAATGCTTTCTGGTAGGAATCATACATTACTTAATGCTTTCTGGTAGGAATCATACAACACTAAATCTTTTCTGATAGGAATCATACAATACTAAATGCTTTCTGGTAGTAATCATACAATACTAAATGCTTTTATGAAATACTAGAATATGTTTTAAGGTATCATACAAAAGTAGAAGCTTTCTCGTAGTTCTTCGTACAACACTGGACCTTTAAAAGTATTAGAATAATATTAGAAAAGACGAAGTCTCACTGAGATCAATTCAAATCATTACCAGAAAAGGATAAAAAAGGATTCAAACTCTAACCGAAATGAATGGTCAAGTTACTGACATTTTTCCCGCGAAACCACAGTGTAATTTAAAAAATATCTGGGAAAGTTTCCCCGGGGTAAACAGGGAACAGGATAAAAGGAGCTGACAAAGAGGCAGAAATTCGGTGAGAAACACGTGATCAAATTAGATGAGAAGACAGCCAAATCACAAAGAGTGCAATCTAAAGAATCCAACGCTAAACAAACTTGATTCTGTAACTGTTTACTGAACGTCAGGTAGAAATAATCAATAATCCGCAGAAAAGGAGAAACATATAACAAAATTTCGAAGATGCGTCTGTTCAGCTTGTGCGTTTAGTGATGAAAATTTTATTTCAAACTTAAGCGTGACAGACTAACTAAAATTCTATTTTAAACTTCAGTATGACAGACTAACTAAAATTCTATTTTAAACTTCAGTATGACAGACTAACTAAAATTCTATTTTAAACTTCAGTATGACAGACTAACTAAAATTCTATTTTAAACTTCAGTATGACAGACTAACTAAAATTCTATTTTAAACTTCAGTATGACAGACTGACAAAACTGCTATTACAGACTTACGCATTTTTGACAAAACAGAAACGCAATTTCTTAAGATGCGTCAAAAAGACCAGGAAAGAATTTTACGAAAAAAAAATAAGTTAATACCCTTTTTTTATTTAAAGCTCTGATTAGGCTCGTTGTACCGAACGAAATTATTAGTAAAAAAAAGGTCAAGATGAAAAAAAAATATTTTAATAAAAATATCTGCATCTAACACAGGTTTTTTTTAAGGCACTTTTTCTTTTTTTTAAGTTATAAATTAAAAAAAAAATGCTTAAAAAACTGAACTTTCTCAAATTAATATATACTAGCGGGACCCGTGTAAATTACACGAAATGATGTTTTCAATACTTATTATCTTGTTCCTAACCTATACGTTATTTTGTTAATGCTTTAGATTAAATTAAATTTGGCTCCAATTCATAAGTAGCATACAAAGATTCGGAAGGTCGTTGCCTTTAATGTAAGCGTGACACACAAAATAATACACACGCAATCGTATTAATATGTGTCTTCCCGGTCGTACTCTCCCTACCTCCCCACTTCGATGTATAAATAAATCTTAGAGGTTGGTTGGGTTCGTACTATAAACCAGGCGGGCCGACGTCAAAAACTGACGTCAAAATCTTACGTTGCTAACCGTTGCGCCAAAAGGAAATATTTGAAAATATTACAAAAATTAGGTGACTTGAATGCTTCTTTTTTTAAATCTAGGTGCGGCACTCAATGTCTGTATGTATGTGTGATGTTGATGTGTTCCCTATAGAAAGAAAGGTTAGAAAATCTACATAAAATCTAAAAGTTTTTTCTTATGTAAAATTTACCGCGGTTACAACAATAGAAGTGTTCCCGAATCTTTAAGTGCACCCTTAAGGGACCTATGAGGGCATAATACCCTTAAAACCTAAAATATATCCTATTTTTAATGAAATTTAAATCATATGTATAAAATTTTCTGGGAAAGACAATAGAAGTTGTCCCAAATCTCTAAGTGCCTTCCTAACCTAAAGGAAGCTATGGAGGCCGACCTCCCTTTAAAACTTCAAATATATCCTATTTGATCAAATTTATATAATATGTATAAGATTCGCCGGAGAACAAGATGGAAGTTGTCCTGATTCTGTACGTTTACCCTGTGTGATGAATATCTGCGTCTTCCTACATCTAAGTGACTCATGGGGACACAACCCCCTTAATACCTCAAATACGTAGATCCGATTTTAATAAAATTTAAAGCATATGTATAAGGCACTAATTCAGAAAGTTTTCTAACATTTCAGCTTCTTCCGACTATTTTATTTATCTTCTTCCCACAAGGTAAGATGTGACACAAGGTCGGGAAAGTGGGATTTGAAAATCCAGCGCCCGAGAATTTGAGCACTTTGGCCAACAAAAAATGCCTGGGCAGCCCCGTCGGCATTCCCCGGTATGGAGCGCCTCAGACAGTAAGCAATAAACTTACTCCTCCCCAAAGAGGGGAGGCAAAGCCTGGGAGGGTGGACCTCCTAGAACTGCACAGGACAAACCAACAGACCGGCGTCATCAAAACCCGAAGGCCAAGACGGTACCAGTCTATGGGGTGTAGTATTCATCGGAACAGATACTACACTTTGATCTTGGCCAAAAGGCTTCTTCCGACTATATTAGGGGCGATACGAAAGAGGGGTGCAGTAAAAGCAAAGAAAGTAATATGGTGTTATGAGCATAGTGAAAAAGTAGATAGTAGTGATCCTCATACGATCCCGAGCAACGTCGGGGTTTCCTGCTAGTTGTTTATAAATTTGTGAGTTACCATTAAAAAAAATCTCACGAGCAAGGTTTGGTACGTATATCTAGTTTATTATTACGTATGCATACCCAAATGCTGCTTGATATCTGAATATAGTGCTCAATGCATGTGTAATAAACTATTAGACTAAAACAATATATTGAATACTCTAAATAAACAACCACCTTCTTTGCAATGTAAATAGTGGAAACTGTAAAATATGTTTATAGGAAACATATAAAAGTAGTAGTAACTAGTAGTAGTAGTATTGTTATATTTTAATAATTTGTCAATGATTTTTTCTAGTTGCTAGAGTCTTCGAAGTAATTTGGTACTGAGGGTTCTAACAGTTAAGTAATCTTAAATGTTATGAATAATCTAATCAAGCCTAATTATAACGGCATAATCACGCTGACACCCCTGTTCTCATTATATCACCGAAGTTAAGCGACGTTGAGCCTGATCAGTACAAGAGGGGTGACCATTTTGGAATACCGAACGCTGTATGCTGTAGGGAACATGAACATGAAGAGGGCTTACTTGCGAAACGTCCTCGGGTTTGCTTGTCCTGTGCGCTGCGAGTGAAAGAAAGAAAGAAGGAAAGAAATCCAACATGGCGTCCCTGAATGTTTATTACATACAGTTCACGCAAAATCTCGCAAAGTCTCGCTGTACGTATGGAAATTAGGTGTGACTGGATATTATAAAAAGCGAGTCTCGTACCGTCTCAGAGAAACGGAGTGTGCGAAGCGAGTGCACGTGTCGAGCAGTAAGAGCTGCTTTGGAGGTTAACAGTGACTTGCGACCTTCGTTATTATTTCAAGCTATTTCGGCGATGGACAAATTCGACTTGAGGTTAATACCCGAGTTCGACGGCTCCCCCTCCGGACCCTCTGTAGTCGAGTGGTGGGAGAAAGCCGAGCGCGTCTGCAGACTTTGCAATATAAAGGATCCTGCACTGGTCATCCCGCTGAGGCTGACCAAAGGAGCATATTCGGTGTATCAGCAGCTCGGAGACGAACCAGGCCTGGAGGAAATTAGGCAGGCGCTATATGCAGCCTTTGCTGTGGACCCTTTCGTCGCCTGGAGGCAGTTCACCGAACGGCGGCTTGGGCTAGATGAGACTGTCGACGTCTACCTGGCCGATTTGAGGAGGCTAGCCGCGCCGTTTGGTGGAACAAGCGAGCGAATACTGGGATGCGCTTTTCTGACTGGACTCCCAGACGGCGCCAGCAGACTGCTGCGAGCATCGTCCAGACTCAGTGAGATTGGGCTTGACGAGTTGTTGGCCAGAGCCCGAAACATTTTGAAAGAGGACACAGAGCCGGTTTCGGCAGCTGCGGAAGCGTCTTCACCACCAACAGAAGACGTGAGATGCTACAAATGTGGCGGGCCGAATCATTTTTCAAAAGACTGCCGTAGCCGAAGCGGTGCAAAGGACGCGCCCGATCGAGGAACGTTAAAACGCGTGCGTTGTTACCGGTGCAACAAGCTGGGTCACGTGGCAAGAGGTTGTCCGGGAAACGGGCAAGGGGAGTAAGCTATAGCGCCAGTCTTCTCCCCAGATCGTCGCCAAATAAGGCGCTACCCACAGTGAGCGTGCGCGTAAACGGGCGTGAGCGCTTCGCGCTCGTAGACACCGGGTGCACGCAGACCCTCGTGCGCAAAGCATGCTGTGACGCATGGGATAAGGAAAGGATCCCGGTATTGACGGTTGGCGGTGGCTCGATTGCCTCTTGTGGCGTTAGCATCATTCGCGCAGGTGTCGGCGATGGGCCTACAGTAACCGCACGAGCCTTGGTTATAAACGGTGACCTGCTCGGTTACGACCTACTCCTGGGAATGGACGTCATCAAGGAATTGGGAGGTGTACGCATTGATGGTGAGGGTAGGGCACATTTTGCAAAAGCGGGCCTTGCTCTGAGTGCAGCTATGAAGCTGGAACAGTCTGATTTTTGTGCGGAATTCGACCAGCGCACAAAATCCTGGACAGCCTCCTGGAAGTGGTCGGAGGAGCAGCCACCCGAGAAATTATGCAATAAGGTGCCAGAATACAAAATTCCCCCCGGAGCTCGTGCAGAATACGACAAGGAACTACAAACTTGGATTAGTAATGGATGGCTAGTTCCGTATTCAGAGAAGGAATTGGGTCCTCCAAAGTGCCTGATCCCGTTAATGGCGGTTATCCAACAGAATAAGCAGAAGGTGAGGCCGGTGCTCGACTATCGAGAATTGAATGAGCACGTGGACCCTTTTACAGCTCGCGCGGACGTATGCACTGAAAAGTTGAGGGAATGGCGGCAAGTGGGATCTAATGTATCTGTACTGGATCTTCACAAAGCATACCTTCAAGTGCGTGTACACAAATCACTATGGTCCTATCAAACGGTGCTCATCAAGGGGAAAAGGTATTGCCTAACCCGCATGGGATTTGGACTTAATGTTGCGCCATCAATTATGCAAATGATTGTTGACACCATTCTGACTAAAGATGAGCGCATTCAGCGGGCAACGTCTGCATATATTGATGACGTGTACGTGGACGAGGAAATTGTATCTGCGGCGCGCGTGAGGGAGCATCTCTACAACTTTGGCCTTCTCAGCAAGGAACCGGAAAGGCTACGAGATGGCGCACGGGTACTTGGTTTGCAGGTCTGGGAGGAAGATGACGTTCTGTATTGGAAACGAGGAAATGAAACCCCGGACATGCCTTGTATTGTTACACGACGAAACGTATTTTCCTTGTGCGGAAAGTTAGTTGGACACCTTCCTGTCGGCGGCTGGCTTCGTGTTGCGGTGGCATTTATTAAGCGAAGAGCCTCCGACGTCACCACTGGATGGGATGACGAAACTCATGACGTCCCTCTCAATACAATGCTAAAAGAAGTCCTCACCGGGGTGCACAAGGAAGACCCAACGCGAGGCAGATGGTGCGTCGACAGCCAGAACCTTAGTATGTGGGTTGATGCAAGCTCTCTCGCCATTGGTGTATCGGTGGTCCATGATGGAATGGTGGTGGAAGACGCTTGCTGGTTACGCCCAGAAAAGGACTCCCAGCACATAAACCTGGCAGAACTTGATGCGGTTATCAAGGGGATAAACTTGGCAATCCTTTGGAAGACGACCACCCTGCGACTATTCACGGATTCTGCTTGCGTCCATAAGTGGATTTCAGATACTCTCACCGGGAGGGCCAGAATACGAACCAAAGCCACGAGCGAGATGCTCATCCGACGGCGGCTCGACACGATCATGAAGCTGGTGAACGAATATGCGCTGTCAATAGAGGTGTCCCTGGTCAAATCCAGCCTGAACAAAGCAGATTGTTTGACGAGAGTACCTCAAAGATGGCTTGATGCCATAAGAAAGACTATTGAACCCATGCAGCCCGCCTGCGCCGCTTCCATGAGCCCCGTTCGATCTAATACCATCAAAGAAGTCCACCAACAAACCGGGCACCCTGGGGTCAAGCGGACCCTATATTTCGCTAAGTTGGTTGAACCAGGAGTACAAAAGGCAGACGTCAGGAAAGTGGTCAAAGATTGTATAGCATGCCAATCCATTGATCCAGCACCCGTTCGCTGGGAGAAAGGAAAGCTGGTAGTGGAAAGCCATTGGAACCGGCTGGCGATGGATATTACTCACCACAACGGTGAGGATTTCTTGACTCTCATTGATTGCGGTCCATCCAGGTTTGCGATATGGCGCATGCTGCGCCGGCAGGATGCAGCCAGCATCATCCGTCAGTTAAACAATATTTTTCTTGAACGTGGCCCCCCAACGGAGATATTAACCGACAATGGCGCTGCATTCACTAGTGAGCAGTTCAGAAAGTTTGCTGATGGCTGGGGAGTACACCTGAGGTTTCGATGCGCCCACGTACCGAGTGGAAATGGGGTCATCGAGCGGAATCACAGAACCGTCAAAACCATTGCGGCCAGGACGGGCTGCACGGTATTTGAGGCAGTCTACCTGTATAACGTAACCCCAAAGGATAATGTTTCACCCTCTACAGCGCCGGCTGACACCTTGCACAGGTATCACGTCAGGGTGAAAGGCATAGAGACTAACCCGCTGCCCGAACTGGAAGTAACCAAAGAGAAACTGAAAAAAGGGGATGTCGTCTGGATTAAGAACCCGCGCGGCAAGTGTACGACGAAATACGGAGTTGGACGCGTCACCGAGGTAATCAGCCCACAGGCGGTGCGAGTCGACGGTATGCCCCGTCACATTAGAGACCTACGGTTAGCAACGCAATCATCACTGAACGACAAGAGCGAGTCGGAGTCAGAGAGCAGTGAGGCATCGCTCTGGCTTGCAGCAGCCCCATCGGACAGTGACTCGGATATCAGCAGTATCCCAGCGGACGCGATGTTTCTCGACCCTCAGACCGCGGACGAGAGCACAAGCGAAGATGAGGCTTGCGTTGTCCCCCTCCGAAGAAGCAACCGGCGAAGGCGATCTAGGCCTCCCTGCCATCTCTGTGATCATGAGATCAGGGGGGAGTGTAGGGAACATGAACATGAAGAGGGCTTACTTGCGAAACGTCCTCGGGTTTGCTTGTCCTGTGCGCTGCGAGTGAAAGAAAGAAAGAAGGAAAGAAATCCAACATGGCGTCCCTGAATGTTTATTCACGCAAAATCTCGCAAAGTCTCGCTGCACGTATGGAAATTAGGTGTGACTGGATATTATAAAAAGCGAGTCTCGTACCGTCTCAGAGAAACGGAGTGTGCGAAGCGAGTGCACGTGTCGAGCAGTAAGAGCTGCTTTGGAGGTTAACAGTGACTTGCGACCTTCGTTATTATTTCATATGCCATCTTCTAATAACCGAAATGTACATTCGACTGGGGACTACTTGTGAATTTGATAGTCCCTGCAATCTTCCTCCCTCGGAAGAAACCGGTTTAACCCGCCCAGAGCTAACACCACAACAGGTATCAACTATGACGTTTACATTATTTCATTTAAATGATTACTTTAACTTAAATAATTTGATAGTAAAACAAGGCTTTATAACCAATGAACATATAATAGCAATAGTAGTATTTATTTTCATTGAGACATTTAATTTCATTCATAAAAGCGACGAAGCGGAAACTGCTTTCCTTTTCACGTAGCAGCTAATTCGATCTGCTCGATTTGAAAGGGAAACTAAAGTGACATCGACCGACTCACATAGAATAAGTTATAGAGAGGCAATACCCACATATAAATAATAATAAAAAAAATAGATAAATAAATAAGATGAAACAAATGTAGGAATAAAGGTGTATGCACTGTGGAAATCGGTCAGGACGAGTTCAATTCCAATCAGGAGCGAATCTATATTGTATTCAATTACACAATAATGTCGCAAACAATTATATGTATTGCCGTCAATTGGCAGAAAAGAAAATTATTTCATAAGTAATCCTTCACTCTATAATAGAAACTAATGTGCACACACACATACACACACGCACGCGCACACACATCTAAATGAATAACTGCGAAAGTTTTTTTCATTTATCCGAACTATATTCATATCAAAACATCTCAGCTCTACCTAATTCAATAATTTCACATACCGTATATATACTCACAGAACACCTGACTAAACACCCTCAAGGCTATAAATTATTTGCATATTTATTTTTTAAACATTCTCTAATAAATTCATATTCAGAACGATTCACTTATAATTTGATTTTCCTATTATATATACGAAAAACTTTTCTTGATATCAATATCTTAATTATTATCCGTAATAATATTATTTAAGCGATTTAATGACTTGAGTTTAAAATTCAAAATCATAACTTCCGTTTCATTATTTGTTGTTTTTTTAGGTTACGTTTTCGCACGCGTATATTTACACATAGCAACAATCTCGATAACTTTTAAATAATTACTTAAAAAAAATAAAGTTTGCATTAAACGCAATAATTACCAAATATTTTCAGTTAATAATTAAATAATGTTGCTGTTGTTATTCTTATTTATTTCCTCCCATGAGAGCAGAGTTATGCACTATGTCAATATTTAATGTGGTAAATATCCAGCTCTCCCAAAGGGGACACTCTGAATTGGAAATAAATTGCCAATTACCTCGGTCTAGAAGGATTTCTATTTAACTGACCGAGGAAAAAAGTGCAGATTGAGGACAGATACTACATTTTGCTTCTTGCTCCATTTTGTTGGTAGTGATGATGATGATGATGAAGATGATGATGATGATGATGATAACTTTAACATTTGTCATAGAAAAGAAAAAAACATCCTCTAATATTTTTAAATTACCAAAAATTAGATTATTTTTCCTTTATATTAATTAAGATATTTTTCTGTTTTTTATAATGAAGGTGAAAATTACAGAATACCCATTTCGAATTACTCAGTAATATAAAATTGGTGTATTTGACCAATCAACCTTCCACCCTTATGTTTGATTCATTTCATTATATAACCAGTTTTCATGGGGAATTCATTTTCATTTTTATGCTGAAACAAAATAAAATTCATAAACTTTGAATATCTTAATGACCATATAAATTCAATTTTTGATGTTGTTTCATCCACAGTAAATTTTCTCTGCGTTAGAATATATCAAATAACACTACGATAATCATCATTTTGTTTTTTTCTCCAAGTTACTAAAATGTAAATTGAATTAAAAAAAAAATTATTCTGTAAAGAAGACTACAGCCTCAGTAATTGCTGTCCAGAGGGCGGGTATTTTTGCTAGTATATATATATATATATATATAT
Source organism: Sepiola atlantica (assembly GCA_963556195.1). Classification (NCBI taxonomy): domain Eukaryota; kingdom Metazoa; phylum Mollusca; class Cephalopoda; order Sepiida; family Sepiolidae; genus Sepiola; species Sepiola atlantica. Next base: position 32,326,698 of record OY744523.1, on the reverse strand, counting down.
ATATATATATATATATATATATATATATATATATATATATATATATATATATATATATATATATATATATACTTGAGTTTGAAATATAACTCAGGTTCCGTCGTTCGAGGCCGGTGACCGGTGTAAATAATTCTTCTGTATCTGCCGATTCTCGTAAGGATAAAACGTATACGTATGTAGATAACAATATTTATAATTAATTATTTGCCGTTTCCAAACTAGGCCGGATTATGTGGCGAATAATATAAACACAGCCGTCAACGTGGCTTAAATGCAATGTTCCTTTCAAAGTCGAACTCTCTACGATAGCAAACAAATATATTATATATATATATATATATATATATATATATATATATATATATATATATATATATATATAATACGCTATGAAAATATATTTATAGCAATTAAGCTACACAGACGCTCCCGCGTTTCATCCTCGGGGAATCTTCAGGCTAAAATGAAGATTTCCGCCGGGGATGAAACGCGGGAGCCCCTGTGCAGCTTAATTGGCATAAATATATTTTCATAGCTTACTACCTAGCTCTACTTACGTATTGAGCACTGTTGAAGTAAATACTGAAAATGAATACATAAAAAATTATATCATCTTATAAAATTTTATGTGGATACATGAAATAGTAGACTCGATCGAAGTCACTACTTAAATTACCGACTGCCTGCGTTTAATATACACATTTCTAACTCAACCTCTGAAAACTACTTTCATTCTCGGTCCACAGAAGTATTTTAAAATGGTTCTAATTCTCAAAATTACATCCGAATAAGTGCGCTCCATCTACGATTGAACTAAACATATTTCTATTGGATTTACTCTATTGTGAATATTGTAAACGCTGCCTTCACGAAACCCCTTTTTCCATCTTTAAATCTTTTTTTTCACCGTACACCTTATCAACGGACATTCACCAACTGGACAGACTCCATATTTTTTTTACACGCATACTCTTACTCTCCATTACTTTATATTTTTTAAAATTTAGAATTTTGACATTTCCACTGCCAACTTATCCATCTATGTAATTCATCTGATGATAAGATTCTAATCTTTGAAAAGCCTTGGCTTAAGGAAAAAAATAATGTTTTTACCGAGTATACCTTGCATTGAACAATCGAAGTTGAAATAGATTTGTCATTCGTGCATCTTTATTTCTCTTCTTTCATTTATCTTATATATATATATATATATATATATATATATATATATATATATATATATATATATATATATCCTATCACGCGAAAGTTAATGAGTTACAAAAGTTGTCGGACGAAACCATTTCAAGTGTTTAGAGGACGTGAGAAAGCAAATAGCAAGTAAGGCACCTCACCCTGACTCTATTTCCATAACGAAACATTTGTTATTTTTTCTTTCTATACCGATTTATACAATTTTTAACCTTCTAGTTTCAGACGTTTTCTTTATTCTTTCTTCTTTTAGCTACATCGATGGGGACGTAATTTTATATGAAATGAATATCAGTACAAACACTAGCAAAGCATAATTTTTTTTGCGTCAGGGTGTAAATTTTTTTACAATAAGTATTGTGTTACGGCATTACATGAGCCAAAAGAGTTGATACGCTGTAAATAGGATAACTGACAAACCAAATTTAATACATACATAATTTCTAAATTATTTCGACTGAGTTTACTTTGACTTCAGAGTAGTTTGTTCGAGGAGCCTTTTTGATATGCATCCGAGTTTTTTCTGAATATTTGACCTTTTAAGTTTTTGAGAATTCAGTTTTTGCCTATATCACCTCCATATCGCTACCGACGAAGAAACTGAAATTTTAGAAAACTCTCTGAATTAGTGTCTTATTAAAATTGGATAAACGTATTTGAAGTTTAAAGGAGCTTCTTTCGCCATAGTTCCCATAGAAAAGGCACATCGAGATTCGGCACATTGATGGGCATGTTGAGATTCGTAACTGCATCCATTGTCTGCCCCAGGGAATTTTATACATATGTTTTGAATTTCATCAAAATACGATGTACTGAAACTTTAAGGGTCGTTCCGCCCACCATATCAAGGCGGATACTTAGAGATTCGGGACCACTTCTATCGTCCTCCTAGGAAAGTTTTATCCATATGATTTAAATTTCATCAAAATGGGATATGTTTACAGTTTAAGAGAGGTTCTACCGTCATAGCTCCCTTAAGGAAATTTCACATATAAATATCTTTTTAATTTTTATGCAGATTCTCTAACTTTTCCTTCTATAGGGAACACAACACAAACATTGAGTTTTATATAAAAGAATAGATACCGTTTTCCTTATTAATTGTCCGACATTCACGAAATAAATGTTCTATTTTAGTTTGTGATCTTTAGGGTACGTTATTTATTTTTTCGACCCAGTATCGAACAGGGTAGTGAAAGATTTTTCATAGGAAAAGATTCTCACAACGTAATATCATACAAGGTGGCGATAGCTGCCTAGCTGGAAATTAGGTTAGCTACAAGACACAACTTTTGTTTTACGTTTTTATCAACATTACTATTTTCTCCAGTCGTCGCAAATCTCAAATCAGTATATTTTAAAAGATAGTATTTAAAGATCTCAAGACACTTAACTTTTTATGCCTACATTTAAATTTTTATCGAGAGCTGCCTTTAATCTTTTGGTATTTTTTAGGAATAGGTATCCAAGAAAATTTCAGTACTTACGTCATCAATTCTGAGTTTCACCAAAGACTGGCGAACGTTAACGAACTTCATCGAACAAACTTAACGTATTATTAACTTTTGTTTGCGAAGGAGTTATTTAACGAAAGAAACTGTTGATTTTTATTGTATTTAAGTGTATTCTGTAATGTTGTTTCGGTACTTCTACACAATAAGAACGGAACTGTTTTTTTTTTTACCCTAACCCTAACCGAACCCTAACCTAAGTTTAATTCTGTAAAGTCGGTTTAGTTCGGTTATAATTGATTTAAAAATAATTGCTTGACAAAAAAAGTAATAGCGCCTTTTTATTTGTATATTTCGGTAAAAGTTGGAACTTTATTCGGCTTTGTCCGTTCTTAGTCGGAACTGCTTACGCGAAAACTGCGTCACCACTGCAAACCGATGGATACCTATTTTTAAAAAGCACCAATCTTTTTATTCGCACCTCTAGAGTGTTACCTCTTTTTAAAAATGGTCACTTAGTTTCGACTATGGGTATAAAATGTATTTAGTCATTAAAAACAAGGGTAGGCGTAAAGTAATTTAAATGACCCCTTAAATCTATAAGTATTTTCTATAATAAAAACAAAAAGAAACCTTTGTATTAACATGCATTTAGTAATTGCTAACTACTGAAAGTTTGATTAAAATTAAATGATTCTCAGATTTTTTGTGCACTGACTTTTAAATTTCTGGTTAAAAAAAAACAACACATTATTTTCAATTTTATTCATAATACCCAATATATTTTATCGGCTTTGTCATTAAGAAAATATCTTTAAAACTGTTGGCACTTATTAAGTAAAGAGTTCTGCCAGAACAGAAAGCCGGAGGGCACAACGGCGGAAACGTTGTAAAATCCCTACAAACGAGATGAGGAAAATAAGCTTGAAACATGTATATGAAATTTAAAAAAAAACTCCCTAAAGCTGATTAAAGTTTTAATGCGGCCTATTCGAACGCCCGGTAGAATTTGAAATTTGTCCTTTACACATGTTTGGGGTGCACTTTTGTTTTTATTTTTATTTTTCGGACTGAGATAACCGGAAGTGTCTACAATGTATAGCCTATACAGAATGTCAAGTCTGGTTCAAGACTACAGAGTCTTCCGTCTTTTGTATTTTGTTTTAATTGTCTCGTACGGATTTATCTCGAGCGGAACCGAGAAGACATTTAAAAATACCAAAGCGGAAAGATTCCGCAGTCTTAAACCAGATTTGCCACGATATATATATATATATATATATATATATATATATATATATATATATATATATATATATATATATATATATATATATATATATATATATATATTCGATGTTAGTGCATCTATAAAGCTCTACATTTTATCAATATATTTGAAATTAATATATATATATATATATATATATATATATATATATATATATATATATATATATATTCAAAAAGCTTTCAGTCCGTTATACATGGATAGAAAACACACCATATGTATTCAATATTAAACATATAATGCAAGTCAAACAAAAACACTAATTTATATAGACCATTCACAAGCTTCGACATCAACAGAAACAAGTCTCACTGTTAAAAATACAGAAACACATCCCTTCCGTGTTCTTAATGACAGCAGTTCTATCTTAAGCTTAATCTACAGCCCCCAAGGAGTTTCAATAATTATATATATATATATATATATATATATATATATATATATATATATATATACAGGGTGGGCCAAAATAAGGGTCCTATCTTTAAATTTGAATAACTTGAATTTGAATAACTTCCACAAAATAAAAGTTAAACTCACCAAACTTTATGTGTGTGTAGACTGACCCTTCCGAGATTTTTTGAAATAAACAAAACAAATTTTAGCCGAAAAACACTTCTTAAAACTTTCAAAAACTAAAGTATTGTTTTTTACACTGTTTTGAGTTTTTTAAGCAAAAATAATGTTTTCTAAATGAGGGTACGTTCCTTAGGGCTAATACGGCTCATGCTTGCTTCGGAAGGGGTCCTTTATTTATTCTAAAAATAAATCAAAAAAAAATCAATAAATAAAAAAGTTATGAATTTTTAAAAATAGGACCCTTATTTTTGCCCACCCTGTATATATCACTATTTCATGTATCCACATAAAATTTTATAAGGCGATATAATGTTTTATGTATCAAGTTTCAGTATTTACGTCAACAGTGCTCGATACGTAAGTAGAGCTAGGTAGCTTACTGTGTATTTAGGCAGCATTATTTCATTTCAGCAAGCATTGTTAAAATTAACAGAATTACTCTGATTAATTATACCTTAAAAAAACAATATCTCAAAGTATCTTTTTTTATTAAAATTAAAAAAAAAACCGATTACAAGAACAAGAAAACAGACCTATCAAAATCTAATGATACTTACCAGTCACTAATATAACCACGAAACGATTTCCTTAGTATTAAACCTCCTGTCTAATTCATGTGTTGCCGGCCAAAAAAAAAAAAAAAAACAACAACTAAAAAACAACTAAAAAATAATAATGTAGTCGTTTAAATCGTCTCATCCTAATAAGCCAACCGCAACAAAATCACGTCGATGTAAACAAAGATACCAAACAAGTTAAACCGGGTCACATTTCCCGACATGCCCTACAGGATTTTGAAATGATAGAAACGAATTTTAATGAGTAAACAATTTAGCGGCGACAACAAATTAAAGTTATAAATAGAATTATTACGTTGTTCGGAAATTACTGTCTGATTATTCGATTTATTTTTACGAAGTTAATTTAGATTTGCTATTTTGAGATTTGCTAATTTTGCAGGATTTTATATACAAATTGACGTGATTTGCTTTATTTAATGAGTGTCTAATAATTTCTTTCCGAATACAATTTTGAAGCATATAAGATCTGAATAACGAAGATGAGGGGAAAAATGCGTAGACTTTTCTGGCATTGGAACAAAGTCGGTCATGCGCTCTATTTTTACATGACTATATATACAGTTTATCTCCCCCCTCTCTCTCCCCCCACTCTCTCTCTCTCTCTCTCTCTCTCTCTCTCTCTCTCTATATATATATATATATATATATATATATAGTAAGCTATGAAAATATATTTCTGGTAATTAAGCTACACAGAGGCTCCCGCGTTTCATCCCCAGGGGAATCTACAGGCTATTTACGTATCGAGCACTGTTGAAGTAAATACTGAATATTGATACATAAAAAATGATGTCTCCTTGTAAAATTTTATGTGGATACATGAAATAGTAATATATATATATATATATATATATATATATATATATATATATATATATATATATATATGGGAATAGAAGGATGAAGGTAATCCGACGTGATGGTAAAATGAAAAAGGAAAATTTGAACAAGCCAAAATCACTAAACACATCCACAACAAATCTCGGCGAAGATTATTGGAAACTGCACTCATCACATCCTCCACCACTATCAAGCAGCGAAATGGTTTCTTTAACCTATCACCCTTAATAAGCAAGATCATCCTCACAGAACAAAGTCTTTTGCCTGATCATGGCTAACTTTTATTTTCATCTCTAACCTTATGACACTCTTCCATTCACCCACACCCTTCCCTTTTCTCCCTGAATCTTCTCTTATTTTTCCTCATTTTTTTCCCTCACATTTTTATACTACAGTCCAAATAAACTTTCTCATGTTCCAAATATTTCAAATATATTCCTCACCCACCCTTTCAATCACCCCCCTCCCCCACCCACTCCAATCCCTCACTCATTGCTATCATTTTCCAAATATTTCAAATATTTCACACCCTATCACGACAAATCCTCCCTCTTCCCCCCTCTCATCCATTTTCTCCCATACCTTTTCTTAAATTCCCTCATTTTCTTCAAACGCTCTCTAAGACTATAACTTTCGCCCATCCACCAAAATCACAGCCCCCCCTCCCTCTCTACCCATCCCCATTTCCCTGCATACACCCCACACACACAAACATTCCAACTCACTCTTCCCCTTCAATCTCGACCACAGCCATCTGGTCAAACACCCCCTCCCCCTTTTCCTCCAATCTCTCTCTGCCATCCATTTTACCCCTGCTCATCCCCCACCTCTTTCTCTCATCGCCAGCCACAGTAGTCCTTGCTCCCTCCACCCTTCCCCTTTTTTCTCCCACTCATTTTTCATTCTCTAACAAGTACGGACGTCCAGCTAGACGCTGCCACTATTTTTCATTTTATTTTATTTTTCTTCCCAACATGTCTACCCTACATGTATCCGTGCTTGCATGATATCTTTTCCCTATATCATCATCCTGATGAAGTCTTATAAATAAAGACGAAACGTTGATGTACACATAAAAAAACATCCAGTTTTTGGTTTTCCTTTTTCATTTTACCATCACGTCGGATTACCTTCATCCTTCTATTCCCATTTTGTCGAAATGGAAAACCAAACCTTCCAGCAGAAGCTACGGAAATATAAGAACACACTATTCGCAGCCAACTCCCACAACAACAGGAGAAACTTTCTGCTGAGATGCATCGAAGAAAAGGTCATACCCGCAAGTACATTTACATTTCTAAAGCAATCGCACCACATTTTTCCTGACTACATTCAAACATATTTAACATCATCTGCAAACCTACTAAAACACAAGAGTTCACACCTTTTCCACGAGGCCAGAACATTGGGCATCAACCTCAAAAATAATAAAACAATACTGCCCAACACTATCGATAACATCACTAAATCCATCAAAAGATTCAATACACAACATACAACCAGACTAAACAACAAACTCAACAAACTTATCCAAAACAGCAAATGGAAAACTCTAGGACGTCCGGAACTCATAAACAACCTCACCACCTATAAACTTTCTAACATAGAAACTGAAGCTCTCAGTTTCGGTTTAAAATTCGCCACTGGAATACACTCTAACACCACCACCAACACAGTTCTAAAAAATTACAGACACACTGACACAGATTTCACCAAAGGCTTCATCCAAGGCATAATCTCAACTACCACCACTCTCCCTAATGACCCCGTCTTACCCAAGAGATACATAGACACTCTTAAACACCTAGCTAACAACAACAACATACTCATATCACCATCTGACAAAGGAGGGGGCATAGTAATCATGGACAAAAATTCATATATCAAAAAAATATCTACTCTATTATCCGACGAAAACACATACACTAAAACTGACCAAAAAACTATAGATAAAAACATAGAACATTTTAACAAATCTTTCAAACACCTAATTAAGAACAACAAAAAATGGGCATCAAACATTGAGTATCACCCTATCATTCCCACATTATACGGGCTCCCCAAAACCCACAAACCTGACACCCCCATGCGTCCAATTGTATCAAGCATAGGTAGCACCACACACAAAATCGCACGGGCCATAGCTAACATCCTCACTCCACTAATGGGTACCATCAGTCCCTCCCACATAAAAAATTCAGGCGACCTTCTTAGCAGAATAAAAAACATCAACGTAGAAAATAAAAATATACACAGCCTAGATGTAACTTCGCTCTACACTAACGTACCTGTAAAAAAATGCCTACACTTACTTCACACACATATAAAGAAAACAAAAACCGACCTACCTTTTCCCCCCAACACTTTTATAGAAATAATTAGACTCATCACTGACATAACATATTTCCAATTTAACGAAGTATTCTACAAACAAAAATTTGGACTCCCCATGGGCAACCCCCTTAGCGGTGTATTGGCCTGCCTCTTTTTAGAATTCTTAGAATCCGGTCCTTTCAAATATAGACTACCTCCTAACATCGAATACTTTAGATACATAGATGATATTTTAATTTTCCTCCCCACAGACACACAAATCATTCATGTTAAGGATAAACTCAACACAGTAGAACCCTCCATAAAATTCACCCATGAGACTGAAATAAACGGCTCTATTCCCTTCCTTGATACTCTTATAATTAAGTCCAACAATAAACTAGAATTTAAGGTACACCGCAAAAACACTCACAAAAATGACTACATACATTTCTACTCCCACCATCATAGCAAGATCAAAACAGGTATAATTATAGGCTTCTTCCTACGCGCCCTTAGAATATGTAGCCCCCCACACATAGATGAAGAAATAAAATACATTTTTAATTCCCTAAAAACATTGCAATACCCCACACATTTCATATTAAATGCCAAGAAAAAAGCCTTCCAAATATTCTCCAGAAACACCACACAAAAAAATCAAACCCCTAACACCTCTCTCATAGACAGACCCCTTCTCCTACCCACGCATTCCAATAACACATCCATATGCAACACGCTCAACAAACTAGGCATTCCAATAGTACAAACCACTTCTCAATCCATAAAACAAACTTTAAACACATCCAGACATTTCCAAAAAACACCCACATCCCATGCCGGCTTATACACTATCCCTTGCAATGACTGCCATCAATTCTACGTGGGAGAAACACAACGTGAATTAAAGAAACGATTAAATGAACATAAAAGGGATATAAAAAACAACAACCCTCTTAGTGCACTTTTCTCCCATGCTCTAGAATATGGTCATGCATTCAAATTTGAACAAGCCAAAATCACTAAACACATCCACAACAAATCTCGGCGAAGATTATTGGAAACTGCACTCATCACATCCTCCACCACTATCAAGCAGCGAAATGGTTTCTTTAACCTATCACCCTTAATAAGCAAGATCATCCTCACAGAACAAAGTCTTTTGCCTGATCATGGCTAACTTTTATTTTCATCTCTAACCTTATGACACTCTTCCATTCACCCACACCCTTCCCTTTTCTCCCTGAATCTTCTCTTATTTTTCCTCATTTTTTTCCCTCACATTTTTATACTACAGTCCAAATAAACTTTCTCATGTTCCAAATATTTCAAATATATTCCTCACCCACCCTTTCAATCACCCCCCCCCCACCCACTCCAATCCCTCACTCATTGCTATCATTTTCCAAATATTTCAAATATTTCACACCCTATCACGACAAATCCTCCCTCTTCCCCCTCTCATCCATTTTCTCCCATACCTTTTCTTAAATTCCCTCATTTTCTTCAAACGCTCTCTAAGACTATAACTTTCGCCCATCCACCAAAATCACAGCCCCCCCCCTCCCTCTCTACCCATCCCCATTTCCCTGCATACACCCCACACACACAAACATTCCAACTCACTCTTCCCCTTCAATCTCGACCACAGCCATCTGGTCAAACACCCCCTCCCCCTTTTCCTCCAATCTCTCTCTGCCATCCATTTTACCCCTGCTCATCCCCCACCTCTTTCTCTAATCGCCAGCCACAGTAGTCCTTGCTCCCTCCACCCTTCCCCTTTTTTCTCCCACTCATTTTTCATTCTCTAACAAGTACGGACGTCCAGCTAGACGCTGCCACTATTTTTCATTTTATTTTATTTTTCTTCCCAACATGTCTACCCTACATGTATCCGTGCTTGCATGATATCTTTTCCCTATATCATCATCCTGATGAAGTCTTATAAATAAAGACGAAACGTTGATGTACACATAAAAAAACATCCAGTTTTTGGTTTTCCTTTTTCATTTTACCATATATATATATATATATATATATATATATATACGAAGAGACAAAATGGTGCCACACCACAAAATAAATAATAAATTGTATGGGGAACATACTATATAAAATGAAATAGAAAAGAAAAAAAGAAAAAATATATTAAAAAAAACCGTTATGTATGATGTCGGAATTCACGAATAAAAAAAATTCACGAATAAAAACTAAAGTTCACACATTCGCAATTAAAAAAAAAATCCAGCTTAAAGTTCCCAAGGCGCCTTTCGTCCGACTCTCGTCAGAGGAATTGTCGGTAGAATAAATAAAATACACGGAAACCATGAAT
>OY744523.1:32256099-32311099 GCA_963556195.1 Sepiola atlantica | reverse complement strand
CGTAAACAACTTATATGCACTTAATTTTAGTTTTTAGAAGAAAAAGAAATACTTAGTTTTTATTGTACATGTTATACCGAAGTAATATTTCTATATGTGTGTGTGCGTATGTGTATAAGTATACACACACACACACACACACACATATATATATATATATATATATATATATATACATCTGTATGTGTGTGTGTGAACATGTGTGTATATGGTATAAATTTATTGATAGATACTAAACATCTTTGTGAATGTATATTAATAGGCATATTGATACACAAACAGTAGGAGGAACACGACAAATAATAGGTGTAAACATTAAAGTAAGACCCTAATATTTACATTCGCTGTTTACTTGATAGTGTGAATTGGATTTTAAACGCAGTAAAGATTATTTTTTTTAGGTACAGATGCCCGTAAAACTACTTTTGAATCCCCAGAATTCTTTTAGAAATAAAATAAATAAATAAATATTTGATGACTACTTCGGTATTTTGGAATTATTGTCTGACTAACTGAAGGATATATTTCGCCGTGAGTGAACCCCTCTTAGTTTCGCATTTTAATTAGTAACTTACTACTTGAGTGTAGAATCCTGGGAAATTAAACTTATCTAAATATTGTTAGAAAAGATTTATTAATAAATACTATATACATTCCATAAAAACACCGATGTAGAATAATTATTTTTAATAGATGATTGAATGGACAGCTGACAATATGAAACTATCTCTAAAATACTGTACCTAAATGAGTTTCGCACCCTAACGACCTAAATAAACATTGAAGTAACTTTAGTAAAAAATAAATGATGTTTTTTATGTGTACATCAACGTTTCGTCTTTATTAATAAGACTTCATCAGGATGATAATATAGAGAAAAAAGATACATGTAGGGTGGACATATTGGGAGGAAAAATAAAATAAAATAATGGCCACTACTGGGTGGACGTCCGTACTTGTTGGAGAATAAAAATAAAAATGAATGTTGAAGAAAATGAGTGGGGAAAATGGAAGGATGGGGTGAGCAAGGACTACTGTGGCTGGTGGTAAGAGAAAAGAGGTGGGGGATGAGCAGGGGTAAAGTGGATGGCAGAGAGGGAGTGGAGGAGAAGGGGGAGGGAGGTCTCCCAATATGTCTACCCTACATGTATCTGTACTTGCATGACATTTTTTCTCTATATTATCATCCTGATGAAGTCTTATAAATAAAGACGAAACGTTGATGTACACATAAAAAACATCCATCTTTTTGGTTTTCCTTTTTCATTTTCCCATATATATATATATATATATATATATATATATATATATATATATATATATATATATATATATATATATATATATATATATAAATAAATTTGGGAAAGTTCATTTTTTTAAGCATCTTTTGAAATTTAATATAAAGATAGAGGCAAAATAACTTCAAAGAAACCATGTGTTAGATGCAGATATTTTATTAAATCAAAATAAGAATAAAAATATTTCAAAACATTTCTCAAAATATTTCAAAATACTTTTTTTTTCTTCATCATGATTTTTTTAGCTAATATTTCGCTTGATAAAACAAGCTTCGGCAGAGCTTAGACAAATAAAAGGTATAGAACCTTTTGTGTTCGTAATATCCTTCTTGGTCTTGTAGAAGTGTCTCGTCCGATGATTTGGACTAACGGTGCAAATGTCTGTTTTAAATAGAACTTGAACGCGCATGGTTTATAACTACCAGTGACCATGTGCGTTCAAGTTTCTATCTGAAATCATATGCATTTAATAGGGTTAAGATGAACATTCATATACACTAAATGTACAAAGGCAAGAAAATTCCCAAATTTTTACACTTTTAGTGTCATTAAGGGTATACAGTATACATCTCTATGCATGAGTGGATGAAGTGTGTGAGATGCGCTGAAGAAAAATTCCTACCAGTAAAATACATAGCCCTGTTGTGTTCGCATACCCTTAATGACAATAAAAGTGTAAAAATTTGGGAATTTCCTTGTTTTTGTACATTTAGTATATATGAATCTTCATCTTAACCCTATTAAGGGCATATGATTTCAGTATACTGGTATTTTTCATGGAATGTCACTACTTTTGTAAAGGCTATGCCTCAATAAAATGCTTTCTCATAACTGATATAGTTGGTAGTTTGACTAATCAATATTTCTTCCAATATTCACAGGTAAATATTTTTTTAAAATTATGATGAGTGTATATTTACTCATGATACAATTCAAACTAGAACAAGTTTTTTCAAAACTAAGGTATATGGTAAATTGAAATTAAAATGCCTTCAACTAGACACTAGAACGTCTATCTTTGCCAAAAATCAGCTGAATCCATCAAATGGTCGATAAGATATAGAATAAAGTGTATGAATACTGGTCATGTGAAAGGTTTTTTGGAATTTTCTGGAAAACTAAGATATATGGTAAACTAAAATTAAAATGCCATCAACTAGACTCTAGAACCTCTATCTCTGCCAAAAATCAGCTGAATCCATCAAATAGTTGATGAAATACAGGGTGGCACATAATACGTACGTACACACATATAACATGATTTCATGATTGAACTTTCTGGATCTCTAGGTTGCCTTGACTAATGATGCTGAAATTCTACACACTTATAGAACCTATCAAAGAAAGATTTCGTGCAAAGTTCTAACTAATTTGGTTTATTGTTTTTTTAGTTATGATTGATCAAAAAATGAGATTTCCAGCATAGGCCATTCGTAAGTCTATTCAGTGATAGAGCGCTTTCGCACCTCCCTTGATTTATATATATTTATATATATTTATATATATATTAATATTTATATATATATATATTTATATATATTTATATATATATATATATATTGATATATGTATTTATATATATTCAAATATATATATTTATATATATTTATATAAATATATTCACGTTAATATTAATTAATATTAACCATTATTATATGTTCCCCAATTTGTTCAGCGCTTTGTATGTTTAGCCACACTAATGGCTCGTAAAACAACGAAACAACTGTCCGTGGATGAATTAAAGTATATGTGTGGATGACTAAAGATATAATTATTAAAAATATACACAGAAAATTCTCATAAATTTTGTTTTCAACTTGCAATAAAAGAAGTTCAAGCTCAATATTCTCTGGTGCTATATAATAGAGTTTAATATATATATATATATATATATATATATATATATATAGTAAGCTATGAAAATATATTTATGGCAATTAAGCTACACGCGGGAGCCTCTGTGTAGCTTAATTGCCATAAATATATTTTCATAGCTTACTACCTAGCTCTACTTACGTATCGAGCACTGTTGAAGTAAATACTGAAAATTGATACATACAAAAGTATATCTCTATATAAAATTTTATGTGGATACATGAAATACTAATATATATATATATATATATATATATATATATATATATATATATATATATATATATATATATATATATATATATATATATATATTAAAGCTAATTACAATAATGAAAAGTTCTTAGCGAATAAATTTACGATCTTTTCAAAAGTATTTTTATTCGGATTCGAAATTTAACACTACAAAAAATGTTACGTGTATTTTTCCGACAGTTTAAGAATCAAAATAAATGCCTTTCAGTAAATAAAAAACTGAAAAAATATAAATTCACATACATAGAAAAAGAAATTAATTAATTTTAAATACGTTTAAAAGTAAGTCCTTACGAAAATGAATCTTTTCTTGGAAGATTCAAGGAGCATCGTTGGATATTGTTTACCGTTTAAGAATGACGACTTTATTCAAGGTAGGTAATTATTTTTATAGGTATTCACCATTTTACATCTACATTATTCTCATGAGTTATTTATTAAATTATTTTTAGATATTAATTAATCTTAACTATTTGTAATAAATACTAAAAATATATTTTAGCAATAATTATATTTAAATCGCACTATTTCAATACATTATTCTAGTATTTTAGATATAAATAAAATATATTAGTCTGTAAATTAATTGTATGTTCAAACAATTATTCAAATATTCATATTTATACTTTCTTCTACGTAAACAAGAAGAAATAACTTCTTTTTAGTGAGCAGGTTAATATTTGTATTCATAATGGCTGAGGCTTGAACTACACAAATATTAAAATATTTAAAACTTGGTTTATAGGAATTAGCCCTATTCTATAGAGTCTAGCATTTGTCTATTTTTAAGATGACGATTATTATTATTATTGCTATCATAATCGTATCTAACAACAGACTTGTAACATACATCAGTTTTCATGCATTTTGTATTTAAAGGGCAATTATTTTAATCTTACAATTACAATTATTAAACGCATTTACTGTACCAATGTTTTTACTAGGTTGGAATTTAAAATCTCATCGTGATTAAAAGTAATTAAATGTTGGCATACATTAGCTATCGTAGAATAAGGGATACGTATAGTATTTGTTTCATTATCACATTACTGTATTTATAATGGGATTGACATTATTTTATCGATTAATAAAAAAAAATTCCGAGATCTTGTTTGAATGTTAAGTGAAAATGGTGGATTGAACCAAATAACTTTCCTCGTTCCATTAAATTTTTATCGATTAATTAAAATAATTTTCTGCGGATATTCTTGTATGGTGGTGGGGTGGAACCAGGTAACTTTTCCCCTATTTTCTATTTATTTCCACTATTTCTTGATTAGTTATTTAGTCATAAATCTTTTCCTTGCTTAGTTAGTATATTTTAATTTTTATTTACTGTATACTAACTTTTATAAATTACATATTTGTTCATATTATTATGTAATACTAATTATTTATTGCAATTATTAATATTCAATTTATTATGAGATAGAATGTTTACTTTTTTATGGTTAAATTTTATTTCATTCTACTATCCAGAATTAAATTTAAACGAGTAGTAATTAGAATTGCATTCAAAGATGTTTCTATTTGCAGATAATTTAGAAATTTTATTAGAGATGCTCAGGATAATTGATTTAATGATAGAATTAGGGTGATTTAATTTACTGTCCACGCAATATAAAGTTTTATTAGAGATGCTCAGGATAATTGATTTAATGATAGAATTAGGGTGATTTAATTTACTGTCCACGCAATACAAAGTTTTATTAGAGATGCTCAGGATAATTGATTTAATGATAGAATTAGGGTGATTTAATTTACTGTCCACGCAATACAAAGTTTTATTAGAGATGCTCAAGATAATTGATTTAATGATAGAATTAGGGTGATTTAATTTACTTTCAACGCAATACAAAGTTTTATTAGAGATGCTCAAGATAATTGATTTAATGATAGAATTAGGGTGCTTTAATTTACTGTCCACGCAATACAAAGTTTTATTAGAGATGCTCAGGATAATTGATTTAATGATAGAATTAGGGTGATTTAATTTACTTTCAACGCAATACAAAGTTTTATTAGAGATGCTCACGATAATTGATTTAATGATAGAATTAGGGTGATTTAATTTACTTTCAACGCAATACAAAGTTTTATTAGAGATGCTCAAGATAATTGATTTAATAATAGAATTAGGGTGATTTAATTTACTTTCAACGCAATACAAAGTTTTATTAGAGATGCTCAAGATAATTGATTTAATGATAGAATTAGGGTGCTTTAATTTACTTTCAACGCAATACAAAGTTTTATTAGAGATGCTCAAGATAATTGATTTAATGATAGAATTAGGGTGATTTAATTTACTTTCAACGCAATACAAAGTTTTATTAGAGATGCTCAAGATAATTGATTTAATGATAGAATTAGGGTGATTTAATTTACTTTCAACGCAATACAAAGTTTTATTAGAGATGCTCAAGATAATTGATTTAATGATAGAATTAGGGTGATTTAATTTACTGTCCACGCAATACAAAGTTTTATTAGAGATGCTCAGGATAATGTATTTAATGATAGAATTAGGGTGATTTAATTTACTGTCCACGCAATACAAAGTTTTATTAGAGATGCTCAGGATAATTGATTTAATGATAGAATTAGGGTGATTTAATTTACTGTCCACGCAATACAAAGTTTTATTAGAGATGCTCAAGATAATTGATTTAATGATAGAATTAGGGTGATTTAATTTACTTTCAACGCAATACAAAGTTTTATTAGAGATGCTCAAGATAATTGATTTAATGATAGAATTAGGGTGATTTAATTTACTGTCCACGCAATACAAAGTTTTATTAGAGATGCTCAGGATAATTGATTTAATGATAGAATTAGGGTGATTTAATTTACTTTCAACGCAATACAAAGTTTTATTAGAGATGCTCAAGATAATTGATTTAATGATAGAATTAGGGTGCTTTAATTTACTGTCCACGCAATACAAAGTTTTATTAGAGATGCTCAAGATAATTGATTTAATGATAGAATTAGGGTGATTTAATTTACTTTCAACGCAATACAAAGTTTTATTAGAGATGCTCAAGATAATTGATTTAATGATAGAATTAGGGTGATTTAATTTACTGTCCACGCAATACAAAGTTTTATTAGAGATGCTCAAGATAATTGATTTAATGATAGAATTAGGGTGATTTAATTTACTTTCAACGCAATACAAAGTTTTATTAGAGATGCTCAGGATAATTGATTTAATGATAGAATTAGGGTGATTTAATTTACTTTCAACGCAATACAAAGTTTTATTAGAGATGCTCAAGATAATTGATTTAATGATAGAATTAGGGTGCTTTAATTTACTGTCCACGCAATACAAAGTTTTATTAGAGATGCTCAAGATAATTGATTTAATGATAGAATTAGGGTGATTTAATTTACTTTCAACGCAATACAAAGTTTTATTAGAGATGCTCAAGATAATTGATTTAATGATAGAATTAGGGTGATTTAATTTACTGTCCACGCAATACAAAGTTTTATTAGAGATGCTCAGGATAATTGATTTAATGATAGAATTAGGGTGATTTAATTTACTGTCCACGCAATACAAAGTTTTATTAGAGATGCTCAAGATAATTGATTTAATGATAGAATTAGGGTGATTTAATTTACTTTCAACGCAATACAAAGTTTTATTAGAGATGCTCAAGATAATTGATTTAATGATAGAATTAGGGTGATTTAATTTACTTTCAACGCAATACAAAGTTTTATTAGAGATGCTCAAGATAATTGATTTAATGATAGAATTAGGGTGATTTAATTTACTGTCCACGCAATACAAAGTTTTATTAGAGATGCTCAGGATAATTGATTTAATGATAGAATTAGGGTGATTTAATTTACTGTCCACGCAATACAAAGTTTTATTAGAGATGCTCAGATAATTGATTTAATGATAGAATTAGGGTGATTTAATTTACTGTCCACGCAATACAAAGTTTTATTAGAGATGCTCAGGATAATTGATTTAATGATAGAATTAGGGTGATTTAATTTACTGTCCACGCAATACAAAGTTTTATTAGAGATGCTCAGGATAATTGATTTAATGATAGAATTAGGGTGATTTAATTTACTGTCCACGCAATACAAAGTTTTATTAGAGATGCTCAGGATAATTGATTTCATGATAGAATTAAGGTTATTTAATTTACTGTCCACGCAATACAAAGTTTTATTAGAGATGCTTAGGATAATTGATTTAATGATAGAATTAGGGTGCTTTAATTTACTGTCAACGCAATACAAAGTTTTATTATTATAGAAAGTGTCATTATCAAGATCTAACGTTAGGTCTGAGGCGTTTATGATTCTTTCGTTTATATCTATAGTGATGCTTCGAACATATTACTTACAAATTGTGTAGTTGTATTTGTTTTTTCATATATGCACTCATAATGAAAAAATGATGTCCAGCACTGTCAACCTCTTTTGATAATCGTTTCAAATAGTTTGTGTTATTAGAACGGTCGTTTACCATTGATTTAGCGCTAGCAGCGACGGTTGGTTTTCTCAAGAATATTAGAGGTAATACCCCCCACGAGGTTTAAGTACTCTATGCGCCTGCCTTCCCCCAGTCTTTCCATTCTCCTTGAGTATTTACGACAATTTTATATGGTACCAGTTGAGGCTAGTATTTATTTTTATGTGTGTGTGTGTTTATCTCATATCATGGGGTTTTCTGGCAATTTCAGTACCCTTGGACTGGTGTAATATTCTTTTTATATTTTTTGTTCTATTTAAATTAATATATATATCTGTTGGTCGACGGTCATGCAGGTTGGTTTCCGCGCTCGAGTATTTTCCTTAATATTTCGACTGTTTTCATCAGTGCCGTATAGTGTATGGTGCGATTCCCCCGTTTAATTCCAATTTATCGTAGTCTTGTTTCCAGGTTTTTCGTCCATTAACCTGTCACGCTTAAGTTTCAAAAATCGTCCGACTGACGGTACGGGTACGTCATCCATACTAACGAGTGTAAGGTAGCACGAAATATATATATATATATATATATATATATATATATATATATATATATATATGTACATATATATATATATATATATATATATATATATATATATATATATATATATATATATATATATGTGTCAGGTTTATTTTATATTCCAATAACCATGTTTCTTAATTTTATTATTATTATTATTTTTTTTTCACATTTCCCAAAAACATAACATTCATGTGAGATGTATTTTTACGGCCCGTTTCTTTTGCCGTGAGCCAAACAATATTTGTATGTCAATATCGTCTCTTCAACACTAAAAAAACATCATAAGAAAAATCAACAAAGAATAAAAAGTACTTGGATTGAAATGTCTTTAAAAATACCTACACCATACCATGCGTCATTTTTTGGCGAAAACAAAAAAAAATATAACAAAGAAAAAAGAAAAACTCACATGTGGGGGAAACTCACTAGTACGCCATTTTAAATTTCTCAGTTCAGAGTTAGCACATCCTTATAATTGTGCCGATATTTATAAATTTTAATTCAGTAATATTCATGTAAATAGTTAATAAACTCTAGCATTTATATATATATATATATATATATATATATATATATATATATATATAGCTTGATTTATGGGTTTATTGTCAATGACTTATTACTTATATTTTTATATGTATGTTAGGTGTTATTGGGTTATTGGTGAGCAAATGTACTGACGCATAGAAGTTCGTTCAGGGTCAACGAATTTACCCTGTGTGTATTTTCACGAATATCTAACATAAAACATAGAACAATAAAATAAATTATTCTATTGAAAATACATAAGTAATTAAGAGGAAGTGAGAGCAAAAACAAAGACACAAAACAGTGATTTTGTCGAACAAAATAATAAGAGAATCTAAAAAACAGAGAGAGATAGAGACAGATAGATAGAGAGAGAGAGAGGAGGGGGGGGGGGAGACAGACAGAGAGACAGACAGAGAGAAACGGAGATAGAACAGATGGACAAATGGTGGAAAAGGACAATGGAAAAATGACGCGAAAACGTGTGCCAGAGAGAAAGAAAAAATATCTGAAAGTAACAGAGAGATAGAGAGAACAAGACAGAAAGCGAGAGACAGAGAGAGAGAGAGAAAGAGAGAAAGAAAGATAGTAAATGGGAGAAAGAGAGAGGGAGAGAGAAAGAGAGAGGGAGAGAGAGAAATAAAGATGAAAATAGCGACAGAAAAAGATAGCAACCAAGAGAGAGAGAGAGAGAGAGAGAGAGAGAGAGAGAGAGAGATAGAGAGAGAAATAGAGAGAGAGAAATGAAGTAAGAAAGAGGGAGGGGAGAAAAAGACAAGGAGAGAGAGAAAGAGAGAAAAAGAGATAGAATAGAGGAATATAAGCGTGAAAAGGGCGAAAGACAAATATAAAGAGGAATGGAAAAAGAAAAAATAAGAAAGACAGAGAGAGAGAGAGAGAGAGAGAGAGAGAGAGAGAGAGAGAGAGAGAGAGAGAGAGAGAGTGAGAGAAAGAAGGAGAGAAAAATGCAGGGAAAAGAGAGATAAAACAAAAATAGAAAAGGTGGAAAGAATGAAAGACCTATTTAGAGAGATATAAAAACTAGAAAAAGTAAGATGAGAAAGAGAAAAAGCAAGAGAGACGAATATATATATATATATATATATATATATATACATATATATATATATTAGAGCGAGAGAGAGAGCGAGAGAAAGAGAAAGAGAAAGAGAGAGAGAGAGAAAGAGAATGAGAAAGAGAGAGAGAGAGAGAGAGAGAGAGAGAGGCGAGTAAAAAGGTAGAGATTAAATATATTGTTATTTTTAAGCTAAAAAGTGGATCCGTACTTAAAAAAAAACCTAATTTCAATTTTTCTTTCATTCTATTTCACTGCCAAGAGCTTGTTATAGATAATCCGCTCTGCACAGATAATCTCACTCGTCAGTGCGGATAAATTAAGTTAATCCGTTCAATTATGAACTCAACTGTTTGCATAACTCCCAATCTGATTTTCTGAATACTTTTTTTCTGTCTATTTTTATCCAACATTGTGTTAATTACTCAGTAAAACTGCAAGAAAGTTGTGATTTTATCACTAGAAATAGAAATTAATGCGAATAATAAACAACATTTCGAGTCTCTCTCTCTATCTCGATATATATATATATATATATATATATATATATATATATATATATATATATATATATATATATATATATATATATCGAGATAGAGAGAGAGAGACTCGAAATGTTGTTTATTATTCGCATTAATTTCTCTCTCTCTCTCTCTCTCTATATATATATATATATATGTTTACATTGAGATATTACTTACATTCAGTCAGTGTCGTATGATCGCGCAGGGGTAGCAGCGGCAGGGGTAGCACGCCGACTGTCAGCTCGACGGTTGAGTTTCAATCCCGGCTGTAGACACTAACTGGTCTAGCCGCACTGCGAAACAGTCTGTATGTGGATGACTATATATATATATATATATATATATATATATATATATATATATATATATATAAGTATACATTTTTATTTATACAAACATTATTGGTTACATATGTGCATACATGTTTCGGTTGCACTCTTCGCAGAAAGTCAACCTCATCAGACCAAGATTATCTGAATCCTTGGTCTGATGAGGTGGACTTTCTGCGAAGAGTGCAACCGAAACATGTATGCACATATGTAACCAATAATGTTTGTATGAATAAAAAAGTATACTTATAAACAGCTCTACTTGTTATTGAGCACTTTTTATAAACACTTGAGTTTCAACGGATTTACATCTACAGAAGCTAATACAATACATGTACAATATATATATATATATATATATATATATATATATATATATATATATATATATATATATATATATATATATAATTAACTTGTTACAAATATCCAGGGGGTATGAATCCGAAGGAAGTTGAAACCGGGTTTATGAGAGTGCTCAATGAAAATTCAGAGCAAAATGTCCCATGTCACCGTTATAGACAAAGCCCCAACTCTGTCCTCCCCCCTCCAATGTATTTTCAATTTTCAATCTCCCGTTAAGGTGAAGTTAAAACGTATGCCATTTGAATTCCATCGCTAGCCCGATGAGTTGGTCGCTATTTGCGCCAATGAAACAAAACTTGTTTTGTCGCAACTAATGGAATAAAATAAAAAAAAAAAAAAAAAATATATATATATTATCTAGGTAAAATCAATTCTCCGAAAAGAACAGCACTTTTACCAGCTCTTTGGCAGCACATTTCATGTCGCCTTAAAATCAAGACATAATGCTACGAAACCTTATGTCTAGAATCCTTATTCACGATTCTGATTAAAGCCATTACTTGCTTTTGATGTTAGAAAATGTTTAAAATGTAAGGCTTAAGCTTAAGAAATCTTAAGAAGAAATGGAGAATCAGTGAATTTTGCTTAATTAGTCTCTAATTATTATGAATCAAATTTAATGCAAATCTGAAATATTTAAATTTTCAAATAAGAGGTTGTGCCCATATTATGACCCCTCCCTATAAAACACTTTAAAATACTGAAAAAAAAAACCCTAAAGTTTTGTGAATATTTATTAATTGATGTCTAATATATATTGTAAAAATTAACAAAAATCTTTGATATCTAAATTTTTAGAAAGAGTCCCCTCTTTTCTGGCATACAAAAAAAATGCATGGGAAGCCCGTTGGCATTCCCCGCTAGGGGCGCCTCAAGCGAATAGAAGAAATCAACAGATTCCCAGAGGAAATGTAAAGCCTAGGTAAGTATGCCAAGGACGCTAAAGCTAGGAAGTTCTTGGAAATAAACTTCGTTCATGCAAATTCTGTTTGATGCTAGGCACACATAGAAAAAAGGAAACTAAAATCTGTGCGTTGAGTGATGAAAATGGTGTTTGTAAATTAAGTTTTTAATAGACTGAATGACCGACGAAGATGGAGTCGTTTTTATTTTGGTTAACGTTGTCAGCGAGAATTATACAAGGTTCAATCTATGGTGTGTTAAATTTATCCTTTTATTGGAAATAAGCAAAAGTGGGTTAGGCTTTAAAAAAAATTCTAATCAAAAAATAAAACGATCAAAGTCTATCGTCTGAGATTATTTGTCTGGTTTCTAAATTCCACAAGCTAATTAAACGAAAATAACCCAGAGAGAGAGAGAGAGAGAGAGAGAGAGAGAGAGAGAGAGAGAGAGATATTTTTATTTTATTCTTGCTCTGTTTATTACATTAAGCTCTCATACCCGGATTTCCTTCTGGAATTTATTTCACTCTAACACCCCCCCCTCTCTCTCTCTCTCTCTCTCTCTCTCTCTCTCTCTATATATATATATATATATATATATATATAGAGAGAGAGAGAGAGAGAGAGAAAGAGAGATATATAGGGAGAGAAAGACAGATACAGACAGCAAGAGAAAGAGAGTGAGAGTGAAGAAAGCGAAATAAGAAAGAGAGATAAATATATATAGAGAGAAAGTGAGAGAAAGATATATATATATATATATATAGATAGATAGAGAGAGAGAAAGAGAGAGAGAGAAAGAGAGAGAAAAGAGAGAAGGAGAGAGAAAGGGAGAATGGGAAGGGATAGATCAGTTGCAGTTAAATGCGTCTCTTTCTTGTTAAGGTCAGAATTATTCCTCAAATCTCCGCCATCTTTTCGAACAGATTTCCAGAATTAAAGGATTAACTTTGCAAATAACACCCCAAACAAACTTAGCAATCTCGACAACGTTTTCTTGTTTTTAGTATCGTCTCTACTAAAAATAACACATCGGTTTTTTCCCTATTTACTTGCCTTCGCATCATGGAATAGTTCGACGCATGATGGGATTTTAATATGGCGAAAATCTACATACCCCAAAAAGGTCACTCTCGATCGAAACAAAAATACCCGTATAGTATCGTCGGAATTCTCTCTCTCTCTCTCTCTCTCTCTCTCTGTTTGTTTATCTATCTCTCTCTGTTTCTTTCTTTCTTTCTTTCTTTCTGTCTTGCTCTCTCTCTCTCTGTTGCTCTCTTTCACGAATAAGGTTCCACATGAGACAGACATTAAATCCGCTTACCTTCGAAAGGGGGAGGTAATGCGGATGCTATCCCTAGTTCGACACAAAATCGAATTTTAATGTAGGGGAAATCCAGTTACCCACAAAAGGGACATTTTGGATTGGGACAAAAATAGAAATTTCCCAGTCTAGAAGGGTTTCTATTTCCCAGACTGAGGGCAGAACAGATACTACACTTTTAATTATTTATTCGCAAATAAAGAACACAATTAATTTACAAATAAGGCACACGTTCATCAAAAGTGTGAGGATGAGGAAATCGGTGGTCATCCTTTGTCTATCATACTCGTAACAAGACGCTTTCTGGCCAATCACTGTTCCTATAATTCTTTCACTATTGGTCCATCACTTTTACTCCTGAAGTCACCACAATACCCCATTTACTCTATGTACTGACCTACTAAAAAAATCCCCTATGGTTTGAATTGAACTTTTTTACAAAATTTTATATATATATATATATATAATATATATATATATATATATATATATATATATACGTCTACGTTTAATCCTTGCTGAACCATATATATATATATATATATATATATATATATATATGGTTCAGCAAGGATGAAACGTAGAGGTATGTAGATAATAATTTAATATTTATTAAATAATCATGTTCCCCCCTTCCATTTAGCTGGGTTCTTTAATGCGAGATAAGGCAGCCGTCAAACTTGGCTATAATGCAACGTTCCTTCATGTAGGACACTCTCTGACTGCTGCTCATGAAAATGTCCACTTACTGACATAAATATGTTTATTTCACATGACTTCGTATGATTATTCATGCCGGCCTCATCGGTTAAAGCTATAAAAAACAACTCTCGTTCCGGCGTTCGAATTGTGCGACCGGCTTGAATGGTTAACTCTACACTGATGATTCCGCAATGATGAAACGTTTACGTATAGAGATAATAATTAAATATTTATTATTAAATAATTATATATATATATATAAACATGTTAGTACAACTCTTTTAACCGAAAAACAAGCAGATTGATCTCTAATATGAGTGGGGCTTAAGTGGAATGAAGTAGAAGTGGATTTTGGGAGCGGACTGTATCCCTACATAATAAAATAATAAGGGAGGCCAAGATAAAAATAAAAGTATGGAATGGCAATCTTGAAATATCTTTATTACGAAAAACAAAATGGAGACAGGACACATTCACCCAACGAGTTTGCCCAAAGGCGAGATAAAAGATCAGTTTGTCTCTTGTTCTTTTTTTACTTTTAATTTTTTCTTCTAATTTTCAATTTCTTTGTATTTATTTCTGTCTCGCAACGTTTATAAATTTTTAAACGAGATTATGAATTTGTTTTTGTTAATATGTCTTATGTCGGGGGATATTTGCAGTTTCATTTAAATTTACAATGCATTTGATTTTAATAAAAATAGGTCAATTATACACACATACATACGCACATACATGCGCATCCATATATATATATATACACACACACACACACACACACACACACACACACACATATATATATATATATATATATATATATATATATATATATATATACAGGGTGGGCAAAAATAAGGGTCCTATTTTTAAAAATTCATAACTTTTTTATTTATTGATTAAAATTTTTTTTTTTTTTAGAATAAGTAAAGGACCCCTTCCGAAGCAAGCATGAGCCGTATTAGCCCTAAGGAACGTACCCTCATTTAGAAAACATTATTTTTGCTTAAAAAACTCAAAACAGTGTAAAAAACAATACTTTAGTTTTTGTAAGTTTTAAGAAGTGTTTTTCGGCTAAAATTTGTTTTGTTTATTTCAAAAAATCTCAGAAGGGTCAGTCTACACACACATAAAGTTTGGTGAGTTTAACTTTTATTTTGTGGAAGTTATTCAAATTCAAGTTATTCAAATTTAAAGATAGGACCCTTATTTTGGCCCACCCTGTATTTATAACAGCATTTTTACTTCTATTTTAATTTTTATTTTCACATCTTTATTTGCATATCCCTTAGTTTCAACCCCAATCTCTCATGCTTCAAGTTAGTTTTAAAACATCACTCTTCTCCCATCTTATTAAATCTCCCCCCCCACTTTGTTTCTCACTCAACCCCACCACTTTTCCTTACGTTCCCTTTCCCCACACATCTTAGCTACAATAATTTATTCCAATAATTTCCTTAAAAATCCCTTAATTTCTAAATTCCCAGATTCGAGTCTTTTTTTCCTGTGAAAACGGCTTTCATAAAAATACTTTTCTAACCAATCCTATGTATATACCCTATATCTCTTTTAGGTATGATAGCAACAGTTGAATGTATTTCTTATTGATTTGTTCAGACAAAACCCAAGGGCTCCTTCTTACTACCTTCTTCTTCTCCGCCCCAATTTACCAATCTCTTCTCAACTTTCATCTCCTTCATCCCGTCTGACCAGTGCACTTCTAAAGTTTGCCAGTCTTCAAAATTAGTGATATGGTGTTCATTTTTAGTTTCATCTCCAAACTTGAGAACGCCTGTAGAAGGAAATAATTATTTTCTTAAATGTGCTAAAGAGAGTTACTCTAATATATATATATATATATATATATATATATATATATATATATATATATATATATATATATATATATATATATATATATATATTATAAATTCCTGAAACAGCTTTTCATAGTAAACAACTGATGATCCCTTAAATAATGTTAAGACTAGCGTAAATTCTTGGAAGCAAACTAATATTCTAACTACTAAAAGTAAATTGACTTACAAAAGTGATTTTCCACCGAATGACTTGGGACTAAAATGTTTTTTTTTCTTTTTTTTTCTTTATATACTTTTAATGGTTGAGAAACTTCCGAGACTATATATATATATATTAGTAGAAATTCAGTAGAAAATGTATAAAGTATATATATAGAACATATATAGTATAAAAATACATATATATATATATATATATATATATATATTTAATTTTAAAATATGTTAAAATGCAACTAAATATAAATAATAATATAAATACATAAAACTATAAGTAACCAAATAACTCGTGTAATGGATTCGTCCGAATGCTATAAAATACAGCAATTGTTTTTAAATAACAAATACATTTTCTTATACAAAGACGAACAACACAGGTAAGGAGGACATTACAACAACAACAACAACAACTACTACTACTACTACTACTACTACTACTACTACTAAGCTCTACTTACGTAGTGAACACTGTTAAAGTAAACACTGAAAATATTTTATACCACTTTATAATATAGTTCAGAGTGATGGTGGCTAAGTGGTTAACGACACGGACTGAAAATCTGGGTGTACCAAGTTCGAATCCGGTTCGTTCCACAGAAACATTTTCACCAAATCCTCGTCTGACCCTGTGTTTACCTCCTTAAAGGGAGATAAATAAAATACAATAATATTGTATATGTATATACATGAAAAATAAAAATAATTTAATATTTACTTAAAATTAATATTGGCATATATGTATATATATATATACAGGGTGAGCCAAAAGTGGGTGGACAGTAAAAAACATTTTGTTTGTCGAAGCGTAAGAGGCAGACTTCAAAGCTGTGTAAATCAAGAATATATATGTTTTTTACTGTCCACCTACTTTTGGCCCACCCTGTATATATATAAACTATAAAAATACCAGTCCCAGGAAACGTGAAATGAATTCCCCAAACAGAACGGTTTTGCACTATTTTTATGTCTTTTTACGAAAATTAACATCAAGATATCATGATACAAAACCTTATGTCTAGACTCCTTATTCCAATTTTCATCAAAATCAATGAAATGATTTTGATTCTAGAAAATCTTTCAAATTTGAAGCTTAAGCTGGGCCTTAAGAAGAAATTGAAATTCAGGGAATCTTTCTTAATTGTTGTTTAATGACTATGGCTCAAATTAAACGCAAATCTGAAATATTCAAATTTTCCTGTGGGAGTTTGTGCTCATAGTAAAACTATTGAAAATACTCGAAAGAAACTGAAACTTTTAGAATATTTATTAATTGATGTTTAATGAAAATTGTTTAAATTTCACAGATAATGGAGACATCTCAATTTTCACGAACGGCTTCTACTCCCTTTTTTACCCCATTTGCATAAAACTAAATTCACCTAAATCCACCCCATATTACCCATTCTTACGCGTATCAGCTGTGTTTCAAAATTCGTAATAGTCTATGAATTATCTTCGGACAGAATCTTGGACATATAGATACATAAACATATATACATACTAAACTTCATAGCAAGAAATAATTGCTTCCATAATCAGCTGATTGAAACACAGATCGGATTAGCATTACAGTAAATTAGCAAACGGGATTAAAAGAAAACACCATTAACCTATATTATCGTCATAATCTGAGTTGCTGAGACAACAATCAATATTAAAAAGAACATTCCAAATATATAACACGTCGTTAGAGAACACGTGTAAAACACCTCAGAGTTGATATATATTAGAAAAATACAACACCTATAAGCCAGTTACTACGAACAACAGACATATGACATGTATATGCAAATTACGTGGTTTAGGAATGCATCCCTCCTTGACAAGGTCCAAAAAAGAATCGCTAACCTAATAGGTCCCTCACTGTAAACAAAGCTTCAGCCTCTGTCCCATCGCCGCAATGTAGAATCCTTGTGTTTGTTTTACAAATACTTCAATGGATTATGCTCCGATGAATTGGCTACTCTGGTGCCCCCTCGACGTAAATTCACTAGAGTAACTCTACAATCAACTGAATCTCATTCATTCACTGTGGAGGTCCCCAGATGTCGGAGAGCCTTCTACTCAAATAGCTTCTTTCCTCGTACTGCTGGCCTCTGGAACTCTTTCCCTACCCCCCGTTTCCCCGACAGAACAGACATGCAGAAATTTAAAACTAATTTAAACAGACATCTCGCTGCGCAGATCCCAATTTAGATTGACCCCCATACCTTCTCCCCTTTTCTTTTCTCAGTAGCCCCTTACGTCTACAGTGGCGGCCTGCCTTGTTTGGGGTGAACTATGTTTTTAAAAAAATCTCGGATGATAATAGTTTTTAAATAACATCTGATATTGAATGCTCAAGACTAATACGTGTTGATACTGTTAACGGTCTTAACGGTTACCATGCGGTGCCGAGGAGCAAGAGGGAATTTTACCAACAGGGACACCACCATGAAAGATGCCCCATCTTTACATCTTGCCTTCGTGGAGAAACTGATAAATTCTCACTATTATAACCGACACACACACAACACAACACAACTACACACATGCACAAAATGCGTAAAGTATTTTAGGACAGTTTTATACATACACAAAAAGTGTCTCTTAGAAACTTCTAGTAATATCTGTCTTTTTTCTGACAGCGTTTTTCAGTATAAGAATAGATATATTGTTCTATAATTTTATTCAGTGAAGTGTCGAGGTAATGGAAAAGACCTAGAGGAATGCCTCAAAAACCCGGTGGAGAGACGACCTCGACAGCCAACTGGGTCCTACATGGCAACGCCTAGTCAGGGACAAAACAAGGTGGAAGGAAACCGGAGCGGGGGGTCCTTCCCTAGGAGTGATCAAAACCCCTAATAATAATGATCTCTTTCAGTTTCGATAACCTATTTTATGTGCGGCATGAATCGTCTATATTCTAGGATTCGGTGTTCGCTCTTCATATTAGAGATTTCTATAACTATAGAAACTTTAAGTTACTATTTAGTGTTATGAGAATGCTGATTAACCCTTTTCTCAACTATGCGATCTGGGGAGCTAGGAGGTCATGTGTTAGGGGTTATTTGATGACAAAAAATTCCCGCCATCCATTTCTGCGTTCCCTGAACCTATTTGCTCTGAGAAAGCGAATTTTCCTTAACCTTTCTGACCTAAAATGACCTATACTCATCACATAAGTCTTGTATTTAATGCCTTTGTGGATTGTTGCTTCTGACACACGGCGTTCTTTTGCAATCGACCCCATGAATCGTCGAGGATTACCACCAACTGTGTGCTGTGATTGCCGAATACATTCAGCTATTCTAATACTACAAGTGTCTCTAGAATGTCTCTTACATTTTGGTAATGGTGATACCTTCCCATCTTTAAATTATTCGATCTTTGTAAAAGAAAGCTCAAATCAATTTTTAACAAGCCGCGCGTGCGTGGTCCCCCTCTGTATGTGACTCGATGTGGCGAGTGTAAAATGCAATAAATTTGGGGAATTTGGGGCATTTTTGACCCCCTTTTGACCCCCTGGGGGCGCGAACCAGAATTTTTCTGAGGTCAAGAAGGCTCATTTGATATCCAGTACAATTGCCTCTACATTTTGGCTAAGTTTTAAAAAAATTGAATGGATGGATCAAACGTTATGGGAGAAAAGGGTCATTTTTTACCATTTTGGGGGCTTTTGACCCCCTGGGGGCGCGAACCAGATTTTTTCCAAGATCAGCGATACTTATTTTCTATTAGGAACAATTGCTTCCACATTTTGGCCAAGTTTCAGAGAAATTGAATGAATGGATGAAAAGTTATGGGGCAAAAAAGTCATTTTTTGCCATTTTGGGGGCTTTTGAACCCTTGGGGGGGCTAACCAGACTTTTCTTCAAAAATCGGAGAATGTCACTTTCTAACCTTTGTCAGGTTACAACTTCATGCAAAATTTCAGAGAAATTCAATGGATGGTTGCGGAGAAAAATCTGGACGGACGGACGGACATGCCTCAAAACATAAGTCCCCCGATTTCATTAATCGGGGGACCAAAAATTGTTAAATTTCTAAATTGCTCTAATCAGCCTTTATAGTAACGATAACTGTGCGCATCTTTATTCGTTGTGTAATTATATGGGATGCCATTGATAATTATAAAATATGAAAAATATTTTATTAATAGGACAAATTACGTGTGTCCTTAAATACCTTACGCACCCTGTATATGTTAAATAGAGAGCTCCACGTAAACGATCGCGTGAATATAAACTTAAATAGTCGGAGTAATTTTCACTGACTAAGATTTACTGCCACTGCCACCATCTTACACCGGAAAATATTTTTCTATAGAATATTATTCTTTGATATCATCGCCATTATTTCATTTTTGTGTCTTGCAATTACGTTCCTAAATACCTAAATATTTTAAATATTACACGATCAAGCTTTACACATTTTGGTCTTAAAATGCTATTTCCTTTCTTCTATCACGTTCCAGTTTGAAACAGAAATTACATCGTGTAACGGGCAGATTGAATGAACGTATTGTTATTTTTTTCATATCACCCCCTCTCTTCTCTCTCTCTCTCTCTTAACATCACCGCCAGCGATTAAATCATTTCCTTACAATTACATTTAATACAGTTTAATAAGTTCACATAGCTTCGAAATTCAAAACTAAAATACACGAAAGGATGCACACACAACCCAAAACTTTTTTAAAAACTCTTTTGGTTGCTGTTTTATGTTAACATCGTGAGGTCTGTGTCCGTGCCGGACAACCATAAGCTGCGAATAATTCAATTGTTCAAGTTTTGGGCATTTAATTTGTTTGAGTTAATCTACTTTCCCGGGAAACGCCGGGACACAGGTCAGCTAGTTCTATATATTCAATCACACAGAATACGTGTTGAAATATTTCTTGGTTTGCGGATTGAGTCATGTTTGAAAATATCTATTTAATTGTTCTAACTAGCTGTATTTTTTGCAATTTACTAGAATAGTTCATTTTAAAGAAAACGAAATATCACCACAAGTTAAGTAACTATATAACCTATAGCAAGAGAAAAAATAAAAAGGAGAGAAAGTAAGAAAGAAAGAGAGAGAGAGAGTGAGAGAGAGAGAGAGAGAGAGAGAGAGAGAGAGAGATATGTCGCGGAATGGTTCTTGGGTCTAGTGTTTAGTTAGTATTATTATTATTGTTATAATTAATATTATTTGATATGCAAATTACCATATCACACTGTAGTCTTAAGGGTAATTTATATTATTATTATTATTATTATTATTATTATTATTATTATTTATTTATTTATTTATTTATTTATTTATTTATTTATTAGTGAAATTAAAGCTGAATTATTTCTACATTTGATTATTGGAGAAGTGATCATTTGATCAGTACCACTGGAGAGCCATGGATTTTATAACTGTCCTGTTTTTAAATCTCCAAAACATTTAGATGGTAAACAGCTGATGATCCTCGTTTGATATTTCACGCTAAAATTAAGGCCCTCTGTTTTTGTTTCACTGTTAGATACTTGAATCTCCCTTTTTATTTGTGAATTATGCATGTGCTAAGTCAGCTTATGCAGGTGCTAAGTATGCGATATTTGTGATTTAGTTAGTATCCCTGGGAATTTAAACTGCATTTTCTTTCTTTGTTTTTAATGACTATAAGCTTCTTTAGATTATATATATATATATATATATATATATATATATATATATATATATATAGAAAAAAAGAGAGAGAGATTGATAATTATATCTGTTTTCTTTTTAAATGTAACTTTCTTTGCAAAGTTACTCTTTACTGATTCAAACAATCTAACCAGAGCTCTTTGGTTGACACAACGGATCACATTTCTTTCTTGTATATCATTTTTGTAATCCATTTTTATGGCAAACGTTGCCTTTATAAAATACACTTAATAATTATAAAAATGGATGCGACAAATAAGTATCCACACAGAGAATATTCTTAAACTACACTTTTATTAATACGGTAATGTGTCCAGTATTTATGAATATGCAAAAACCAAGATGTGAACAGCTGTTAATAGGATAACTCATTGTGATAACTCATATTAAATATACCATCTTCCTCAAGCCCTAAAGTTAAAAATATAATAAAAATAATAAAACAATAAACAAATATACCTCCTAAATAATTCTCGTAAAGAGAGGAGATGCCTATTGACATTCGTCTTCAAAAGACAAGGGCTATAGATAGGAGGAAAACAGTCAGCAGGAAGAGGGTTCCACAAGCCTGAAATTCTGGGAAAGAAGTTACTAGACTAGGATTCTGTATTACAATGAGATATCAAAACAGCGAATCGATGGAGATCGCTACACCAACGAGTCAAACGAGCTAGAACAAAAGAAGGAATGGGTATATCACATAATTCTGAATGCAGCTAATTGTAACACAAGCCAGGAAGTCGTGTGGAACACTCGAGGAATTTACTCACTTGGGGCTTCCTAGTAGGAGCAGTTCCAAGAACCCTGCAGGTCTGTTACGTTTGGTGAACAGCCGGCAAAAAATAAAGGGACGTAAGTGTAATTCTCGGAGATGATGAGAACCGGGACCAGGTTACGTGTTCTCACGAGATTTTGAAACTTTATCTTTCTTTCGAAAGAGGCAGAGCTCTGGATCGTAAACCTCCGAACAAAGGATAGCTTTGAAGGGAAGTAACTTTGTCGTCCTTACAGTGGTAACGAGAATCGAGATATTTTTTGTTTATTTCATAGAAACTTTTATTTTTTTTATTTTAGCTAGCTAAAATGACTAACTAACAAAGAAAAGAAAAAACTACAAAAAAGAAACAAAAAAGACACAAATTCCAGATACTTTCTGTAATTGATAAACTGCTGCCTAAAAATGTGGTATGCGCTTCGCTATCTTTTGGCGCGGAAGTCGGAGACTAATAAAATATCTTTGAAGTTAATTCAGTTCTTGATTGCTTCAAGAACCAATCGAATATAATATGCCTGTTTTATTAAAGACATTCCTAATTACCCACACATTACGATAACGTTTTGATACATCTCAACCCCCCATTTTCTCTTTCTCTCTCTCTCTCACACACACACACACACACACACACACACATATATATATATATATATATATATATATATATATATATATATATATATATATATATATATATATATATAACAGAATATCAGAACAGCATCGGTACCGTCGCACAGTGGGCTGGGAGCGGCTTTTTTCGGACATTTTTAATTATTTCAATATAGATTGGTGCTCTGGCTGAATTTTTGGATTTGTGTGCTGATTATTGTTAGTAGAAAATAATGAAAACCAAAAAAGTAAAAAAAAATCTATTTTGGGGCCCTGGGGGCCTAAAACAAGGAATTTCAGAATTTAGGCCCGAATGTTGAAAAACAGTTTGTTAACATAAAACTAGCCTACAAATGATGCTGTGATACTGATTCAGGGCTTGTTGGAAGCCTATGAGTGAAGGGAATATAATATAAAATAAAAAAATCTAGAATTCCAATTTTGGGGCATTTTAGGCCTAAAAATCTTAATTTTCAAGTTTCGGCTCAAAAAACGAGAAAAACATAGTTTTTGGTTTATTTAGCCAAAAAATAACATTATAGTACTGGTTCAGGGCTCATTAGAAACACATTAGTGAAAAGAAAGAAGTGAGGTCCAAAAATAACCCATCAAATCTATTATTTTGGGCTTTTGGGGCCTAAATTACTTCTTGATTGAATATGGGCCTGGAAGCTATCTCAACATTTTTTCTCGGTCCCGTGCGATGTCATAGAAAATACTCTAACATAAAACTATACTATCAACATACTATCAAACAATGCATCATCATCAGTGAGTGGTCCAGAAACTGGTTTGTTTATGTTGCAGTATCGAGTAGAATGACCATGCTCCTTGCAGTGCTTACAATATGAGCGAGTTTTTAGACGAATGTTGTTGCTCTTCGGATCGGATCCGACCCACATTCTTCGAATCGTGTCTTCCAAATTGGCTTCCTGTGATGTTTTTCTTGCAAGGTTTAATCGAATGGAACGGAGGATTTTGTTATTCCCTTCCAAGCCAGATTCATCCAAGTTTTTCAACCCTCGACTATCATTCGATTCAATCAACTCCCAGGAGTGTCCGAGAAGTTTATGCAGCGATGGAGTGATGCTGACCCAAGTTCCAGGCTGTGAGTTCACACGAGGGAAGCTTTCGAGAATGAACACATACAGATCAGTGCATAGTTTCTTGTACTCGTGGACATTGATAGACTTGGATGAACAGAACAAGCGAAGAATAACTGACAGATGTTGACCAAATCGATGCATAATATTCTGATAATTGTCAGGAACTAAATTGATTACAACATCTCTATGTTGGTGAAGTAATCGCCGTGCAGTGTTGCCTGTAGTCGTCGTTCCTCCTTTCCCTGTTCCGTCTGGGATATCCCACTTCTCACCAACAATTACTTCGATGTGGGCTTGAATCTGTGCCTTAGCTTCCTTCAGGAAGAGATTATTGACGCTGGTTGGACTCTCTGACCAATCAAACACAGCAGCTTTCAGATGAACAGCTACTTTCATGAAGTGGTCGAAGCACCGGAGAAGAGCGTGAAGGACCTGCACTGATTTCGTTTCGTTGGTTGGGACAGGTTTTGATGTCAATCCGGCTCTTTCTTCGTAATCGTTACGAGATTTGTAGACGGACCCATCTTCTTGGACCAAATCCTCAAAAAGATTGTGCAGACTTTCAACATGGCGGGATATGTCGAATCCTTCTTTCACTCGACTTGGATCATGTGCAAGTTCTCGAGGAGTGTCACAAAGATCACAATATGCTCCCCCAAGCCCGAGGTAGAGATGAGCAGCCTTCATGTCCATCATCGTTGATGCATTGTTGACTTTCAACAACATTTCCGCTCCACCAACTTTGATGAGACATCCATTCGTTTTCAGCTCTGTCTGTTCATCGTTGAATATTGCAAGGGAAACGATGGATTCATGGGATTCTTTCCCCATCTCTAAAAGAAGAGGGCGATGAGTCAACGGATTGTTAGGGGTCTTCTGTTCCCACAGCACATCACCTTCATCGGTTTTCAATTTCAACGGGCAAAACATTGTCATCACCATGTTGTTAGTTTGAGCGTTGTTAACTTGCCTGTAAATCGCATGACTTCCGCTTCCGTCACATCCAAACTTAATGTCCAACACAGCTGATGATGGCAACCTGCTGGGATCTTCATCCTCAACGATTCTCTCTGTGGTCAGCACCATGGATTTTGTGAATGAATAATGAACACCAACTTTTGGGTATGTCAACTGCTGTGTTTCTGGCGTTATTTTTCTCTCTTTCGCAACAAGATTCGTCCACGGTGGAAGGATATCATGACCTTGATTTTTCAAGTTCTTCCGAAGGTGGTAATACTTTTCTCGACCAAGGTTACAATTGGACTTGATGGAAAGGGCAGCATCAACGGAGATCAGTTTGTCCTTCTTGGTCGAATCATTACCTTCCATCCATACTTCTTTGCCGAATTGTCTTGCATGTTTGTCACCACATCGCTGAAGAAGCAAAGAAAGTATACGGAGTGGTGTTTCATTATTCTCTGCAGAGAACTCTTGGACCATGTTCCACAGATCATCAGTACGTCGTAGCATCTGTTTTTCACCAAGCTGATCAATGGATTTTGTCTTTCGTTTCTTTGGTGGTTCAGTAGCAATGATGGTGTCCGACGGAGACAAATCTTCACTCCTCAGCACAATTTCATCATTGTCCTCTGGACGATCTGCGCTCCACTTCTTTTGACTCGATTTCTTGAGTTTGAAATACCTCTCACGCAACAGCCGAACATTTTCATGAAGAAGTTCATTATTAGGAACACCCAAGCGCGTGGACAACTCCTGGTACACATCTTCCCACACTGGATGTTTGAATGGGCTGGGCTTCTTGTCGTTGCAAATTTGAACGAAGGCGTTCCATGTCACTTCACTCATCATGTTTGTTTTGCTGTTTGATCTAAGGTGAGAAACAGATAATGCTGGCAATGACCAAAACTGAAACTAACAGAACCAAGGAAACGAAACTGGAACTGAAAGAACAAAAGAAACAAAAAAGAAACTGATGTGAAACAGTGTAGTAAATGGCATTTGGATATATATTTCTTCAAATATGGCCTAAAAGTACTCAAGGATTAAAAAAAACACCTAAGGCAAGTTTTTTTGTTATCATGTTAGCTAAAACACTGATATCTTCTATTTTTTAGAAATGTATGGTGATCAAAATCTTGCTTTAGGTGTTTTTTGCAATTTGGACCAAGATTTCAAGTAAATGTCGGAAAATGTGGCAACATTTGGCAAAAAATAGGCCTTTTTCGGGAAAAGATTGTCAAAAAATGAGAATTTTAACCAGAAATATTAAATTGACGGCACTTTTTAGGCTGAAATACTTATTTTGGGCTAGTCCTAAGGCAAAAAGTGGGGATTTATACTATGAAGGTTCAATTAAACACACTCACAGAATGAAATCTTCAAAATCCCGATTTCTGTCCTTAATTTGGTTGTCTGCTGCGCGCGCAGTCCAAAAACCGAAAATGTCGGGTACGCAAAGTTGAATTATTTTTCCGCCGTTTTATCTTTTGATCTACTTTTTTTTTTGTTGAATCAGAAATTTAATCTACTTTCTAAAAACATTAATGTTAAGTAATTTAGAAGACTTTCTTTTTTGCCTGATGTCCACCCCCCAGCCCACTGTGCGTCGGTTTCAAATTCAAACAAAGAGGACCTATAGTTGATCTCCCATGTCGGACTCTTTTCAGCATCTGTTTATGTCTGTCTCCCCGAAAATATTTCTTTTCAGAGAGACAAAAATAAATAGAGGCTGAAGAGAGTCTGGCATGGGAGACCGACTATAGGTCCTTTTTGTTTGGATTTGAAACCGACGGTACCGATGTTCTTCTGATCTTCTGTAATGCATATATAAATAAATATGGCGCTTTTATTTCTGAATTTTCTTAATAATCGAGTACTTTATGTATATATATATATATATTAAAGAAAGAAAGATGAAGATAAAGAATTGTACATAAATTAATACAAATTTTATTACATCGAAAGTTCAGATGCAAGGAGTTACATTAATCCTTAAACCATGGTTTTTCAAAGATAAAACTCTTCTCGTCAGATTAATGTAACTCCTTGCATCTGAACTTTCGATGTAATAAATTTGTATTAATTTATGTACAATTCTTTATCTTCATCTTTCTTTCTTTAATATTGATTGCTCTACTCAACGTATTGAGCTTTATTTTATCGAGATAGATCACTACGATATTTCGCTTATCGTTAATTCTATTATCATTAGTATATATATATATATATATATAGAGAGAGAGAGAGAGAGAGAAAGAGAGAGAGAGAGAGAAAGAGAGACAGAGAAAGACAGAGAGACAGAGAGAAGATGAAACGGGGAGGAGGAGGAGGAGAGAGAATTGTAGATAGATAAGTACATACATAGGGGTTGGTCCGACGCCATATTGTAAAGTATGACATACATAGCTGAATAAAGTTTCTATAGTTAGAGGCCTCCTTTTACTACGACGTTATTAATTAAAATGCCATTTACTACAAATAAAGCAAAAAATGAATGCTTAAAAATCGACGAACAGAAATGACTATCTGTGATGATTTTTTCTTTAGAAACTATTCAGTCTTTTCTTACATGTCGACTCTTTAATCTATAGAAACGGAAACTGCTCCCTGTAATTCTCTTTTCTACATCCCTACATCCGGCCGTCTATAATACGGGTTGTTCTAGAAGTCTTGCGCACATTTCAAGTCATTATATCTGCTAAACTATGAAAGGAAGTAAGATGAAACTGATATCATTTTAAAGCTAAATTCATTAATTTATTTGTAATGCTAATGATTATATATGCC
This sequence comes from Sepiola atlantica, assembly GCA_963556195.1. Lineage (NCBI taxonomy): Eukaryota > Metazoa > Mollusca > Cephalopoda > Sepiida > Sepiolidae > Sepiola > Sepiola atlantica. The sequence continues at coordinate 32,282,937 of OY744523.1, read as the reverse complement.
AGGTACGTTTTTATATCCTTAATAGTTTTTGAGATATTCAATGTCAAAATGTGTTCACGAGTTCTGGAACACCTTATAATGTGTACTTGTACACAAATAAAAGACAAACTTTTAATACGCAAAATTGAGGCGAGAGAAAATCATAAATATTAAGTCAATTAAATCATCACGGAAACTGCCGAAAAAGTACGATAACAAAATGCAGATCAGACGGTGATCGAAAGTAAACAAAAAAATATATTTCTCAATTCTGTTACATTTAACGTTCGTTTTCTATTAGTTATTAATTAGGAGGTATTCCTTTGAAGTCCTTATATCTGTCGAACTATGAATGAAAGTAAGATGAATATGATATCGTTTAAAAACTAAATTAATTCATCTGCTTTCGTCTGATTCAGCATCCCGTTGTCAGATCACCAGCTCGCTTGAGGACAGCCATGCCAGCGTTTCGTCGTCTGAAGCAACCATGCCGGCTTCGCCGTTGGGTGGTCGATGTTTTAGACATGACTCGATGACGTGGTCGACTGTCTGTTCAGAGTAACCACAGTCGCAGACAGCCGAGTCCCTGAGTGCCCACTCTTTCATGGTCGCGGCGAAACGGCCGATACTGGTCCTGAGGCGGTTGAGCATTATCCACTGCCGGCGAGGGAGGTCCATGCCTGGGTGTTTGTTCGGCTTCTTCAGGAATCTGTGCAGCCTTGATTGATCTGCTGTCTGCCATTCCTCCGTCCAGCGACGTTTGAGTCAGATTCGTTTTGTGAAAACAGGAGCTTGTGGGCATGTTCCGCGAATGGGCGTCGTGACTTCAGGCGAGCTCGTAGAAGGGTATATTCATTGTATAATGGTAAGTCGTAATTCTGTGTGTTTGTGTGTGTCTGGCTGAAAGTCAGTAACTACAAAATTCACACTTACATACTTTACAGCATCGGAGTCAGTGTGATCCTGACCCTGACCTTTAAAAAATACTGTGATATCTATTTCCCTGGGATCACCAGGGATCAAATGTATTTAATTCTTACTGGTAGTTGTTTAAAACAATAAAAAAGAGATCAAATAGTCAGTCTGTTAGCTTTCTTTTCTTTTTTTCTTTTTTCTTTCTTTCTGTGAAACTGAACCAGTTGCTAGAGAAACTCCTTTCTTTTTCTCTGCACCCTCTTTCTCACAGACATGATGTTGTTACCCTCAGTCTCTTCTATGCGTACTATTATGGCATGTGTTCTTCAGAATTTTCTGATTGATACCCTGCTTCCTTTGTCCCAGCTCATTTGACTCGTTATTCAAGTGGTCTTCATCCATTCGCTGTTCAAGCACTTCGTTGTTATGCATCTTCATATTATAGTGGTTTCTTTACAAGAACTGCAAGCTTGTGGAACTTTCTTCCTACTAACTGTTTTCCTCCTACATATAGCCTTGTTTTTTTTGACCAAGACTAAAGTCAATATACATCTCTGTGTTTATCATCTTTCGTTCTTTTTAGCTTCTTACGTCAGGTGGCTTCATGCCTTGTATGGAGCGACTTCCACAAAGAGAGAGAGAGAGAGATGAGAGAGAGAAAGAGAGAGAGAGAGAGAGAGAAAGAGAGAGAGAGAGAAAGAGAGAGAGAAAGAGAGAGGGAGAGAGAGATTTTAAGAAACATGTTACACACTTTTTTTAAACGCTTCTATTAAGTTACTCAAGTTCCCGGGCAACGCCGGGTAGGGATAGCTAGCACATTATAGAACAATCACATTTCACAGATTGAAATGATTGTATATAATAAAAATCTTCTTAATTTTTAGATTACTACCATAATGCGGAATTGTTTCAAAGACACCCTGTATTTAAAGCTCTCACGGCATTTGTTTTTTTACATTTAAATTTCCGATTTCTGAGTATTATTTTCTATCGACAACTGCCTTTAAATATTTTTGATTCACACTTTCACAGTGTTATCTTTTTATAAAGCTGATCACCGAGTTTCGAGTATATGTATAATAAGACGTATTTCGTCTTTGAAATGGAAAGGCCGTTAAAGTAATTTAAGTGACATAAACAAATCTACAAGTTTAAAAAAATTAAATGAATACTTTATATTAACATTCATTTACTAATTAATAAATATTCCAAATTTTATGAAGTTTTTTTTTATTTCTGATTTTTTACAGGATTCTTTTTAATTAGGTGAATTCATGTTTGTGTTAAAACAAAGTATTTTCACTTTAATTACCCGTCCCTACTATCTATATATAAAATCTATATATAAAACTCAATGCTTTTGTGTATCTATGTGTGTGAGGTAGTGTTTGCGTGTTCCCTATAGAAAGAAATGTTAGAGATATAAACAAATCTACAAGTTTAAAAAATTAAATGAATACTTTATATTAACATTTATTTACTAATTAATAAATATTGAAAATTTCATGAAGTTTTTTTTACTTCTGTTTTTTTTGCAGGATTCTTTTTAATTAGGTGAATTCATGTTTGTGTTAAAACAAAGTACTTTCACTTTCACTATCCGCATATATCTATATATAAAACTCAATGCCTGTGTGTATGTTTGTGGGTGTGTGTGTGTGTGTGTGATACTTGCGTGTTCTCTACAGAAAGAAATGTTAGAGAATCTACATAAAATCTAAAAGTGTTTTCTTATGTAAAATTTACCGGGGAAACCAATGGAAGCATTTCTGAATCTTTAAGTACGCTCCTAAGGGCATAACCCCCTTAAAACTTCAAATATATCCTATTTCTATGAAATTTAAATCGTATGTGTAACATTTTTGGGGGAAGACAATGGAAGTGGTCCCGAATCTATAAGTGACCGTCTATATTAGTAGAGCTATGGGGACCGAACTTCTTTTAAAATTTCAAATATATGCTATTTTAATAAAAAATATATCATATGTATAAGATTTTTCGGGGAAGACAATGGAAGTGGTCCAGAATATCAGTGTTCTCCTCTATGTGCCGAATTTCTGCGTGCTCCCACCTCTAAGTAATCTATTGCGATAGAACCCCCTTAAAATTTCAAATACGTATATCCGATTTTAATGACTTAAACTATATATATATATATATATATATATATATATATATATATATATATATATATATATATATATATATATATATATCTATATATATATATATATATATATAAGGTGAGTCAATGAAAAATAGTTAAACCTGAAAATGGAAACAGATCAATATCTTCAGTTGTTCAGAACAAGGAGCATTTAATAAATAAAAATATTTATTCTTCTCCTCTTTCGATTGCATTCCTTAAGCCAGGCTTTTCAAAGATTAAAATCTTATCATCAGAGAAAGAAGTGATTGATAAGTTGACAGATAAGAACAGTCAATATTCAAAATTTGGAAAAAGTTAAAAAAAAGAAGTTATTTTTATAAGGTTTCAAAAGTTCAAACTTAAAAAAAAAAACTTTTTCCAAATTTTGAATATTGACTGTTCTTATCTGTAAACTTATCAATCACTACTTCATCTCTCTCTCTCTCTCTCTCTCTCTCTCTCTCTCTATATATATATATATATATATATATATATATATATATAAGAGACTAGTTTAGAGAGTTTTCTAACATGTCAGCTTCTCCCGACAATATTAGGGGGCGAAACGGGAGGAAGAGTGGAGTAAAAACAAAGAAAGTAACATGGTGTTAGGAGCATAGTAAAAAAATACATAGTAGTTATCCTAATTCAATCCCGGGCAGTGTCAGATCTTCCTGCTAGTATATTCTATAATCTCTTAAAAGAAAGTATTTTCCTAATCTGATAATTAATCTTTAAATAAACTATTTTTCGTTGAAATGAATTTCTATGGCTGGAATATTTTGGAGGAGATTAAAAAAACAACAACAATGAATTGAAAACAATTGAAGTGGAATGATGACAGATTCGTCATTATAGCCTAAAATGATGACGTATCATTATACTTCACATTCGATTCGAGGTTTCTAATGTACTTTGTTTATTCTTATTAGTGTATTTTTATACTAACGAGTCACCAGTTATCAAGGCCAAAAGCCACTCGGGGATAAAGATTAATGTAATAGATGGGTTGTAAATTAAATGATGAAGAATATTATGGGTAGATTGGAAATGATGAATGGAATGAACAAAACATAATCACTTATGAGTAATATAGGTATTTGTTAACATTGGATTTGAAGACAACTATGATGTAGTCTGCAGAGAAGCATTCCTCGGCCTAACCTTCACAAGTAACATGAATTGGAACAAATACATTGAAGACATTGCCAAGACTGCTGCAAAGAAGGTTGACTCCCTCTACCGTGCTAGTAAACTCCTGACACCTGACATTATCCTGTATCTCTACAAAGCCACCATCTGCCCATGCATGGAGTATTGTTGCCACACCTGGGCTGGTGCATCATCTACTACTCTCTCCCTCCTTGACAAGGTCCAAAAAAGAGTCGCAAATCTAATAGGTCCCTCACTGTCAACCAAACTCCAGTCTCTGTCACATCGCCGCAATGTAGTATCCCTGTGCTTGTTTTACAAACACTTAAATGGATTATGCTCTGATGAATTGGCTACTCTAGTGCCCCATCGACGTAAATTCACTAGACCAACTCGACAATCAACTAAATCCCATCCATTTACTGTGGAGGCCCCCAGATGCCGGAGAGCTTTCTACTCTAATAGCTTGTTTCCTCGTGCTGCTGGCCTCCGGAACTCCTTCCCTGCCCCCTGTTTTCCCGTCAGTACTGACATGCAGAAATTTAAAATTAATGTAAACATACATCTCGCTGCGCAGATCCCAGTTTAGGTTGACCCCTCAACCTTCTCCTCTTTTCTTTCTTCTCAGTAGCCCCTTACGTCTACAGTGGCGGCCTGCCTTGTTTGAGGTGAACCACGTTAAAAAAAATGTGTTCTACGGGTGGTAAGGTTTTGGAAAGAAACTATGTTCATAAAAATTTCGTTTGATGTTAGGCACATCGAGGAAGAAAGGAACTATATTTGTAGCTGTGGTAATAAGACGAGTTACAAGGAGACAATCGTAGATTGGAATTCAGCCGAGCACTTTGAGAAAAACATAGAAATAATGGAATATCTCATTAATACTGAAGATAGATGAAAAAGTAAAAAAAGATACAATCGTACCAGGCTACATACCCTTTTTTCTTTAAACAAACATGCTATGTAAAACGGAACGGTCCAGACAATGTCCAATTGGATTACATCCATGGCTGCTTTAAAAACGAGGTAAGACCGTAGCAAGCGAATGTATTCGCGGCAAATGCCATTAACAAAAGGCAACTGTAAAGTTGGACATCAACTGGCATTTGTAAGACGCATTAACGGATTAAGTAGAGTATTAACGTAATCGATAAATGCAAATCCCGGTAATGTTTGTAATCTGAAATCAACGGGTCATATTTTCACCGACGCCGTAACAATAAAGAGTACTAAGGGTCGTCAGTTGCTAATCTTTAGTAGGGTTAGTAGAGTTTACCTATTTTTTTAATTTTAATATTTTAGGTAAACTTCGGATGAGTCAATATTTTTGGGAGTAAATAAAATAAAAACTGACACCGAAATCAAGATTTCGCTTTTACTATATTTTGATAAAATGCCATTAAAGATGCATAAAAGCACTGATTTATTTTCAATATATCTATATTTAGTAAAGTAAATTAATTAATTTATCAAGTTCGGAGTTATTTTTGTATAGCCGCAATAGTTTTTAAAAGGGAGGTAATTCTGAATTCGTTCATACTTTTTCCCTGGAAGACAAAAAACTGATACGAAATCCAGATTCCCTGCTTTTTTATCACTTGTGTAAATATCATTAACAAAATGCCAGCTAAATTCATAAAAACACTGATTTTGTTTTATATATTTATATTCTAAAAAATAAAGTAAAGGCAGTCGGTATTTCGATTTTGGTCATCGATAGCTTCTGTCCTACAAAATCAATATTTGATTCTGGTTCGGAATTATGTTCGTATAGTCACAGTTTTCTAAAAAAAAAAAAACGTAAGTAAATCTGAAATTCATTTTATACTTCCTTCTGAGACGAAATCTAGATTCCTCGCTTGTTCAATTATTTGATGAAATTTCATAAAATTGCTATCTAATATGTAGAAAAACTTTAAATTACTTATATATATATATATATATAGTAAGTTATGAAAATATATTTATGACAATTAAGCTACACAGAGGCTTCCGCGTTTCATCCCGTAGGGAATCGTCAAGCATTTTATATATAGGAAACGCGGAAGCTTCTGTGTAGTTTAATTGCCATAAATATATTTTCATAACTTACTATATATATATATATATAAGTAATTTAAAGTTTTTCTACATATTTTTTCATAACTTACTATCTAGCTCTAATCACGTATTGAGAACTGTTGAAGTACATACTGAAAATCGATACATAAAATATTATACCTCATTATAAAATTGTATATGTATACATGAAGTCGGAATCATTTTCGTATAACCGTCACTTTCTAAAAACGGAATTAACTCTTAATTAATTTATACTTTTTACTCTTTCTTTGGAAGAAAAAAAACTGACACGATTTCTAGATTCTTCACTTTTACACTCATTTGATGAAATGTCATAAACGTTGCAATCTAAAAGGCATAAAAAACACCGATTTATTTTAAATTTCTATATATTATATAATAAAGTCAAGCCAGTCAGTTTACTAATTTTGCTCATCGATTGCTCCAAAATCAATATTTGATCCTCGTTCGTCAGTTTTTCTCAGGTAGAGTTTCAGCATCTTGTTAGGAACAGTAAAACTATTTCGAATTAAGTTTTTCCAAAACGTAATTCATCCAGCTCGGAATTGTTTTCGTATAGACGCCATTTGTTTTAAATGGAGGTAACTCTTAATCTACCCATACAAACTCCTCTTTTTTTTGGAACAGAAAAATAATAAGTAACCCTCACACATAGATGACTCTTTTATACTTACAGAACATAACCCCGAAGTTATATCATCGATTTTCCAAGCACCCGGAATAATAGAGTAGACATTCAGTTTGTCGATTTTGGTTATCGATAGCTTCTCTCCTACAAACTCAGTATTTGAATCTGGTTTGTCGTTTTTTCTTAAGGATAGTTGAAGGATGTTGTTAAGAACACTGAAATGTAATTCAAGTTAATTCCTTACAGAAATTAATTTATCCAGGTCGGAATTATTTTCGTATAGCCGCCATTGTTTTTTAAAAGAGATGTTACTCTAGATTCGTTCATACTTATTCCCCTTTTGCTGAGGACCGTAGCGAAACAATCTCCGTGAATCGACCGAAAGGAAGGCCGATAATGAGATGGGCAGACGCCTTTCACAATGATCTCTGTAAAACTGACCTTCACCTCGACCAAGCATGTAATCGTGCCAAGTGGAGACAGAACTCCATCATTTAGAACCTCGCCGTAGCTCGGGATAAACGCGATAGAAAAAGAAGAAGACTGTCCATTTATTTGTATAAATATAACTATCCATTCACGCATGCAAATGTTAGCAAGTGAAAATCTGCCCGACAGAACCATTTCAAGTGTTTTGAGGAAGGGATACAGCAACTAGCAAGTAAGACACTTCCCACAGTCTGAAATTAATTCGGAAAGTTATCTTTCACTCTATTTCCATCACGAGACGTTTTCTTTCTTTTGTTTTTTTCATTCGAGGCTGATTGATAATTTTTAAAAATATTTTTTCAACTGTTTTGTTAAAGACGTTTTATTTCATATACTTTTTTTAATGTCACCGATTGAGAAGTTATTTAATATGGCCGTGAATATGAATATTAATGCTAACACAGGCGAAGCGTATTTTTCCGTCATTTTTGTTGAAGGGTGTACACTATATATATATATATATATATATATATATATATATATATATATATGTATATATATATATATGTATATATATATATGTATATATATATATATATATATATATATATATATATATATATAGTATACATTTTAATTTATATCAACGGCATATATATATATATATATATATATATATATATATATATATATATATATATATATGTATGTATACAGTGCATGTATTATATTTGTTTCTATAGATGGTAATCCATTGAAACCCCAGTGTTTATTATAACATTATTGGTTACATATGTGCATACATGTTTCAGTTGTACTCTCCAATAAAAGGTCAACTTCTTCAGACCTTAAGAGTAATTCAAGTTTCAGACGTTTTATTTCTTATTCCTTTGTTTAACGTCACTGATTGAAACGTTATTTAACATGAATGCGAATATGAATATTAATACTAACACAGGCGAAACACGAGTTGACTCTCAATTGAAGAGGACAACTGAACCATGTATGCACATATGTAATTACTAATGTTTGCATGAATAAACGTTTATACAAAGAACAGCTATACTTGTTATTGAACACCTTTTATAAACACTTGAGTTTCAATGGATTACCATCTATAGAAACAAATATAAAACATGCATATATATATATATATATATATATATATATATATATATATATATATATATATATATATATATATATATATATATATATATGCCGTTGATGTTATTTTGGAGATCGATAAAGACAATTGAACCAATCCAGATATCTTGAGATGTTACATTTAACCTAAATGCTTGAGGTAGAGTTATTTTCCTTATAAGACACACACACACATATATATATATATATATATATATATATATATATATATATATATATATATATATATATATATATATATATATATATATATATATATATATATTATCTACGGACACGTGTTTCGCCGGCAATGCGGCTCATAAGCCTCGCCTAAAATACAAGAAGATAGCTGAATTCGTACAGATGTCATTACCACCCCCTCCTCTAATTCCAACGGCAAAAAACATTTAAGTGCGGTAAAGTGCCTCTCTATTTAAGGTGAGTCTTGGCCTAACGTAAGTTTTCAGATATAGCTCCCAGAATGCATTAGACAGTCTCTTTCAATTTGAGCCAGGAAGATACACTTAATTTACTAGTTGTTTTTTTTTTTCTTAATTTTTTTTTTCTCAGAGCAACTTTTGAGAATTTTATTATAAGACGTTCTACCAATTAGTTACTAGAAGAGAGAAATATAGAAAATATTAAAAACAAAAAACAGCGAATTTCTCCGAGAAGGTCGCCAACTTCCCTTGAAAAATTCAAAAAATTCCAGTATTTTTTCGCCTGGGACTGCTCTGCCAACTTGAAACCTAAAGTACTATGTTGATCTGAACTTCTGTAATATTATAAATTAATAAATATTACGATTTTATTATTAGATAATAGAGCACTTTGTTGGATTTTCTACTAAATGAAATCAAAAATTATATATATATATATATATACAATATATATATATATGTATATATATGTATATTTATATATATGTGTGTAAGAAATATGAGAATAAAGATAAAGATTATATCTTTAAATTATATCCTATCTTGAATAGTCAAAGCTCAATATACGAGATAGAGCAATGGGATAAGAAGATAAGTTATGAGAATAAAAATTGGATAAAATGAAATATTTATTAAATAATTAATTCTTCAAACGAGGGTAATATACAAAACACTTTTTTCACAAATTTGGATGTCTGGATTACTTTCGATTCACTACACTACACCTGCTTTATACGTTGAATCATCGCATTTGATTGAACAAACTTTTCTATGCTTCTTCAATAGTGATGACTTTCTTTGCGTATTTTAAACTTTTTAAACTGTTTGTATTTTCATATATTTTATATATCATATTTCATCTAATTTCGTCTGATTATAAAAGCATACATTTGAAAATCCATGAATTAAAGAAAAGTATTTTTTATATTACCCTTGCTTGAACAATTGATGATTTAATAAATATTGCATTTTATCCAATTTTTATTCTCATCACTTATCTACCTTATATATATATATATATATATATATATATATATATATATATATATATATATAAAATATAGCACTGAAACGTTTGTTGATTGACGTAATGTCGGAAGCATCTTGAAGTGGACGCATGTGTGAGGGATCGTTTGGTTCGGCTTGCGCGATTTAGTGCGGGTGGACCTGTACGGTCGAGTGCAAAATAAACTGGTCCTCACAGTCGGAGTTCACAAGAGTTGACAGGGTCACCACGTTGATGAGACCTCAAGTCAACGGTCAAGGTGCACCTGTGCATAGAGGTTCTGTTACGTCACGGGCTTTTGTGTGGGAAGCAGAGTTTTGCCAGTCTGGTTAGTGGAAGCAAATCGAACAGACGTATTTCTCTATGTAGTCCGAAATGAGAAATGGGAATTTATTTCCCTAAGTGAATACAGGCATGAGATTCCTTCTTCCCCCTCGAATGGCTAAGGACTTACATTAGGAAGTTACTACGATGAAGTAGGAATTTGGTATCTCCCTCGACGTTAATGAAGGATCTCCAGTGGCGACGATAACTGACGCTTGAAATAAAAGAATCAAAAGTTTAAAAGATTGTTTGTCCCGTGAAAAGTAGTATGAAGGTTTTTGTTGCAGACACAGCAGACGACATCGAGACACACCCCTCCACGCGAGGAAGAAGAAAAGATACAAGAAACTAGACGGCATCGAGACGACACTCCTCCACGCGACGAGGAAAGAGAGAACGTACGAGAAATTAAAAGGTATGCAACATATACATTTTTGGTGTTAAAAATGACCAGTTGTTTAAGCGAGAACTGCCACGCCCTATTCCGATACGGGTATACAGAGCGAGAACTGCCACGCCCCATTCCGGGACGGCTATGCAACAGTAAGACTATAATATTGTTTATGTAATTTTATAAAGGCTCTACTTGTTATTTAGCACTTTTTAAAATATTGGTGTCATGTTCATTTTATTCAAATATTTGAAATTGATAAATTAATATATATATATATATATATATATATATATATATATATATATATATATATATATATATATATATATAGTTTTCAGGTTCGATTATTTTCGATAGGAATTCGAATCAGAGAGCTCTATGTTCGTTCAAACAGAGCATGAATAAGTTATGAGGTTGGAAAAGATTAGATATACATTCAGATTGTACACATTATAAGTTATTTCGACCGTAACTAGGTCTCCTCGGATGTGTTTCCAACCACAATTCAATTGGTTGGAAACACATCCGAGGAGACCTAGTTAAGGTCGAAATAACTTATAATGTGTACAATCCGAATGTATATCTAATCTTTTTCAACCTCACAACTTATATATATATATATATATATATATATATATATATATATATATATATATATATATATATATGTATGTGTGTGTGTGTTTGTAATTCAGAGTTATATGAGAAACGCAAGAATGCTAATTACTTTGACAAAAGCTTATATATTGTGTATTCAATGGACACTATACATTGTTTTGATATTTCATCGGTACCTTGGGTTTCATGGTCACAAGAGAAACTCAACCCGCAAGGTTAAATATACCAAATGTGACCGATTTATCAGCCGATGTTTTGAAAGTGTGACACGCAAGGATAATTCTATTGAGGATCACACTATGAAAACGTCTGCTGATGAATTGGTAACATTTGGTTTCTTAAAAAAACTGAGGGTTGAGTTTCCAGTGTTTCCATGAAACCGAAGATACTGACTGAAAGATCAAAACAATGCCTAGTGTCCATTGAATATATATATATATATATAAATTTGGGAAAGTTCATTTTTTAGGTATCTTTAAAATTTTAAACTTCAAGAAAGAGGCAAAATGCCTTCAAAAGACCATGTGTTAGATGCAGATAGTTTTATTAAAATAAAAATAAAGAATAAAACAATTTTTTTTTCTTCTTTATCTTGACTTTTTTACCTAATAATTTCGCTTGATATAACAAGCCTCGTCAGAGCTTTAGACAAATAAAATAAATAAAAAATGAACTTTCCCAAATTTATACCTACCAGCGACAATGCGCGATTTAAGTTCAAATTTAAAAGAGACATTTACACCGTTAAGTCCACACAACATCGGACGTCACTTCTACAAGTCCAGGAAGGATTGTTACGAAAAAAATATGGTTAATACTTTTTATTTGTCTAAAGCTCTGAATTATTAGATAAAAAAAGAAGCAAGATGAAGAAGTAACAAAAATTTTGTTTTGACTTTTGATTTTGATTTTAATAAAAATATCTTCATCTAACACATGTTTTTTTGAATGCATTTTGCTTCTTTCTTGAAGTTTAATATATATATATATATATATATATATATATATATATATACATATATATATATATATATATATACATATATATATATATATGTATATATATATATATATATATATATATATATATATATATATATATATATATATATATAAATAATGGCCATTATATATAAACCCAAGGTACCAATGGAATATCAAAGTAATGTATAGTGTCCATTGAATAAAAAATATATATGTATTTGCAGAAGTAATTAGCACTCTTATTATTTCGCATACAACTCTGAATTATACTATATATATATATATATATATATATATATATATATATATATATATATATATATATATATATATATATGTATATATATATATATATATATATATTAATGTATTAAGTCTAAATATCTGAATAAAATGAACATAAAACCAATATTTTTTAAAAGTGCTCAATAAGAAGTACAGCATTTATAAAATTACATAAACAATATTATCGTCTTACGTCAATCAACCAACGTTTCGATGCTATATATTATATATATATAGTATATATATATATATATATATATATATATATATATATATAATATATATATATATAAATATAATATATATATGATATATATACATATATATATATATATGTATATATATATATATATATATATATATATATATATATATATATATATAATGCACACACATGTATATATATATATATATATATATATATATATATATATATATATATATATATATATATATATGAACTGACCTCGCAGGCGACCAGTTTTTACTTCAATTGTTAAAAAAGGTGGGAGTGTTAATCAGCCGTAAAATTTCGCTATAAAAGCAGCGACAGATAAGAAATATCAATCGAAATGAATAATCGCGTTTGGCAATCGAGATTGACCAGTGACTTTTCAAACTCTCTCTCGTGTAAAGACAGTCACCGGCGTCAGATAAACTCGTTCCGTTTCATTGACGTCGACGTCGAGCGTGAGATAAACATCAAAATTCAGCATTGGATTAATGGTTGAACTAAGTGCTCGGGGCCAGCGGGTCAGACGTTTTAGCTGTATAGGACTAAAGATTATATATATATATAACCTTGGCAGTGGTCTTGAATCACTGATTCCCTATATATGTCGAATATCTACGTGTCCCCCACTTTCTTAAAACTTCAAATACGTATATCCGATTTTAATTAAAATCAAACGATATGTATAAGACACTAATTTAGAGAGTTTTCTGATATTTCAGCTTTTTCTGACTTTATTAGGGGCGAACCGGAAGTAGGGGCTATTAAAAACAAAGAAAGTAAGATGGTGTCATGAGTATAGTAAAAAGAGTACATAGTAGTGATCCCCATTCGATCCCGAGCAACGTCGGGTCTTCCTGTTAGTATATTATCATAAATATACACGAATACTCATGTTGTATGATGTTATTGTAGTTCTTTGATTTTTTGCTTTGCCAATTAAAGGTTAGAAATTTTCGCCAACTTCCGTCACCTTTTTCAACCAAATATGAAATCAGCAGAAATGTGCTAGTTATTTAGAAACGTTTACAAGCTAGTTTTAAGTGTGTTTTTGTTCGTCTTGCTTGAATTAATTTTGTCCATGTAAAGTTAAAAATACAATTTACAATGTATGTCCATGACTAATTATGCAGAAAATAAATTACGAAAAAAGTTTTGTTCATTAATCTGTCCGCTATTTTTAAAAACTTATTTTAGAAGTATGGTTAACAGATAATTAAAAACATATTTTTTACTTTTTTCCCCATTGGCTGTTAGGAGTTTTTGGCGACTTCTGTCGCCTTTTTCAACCAGATACGAAATGATCAAAATCAGTAGAAATGTACCCGTTTAAGAATTGGTCTTAATCGACGCGAAAAGAAAAAGAACAAAAAAACAAACAGTTGAAAACATATTCTTAACGATGCAACGTTACTCTTGCATGCTTTTCTAAATAAAGAGTATATCTCTAGCGATTTCTGGTATGCTTTGATTACTTCCGGTTGAGCACACAACTGCAGCAGGTATGCTTTGATTACTTCCGGTTGAGCACACAACTGCAGCAGGTCACTTGAGTCATGCAATTTTGTTTTTTATATTTATGCTTTTATTTAATGTAATTAAAAACAACTCTTTTGATTTGTGTTCTTAAACGATTAATAATTGCTACGTGTATTTAACTTGTTTTCCGGCAGATACATTTTCGGGTAAGTTATTTCATAATAATTTTTACTAATCAAAGTTGAGCAAATGTCGTTATTATTTTTTTGGTCTTGTGAATTTGATGGAATTCGTATTTTACTATTATATTATGTGCTCTTCTGCGAGTGCAAGTTTTTAGATTATATTTGGTTGTATGGCTGCTTATGTACTCTTTATTTGCAGCTCTAGATATTCTAATCCGATATCAGATGACAAGGACATATTTATGTAAACGTCTACGTTTTTATATGAATTCGTGTTTTTTATTGAGTAGTTTAGTTTTGTTGTTTAAAATGTATAATATGGTACGTCTCTTCATTACACAACTCGCAATATTTGCTATTTTTGATAACCTCATATTTTGTGAAATTGCACATTAAAGAAGGCATTGAACACTGTATCTAAGTGCAACTCCGAAATTTGGAGCCGGTACTAAAGACCAATATTAAACCGCTTAGCTTACTGTAGATTTAGCTTTTGCAGGAGGAAAAGGTAAATACATAGACTTTGCAAAATCTAAAGCCTTTTGGTGTAAAAATAAAAATGGTAAGACGAGTGTATCTAAAACTGGTCTGATAATGCTTATAAGTCACCTTATAAAAGAGAGTTACTTTCAAATAGGGAATAAATTATTGCTCCAAAAAATAGGTATTCCAATGGGGTTGGATCCGTCTTCATTTTGGGCAGATCTATATTTACATAGACTGGAATATATATATATGTCATCATGTCAGCGTATAGTTATCATGGATGTAGGCGATATATTGACGACCTTGTTTGCATTAATGATAGCGAAGAGTTTGCAAATACTAAACATTTAATATATCCTAAAGAGTTAAAATTAAACTGTGAACATAAGGGAACACAAGCTACTTTTCTTGATTTGGATATAAAAATTGAAGATAAAATATTTATCTATAAACTGTTTGATAAAAGAAATTCATTCCCTTTTCGTATCGTGCGAATGCCATATAAAAATAGTACTAGCTCTGTGTATATATTTTACGGGAGTATTGTGTCTGAATTTCTGAGAATTGCTCGTGTTACCTTAAAATTAGTTGATTTCATGCCCCCAATTTCTGATCTAATAATAAGAATGATTAACCAAAGTGGCGATCAAAATAAAATATTTGGACAATTAAATAAGGCAATTACTCGCCATCCTGATGCTTTTAAATCTTATCAAATTAATCAAAATAACTGATAGAACAAATCATAGTATATATAAATAGCAATAATGTATAATATGTATAAACGTATATATAACACATCTGCTAATTATAATAAGAAAAACAATAAAAATACAGTAGAAAGAAAGAAGGAAATGTTAAAAAAGGAGAAGAAGAAGAAGAAAACCGACAGTTATGAACGCCGATTTTAAACACCGGGAGTTGGCAAAGAAGAAGGAGAAAAAGAAAGAAAAAGAGAACAAATTAACGGTTAACTTATAGACGCAGATTTGAAACAATGAGAAAAGAAAAAAGTCGACAGTTGTGAACGCAGATAAGAAAAACTAAAGTGAACAAGGAAGATTAATATTTATTTGAGGTTGACAACAACGGGAGATGGACAACAAAGTAAGACGAGGGAGAAAAGGAGGAACTAAAGGTATATATATGTATGTGTATATATATATATATATATATATATATATATATATATATATATATATATATATATATATATATATATATGTATATACATATTTATTTATTTTTTATTTTTTTATGTGTTGATGTTTTTTATATTTATAATATAAAACTAAAAATAATACATTAATCACTTAAATAATAGTGTCATGGATTCGTCCAAACACTTTAAAATGCAGCAACATTTTTTTAAGTAACGGATAAATTTTATTAGACAGACGAACAGCACAGGTAAAGAATTTTTTTTTTTGTGTCTTAAATAACTAATATAAGTTAGCAAAACATTTATATGGAACAAAACGTAGATTTAGTACAAGGAACGTTTATGTTTTTGTCTTTTAAGGGAAGTTGAGTCTGATCAACTCTGCTGGGAAGCCATGAAATTAAATACTGTCTTGTTTTTAAATTCGCGAAACAGATTTTCATGGTAAACAACTGATGACCCTTTAAAATAGTGTTAGAAACAACTAATATAATAACTGTAAAAAATAAATTGACTTACATGAGTGATTTTCCACTGGAAGACTTGAGACTATAATTTTTTTTTATATAATTTTTTTTTATATAGTTTTAATGGTTGAGAAACTTCCGAAACTATATATATATATATATATATATATATATATATATATATATATTAAATTAAAAATGGAACAGTGGAAGACCCATAAGCTCAACGTTTCGCCCAATGTGATGTGGGCTTTTCAAGAGCGGATGAAAAGTGTGCTAAAAATGATAAAAGACGGGAAGGTCACTTTTCATCCGCTCTTGAAAAAGCCCACATCACATCGGGCGAAACGTTGAGCTTATGGGTCTTCCACTGTTCCATTTTTAATTTCATTCCGTTGGATTGTTTTATGATTTTATCTACCCATATATATATATATATATATATATATATATATATATATATATATATGAGAGTAAAACGTGGACCATGGGGTTAATTTCGAAAACCTCGTAACTCTTGCTCTCCTTATTTTGTCCTTTAGTCCTCACATTCCATGAGCGATGTTTATGACAAAGGGGGGAAAATTGCTGTATTCTTGGTCAAAATATATATATTTAACACTTATCGTTGGCTAGTTTTTAGCCTTGAAGTAGTATTTTTAGCTCCTTACATCAAGTGGCTTCATGCCCTGTCTGGAGCGATTTCCATTAAATCTATATATATTTGAAATCCTATAAACGAATTACATTTATAAATATTAAAAATGTTTAAAAACGCGGTTAGATACTCTAAACACGCTATACAAATTGACAAAACAACAATAATAATTCCACTTGATAAGTAATAGATATTAATATAAATGTCTTATTAACTGAAGTTAGAATTATTCAAGATCACTTAGATGACATATTTACATACTAATGAATGAATAATAACAGGATGAAATAGGATACTCTTATAGCTAACTCACCCGGTTTCCGTGACTTCGCATCGTCAACATTCGGCCAGGTTACGGAAGCCCCTGAGAGTTGACCAGGCGAAAACTGCCTAACGCTAAATTGAAGACTGGCAGCCGATAAATTACGAAGAAAATCAAACTCAAATATATATATACAAATAAAGAACGAACAAACCATAGCTAAACAACTGTTAGTAATTCGATGTCTATTTTTGTCAAAGGAACCATTGTTAATCAAATGTTTTTTAAATAAAATGCTATTTTGTTTGTGCACCGGAAAGTTTCAAACGATGATTTTGTTTGATTTGTTATACAAATGTTATTGTTTATTTCAATTTTTTCAATGATTTTTTTTTTTTACATTTTTTTTACACTTTTATCTTGTTAACATAAACACCGCAACAACTGTTTTTAAGCAATTTTTTTGTTTTCTTTTCTTATTTTACCGAAAGCAAACTGTTTATAAGCACATGTTTCTTGGTTAATAGTTTCGTCGACTGTCGAGCGCTTTCGAGACCTGCCCGAACGTTGACGACGCGAAGTCACGGAAACATGTTGCGTCAGCTATGAGAGTACCTAAAACAGTAATATAAATTAAGTTAACTGTGCCTCCATTAAAGTAGAAAAATTAACCCCTGTTGTTTTCTTGCAAATAAAAGTAGATATGAGGTCAGATATAAAGAAAAGTTCCACTAAACTTAAAGTAAAAATAGCGAAGGAGAAAAGCGAATTTTGTATTCAAGTGAAATATTTAGAAAATCAACAATCGTGCAATTTAAATGAAAAATTCATTTATTTAATTTATTTTTCATTTAAATTGTACGATTGTTGATTTTCAAAATATTTCACTTAAATACATTCTTATGCGTGCTTCAAAGATGTTGTCAATTTCCTTATATATTTATGTATTTATGAGTACATGTATGGGTATATATATATATATATATATATATATATATATATATATATATATATATACATACATACATGAGTGTGTACATATATGCATATTGGCAATGCTTAGATTCCATTTAAATTCGGCTCACTCGCAAGAAAGAAAATATCACTTTCATTTCTATTTGCGTAGAATTACTAAATTTTACAAATAAAATAAAATGGGGGGGGGGATGAAATAAAATTAGAAGTAGTTGCGATATAGCTAAATTGATAGTCTTAACTTTCACCTATCTATGATTAACCCTTCTGAGGAGGGCTGTTAGACTGTCTGGCCGATTTGATTTGAGAAGGCTTGATATAAACCCAACATGCTGTTGTTGTTGTTGCTGTTTTTGTTTTTTGTGGTGTATTGTTATTTCTAATTCCCGGTTCTGTTTCTTTTGTATCCGTTGTACGAATTTATTTTCATTATCATTAGGTTACTGAAACGTAATTGCATTTGCGTAAGCCAGTTTAAATGTATATATATATATATATATATATATATATATATATATATATATATATATATATATATATATTACATACATATTTATATATATATATGTTTATATATATATTACATACATATATATATATATATATATAAAATGTGATATTTAGAAGGCAATACAATGCAGAGGTGTAACGGATAGACACAAGTTGGAGCAAATAAGACATATAATGGTGGAACAAATGAATTAGTTTCAACCTTAATACAATGTGTACATATATATATATATATATATATATATATATATATATATATATATATTTATTATTACTATTTTTTTTTCCTTTCACAAACACATATATATCTGTCTATCTACACAATGTTACAATGTTATGTAATACCTGTATCAAGATGGTCTGGTGGAAATTCCATGTGATATAATATTTTTTTAAAATTTTAATATTTCGGAAACTCTTCACTTCTTCAGAACCGTGTTCAACTCAAGTTCAAGCGTGCATATGAAGGAAGCCGGAAGATTTAGTCTCGCAGAAAATACTGGTTAAATTTTAGATACCAAACCAGATTAAAAAATAAAATAAACTTTTTTTAAAAATTATTATTTATTTATTTTATTATTTTTTTTATTAATATTTTATTTATCTACTTTTTATCTAATTTATTTATTCATCTATTTACTTTATTAAACTTTTTTTGGTTGTTTGTTTTTACTTTTTAAAATCTTTCCTTTTTTTGTCGTTAAATTTTAAATTCTAATCTAATTTTTTTTAAAACCAAGTCTATTCGTTTAAATTAATATGTCGGTTAATACTGTCATTAAACAGTGCATTCTCTGTTCGTTTTAAATTATTGTGTATATTAATATTTAGTTTATTTTTTTATTTTATTCTATTTTTAAATATGTATATTTCAGTAATTAATTCAATATTATCTGTTCATTAATGATTCGTGTAACGCTAAGACAACAATGAAAGGGAGGTAATTCAGTTCATTTGTTGTTTACGCCGCTTATAAATTAGTTATTTCTAATTGTTAGGCTAAAATATTGTTATAACGAATGTTTCATTCCTTTTTTTTATATTATTATTATTAATGTTATCTAGGGTGGTTCCGGTATTTCATCCATTATTATTATTATTATTATTATTATTATTATTATTATTATTATTATTATTATTATTATTATTATTATTATTATTATTATTATTATTATTATTATTATTAGTAGTAGTAGTTGTAGTAGTTGTTGTCGTCGTCGTCGTCGTCGTCGTCGTTGTCTTTGTCGTTGTCGTTGTCGTTGTTGTCGTCGTCGTCGTCGTCGTTGTTGCTATTGTTATTATTGTTACTATTATTATATTATTATAGTTAATCTTTTTGTTAGGTTAAGTTATTACTATTATTAGTTTATATACTTTAATATTTTTTTTAATTTATTATTTATTTTTTTTCCTATTTTTCTATTAATTATTTATTTATTTATTATTTATCTACTTATTTATTTACTTAACCATTTATTTATCTTTTAAAAAAAAATTATTATTATTTATTTATTCATTTATCTTTATCTATTTATTTATTTATTTAATTATTTATTTATTTAATCTTTTTTCCCCAGTTTGTTTATTTATTTATTTATTATTTTTTTTGTTTTGTTAAGTGAGTATTTGACCTATGTTGTTATATTATTTGTTATTATTATAAGGTGATGTTTTTTTTGTTAGATTATTAGTTTTTAGTATTCATTTAAGGGTTAAATTCCGATAAAATCAATACAACAAGAGTGAGATGTAAAACTATATCAGACTAGAAATGAAGATCCTAATTCGAGTCGGTGATTTATTTGCGGAGATAGTTTTGCTATTAGTATTCTTTTATTCGAAGGTTGCCAACGTTTCTCTCCGTAACTAGGATATCAATCTTGAATGATTTGCTGGTGTTGCCACATGCGTGGATGTGTTTGTGGGAGGAAGAGGTGCGTGTTTGTAGGTGTTCTTTGACTCTAATATGTAGGGGTCTCACCGTACTACCAATGTATATTTTGTTGCATGTAGTGCACTGTAAACGGTATACAATGTAAGTACGGTGGCATTTGTCTGTGGTGTTCATGGGGCAGTTCGCCAGGGTGCAGGGAGTATTGTTGTAATTGGTGTTCCGTGTTGTCAATTGTTGTCGT
Source organism: Sepiola atlantica (assembly GCA_963556195.1). NCBI lineage: Eukaryota > Metazoa > Mollusca > Cephalopoda > Sepiida > Sepiolidae > Sepiola > Sepiola atlantica. The sequence goes on along the minus strand of OY744523.1, from coordinate 32,261,852 downwards.
AGAGAAGGACCGGTGTGTGTTAGTTGAATATCGAGTTTTTCCTTCCTTATAGCTTTGCGGATAGCTGTGGTGATCCTGTCGTTGAAATGCAGCAACTTCAGGAAGCAGGTGTTGGGAAGAGCGTGTTGCGTCCGTCTTCGGGGTTTCCGGGGTTTCCTAAAGTGTTCAATGATGGATGTAGGGAATCCATTGGTCTCTAGTACCTGTTGGAATTTCTCGCCGTAGGTGGTTTTGTCAGCCTCAATGTTGCATTTCTTACGGATGCGAGTTAGCTCATTCCTAGCATAGCCTATTTTAGCCTTATGAGGGAGTGCTGATCTGTAATTTATGAATATGTCTCTACATGCGGGCTTCTTGTAGAATTTAGTGTTTAAGACTCTTCTTCAGAGATGTTGAAGCTGAAATCTAAAAGTGCTAATGATCCAGAGTTTTCAGGGTGTTCTATTGTAAATCGTATGTGTGAGTCAGTGTTGTTGAATGTGTCGAAGATTGTGTTAGCCTCTTCTTGGGACGATGAAAGGATAAGACTGTCGTCCACGTATCGTGTGAAGAAGATGGGGAGTGACGGGAGTTGAGTGCATGGCGTTCTAATTTGTCCATAAAAGCAATGGCGAGCAGTCCCGAGAGACTGGAACCCATAGACAGTCCTGTTATTTGTTTATATGTGTTTTGTTTGTATGTAAAGTATGTGTTGTCTATTATTATATTTAGGAGTTAATGTATGTCAGTGGAGGTGAGGCCGAAGCAATATAGGTCGCTGGATGAGATACAGTTAGTAATTATGTCTACTACTGGGTATGCGGGTACAGATGTGTAAAGGGCGACGACGTCAAGGCTGAAGGTATATCGGTTCAGTTTACTCTGTTCTGGTGGTAGTAGATGTAACCTCTGGATGACTTCATCCGAGCATCTGACATGTCCGGGGAAGGTTTGGAGTAGGGGTTTAAGTAGAGGAGCCAGGATACCTTGTATAGTGGTCATTCAATGCTGGATACTATGGGTCTGATTTGTGTGGTGGTGCCGGTCTTGTGAGTCTTGATGAGGTGATAGAAAGTAGGAAGTTTACTGTTTCTTGTAATTAGGTTGTGTCTGTAGCTATTAGGGATGTTTCTTTTTTGCAAATGTTGGTCCAGGCTGTATTAATCTTGTTCTTAATTTGTTGGGTAGTAATGTTGGAAGCAGGTGTGTACTCTAGATATAATAAATACAGAAAATAAACAAATAACCAATAAATTTAAAATTAGCGATAGTTAAAATAAATGAAGTCTAAGGAAGCATACACCTTACTAAAAGATCACAAAATCGATATCAACAATACATTAACCACTAAACTAATTAATCTAACTAGACTCAAAATAAGAAGAATTAGCATAACAATGCTCTTTAGAATAAACAAGCATGTAAAAAAGAGATCTCAAATTAAACCAATGGGTTAACATGGATGAAACAAGCGCTTAGTTTAATCGAAATTAAAATAAATGTATCTATTTACAATTCGACATCGTAGATTATTATCCATGAATACTTTAAAAACACTTTATCATTTCCGTCGAATCCGCAAGATTTTCACAGACAGATCTAACGATGGAATTACCTGACATGGTTTAGCTGAACTTCAGCTTGAACTAAACATGTTTGCAAATGTGTAGCCCAAACATTTTGTATAATTTTTTATGCTAAATAAATATGCAGCTCTATTTATTATTAAACCTTTTTTATATAAACAGAGTAAAAATTCACTGGATAAAACTCTCTCTCTCTCAATATATATATATATATATATATATATATATATATATATATATATATATATATATATATATATATATATATATATATATAATATAAGTGTTATTACAGTTTTGAAAGCGTCATTAGGAGATATATTTGAAATCTTTTGAGAAACCAGTTAACAGACGCGTGAATTTATATCAATAAATGAAAAATTATTTAAACAGTTTTTTATTTTTTTAATATTTTATAAATCCAAATTTTCGGTTTTACAAACCATACACATGGTAAACAGATATTGTATTTAAAAATTGTTTTTTTTCATGGTGAAAATCTGACGCCGTGGCTGAAGATTTACGATCTCCTCCGATGTTATTGGAGAGTTTGTTTATATGTCCGGTGCTTGTAGTGAATGCCCTGGCTGGCTTGATATGAATAATATATATGAAATAAATAGCAAAACAAAGTAATTACAGATCACAGTCACTCATCGTTTTTTCTTAAATTAAATCTGTCCAGTATTTTTTGGACATTTTTTAAGAAGCATGGTAATAAATTGTTAAATATAAATAGTTTTCTCCCCCCACCACCTCCAATGGTGATTAGGAATCGCTGAAAATTCCAAATTACCAATGAGAAAAGAAATATAAAGAAAAAAACAAAACAAAATATTAGTTATGCTTTTGAAAAAGTTCAAAAATACTGGACGGATTTATCGTTTCCGTCGAATTCGCAAGATGTTCACAGACAGATCTAACGATGGAATGACTTGACGTGGTTCAGCTGACCCTCAGCTTGAACTGAACATGTTTACAAATTACAACGTGATCGAACTTACAACTCTGAGAGAAAGATAGAAGACATCGTGTGGAAGATATATATATATATATATATATATATATATATATATATATATATATATATATATATATATATATGGATAGATAGATAGATAGTGAGAGACAGACAGACAGAGAAAGAGAGATTGCGGGCAGAGGTAGATTGAAAAATGTGGAAAATAGAGTATGATAAATTGTTATAGTGTGAAGTCTATTAACCCTATTTCGGGAATAGATGAACTCTTCCGGACACTATGAATCGAGTTACGACTAAGTGTCGTGGCAGTCATTGGCAGCAGAAATCGCAACTTGGAGGTTCCAAATATTTCTGAAACCATCTTTGAATTACTAGATATTTAATAATATATATAACAAATACTTTTCTTTGGTATAAATCTATTTTATCCCTTTTACCCTTGATGCTTACTTTTTGACATAATCACAAATAATAGTCTCTTATAAATAAGATGAGATCTGGAAAATGAAAGGGATACAAAGCAAACATAAATGTGTGAGGTAACGTAAAGTAATAGAATAAATGAAAGTATTTGTCTATTGCAGCAGCAGCAGCCGTAACTGCTGGCTGCTGATCTATATAAAACAAACAGTGTGTGGATGGAGAAAGAAAGTGTATATATGAAAGAGAAAGTTAAAAAATAAGAGGGAGAGAAAAAGAGAGAGAGACAGACAGACAGACAGACAGACAGACAGAGAAAGAGAGATTGCGGATGGAGGTAGATTGAGAAAAAGAAATGAAAACTGTGGAAAATAGAGTATGATAAATTGTTATAGTGAATATCGGGAATAGATGGACTCTTCCAGACACTATAAATAGAGTTACGACTAAGTGTCGTGGCAGTCATTGGTGGCAGTATCGGACGAAGACATACTATTTCTGTACTTCTGTAAGTACACTCTTGTAAATATACCACCATGTTGACTTAATTATTATAAAGACAGAGAAAGAGAAGTAACGAGAAAACGTCAGAGTAATAGTACGAGAAAGAACGATAGACAGGGAGAGATAGAAGAGATCGTATTGAATATATATATATATATATATATATATATATATATAGAGAGAGAGAGAGAGAGAGTGGGAGAGAGAGAGAGAGATTGAAAGTGCAAAAGATAGTATGAGACAGATAGATAAAGGGAGAGAGAGAGCGAAGAGAGGGGAGAGAGAAAGAAAATGTGAAAAACGCGCACAGGAGAGAGAGAGAGAGAGAGAGAGAGAGAGAGAGAGAGAGAGAGAGAGAGAGAGAGACAGAGAAAGAAAGAAAGAAAGAAAGAGAGAAAGAGGGGGCTGAGGAAGGAAAATGATATAGAGAACAATAACGAGAATGAGCGGAGAGGACTAGTGACCTAAAGAGAAACAGATATATATATATATATATATATATATATATATATATATATATATATATATATATAGAGAGAGAGAGAGAGAGAGAGAGAGAAAGAGAGAGAGAGAAAGAGAGAAAGAGAGAGGGAGGAGGGCGCGGAGTGAAAGAGAGAGAGAGAGACATGAAGAGCTATAACATTGAAAAGCGCGTGAGAAAATAGAAGAAAAGTAAGAAAAATTAAGTGCGATAGAGATATAGATAGATAGATAGAGAGAGAGAGAGAGAGAGATAGAGAGAGAGAGTAAGAGAGAGAGAGAGAGAGAGAGAGATTTGCCAAGATCAAAGTGTAGTATCTGTTCCGAGTGATACAACACCGATACCGTCTTGGCCTACGGGTCTTGATGACACCGGTCTGTGGGGTTGTCCTGTGCAGTTCTAGGAGGTCCACTCTCCCAACCTTTGCCTTCCCTCTTTTTGAAGGTCAGAGTGCTCATCTTCTCGTACGCTGGCTTTTAAAATCCCACTTTCCCGACCTTGTGGCACATCTTACCGCTGTGGGAGGAAGATAAATGATAAAAAATAAATTAAAAAATAACACGAGAGACTATTTGAGAGCTAGAAATAAAGTGAGAGTGAAAAAAAGAACAAGTGAAAGGTCGTAAAACAGGAAAAGAAAGTGAGATATATAGACATACATAGATATAGAGTGAGGAAAATAGAGAGAGACATATAGGTAGAATGTGGAGGGGGAGAGCAGGAGCGAGTGAGCGAGAGAGAGAGAGAGAGAGAGAGAGAGAGAGAGAGAGAGCTAAGGGGGACAGGTAATCGGCGTGTCATATTTGATTGTATTTACGCTTGACGTTGCAATTATTTTTTGCTTCGCTTGAAAGGAAAGTCTCTATTTATATTTTGATTGAGACGATCATTTTGTAAGTGGAGAAATAGTAAAAACGGCCATTTGTAGCGTGCAATCTGTTTATACGACCATCAACCAGCGGCCATTATTTGTGATTATATAAGAAAGTTAAAGTCAAGGGTAAAAGGATAAATTCTGAGTTATACCAAGGAAACGAGCGATTCGGTTTATTTAGATTGCCTTGGGTGTTCCGTTTTACGGCATCAACACCATTTTCGAGTTTATATAATGTTAGACCACTCGTATTTGTTGTATCTATCTATCTATCTATCTATCTATCTATCTATCTATCTATCTATCTATCTATCTATCTTTTTTTCTCTGTCTCTCTCTCTCTATATATATATGTAAAAATAAAAATGGAATAAAGGATAAGCTAATCAACAACTGGCAAAAATAAACTCAAAAACACATATTGAAAAGTTCTACCAAAATATTTCGATTGTAAAATACAATCATCATCAATCGGTTGCAGAACTTTAATTGAAGTTCTGCAACCGATTGATGATGATTGTATTTTACAATCGAAATATTTCGGTAGAACTTTTCAATATGTGTTTTTGAGTTTATTTTTGCCAGTTGTTGATTAGCTTATCCTTTATTCCATTTTTATTTTCACATTTTGTCTGAGACATCGTTTCTTTTATTCCTCATATATATATATATATATATATATATATATATATATATATATATATATATATATATATATATATATATATATATTTGAACAATTTTTTGTGGTACATAATTTTATCAACGTTTTAAATAAGATGAACGGAGTCATAGCGAGTCGAGGACAATATCACAAGAAAAAAAAGGAGAAGAAATTTGTAGTAATATATTTAATCGTCGGAAGACATTCGATTAAAAACTTAAAAAATAAAATAAAAAGATCGACTAAAAAGTTTTTAATCGAAT